>CM032327.1:42152956-42780456 GCA_019022515.1 Quercus aquifolioides
AAGCAATTCTCAAACAGACACTAATTAATTGTTCTCAACCCAAAGCATAATTCACACTGCTCCACACATTAAATAGGTCATCAAGTCGAAATTTTGCCAAGTGGGTCAAACCCCATACCCCATATTCTTGCAGTACATAATAGATTCAAACAATTCCCCATTTGAAATAGCATACTAAACTACTATCAAACTCACCAAAACTCAAAACACAGCCGCATATAATCAAAATCAAACCAACCCAACAAACAAAAACAACTGTTGGGCACATGCATATATATACAAAGTACAACAACAAAACCATAGTCCCTAAATTTTGGGCTACACTATGGACCCTCAATAGATTAATCAATGTCTCCACCATGCTATCATATATATATATAAAACATCATAATCAATCTGCACGTGATCTTTTACTGATTCTTCCAATATTATTCTACATATAAAGCCAATATATGTAAAACACTTTAAAAAAAGAAAAAAGATAAAGGAAGAGATAAAAAAGGGAAAAATAAAATTACCCAACTTTGACAGCAAGAGCAAGAGCAGCTCTCATTCTGGGTTTAGAATTGGAACGGACATAGTAAAAGAGACCATTGTCAAGCCTGCCATAGTGAACACCAACAGGTTGTTGAGCAAGGACTTGGTCCATGTCCACGTTCACTAGCTTCAGGGACCTGAACCGATGTTTCTTTGGGATCTGTGAATTCTCTGCCGGAAGCAAATCCATCCCAGATACACAGACAGTATAAACCCAAAGAAGGAATCAACTGTTGAAAAATTCTGTGTGTTTTGTGCGTTCGTTCGTACGTACCCACTAGGCTCTTCTTTTATAGGCAAACAAAAAAAATAAAATAAATTTGGTTTTTGCAGCAGCCAAAAAGCTTCTTTTATATTTTTTAGTCTACTCCACTGGCTAAAATCAAATAAGATTAATTTTTTTTGGCAATGTTCTGGTGGTGCTTTGGTACTTTACTCAACTGGGTTTTGATCTTTGAGCATCATTGTGGTTTTTGGGTCCACTCTATCGCTTTGACACGCAATGGGGTCACGTACATGATTGTGTGTTTGCACTTTGCAAAGAAAGACCGTACTCAATGGACCTCACACATAACAATTATTTTATTAGGTCAGGTTGGGGATAGCCGGAGGATAGGTCCTAGTCTTTTCAAACTATAATGAATTGAATTCCTCACTTCCAAAAAAATATATTATTTTTTTATAGGAAGAAAATTACAAATTTCCCCTTTCTTAATCATAGCATCACAATTTTTATTTTTGGAATTTTTAATGGTAATGTTTGATTAGGGGTGTTCATCAAACTCATTAGCTCAACAAAACCAACTCAATCTAATCCAACCTGATGCCTCAGGTTGGTTTTATTGGGTGGTTGAGTTAGGTTGAGTTGAAATTTTATTTTTAGTCTTAGGTAAGGTCGAGTTCAGGTAGATAGTTTTTTCAACTTATCTGACTCATCATAATCCGTCATGTATATAAGTTCATTTCATTACCATTATCTTAATTTTTTTTTTTTAGTTTGATTTATTTTGATATTTTGAGAAGTAGTTTTGATAATTTTGAAAATTTGGTCTATAATTCAAGCATATTATATGAATGATAATAATCTATATAAAAAAAACATTTAAATAATTGATGAGAGATTAATTTTTTGTAAGGCATAAAGCATGTATGCATAATCCATCAATCCAACACAACCCAACTTGATCCATGTGAGTTGAGTTTAGTTAAAAAAAAAACCTTCCAACCTGACCAATGCACACCCCTATATTTGATTTCTTAAAATTTGGATTAAAATTAAGTAATTAAGAGTTTATCCAAATTAATATATTTCACATTTTGAATACATATTTTCAATTAAACTTTAATTATTCTAATTTTGTTGTGTTACAATTTAGTAACCTCTTGTAGTTTTGTTCTATTATAACTTAGTATCATAATGTTTTAATTGTTACATTTTAACCATCTAAAGTTAGGGTAAAAATGAATTCGTTAAGAGGTCTTTGGATAAAACCCTAATAATTTTATTTTGGTACAAATGAAAATTTATGAATTAATTGTGATAAGGTCAAACCACTAGGGGATAAATTGTAGTCTCTAAGAAAAATATATTGTATACAAATCATGTGAAATTTATAAAATTTATTTAATATTTAAGGAATGACCACCCTTATACTACAACTCTACAACAAATTATTTTTCTATTATATTTTTTTCTTACAACAAATGAAGAGAGAGGGGGATTTGAACACATGTTCTTCTTATAATTGGGGGAATCGGATAATGTCACTAAGCTACAAGATTTTTTGGTTATAGTATTGTAAATCATGCAATATTAAATGACATCTCACATCAATAAAATAAAATTATTCAATATTAAAAACATTTTTGGGATTTTTTAAGAATATTAATTTGGTTCTCAACTATTGGTAAATTTCAGGGTGATTATTGAACTATTAATTACGATAATTTAGTTTGACTTAAAAATCGATTAACAAATTAGCTGATGTGATAAATGTAGCACATACTAAAAGATTATTATGAAAAGTGTTAAAAAAAAATTAATCAAGTCAATTTCAATTATTAATTTGATCAAAATTAAATATAAATGAGATTCAATGATGGCATTTACTTGATTAAAATTTGAAGCTTGAAGAACTAAATTGACACAAGTAAATAATAATGAATCAAAAATTGAACTTGACGTGATGATTGAATTATCAAATTAGTAATTTTTCTCCTTTCCTTTAAATTCCTACACGCCTAAGTGCATAAATATTATCCTAATTAATGACATTTTTTTTTTTTTTTTTTTTTGCTTGAATGAAAATGATTTATTCAAAACAAGAGGATTACAACAAAAGGCCATCATCCACACAAACACACTAGAAAGATGGGGAGAACCAAATAAACCATTTATCATTACTAGCTAGTTAAGTCATGGGCAATAGAAGGAACATGACTAAAAGGAACAAGAAGTATTCGAGATTTCCTCAATTAGATTGGATATTTGCCAAGAAGGAGCAATGGCAGGAAGACTTGCATCACAATTAATTTCGATTGAGTTTTTGGGTGGATTGGTCTATTGGGGGTCCCTCTTGAAGGTAGTTGAGAATTGGTTCTTAGCTCTGTGGTGGCTTTGTGCTCTTGGAACCCTAGGAAAATGCCTCTTTGAATTTCTAGCATAGATGGGATTAGGCATTAGGTATATAAAAGTATGCCTAATGACATACTTTTTATACCATATACAAGAGTATAAAAATAAACTAAGACTAATGCCATACTTTTATACTATATACAAAAGTAACCAAAAAAATAAATTATGACCAAAATATCATCAATGGATTTTAAAGAGA
This sequence comes from Quercus aquifolioides, assembly GCA_019022515.1. Classification (NCBI taxonomy): domain Eukaryota; kingdom Viridiplantae; phylum Streptophyta; class Magnoliopsida; order Fagales; family Fagaceae; genus Quercus; species Quercus aquifolioides. Next base: position 42,156,328 of record CM032327.1, read on the forward strand.
TCAATCTTTCAAAAGTTCTCAATAGACATGAAAAATATGTCATTAATCCATATATTCCAAATTCCATTTACTTTAGTAATATACAAAAGTAACCAAAAAAAAAAAAAAAAGTTTTAAGACCAACATACCTTCAATGATTCTAAAGGGATCAAACTTTTAAAAGTTCTCAATAGACATATCCCAAGTTCTATTTAATGTAGCAATAGTTCATGAAGTTTTTGAGATATTTTATTGGTAGGAAATATAATAGTCTAATCAAAAGTTGTGACTTGTGACGCCAATTATACATATATAACAAATCACACTCAACAAAAAAGTTATAACAAATTATTAACTAACCAGATCACATCTCCCCCCCCCCCCCCCCAAAAAAAAAAAAAAAAAAAAAGTAACCAGATCATTAATTTGAATGAAAACCAATATAAATCATCATTAAAAATACTTCAATTTACCTTTCCCTCGATTATTTTTTTGTTAAATGAGACAAATAGATAGAGCTCATAAACAAAAACTATGAACCTACCAATACATTATACCAATGTTCCATTTGAAAACTTAGTGTGAAATTTATTTTATTCCGCACGCAATTTCTTTTCCTTCTTTATTTGTAGACCGTCTTTTGTGCTATGTTGAGATGCTTTAATTAGTTTACGCTTCTTTAGCTTATGCTTCTTATTGTTCCAAAAGAGTTGAAATTTTTATCATACTTTGCGGCGATCTGTTGGTTCCCTTTCTTTCTTTCTTTTTCCCCTAAAAGTTTAGACAAATATGAATTCTTATTCTTCAAAGGTTAAAATTTTTAAAAATAAATAAAAACAAAGGTGGACAAAGAGCTTTAGGTACGGAGTAATGTTTTAAGATTCTTGAGAATGTTAAGAGGCTGTTTGGATTGAGTGATGAAATTTTTGAAGCCAAACAGCCTCTAAAATTTCCGCATCATTTTCATTTCAAACAAGAATTGGAATCCTTTTTAAGAATAGGAAATTAAGAACCCAAAAAGATGCTGGATTGAAGAAAGTCATAAAATCTTAGAGTTTTCTGCTTATTCTATTTATTATAATATAATAAAGTCAATGCTCAATAAAAGCATTCAAATTACATTTTAATTTTCTGCAAAGTGTAATAAAAATTAGTTTTTACTTTTTATATATATATATATATATATATATATATTTTTTAAATCTAACATTTACTATCAAATAGATTGGCTACCCACCATGGGGGATGGGGTTCGGCCCTATAAACCAAGTGTGGGGGCCTTCCTCCTTCATAGGGGCTGTGCAAGCCCATTCAATTTCTAATTTTCTATGTCAAGTCAAGTGTCCCTTCTATTTAAACTACTTCAAACCCATTGAAAACAATTTAAAGTTCATTTAAAGCTAAATCTAACTCATTTTAGTTAAAACTCATTTAAATTTAATTTCAATACATTTGGAACTAATCCAAATTTTCTTACCAAAAATTATTATTAATTCTAATATAATAAATTTACATGAAAAAGATTTCCATGTTTAAAAAAAAAAATTGAATGTTCATTTTCAATATATTTTCATAATAGCTTAATTTTCATAAATTATTTGAAAACATACAATAGTATTAATAGGGAAAATTTTAAGAATTTTATCAGTATTAGTTTGAATTTTGTAAATTCTAATATTATTATTGTTATTGCTGCTATTATTATTATTCAAGCAAAAAATGTTAATATTTATTATCAATATTGTATAACGAATATAATATGAAATTATGAAACACTACAGTTGAAAATTAAACAATTTTTAAAAAATAAATTGAAGTTATGAAATTATTTGTTAATCGGGTTTTTAAAAAAGATGAGACAAAATTAAAATCTACATTTATAATTAATACCCCATGTTTTGTAAATGCTAAAAATTTGTCTAAACTTTTTTTTTTTTTTTTTTAAGATGGAAGATAGAAATATATATTACTAACCAAATCAAGGTTACAAGGAACCCAAATGTGCTTGGGAAATAATGATTACTTTGGTATTTTTTGCTACTTAGTTGAGGAAATAATGAACAATTTATATACTTTACAAAATGTTAGCATTACAAGGTTTAAAGAATTGACAACCATTCAAAAAAGAACATTAAGAGCATTAAAATCAATTTATCTAAAATTTTCTCTTTATACATTATACATTATACATTATTTTAGTTTGAATTTTGTAAATTCTAATATTATTATTGTTGTTGCTGCTATTATTATTATTCAAGCAAAAAATGTTAATCTCTATAGATTAATAGGTTTCAGAAAGTTAGTTATCACTATCTAAATTATCAAAAATACCCCTAATTTAATTAGATATTCTTTATTCCTAAGAAATAAAAGTGAAGTTAAAATTGTAATTCAATAAAATTTAAAAAAAAAAAAAAAAAAAAAACTATCGGATAAATTTCCTCTAACTTCCCATTAGTCTCTTAGACAGATGCAAATTCCTCACCTATTTCTAAAAAACAAAAAACGTCCAATCTCACAACTCACATCTTCTCACCCCATGTCTGATGAACTACAAACAAAAACTCTTCTCAATTCTTCCCAATAGATGAACGTGGTGTACAACGAAACTTCCCATTACAAACATTAATTCCCACCCTTCCTATCACAAACTACAATCTCTTCCCCAGGATTACTATTCCTAATTGAAATATGAATTGTGACAGGCGGCTACTCTTTGTATAATGCAATGTTTGTGGTTTAATTGAATAGAAGAGCTAGAAAGTTTTGTGCGGCACTAAGGGAAAATAAAGGTGATTTTTAATGTACTCATTTTTTTTTCCTTTTTAATGATTATTTATTTATTTATTTTGGGGTTTGAACTGTTTTCTCTTCATATTTGTTTGTACTACCTTTTTGTTTCATTTGAATGAATGCCTTTTCTTTGTCCAAAGTAAAAATCACTATGCGTGTGGTTTAAATTTAATTGAATAGAAGAGAGGAACATACAAAAAATAGAAATTAATTGTTTCAAGCAGCTACTTTTTTTATATAAAAGCAATGTGCATGTGGTTTAATTGAATAGAAGAGAGAAACACAACAAAAAGTTTTGTACGGCCCTAATGAAAAAACGAACACCAAAATAGCATTGAAATGACATGTTCGTGTGTAGATTTGTTCATTTTTTGTAGCTAGCCTCTGACACTATTGATTGTATTAGCAATTCACGTGTGTGATGAGGCTAGTATTTATTATGAATGTTGTATAGCGAATATAATATGAAATTATCAAACACTGCAATTGAAAACAATTTTTTTAAAAATAAATTGAAGTTATGAAATTGTTTGTTAATCGGATTTTGAAAAAAGAAGAGACAAAATTGAAATCTACATTTATAATTAATACCCCATGTTTTGTAAATGCTAAAAATTTGTCTAAACCATTTTTTTTTTTTTTTTTTTGAGATGAAAGATAGAAATATATATTTATTAACCAAATCAAGGTTACAAGGAACCCAAATGTGCTTGGGAAATAATGATTACTTTGGTATTTTTTGCTACTAAGTTGAGGAAATAATGAACAACTTACATACTTTACAAAATGTTAGCATTACAAGTTCCTCAAAAAAAAAAAAAAAAAAAAATACATACTTTACAAAATGTTAGTGTGGGGGAGAAAAGCCCAACCTAGCGCATTGAGCCCAAGGCCCTATCCGAGAACCACTGTTCGTCCGAGGAGACCAAGATACTCAATCAGAGGCCCATGTGAAAGGGGAATGTCTGGAGATGAGTACGTGCACTGTCCGAGGAGATGTCCATATGTCCGAGAAGCCCGATACCCTCGGATCCGATGAGGTTTTTGCCCGACACGTGTATGGGAGGTTCAAGCGATCTGTTTGACAAGTGTTAAGGGAGAAAGGGGGCCTCGGACACACGAAGGTAACAAGAACAGAGAAATATCAAGGAGACAGACTTCAACCACCGCATTTAATGCACTGCACCTACCCTCCTGGCCGCATTTATGTGGAGAAGACCCCTGAACAGTGCATCCTCAGCTACCGCCACTCAGACGAAGTCAGGGGGAGTGTGATGGGACATGCACTCAAGTGGGCGCCCAGATGATGAACAAGTGGACGGTGAAGATGTAGTAAGGCAGTACTATATAAGAGAGAGGGGTCTCTGATAGAAAGGGATCGAAAAAGAAGGGAGAGAGAAGAATATATTATTTTACTGTAGCTCCAACAATTGTAACCTAAGTTCATCAATGAAAACCGCCTCCTCGGACGAGACATTCATACCTGTCCGAGCACATATTAATTCAAATCTTCCTATCATCATTGCCGTTTAATACTGTTATTTTCATTATTAGCCTAGCTCTTTCACCCACTCTCTACAAATTTATTGTTTTGGGTTCAGTGGGCTCCAAATCCACACCTTCTTGGGCTTGGGCTGCAGAATCTGACCCTACAATTGGCGCCGTCTGTGGGGAGAGCTTGTGCAAGAGTGAAAACAACAGTTGATAATGGCAGGACAAGGTGAACAACAAGCAGAATCCAGGGCATCCCAACACGTGGACCGTTTTGGCAACTTAGAGAGGAGACAAAATCGTGAGGGCAGTGTACACACTGTGCGCCTTAGCCAGAGCCAATCACAGGGCGGAAGTCACATGTCCCATGCAGAGAAGAACCGTGACTTACAACTGGAAGTGGAAAAACTAAGGAGGGAGTTGCGGCACGCAAAGAGGAAGCGGACTTCCTCGTACTCTGAAGATGATCTTGATGACGAGCAGGACGTCTTTTATCAATGAAAGTCTAAGACACCAGCTAGCGAGTCCTACACCTATGTAGAGGAGTCTCATCGTAAAAGGGAACGTAGGAGCCCATCACGCGAGGACGTGGAGAACGATGCCATGAACAGGGCTCTGAACCAGATATCTAGATCACCCTTCACGCGCAGGATAGAGGAGGCCAGACTCCCTCGGCGCTTTAATCAGCCAACGTTCACCGTCTACAATGGTAAAACTGACCCCGTGGAGCATGTGAGTCATTTTAACCAGAGGATGGCTGTCTACTCCAGAGATGAAGCTCTGATGTGCAAGGTTTTCCCTTCCAGTCTTGGGCCCGTTGCTATGAGATGGTTTGATGGTTTGAAGGCGGGCTCCATCAACTCCTTCAAAGAGCTCACTCAGGCATTCGGCTCCCGTTTTGTTACGTGCCGAAGAGTGGCCAGGCCTCTCTCTTCCCTGCTATCCTTGTCCATGCAGGAATGCGAGTCCTTGAAGGCATATTCAGACAAATATTGGGAGATGTTCAATGAAGTGGAGGGCAACAACGATGCAATGGCCCTCAGCACGTTCAAGCTCGGCCTCCCTACTGACCATGGTTTAAGGGCATCCCTGTCTGGCAAACCAGTCACAAACGTGCGTCAACTAATGGACCGCGTAGAGAAGTATAAGAGGGTTGAAGAAGATCAGCAGCAGGGCAAGGGAAAGGATAAGATCATCCCCCAGGAGAGGAGAGATTCGCGGTCGGACCGGTATAATTACAATAAACCGCGGAGGGATTTTGCCGGACAATCAGGATCGATGAATCCTCAATCGGTCAACACCGTGTTCAAAGAGCCAGTGCATCAGGTCCTGGAAAAAATTAAGAATGAATCATTCTTCAGGTGGCCGAACAAGATGGTAGGAAACCCCGAGAGACGCAACCACAATCTCTACTGCCAGTACCATCAAGACCATGGGCATACAACGGAAGATTGTAGGAGTCTGTGGGATCACCTGGACCAGTTGGTTCGCGATGGTAAACTGAAACATCTTCTGCACCCCTCCAGCGGCCGAGGGCAGACAGGCTCGGGGCCACGCAGAGACGACCCCTCAAAGCCACCTCTTGGGACTATAAACGTCGTCTTCGCTGCGCCGGGGAGAACAAGGTCCTGGCCTTTGAAAGTTATGTCAGTAGGCCGACCATCCGCAGGGGAGTCGAGCCGAGGACCGAAGAGAGCTAGGTCTGGTGCCCCGCTGGTTATGGGATTCTCGGACGAGGACATGATCGGCACCATCCAACCCCATGATGATGCACTAGTCATCACCCTCAGAATAGGAGGGTACGATGTAAAGAGGGTGATGGTGGACCAGGGCAGTGCCGTGGAGATAATGTACCCGGACCTCTACAAGGGGCTAGGCCTAAAACCCCAGGATCTGACGCCGTACGATTCCCCCCTATTCACCTTTGAAGGAAGGCCTGTCATCCCGAAAGGCCGGATACGCTTACCTGTGCAGTCCGGCTCCGAGGTGGTGGAGCTGGATTTTATCGTCGTGGACGCATATTCTCCTTACACGGCACTTGTAGGCAGACCTTGGATTCACGCACTTGGGGCTGTCCCCTCTACTTTGCACCAGAAGGTCAAATACCCATCAGGAGGACAGATACATGAAATCCGAGGAGACCAGTCTATTGCTAAACAGTGCCTGGTAGCCGCCATTCAGCATGAGGCCCCAGCCGAGTCCTCGGACGTAGCTGGGAGGGATTTATAGCAACTACAGTCCCGGGGATTGCCCTTTGAAGAACCAGATGAAAGCACTCGATGCGAGGATCTAACGAAAGTGCTCATTGGAGACGATCCTGACAGATTCTTTCAAGTCGGATCTCAGCTGCCTCTTCAAGAGAAGGAAGAGCTGATAGAGTTCCTCAAGTGAAATCTCGACGTGTTTGCCTGGAGCGCTTACGAAGCCCCAGGGGTGGACCCGGAGTTTATATGCCACCACTTGAAGGTGAATCCACTGGTCACCCCCAAGCAACAACCTATTCGGCGCCCATCCAAAGAACATGCCGACGCAGTGAGAGACGAGGTAGCGAAACTCAAAGCAGCTGGGGCTATCAAAGAGGTTTTTTATCCCGAATGGCTAGCGAATACCGTGGTGGTAAAGAAGAAGAGTGGGAAGTGGCGAGTATGCGTAGACTTCACGGATCTGAATAGGGCATGCCCCAAAGACCCGTTCCCTATGCCGAAGATCGATCAGCTGGTTGATGCCACTGTCGGCCACCCTCGGATGAGCTTCCTGGACGCTTTCCAAGGCTACCACCAGATACCATTAGCCCTGGAGGACCAGAAGAAAACCGCTTTCGTCACTCCTATTGGCAACTACCACTATAAAGTGATGCCGTTTGGCTTAAAGAACGCAGGAGCTACCTACCAGAGGATGATGACGAGGATGTTCGAGCCACAGCTGGGCAAGAATATCGAGATTTACATAGACGACATGGTGGTGAAGAGCAAGGTTATAGCCGAGCATGTGAAAGACCTTGAAAGTACCTTTGAGATTCTACGGAAATACAAGCTACGACTAAATGCCTCTAAGTGCTCGTTTGGGGTAGGGTCCGGCAAGTTCTTGGGATACATGGTCACCCACAGAGGGATTGAGGTCAACCCCGACCAGATAAAGGCCATCAACAACCTCCGAGCTCCTCGGAATCCCAAGGAAGTTCAAAAACTGACCGGAATGACTGCTGCCCTCAATCGGTTCATCTCTAGATCAGCAGACAGGTGTCGGCCCTTTTTCTCTCTGCTCAACAAGTGGAAGGGATTCGAATGGACTGAGGAATGTGCTTTGGCTTTCCAGCAACTCAAGGATTATCTTTCTCGGCCACCAATCATGTCTAGTCCTGAGCCAGACGAGGTACTGTTCGCCTACATCGCTGTAGCTCCATATGCGGTGAGCCTGGTGTTGATACGGTCAGACTCTGGTGTACAAAGGCCCGTCTATTACGTAAGCAAGTCGCTGCATGAGGCTGAGATTCGTTACTTGCCACTGGAGAAGGCTATCTTAGCAGTAGTGCTTGGCACACGGAAGCTACCTCACTACTTCCAAGCCCACACGGTGATCGTTCTCACACAACTCCCACTCAAAGCTATACTCCGAAGTGCCGATTACACTGGTCGGATTGCCAAGTGGGGTACAATCTTGGGGGCTTTCGATATAAGATATATGCCCCGCACATCGGTCAAGGGACAGGTCCTCGCAGATTTGGTGGCTGAGTTCACGGAGCCCCAGCTAGAAGAGGTGAAGCCCACGACGGGCATGGATGAAAAATCAGTTGGCATGGTCTCTCAACAGAATCCCTCCCACTGGGAAGTGTACGTCGATGGCGCGGCAAACCAAAGAGGTTCTGGAGTTGGGCTGGTATTGATATCCCCCGAGAAAATCATTATCGAGAAATCGTTAAGGCTGGACTTCTCGGCTACAAATAATGAAGCGGAGTATGAGGCCCTACTGATGGGGATGACTATGGTCCGTAGAATGGGTGGGAAGTCCGTGGAGTTGTTCTCGGACTCAAGATTGGTAGTAGGTCAAGTACAAGGCGAGTTCGAGGCAAAGGACGAAAGAATGCAGGGATACCTGGGTCGTGTTAAACATCTGCAATCAGAGTTCGAATTTTTCAGTTTGCTGCACATCCCCAGGAGTGGCAATTCACATGCTGACTCCTTGGCCACGCTAGCCACCTCTTCGGCACAAGACCTGCCGAGGGTCATCCTCGTCGAGGACCTGCACAGGCCTACAGAGACGAAGTCAGGGGGAGTCCAAGTTCACCAGATCAGGGCTGGGCCGTGCTGGATGGACCCTTTAATCAAATTTATCAAAGAAGATATATTGCCTGAAGAGAAGGTGGAAGCCGATAAAGTTCGGAGGAAGGCGACTAAGTTCTGGTTGTCCGAAGACCAGAAACTATACAAACGCTCCTATTCGGGACCATATTTGTTATGCGTGCATCCCGAGGCGACTGAGACACTGCTAGAAGAGCTGCACGAAGGAATCTGTGGGAGCCACACTGGAGGCAGGTCCTTGGTTCACCGAGCCCTCACCCAAGGCTATTGGTGGCCTAACATGCAGAAGGAGGCACACGAATACGTCAAAAAGTGTGATCAATGTCAGCGCTTCACTCCAAACATTCACCAGCCAGGGGGAAACCTTAATCCACTATCTAGCCCATGGCCCTTTGCCTAATGGGGCTTGGATATTGTGGGACCCTTCCCCAAAGCTGCAGGAAACAAGAAGTACCTCCTGGTCGGCACAGACTATTTCACCAAGTGGGTTGAAGCTGAGCCACTAGCCAATATCAGAGACGTTGATGTGCAAAAGTTCGTGTGGAAGAATATTGTCACACGATTTGGAGTTCCTCACACCCTCATCTCGGACAACGGTTTACAGTTCGACAGCAAGGCATTCAGGAATTACTGCTGTGAGCTGGGAATTACGAACAGATACTCCACCCCAGCCTATCCCCAGGGTAATGGCCAAGCAGAAGCTTCCAACAAGGTCATACTGAACGGCTTAAAGAAGAGGCTAGATGATGCAAAGGGCAAATGGGTAGAAGAGTTGCCACATGTGCTTTGGGCTTACAGAACTACGCCCCGCAGGTCTACTGGAGAGACCCCCTTCTCGATGACCTATGGGGCTGAAGCTGTCATTCCTCTGGAAACAGGGTTCCCAACACTTAGAACCAGCTCGTTTAGTCCGACCGGCAACAACGAGCAACTAGAGAAGAGTTTGGACCTTATTGAGGAAAGAAGAGAGAATGCAATGGTTCGGCTGGCACACTACCAACAAAAGCTCAGACAAGGCTACGACGCTAACGTGAAGCGGAGGCCTTTGGAGCCTGGTGATCTGGTGCTGAGGAAAGTTGTGGGCACCGCGAAGAACCCAACTTGGGGAAAATTAGGACCCAATTGGGAAGGACCATATCGCATCACTTCAGGCGCTGGTATTGGAGCATATTTCTTAGAAGACCTGGATAGTCATGTAATCCCTCGCCCTTGGAATGTAAATAACCTCAAGAGGTACTTCTATTAATCAAGTCTTCTCTTCAACTGATATACCGATTCGCTGCGTAAAATTTTCTCTCAAGTGTTTAAACTTAAATCCAATCATGCCTGTAGTCCTCGGACCAGATGATTAGGGTTAGTTAACACTCATTCACCACTCTCTCAAGTGTTTAAACTTAAATCCAATCATGCCTGTAGTCCTCGGACCAGATGATTAGGGTTAGTTAACACTCATTCACCGCTCTCTCAAGTGTTTAAACTTAAATCCAATCATGCCTGTAGTCCTCGGACCAGATGATTAGGGTTAGTTAACACTCATTCACCGCTCTCTCAAGTGTTTAAACTTAAATCCAATCATGCCTGTAGTCCTCGGACCAGATGATTAGGGTTAGTTAACACTCATTCGCCACCAGCTTAAGTGTTTAAACTTAAATCCAATCATGCCTGTAGTCCTCGGACCAGATGATTTGGGTTAGTTAGCACTCAGTTACAGTTCTATAGTGTTTAAACTTAAATCCAATCATGCCTGTAGTCCTCGGACCAGATGATTTGGGTTAGTTAGCACTCAGTTACGGTTCTATAGTGTTTAAACTTAAATCCAATCATGCCTGTAGTCCTCGGACCAGATGATTTGGGTTAGTTAGCACTCAGTTACAGTTCTATAGTGTTTAAACTTAAATCCAATCATGCCTGTAGTCCTCGGACCAGATGATTTGGGTTAGTTAGCACTCAGTTACAGTTCTATAGTGTTTAAACTTAAATCCAATCATGCCTGTAGTCCTCGGACCAGATGATTTGGGTTAGTTAGCACTCAGTTACGGTTCTATAGTGTTTAAACTTAAATCCAGTCATGCCTGTAGTCCTCGGACCAGATGACTAGGGTTAGTTAACACTCCAGTGCGGTTCGTGTTTAAACTTAAATCCAGTCATGCCTGCAGTCCTCGGACCAGATGACTAGGGTTAGTTAACACGAGTACATTCGAATCCTATAATCCTTGAACCAAACGACAGGTTAGTCAATACCCCCACGCGGCCAGTGTCACTGGGGCTTAGTGCTAAAACTCCTAATCGCGTTTAAATTGATTCTAATCTATACGTGTCTCCCCTAGTTGTGTTTAGTTTGAAGCCGAGGAATAATAACTTATGTTTAACTTGGAAAGACATGCAACTCATCAATAACTTTTGGTTGGCCTATCCTTTTCAATATTAATTTTGGTTACTTACACCATAAGTATGATGTATCAAGCAGATTTATTTGCATTATTTGGTTATAAGTGCAATGTACAGTTGTATGTGACAGTAGTAATTAGTAAGGCAGGTATTTAAAACATCATAGACAAATGAAAATCTATTCCATAAATAAAAGTATAGTTTACAATTCTTCGGATAAAACAAAAGAAAGCACAGGTGCAAAAAGTGAAAGCCCTATACGTCTATTCTTTTGCTGAAGGGAGCACGGGGTCAGCAGCCTGGCCTATCCGAGCAGTTGCTTCAGGGGCTCGGTCCTTGGGCTCAGAAGGAATTTTCTCTTCGCCTGACCCTTGGCCTTTCTCTTTGGCTGGTTCAGCTGGTTTATCCTTGCCGCCTGGCTGACCAGCTTCCTTGCTTGCACCAAGAGCGAGTGGAGGAACATTACTGACCAAGATTGGCTCCGAAGCCTCTGGAAGCTGTGGAACAGGAGGGAGATAAGTTCCTGGGAGCTCTCGGATATCAGGATCATAGTATACGCTCCCAGGCAGCCTCAGCTCCGAGTCGGCAGGGACTCCAGCTGCATCCAGGGCTTTGCCCCAACTTATGTCGCAGTAATCTCGGCTGACCGAGGTGAACTGCTCTAGAAGCTGGGACGTGGCCGTCTCTACCCCCAGCTGGTGAGCTGCCTTCTTTTCAGCCTCAACCGCCTCCTGGGCCGGCTGGGCTTTCTCCTCGGCATATCGGACGCTGTCTTTGGCTTTTCGGAGTTCATCCCTTAGCCCGTTTACCAGCTCCCTCTCGGTCTTCAGATTGGCCTCTGCCGCCTTCAGCAACTTACGCTGATCCTCAGCCTGCTTTTCGGCATTCCTTATCCCAGCGTCAAGGCTTTTCTTCTGACTGGTCATCTCCGCGAGTTCCCCGGACAGACGGGCATAATCGTCCTTCATCTGGCCCAAGGATTTCTCTGCCTCGTCTCGGGAGCAGAGCGCCGCCTGGGTTTCAAGGCGGTTCTTCTTGTCCCACTCCTCGGCTACGTAAATCTGCTGAGTGACCTGCATGATGGAAACTCTAAATGTCAAACGCAGAAGAATAGGAAAAGCAAAAATCAGTGATTCAGCTAATCGGACTGAGGTTACTTACGATGGCTAAATCCCTCTTGAGGGATCGAAAGAGCTCCGGCTGATTGAAACGCCTGAAGGACTCCATGTCATGAGGGGGGAGAAGTGGTTGCTGCAGGGCCTCAGCAACGTAGCCGGCCCTCCCTCCATCATAATTCCTGAGGGAGGTCTCCCAGAGGATTGGAGCGCCCTCCAACTCTAATTTTGGAGACCAAACCCGCGGTCCCCCTCCTCCTTGGCGCACATCTGCCACTGTGCCCTCGTCTTGGCTTTCAGTGGACGGAGCCCTGCGAGTTCGGTTGTCCTGTGCCACCTTTTGCTGCTTGGCCCCCTTGGTTGGTGGCACCTGTTTTTCCCCAACCTCAGTGTGGGGTCTCTTCTTCTGCAGGTTTGGCATGGGTTTCAAGTTTGGGTCAGGGATCTGGATAGGCACCGGAGGAAGTGTCACCAGTGTTTTAGATGTCCCAGCATCTTTCGGGTCGGACTTTTTGCCTCTCCCCTTCATCAAATTCCTCAGATCCATATCGTCGTCCGAGGAGTCTTCTAAATGAGTGGCTAACAAATTAAGTTGGGCGCCTGACTGCTCGTAGGCTTCTTCCTCGGCGTCTGAGATCTCTACCACCTGGTTTACCCTTGAAGCTTCTCCCTCAAACTGAAATTCGTCTATTTGTTCTTCTAGCGAGGAAGTGGAAGAGCCAGCCCCCTCACCTTCAATCTCTTGTCCGAGGGGAACTTGCTGGAGTGGTTGGATAAGGGGAGGTGCAGCCCGAGGAATTGGACGGGGTACAGGTTCAAGATCGTCTGGCGCCAAGAAGCCCTTCCGACCAACGTCAATACGCGCAAGGCGATAGTCTCCCTGGACGATTGCGTTACCGACCGGTTGAAAACCTTTTGACTTCGCTTTATATCCAAGAATAAGGGGAGCAGATCGTAGTTGCCCGTCCTCGCTCACGAAGATCTCCGACCTTAAAAGGTAGTTGAGGGCATTAACGTTCGTTAGGCTGAGCCGAGGAGAAACTTGTCTCTTATCTGTTGCAAAGAAGAAAAGAATGGTTAGAAACTCAGAAATAGTGACCGAAGAGAAATCAAAAACAGTTAAAAGACGGGAGCCCTAAGCCTATGGTCAGTGCGCCTAATTCTACATGTCACACCTGGCTTCCCATGCTTGGTTGGGCAACCAGGGCCGTTGCGCCAGGCGCCCGAGACGATCACATAGTCGTCTTTCATCCCCTTGTTGGATTTGGGAAGGCAGGAAATGAGCCTGACAACATCCGACCGGGATTTTAAGTAGTACCCAGCATCTTGCTGGCTATGGCATTCGTACATATGTACCACGTCAAGCCAGGTGAGTCCCAACCCCAAATGACGCTCAAGGTCCTCAATCGCTCCTAGGATCCTAAACATATTGGGCGCGCACTGCCAGGGAGTAAGCCTATGGTTCCGAAGGTAACTGGCGGTGATGGGGCCCATGGGGATGGTCATTCCCCCTTCTTTGAAGGCGATGAGGGGGATAACCACCTCTCCCGTCTGCCGGTCTGTTAGTATTTTTTCTGGGGGGCAATACCTCACACCCACGTTAGGGGGTATGCGGTACGCGGTCCTAAACGCCTCTATTTGCTCAGGGCTATCCATCATGTACTCGAGTTTTCCCATGGTGCTTAAGTGAAACGGCTGGCCGAAGAGAAAACTAAAAGATTCGGTGGGCGACGACTTACAAAGGCTAGACCGGAGAAGTGATTGCAGGCTCGTAGGAGGACTCGTGAGGATTCTGAGTAAGATTGGTACCGGCGACTGAGAGATTCGGACGGAGAGATTTGGACGGAGTGGCGCGTCTGTTCTTGCTGGAGCGTCTGAAGATTTGCAAAGTGAGGAAGAAAGGACTTCCTCTGAAGCTTTATACGGGGTCAAGCGAAGGGTCAGGGGCACTCCCGCCCAAATCCTGAAGAAAAACCACAGCCATTTGATCAATCAGCCACCGTTGGATGCGAAGGACGAAACGTCACCTGGTGCAGTTAATGCAGCGCCTTGGGAATAAGGAAACCGCAGCGGCATTAATGAGGCGTCTGTTCCCACGTTTACACACGTGCCAGCTCGGTTGTGCGTGTTTCCAAGCTTTTGCTCCGTGGCAAGTCAAAATCCTACTTTTTCTCCTCGGATGCGAGGGAAAAACTACAATTTAGAGGGGCTATTGTGGGGGAGAAAAGCCCAACCTAGCGCATTGGGCCCAAGGCCCTATCCGAGGACCACTGTTCGTCCGAGGAGACCAAGATACTCAATCAGAGGCCCATGTGAAAGGGGAATGTCTGGAGATGAGTACGTGCACTGTCCGAGGAGATGTCCATATGTCCGAGAAGCCCGATACCCTCGGATCCGATGAGGTTTTTGCCCGACACGTGTATGGGAGGTTCAAGCGATCTGTTTGACAAGTGTTAAGGGAGAAAGGGGGCCTCGGACACACGAAGGTAACAAGAACAGAGAAATATCAAGGAGACAGACTTCAACCACCGCATTTAATGCACTGCACCTACCCTCCTGGCCGCATTTATGTGGAGAAGACCCCTGAACAGTGCATCCCCAGCTACCGCCACTCAGACAGGGCTAAAGGGGGAGTGTGATGGGACATGCACTCAAGTGGGCGCCCAGATGATGAACAAGTGGACGGTGAAGATGTAGAAAGGCAGTACTATATAAGAGAGAGGGGTCTCTGATAGGAGGGGATCGAAAAAGAAGAGAGAGAGAAGAATATATTATTTTACTGTAGCTCCAACAATTGTAACCTAAGTTCATCAATGAAAATCACCTCCTCGGACGAGACATTCACAACTGTCCGAGCACATATTAATTCAAATCTTCCTGTCATCATTGCCGTTTAATACTGTTATTTTCATTATTAGCCTAGCTCTTTCACCCACTCTCTACAAATTTATTGTTTTGGGTTCAGCGGGCTCCAAATCCTCACCTTCTTGGGCTTGGGCTGCAGAATCTGACCCTACAGTTAGCATTACAAGGTTTAAAGAATTGACAACCATTTAAAAAAGAATATTAAGAGAGCATTAAAATCAATTTATCTAAAATTTTCTCTTTATACTTTTTTCTATTTTTGCTAATCAATTTTCAAAACACCCATAATCAATTCTTTATTTTCTTCTTCATTTTATGAAAATATTATCTATAGTTGAAGCATAGCATTTATTGCTGCTGAGCTCCCATTGCGCCAACTTATCGCCACGTCATTGGCCACATAATTATTATTTTTCTTATTTTTTTATTCCTATTTTAAAAAAATATATATAAATAGATTATTAATTTTACACATTCATCTTGAGCGATTTTATCGTTACATATAATTTTACTTTTACATATTCATCTACTTTAATTTAGAATTTATTTTTTAATCTTTTTTTAAAACAAAAAAATATAAATAGATTATTGACTTTACACATTCATCTTTGGTGGTTTTAACATTACATATAATTTTGCATTTACATATTCATCTATTTTAATTTAAATTTTTATAACTAAATAATGAAATCAATGAAGTATAAAATAAAAAATAAATAATGTCTATACATACCTGTACTATATATAATAATGGAAGTTTTGTAATAAATTTTATAAAGTTCTTTTATGCACTACATCTTTAGTATCTTTTCTTATTTTTGGGTTTTTTTTTTGCAATTCTTACTTTGTTCAACTTTTCATCTTTTTCAATCATTGTCTTTTTAGTTCAATCTTTCATCCCCTCCAATAATTTGTTTGTTTCTTAAATTTTGATTTGATTTTCTTTAGATTTTAAATTTTTTTCCTTTATATATTCTTAAATTCTACTGTTTCACTTTGTTCAACCTTTCATATACTTCCACCCTTCCCCTTCCATCTTAATTTTCATATAAATTTATCCACGACAAAAAGGTCAATACTCGCTTTCTCCAATTTTGTTTCTCTTTTGGTAGATTTTTCTTTTACTGTTTCAACCACTTTTTTTTTTTTTTCTACTAATAGTTCTTTTTGTTATTGTTGATTTAATTGTCACATCACATTTTTTTTAATCTTTTTGATAAATTTGTATCGACTTTTATGCATATATAAGTAGTTTGGTATTCCGATTTCCAATCACAAGTTCTTTTTCTTTATCTCATTGGTTTGATTTGATTTGAGTTAATAGTTAGTTGTTTTGCAAGTTAGAATTTGATTTTTTATAGTGATCAATTTAGATGTTAAACTATAAGACTTTACTAATTTTGTTTTTTGTTTTTTAATCCTTTGGGGGTAGACAAAGTACTCTTAAAAGTTGTATTAAAAGTACTCTATAATTTCATTTATTAAGAGAAAAACAAAGGTTAGTCAAACGAAAATAATCAGATGAGTAATATATTTTAGCTTTTGCAATTGTATTTTAATTATTATTATTATTATTATTTTATAACAATGTATATATAGAAATTTAATTATTAGATTTTGCTAATAATTGTTTATTTGATAATATGTTTTGGTGGATCAAATTGCAATTTCTGCAAAGAAAATAAAATAAATAGATTATCAATAACAAATTATTTTCCTAATTGGTCCAATTAATCATTGTTAAGTTTTATTATTATTTTTAGTTACGTTTTTCGTGTTTTGGACAATAGGGCAAAAAAATTAAGATTTAAGAAAATTTGTTCAAAACTAAAAAAGAATAATTTCTAAATTTTATATTTTTTTTAATAATTCACAAAATGTTATTAGTGACTTTTGTTTTAAAAAAATGAATATTTTCATTAACTTACCTTTTGAATTTTTGAGAAATATTGTATTGTTTTCATTTTAGTACTACAAAATTTATATTTATGATTGTTCCTATAATAAATAAAAATATAAATTTTCAAATTAATATTTATGATTGTTCCTATTATATTACATTTATAATTACGAAATATACTATTTATTATTAAATTAGTCCAAATTGTTAAAAATTAAATTTAATAAGAACACTTTAAAAAATTATCATGCCTAACACGCAAGCTCGCTCCGATTAACACTAGACTTTAGTTCCATTTATAAAAAAAAAAAAATAGACTTTTCATTTTATTTTATTATTTTGGTGCAGTCCATGATAAGTGAGTCTGAAACCTCCACCAAGGTTGAGTCTCTCTTACTGTCTTACTCTCTTTAGCAGCTATGAACAGAGAAGGTGCAAGTTAAGGAAGAAAGCAGTGGAAAACACTAGCCTTCCACACACACACACACACAACTACTTTGCTGTTGCTAACATACGCCGTTCCTCTCCAACTCCATCCTTCCAAACTTTTTTTTTTTTTTTGGATGCAAAGCATGCTTATCCTACACTCCTGCGCACCATTTCCTCAACCGCCAACCATTCTATGCCCCAACTTTTCCCCCCAAAACAACCGCTTCGCGCCATTTTTGTTGACCGTTAAGCTTTCGAATCCGAGCTATGCTCGAACCAAAACGTTTCTGTGTAAAGCTAATGGGAGTAGAAGACAGAAATTAAATACCCACAACTTGCAAAGAGAAATTGAAGAAGAAGATGATGAATTTGAAAATGAAGATGGAGATGGAGATGGAGATAGAGATGGAGATGAAGATGAAGATGAGTTTTCAGCTTGGGGTAGATTTAGAAGGAGAGAAGAAGAGGAAGACTTCGATCGAGACCCCGAAATTGCAGAAATTCTTGGTCATTCTGTCGACGACCCGGAAAAGTTTCGGTCAAAAGTAAGCTATGCATTGTGAAAACTTATTTTGAGAAAAAAAATTTCACGGGTTTTTGTTTTTTCACCTTAAAGATTTGGTTTTTAGTGTTGGTTTTATGTTTTAAGGGTGAATTATTACATGGGTGTTTTTGTGTTTTGGTCTTTGTATTCTTGGAAATGCTTGACAGGGATTGTTTTAAGGGGATAGCAGATATGGTCTTGTGGATTTTGGGGATTTTGTGTGTGTGTGTGTGAGAGTTGAAATGGGGTTTATTGGATTGCAGATGAAGGAGAGGTTGAAGAAGAAAAGGAACAAAATATTGCAGGCAAAGGCTGGTTCAGCAAAACCAATGAAAGTGACATTCAACAAGTAAGTTTGAATACATGGGACATTAATTATGTGGTTATGCTATTGCAAATTCAGTGGTACACAAGAAAATAGTGATTTTATGCTAACTATGCACACATGATTGCTTTCCATAAGATTTGTGTAATATTTCCAGTCTGTGTTGGCAGCTTAGCGCTGAATTGTTTTTTAAAAAAAAACCACCTTTTGTGGGCAAGCAAACCAAATTGAGGAGAGGTTACTAGGAACACAAGCTCTGAAAGCATATTGATGTCACTGCCCTTTTTGTGAGGCTCTGGAAGGAGACAAAAAGGGATTTGATTGGTTCATTCTACATAATAATGTATGGAAATTGGGAGCTCTGGGGTATCACAAATGAAGTTATCCATGAAAATGCTTGAAATTATTAATAACCAGTGACATTGAATTACTGTCATCATGTAAGATTATAATAGGCCATTCCAGCCAAACATGTTTTCTCCAAACAAACCATTTTAAAACTGGGCCTATTCAATCCTTGTTGATTGATAATTGGTAGGATTGGATTTATTAAGTCATACTGAAAAGTTGAGTACATAAACGTTTTTGCATACGCCATTTATGGTTGTGCAGTCCATCATGTTTGTCAGTTGAACAAAGTTTCCTCAAGGTCAGCTGAACCAAGTTTTCTCAACGGCCAAAAGTTCTTTAACTGCCTTTTTTAGATTCTTGGACTCAATATCTTCCATCAACTTCTTTTCTTTTTCTTTTTTTGCCTGAAGAAGAATGAAATCTTCCATCAACTTCTAATCATGGAGTTATTACAACACTTACATATCATTTCCTCCTTCATAAACTTACTCTTTGACAGCTGGTGCTTCCAGATTCAAATACTCAGACTCATACATATGGCTCGAATTCTACAACAATCCGTTGGAGAAAGATATCACTTTAATTTGTGATGTACGTGACTATTCTCTAACTTTACAATAACCTCTCTGCAAGATGAAGTTAATGACTTTATTTTTTGTTCTTTTAGTATCCTGGTTTGAATTCCAGTGACTTAATTGATATGTTTGTTTTTAGACCATTCGATCATGGCACATAATTGGACGTCTTGGTGGATGCAATTCTATGAATATGCAGGTAAAATTTCATCCTCATAAAATTTTGATCCAGATACTTGTCATAGCCCCACCATATATGGAATGCAAGTTTATTTCCAATAGCCATATGGATTCTTTGTTACTCACACAATGCACAATGTCATTCCTGCAGCTGTCACAAGCTCCTATGGATAATAGACCAAGTTATGATGCTATTCAGGGAGCAAATACAACACCAACCGCGTTTTCCAATATTGGGGATCTTGAGATTCAAGACAACTTGGCACGAATCTGGTGGGGACTGTTTTAAAATTCTAAATAATGGATGCAAGTTTTCTCTATATCCTTGATGATGCTCAATTTACATGTGCTGATTTTTGTGTGTGGGTGTGTATTATTTCAAAGGGAAGTAGATGCAGATTAAGGCGTTACATATATTATACATGCACACATAATACGTGCACACAACCACACACAAACGGAAGATTGATGATTATTCCTCATAAATCTGATAATTTTTTACAGGGTGGATATTGGGACCAGTGAGCCATTGCTTCTGGATGTTTTGATAAATGCATTGACACAGATAAGCTCCGAGTAAGCTCAGCACATCTCATTTCTTTTCAAATTTTTTGTTAGTATTATTGACTCAGTTATTATTAAAGTTTGGACTGGAAATAATTATCTTCCTGCACACAATCCTTTGAACCCCACTACAAATAAGAAATTAGTTTATACGAAATAGAAATTTCAAGAGAATGATAGTTGCAGATTTCCAAGTACTGATTAATTTGTCTCTACATTTCTGAGTGTTTTTTTTTTTTTTTTTTACTTAGGAATGTGTAGTTAGATATACGCATATGCATATGCTAACGGCTAGGATTGCTTTGTTCTCTCTTTCAGCTCCTTAAATGGTCTTGCCTTCTTAGATAAGTTTTGTTTCTGATGTTTGTCTGTTGGTTTTTTGGCCGTATTTTTGTGTGTACTTAAAAGGTTCTTATGTTCTATCTCAAAAAAGCTTCTTACCCCTTTACCTTTCATTTAACAGCATGGTTGGAATTAAGCAATTGACATTTGGTGGATCTGAATTTGAGAACTGGAAAGAGAACTTGAAATCAGAGGATGCAGGTTACAGCGTACACAAGATTTAGCATACTTGCTGTACACCCAGGGAAATGTTGATGAAATGGCTACATTCTTCACTTGCTTAATTTCGTTGCCAGTTCTAAAGGGCAAGGACTGGGTGCAAACAGTCTTGAATGCAAATATTATAGACCGTAGAGTGCTGGTTTTAGGCACATGTACCTGTTTTGAGTGTAGAAATGTATATTTCAGACTGGTAGATCAAGAGGAGGCACTAAGGGAAGGCATTTAAATTGGTTGCAGTCTTATATCAATTGATGAAAATTTTCCCTTTTCACTTTCCTGCTTGGACAGTGTGCACGAGCATTGAAGGTAGTAAGTGTCCACGAGGACATCACATGCACACACTCGCTATTGCACACTCATCATAGTATCATACACGCTGCCACGTAGGTTGAAACCGTGTTTTCAAAACATGATTTCAAGAGAGCATGTATGGAGTATGCAATAATAAATGTGTAACAAGATTTCCGTTTGCAAAATTCCCAGCACACGCTCCCCCAACTGGCTACTTCCATTCCTGAGCATATAAAACATGTAGACACGCTGAAAGGGTCTGGCCATAGGAAAGCAAATTTCAAATTTCACACCTGATGAACATTGTTTTTATAGCAGGCGTAAAAAAGGCATACAATGTGGATTGTAATTGTGAAGAGGTTTGTTGCTTTTTGCTGATTCTCTTGGCGAGGTTGCCATATCTTCAAGAGCCCTCAGTGAGCAACCAGTGAACCAAGCTGTATCAAAATTATATATACTACCCAATTTATAATTAGACTACAATCCCACAGCTAACCTTTTTTCCACACTCCACTCTCAAAAATTCCCAAATCAATGAAATCTAACTCAGATTTAGACAGTTGACTCAAAGAAACTGCATAACCCAACTTAAGGCTGGCTGGCCAGCTTCTAAAATTCTTTGCAACTACCCTTAACACTTCACATCTCACTCAGGGCAACCACAAATAATCAGCTCCCCCTTCTCCTATTTGGCTATGGTGCCAATCGTCCATAAACGAGCATTACAACATCAAATTTCCTAGAATCTTTAAAAAACAAAAACAAAATATCAACAATTTATAGGAAATGAAACCAACATTTATCACATTAACTAACTTATGAAAGGCCAAGAGCCTTCTACAAAGATATCTAGGATTCAAATCTTCCTCTCTCGTTGTAACTTTCGAATTATCCACACACACACCAAAAAAAAAATGAAAACTAAACTCGTCTAATTTATAACCATTTAGTGAGCGTTTGGATTGAGATTAATATTGCAGCGCGTTTTCATTTCACGTTTTGGACTTTTTTTTTTTTTTTTTTCCAGGCGTGTGAGGGAGTAATGCGGTACTGTGCCGTTACTGTGCGGCTATTGTTCATATGAATAGTAGCCGCATTTGTTGACTTTTTATCATGAACAGTGCACTTGTGCACTGTTCACGGACCCACAAATTTTATTTTTTATCAATTTTTTCATTAAAAATGGGTCTCACGGCACTATTTACACATTTAAAAATTATTTTGCTACAGTGTTTTCAGTTTTCAGCAACAATAAGTTCAATCCAAATGGACTCTTAATCCCTAAAGTTTTAGATTGCCAAGACTCAAACACTAACTAGTATAACTCATTTCTTAGGGCTTGTTTGGAATGGAGGAAGACGGAGAGAAGAGGAGAGGGAGGTGGTTGGAATGTTCTCCTCCATCCAAAGATAAGGTTAGATTATTCAGACAAGGATTTCGTTACTTATTGGTTCGAGAAGGGATGAACTGTGGGTCTGCACTTTTGATAACTTCAATGTCCCCATTCCAAGTGTTTGTTACTTTGTTTCAATTTCTAAAACAAACTCGAATTCCCTTTCTTGTCTTGGAGTTTGGTCGGAGTTGATTGTGGACTCATTGCACATCACTCCTTGCTAGGATAGTTCTGTTTATGCCGCACTATTGCCACTGACTTGTACTTGAACCCCATATGAGAGTGTCTATTTAGTAAGCCTAACAATGTCATAATCTATATATATATATATATATATATATATATATATATATATATATATATAAAACCGAAACCTTTGAATCTCCTATAATTTTTCACGTTAACATAATATTTAAATAAAATTATCATTCTATTAATTAATTTTTTTAGTCAAAATTTTACAAAAAGTGAAACTTTATCCCTTTAACAAGTTCAACTTAAACTCGAGGGTCCGTTTGGTTCCCGTAAAATATTTTCCGGAAAATAGGTATTTTCCGGAAATGCTATTTTCCGAAAAAGGAAAATATTTTTAAGTGTTTGGTTGTATTATGAAAATTATTATGGAAAATAATTTCATGTGTTTGGTTCCGTTAGGAAAATACTATTTTCCGGCAACAACAACAACACAACAACAACAAAAAATTGATTCCGGCAACACAACAACAACAACAACAGCAACAACGGCAACACAACAACAACAACAACAGCAACAACAACAACACAGCAACAACAACAACAACAAAAAAAATTGATTCCGGCAACGCAACAACAACAACAACAGCAACAACAACAACACAGCAACAACAACAACAACAAAAAAAAATTGATTCCGGCAACACAACAACAGCAACAAATTGATTCCGGCGAGTTTAAAAAACAAAACTGAGATGGGTCTGGGTCTGGGTCTGGGTCTCGGCGATGGGTCGACGACGACATCTGGGTCGAAGGTCTGGGTCGTCGAAGGTCTGGGTCGTCGGTCGAAGGCGATGGATCGAACGTCTGGGTCGAACGCCTGGGTCTGGGTCGAACGGTTTGGGCTTTGGGTTCGTGGGTCGCCGGCTCTGGTTCGAACATCGGTGGGTCGTGGCGATCGTGAAGATGGGTTCGCCGGCGAGCTGGGCTCTCCGTTTCGATCTGGGCTCTCCGTTTCCTCCTTCCTCTCTCTCTCTCTCTCTCTCTCTCTCTTCGTGCTCTGTTTCTCTTTTCCGGAAAATTGTATTTGAAGTGAAAATGGAAGCTGAAATGATTTTCAGCCTTGACCATTGGTCAACGGAAATTAATTTCCGGAAAATGGCATTTCCGTGCGCAACCAAACACCCGAAAATACTGAAAAGCATTTCCGGAAACGCATTTCACCCGATTCAAACGCAGCCTCAAACTCAAATATTAATAACTTATCTCCAAATTTTTAAAAGTTAAGTTTCAATAATTACTCAAGCACAACCCCTCACTTCTCTCTTCAGTCTTCACACTACCTCTCTCTCAAACGCAATTCGTAGAAACCTAGAGGACAGTGCTAGGGCACAACCATAGGTGCCATCGTTTTTGTTGAAGATCAAATTCTACCTAAATTGTTATTAGGGTTTTCAATTTCTGGGGTTTATTTATTTATTTATTTTAATAGTTTATATTGAAGAGCCTACCAGATTGTTATTGAAGATCAAATCCCACAAGTTTTGCTTTCATGAGTTTCACATGTTGTGTTTTTTTTTTTTTTTTGGCTTGCTATCTGGGTTATTACTTATTAGAGAAGAAGAAGAAGAGGATTAAAGAGGAACCATCAGATGTTGATCGAGGACATGGAATTTTTGGACTTAACCAACTAAACTGGGTAGCGCGATGGGCACAACCAGTAACTTATTAGGACATATATGAATGTGGTAGTTTTACGGTAAGCTCAATACCTTCTTTTTATGAATGAATTTTTGTTGAAGCCTATTGTACATGCTCATCCCATTAGACGTTTGTAATTCTCAAGTGTCCCTGTTACAGAACTTGGTGCATAATGTTTTTGCCCAGTTCTTTTGATTCGTTCTTATTTTGATCATTCATCAGAATTTTCTACCTATCAAAAAAAATTTGTTAGAACTATGTATGAAATTTGTATACAAATTGGCGCTCATTTATCAAAAAAATAATTAGGTTCTAAACTTGACTCTTTGCATACATGTCTGAGGTTATCTATGTGGCCAGTGTGTGCATGTGACAAGTTGTTTCAGATCCACAATGATTACAATGTTGTTGGGTATTTTCAAGTTTTGCTATATGGATGAAATTAGTCTAATGAGTGTGTGATAAATCCCTATAAGCCATTACCTTTATATGGTTTCATGTTTGGGCTATTTTTTATGCTACATCATTTGTTGTTTGCATAATATGTCAATTCATGTCAACTAGAATGTTTTTATTGTGATAGTGGTCTTGGGTTTTAACGGTTTTGTGTTTTACTATGATGTGAACCTTAGCAAAAGATTTTTAATTTTTTTTTGAAAAAATTGGAACATGTTTGGATCCAAAAATTGTTTTGAGAGTGAGGCTATGATTAGCTCAAAAATCCTTTTATGATTGAGCAGGAGGCACCTTTTGGTGGGTTTTTTATTTGAATTTTTCTTTGATGCAGGAGGTACATTTTTTTATGCGTCATAGTAGGCATTCTTTGGTAAAGATGGTGTTGAATTGGGGAGTTGCCATTCTTCGTCACTTGGAGTTTTTAAAATGGTTAGTTATGTTTTTACTTTAATTTTAGGATTTTCCCTCTTCCATATTCTTTTTATTTGTTAGTAGGAGTGAAATTATGTTTTTGCATCCAGTTTGGCCCTTTGGTCTACTAATCTATTTAAACTTTGTTCTTTTAATTCAAGGTTTATGAGCAAGGTTTTAATCTTATCAAAATAAAAACCAAATGCTTAATTATATGACCTAAAGAGTTAGGTTGCTTAGATTTTTGTGTAAATGTGATTTTTACTTGAATTCACTTTTGAAAACCTTCTTACTTATTGACATGCAAGTTTAAAGAAAAGAGATAAGATTCTAGAAGGAGAATGCTTGGGTCACAATTGTCACAGCAGAGCAACTGTGATAGTTATTGTTGGTTGGCTTATGTTTAAATTATGCCTAAAACAGAGATAGATGTGGCAATATTGTTTATTGAAATTCTTGATAGTGTTTGATTTGCAAAATAAATTAGAGTGAAAAGTGAATTTGTGTAGTGAGGCTGCTGTATGTTTTTTTTTTGCAAAATTGAATTGGGATTTTGGCTTTGAGTCAAGTAAACATACAAAGGTTGCATTGCAAATAGTTTCCCCATTGTCTTTGTTGCTTTAGTTTCCAACATTACACTTTTTTTTTTCTTTCTCAATCTCTTCTTTTCTTTTTTCTTTTATTTGGGGGGGGGGGGGGGTTGGAGGGGGAATCAGCCTCTCACTTATTCTTTTAGCCTTTTCTTTTAACTTTTAATGTGACATTACACCTTTTTTTTTCCTTTCTCAATCTCTTCTTTTATTCTTTCTTTTTCATGGTGGGAAAATCACTCTCTCACTGATTCTTTTAGCATTTTCTTTTAATGTGAGGTTATTTAATTATCCGTCCATTGCATGGGCTAGCGACTAGTAATGCATAGACCCATATCACAAACGTGACCTGTAGACACCCCATTTTACAACTTACATTTAACCAATATTAAGGGCAAAACAGTAATGTTGCAACAAGGGCATGATCATAATTTCAACAAGTAGATCTTCATATTTGTGATACAAAACAAATCTTGATGCTCTAATGATCACAATAGTATGTCATGGGTTTTGATCGAACTACCTGATCAAAAGTTATCATACAAACAATTTTCAAAGATCGTGACTCACCTACA
This sequence comes from Quercus aquifolioides, assembly GCA_019022515.1. Lineage (NCBI taxonomy): Eukaryota > Viridiplantae > Streptophyta > Magnoliopsida > Fagales > Fagaceae > Quercus > Quercus aquifolioides. The sequence continues at coordinate 42,182,298 of CM032327.1, forward strand.
CAATAGGCCCGATCAAGTCCTATTTTAAACACTTAATTTTGATTAGTTCCAACAAGAATTAATTTAAAATTAATTAAGTGTGTGTTTTAATTGGATTTCATTTTATTTTATTATTTTTTAAGAAATAATTAAAAAAAAAAAAAAAGGTTTTCCTTTATGGCATCTTATCTACTCTTTTGAAAAACAATTTGGATCGAGAAAAAAATATGATCCATGAAAATTTTCAAAAATAACAGAAAATGCTAAAAAATGTTACTATTTTCAGCGGCAACTTGAATCAAATTTTTGGCCTAGAAAACATTGAAATTTGGTTTTCTCTATTTCTGGAAACGTTGTAGAGAATTGAATTCCCTTTCAAAAACCACCAATTCCGAATCAATTGGAATTTTGAGCAGAAAGTTATAGCCAAAATATGAAACAGGTGCAGAAGATAACACAAATTCAGCATCATCTTCAGCTCTCTTTCAAAATTTCAAATGGGGATCAACACCAAATCTGTTCAAGTTTATCTAATAGGCTTATCCCCTCCCTTAGTTTCAGAAGAAAGCTTTTGAAAAACAAGTTGGATAGAGAAACAGATACATTCTATGAAAAAATTCCAAAAAAAAGAAAAATGCTCCAAAAACGTTACTATCTTCAGCAGCAACTTGAATCGCATTTTTAGCCCAGAAAACGTTGAAACTCTGTTTTCTCTGTTTCTGAAAAAGTTGTAGAGAATTGAACTTCCTTTCAAAAAAAACTAATTCCGAATCAATTGGAATTTTGAACAGAAAGTTAGAGCCAAAATACGAAACAGGTGCAGAAGATAACACAAGTTCAGTATCATCTTCAACTTCCTTTCAAAATTCAAATGGGGATCAACACCAAATCCGTTCCAGCTTATCTAAACAGGTTTATCTCCTCCCTTGGCTTCAGAAGAAAGCTAATAACTTAGCTTTAAAGCTAAGCCATCCCTTCCCCTATAAATAGAGAAGACCTCTTCCATTTTCTGCACCCCATTCCCTTTGGAGAGATAGTGAGAAAGCAGAGAAGAAAAGCTGTGGGCAACCATTGTTCTTACTTTGGTTGTAGTTTAGTACTTCTTTGCTTTCTCCTTAACCCTTTAAGTGATCACTTCCCCCTTTAATTTATGCTCTATGCTGGTAAGTAGTTAATTATGTTCTTTGAATTTCTGCACTAGTTTAGTTTAGGCTGTTTTTAACATTAAAATACTTGCCTTATTTTGTCCTTCGTATTCTAAATTTCGTGGAGTCATGCTTGTTTTAATACATGGTTATTTTTTTGATTCTCATATAATGCTTCATTCATGGTGTCTTATTCCTCTCTTATAATTTTGTTTCTTCTCGTATGCCGCACACTTCAATGTAATCCCTTAATGTAATTCAAATTTTTGAATACCATCTCATGATATCTCACATGCTTAATGTCTATTGTCTTTCACACCTATAGTTCTAATGCTTTGTTACCACATGCTTAATGTTTGGTTTTCTTCATAAAAGTCAGATTGTTGCTTGCTAGGGAATGTCCTAATCTTTGTAGTTCTCCATGATTAAATCTTGAATTGCGTGATCACATCTTAGTTTGCTTTCAACATGACAGACGTATTCATTCTTAGTCATATTATCAGATTTTTGTTTGCCTTCACGTGACTTGAATCTGTGTTTGCTTACATATGCTTTGTTGCTCAACCTTGATTTTCTTCTCATGCTGAATTTTAGATGCTGAATTTTTAGCTTTCCATCTCAAAATAGCATGACATATATTTTTGGTTCTCTTCACCAACGATTGAGACATGAACATGACATCATTTTTTGACTTTTCTTTAAAAACTTTAGACGAAGCTATCTAGATTTTTTTTTAGTTTCTGCACATGCTTGAATAAATGCTTCCAAGTCATTATTTGTTTCTTTCATGATATGTCTGGATGAGCATGCGCGTATATCTCGTTGATATTCCTTTTACATGCTTAGATGAACACTTCTAGGCTAATGCACAACTTTCTCTTGAATGCTTAGATGAACATGTCTAGATAGTTGTTTTACTTTTTTTAAATGCTTAAACGAACATGTCTAAGTATTTTGATTTTCTCTAGATGAACATGTCTAAGGGATTTTTCTTTACTTTTTTTTTCATAATTGCTTGGATGATCAAATATGCTTAAATGTTTTGTTTTTCTCTTTGCAATTGTGTGGATGAGAAATAGCATGACAATTCTTTGTTTTCCTTCACATGCTTAGATGAACATGTTTAGGCTAGGAATTCTCTGTTTTACATTAACTTTTTGGATGAACATGCCATTACTTTCATGCTTTCTTTACATTTACATTGTTATCTAACAAATTTCACTTTTTGTTTCTCTTTACATTAAATTCCCCAACACATGTTTGTTTACAATTCTTGCAAATTAATATGTTTATGTGATATATTATTTGCATTTGTTTGACATGACATGATATTGGCCATCTTAACTTAGGAGACTAGTTTTATCAGGCAAGATGGGTATTTAATCCCTTCCCATCTTGTAAATTAGCCTCCGAACCAAGATCAAGGGTTTTAGACTAGACTCTTGTATATGCAATTTTACATTTTTTAGAATGTAACTAGGAAACAAAGCAATGTAATTTATTTTCTTAAATTGTATCTAGGACCAAAAAAGCATTTTAAATTTTTGTTACAAAATTGATGTAAATTTTCATATATAATAATAAAACAGAAGCATTTTTTGTAGAGAAGGTTTTTATTTTTCCATTTAAATTAAATAAGTGGCGACTCCATGTATAACCCTCGATCTAGGGGAGAGTACATTTTACAGTAAATTCGATGTGAGCAACCACAACCCTGACCTGCCAATTTTTTCCTCAAACTGGGCCTAACCCGCGCGAACGGGTGGGATCATGATGCACAAAATGTCGAATTCACTATAAAATGTACTCTCCCCTAGATCAAGGGTTTTGCATGGAGTCGCCACTTATTTAATTTAAATGGAAAAATAAGAAAACCTTCTCTATAAAAAAATGCTTCTATTGTATTAATATATATGACAATTTACATCAATTTTGTAACAAAATTTACAATGCTTTTTTGGTCCTGGATACAATCTAAGAAAGTAAATTACATTGCTCTGTTTCCAAGTTACATTCTAAAAAATGTAAAATTGCATATACAAGAGATTCGTCTAGAACCTTTGATCTTGGTTCAGAGGCTAATTTACGAGATGGGAAAAGATTAAGCACCCATCTTGCCCGGTAAAACCAGTCTCCTAGGTTAAGGTGGCCAATATCATGTCATGTCAAACAAATGCAAATAATATATCACATAAACATGTTAATTTGCAAGAATTGTAAACAAGCATGTGTTGGGGAATTTAATGTAAAGAGAAACAAAAAGTGAAATTTGTTAGATAACAATGTAAATGTAAAGAAAGCATGAAAGTAATGGCATGTTCATCCAAGAAATTAATGTAAACAAAGAACTACTAACCTAGACATGTTCATCTAAGCATGTGAAAGAAAACAAAATCGTCATGTTATTTGTCATCAACATAATTGCAAAAAAACTAAAATTTATTTTAGGCCTACCAATCATCCAAGCAATCATGAAAAGAACAAATAAAATCACCCAGACATGTTCATCCAAGTATTTAAGCGAAAACCATAATGTTAATTAGACCTGTTCGTCTAAGCATTCAAAAAAAAGAGAAACCAGTACCTAGACATGTTCATCTAAGCATCTTATGAAAAGCAAATAATAACTTAGAAGTGTTCATTCAAGCATGTGAAGGAAAACAGAGAATTGTCATCCACACAATTGCAAAGAGAAAAACAAAACATTTAAGCATATTTGATCATCCAAGCAATTATGAAAAAAAAAGTAAAGAAAAATCCCTTTGACATGTTCATCTAGAGAAAATCAAAATACTTAGACATGTTCGTTTAAGCATTTAAAAAAAAAGTAAAAAAACTACCTAGACATGTTCATCTAAGCATTCTAGAGAAAGTTGCACATTAGCCTAGAAGTGTTCATCTAAGCATGTAAAGGAATATCAACGAGATATACGAGCATGCTCATCCAAGCTTATCATGAAAGAAATAAATAATGACTTGGAAGCATTTATTCAAGCATGTGTAGAAACTAAAAAAAATCTAGACAACTTCGTCTAAAGTTTTTAAAAGAAAGTCAGAAAATGATGTCATGTTCATGTCTCAATCGTTGGTGAAGAGAACCAAAAATATATGTCATGCTATTTTGAGATGGAAAGCTAAAAATTCAGCATGTGAAGAAAATCAAGGTTGAGCAACAAAGCATATGTAAGCAAACAAAGATTCAAGTCACGTGAAGGCAAACAAAAATATGACAATATGACTAAGAATGAATACATTTGTCATTTCGAAAGCAAACTAAGATGTGATCACGCAATTCAAGATTTAATCATGGAGAACTACAAAGATTAGGACATTCTCTAGCAAGCAACAATCTGACTTTTATGAAGAAACCAAACATTAAGCATGTGGTAACAAAGCATCAGCACTATAGGTGTGAAAGACAATAGACATTAAGCATGTGAGATATCATGAGATTGTATTCAAAAATTTGAATTACATTAAGGGATTACATATCTCACATGAGATTGTATTCAAAAATTTGAATTACATTAAGGGATTACATTGAAGTGTGTAGCATATGAGAAGACACAAAATTATAAGAGAGGAATAAGACACCATGAATGAAGCATTATATGAGAATCAAAAAGATAACCATATATTAAAACAAGCATGACTCCACGAAATTTAGAATACGAAGGACAAAATAAGGCAAGTATTTTAATGATAAAAACAGCCTAAACTAAACTAGTGCAGAAATTCAAAGAACATAATTTACTACTTACCAGCATAGAGCATAAATTAAAGGGGGAAGTGATCACTTAAAGGGTTAGGGAGAAAGCAAGGAAGTACAAAACTACGACCAAAGTAAGAACAATGGTTGCCCATAGCTTTTCTTTTCTGCTTTCTCACTAGCTTTCCAGAGGGAATGGGGTGCAGAAAATGAAAGAGGTCTTCTCTATTTATAGGGGAAGGGATGGCTTAACTTTAAATCTAAGTTATTAGCTTTCTTCTGAAGCTAAGGGAGGCGATAAACTTGTTTAGATAAGCTGGGACGGATTTGGTGTTGATCCCCATTTGAATTTTGAAAGGAAGTTGAAGATGATGCTGAACTTGTGTTATCTTCTGCACCTGTTTTGTATTTTGGCTATAACTTTCTGCTCAAAATTCCAATTAATTCGAGATTGGTGTTTTTTGAAAGGAAATTCAATTCTCCAAAACTCTTCCAGAAATAGAGAAAACCAAATTTCAAAATTTTCCAGGCCAAAAATGCGATTCAAGTTGCTGCTGAAAATAGTAACGTTTTTTTTTGAAATTTTTCATAGAATGTATCTGTTTCTCTATCCAACTTGTTTTTCAAAAGTTTTCTTCTGAAGTTAAGGGAGGGGATAAGCTTATTAGATAAGCTTGAACAGATTTGGTGTTGATCCCTATTTGAAATTTTAAAAGAAAGTTGAACATGATGCTGAATTTGTGTTATTTTCTGCACCTGTTTCGTATTTTGGCTATAACTTTCTGCTCAAAATTTCAATTGATTCAGGATTAGTGTTTTTTGAAAGAAAATTTAATTCTCTACAACTTTTCCATAAATAGAGAAAACCAAATTTCAACGTTTTCCAAGCCAAAAATGCGATTCAAGCTGCTGCTGAAAATAGTAACGTTTTTGAGCATTTTCTGTTATTTTTAAAATTTTTCATGGATCATATCTTTTTCTCTCTCCAAATTGTTTTTCAAAAGAGCAGAGAAGATGCCATAAAGGAAAACATTTTTTATTATTTCTTAAAAAATAATAAAATAAAATGAAATCCAATAAAAATTCACACTTAATTAATTTTAAATTAATTCTTGTTGGAACCAATCAAAATTAAGTGTTTAAAATAGGACGGGATCAGGCCCATTGTGTAGGTGAGCCATGATCATTGAAAATTGTTTGTATGATGACTTTTGATCAAGTGGTCCAATCAAAGCCCATAACATACCATTGTGATCGTTAGAGCATCAAGATTTGTTTTGTATCACAAATCTGAAGATCTACCTGCTGAAATTACGATCATGCCCTTAGTGCAACATTACTGTTTTGAGCTTAATATTGGTTAAATGCAAGTTGAAAATCTACAAAATGCCTCTCATTGACAAAGCTTGAAAAGCAAACGTTAATGTAAAAGAAAGACACCAAATTTTGCAACTTGAAATTTAACCGATGTGTGATGAAAATTTGTGAAAGTTTTGGAAACTTGTTGGTTTCTGAAAATTTTTTATCCAGAATGTGTTGGTAATTTTCTCAAAAAAACTTGTTATTTTTTTTTCAAAAATTTTGAACCTGTAAATTATTTAAAAAACCTTGTCGGGCTTTTTCTTTTGAGGAAAAGTTTTTTGTTATATATATGTGTGTGTGTGTGTGTTTGAAAACTTTGTTGGGTTTTCTTGTGAAAATCTTGGCAAATTTTCTAAAACTTGTCTGTTTTTTGAAATTTTTTGAACCTGAAACTTGTTGAATTTTCTGGTTTCCTTGAAAAAAAGTTATGAATTTTCTGAAAATCTTGTTGGACTTGAAAACATTTTTGTGACTTTCAAGAAAGAAAAAAAAACTTTGTCAAACCCTAGAGCCTAAGTTGTTGGACAATAGTAGTCAACTTCAATGAATGCAAGAGACTCCTTAGTTGAGCCTTGTGTGATGTAGGAGACTTCTTAGCTGATTTGGTGATCTAGACTTGAAGCTACTGTTGAATGCCAAAATGAATGAGAGATCTTTGCTTAATTCCTGCAAAGATGCAAATTTTCCTTTCTCAAGCTTGTTATAAACCAGTTAATTTGGACCAATGCCCCTAGTATAAACATGCTTGCATAGAAAAATCGATGAAAAGCTTGCATATGAAAACTAATGGGCCAATGCTCATAATTTAGGCATGCTTAATGCAAATAAAAAGCTAATAGGCCAATGCCCCTAGTTATGTTAAAAAAGAGTCTTGATCAAAAATTATTTTTCAAAATCAATTGCAATGCCCCTAGTTTAAAACTTCACTTATCTTTTTTGGCGATAAAAATTCGCTTATCTTCTGTTGTCGTTGAAACTTCACTTATCTTCTTTTTGCTATGCAACTTCAAACTTTAAGATGATCTCCTACCCTTACAGATATATGATTCAAAAACTTTCAAAAGCAATTATCACTATATAAGACTTGGAGTTCAAGAGATTATATAACGCTCTACCAACAAGATCAAACAAACAACTCAAACAATGGCCCGAACTGTCCCTTTTTCTTCTCATTCCAATACATGGCATTGGACTGATTCAATCCTCAACCTTTTGAATAAATGGGTGGATGGCATGGACAACCTCCCAATGAAATAGGTAAGACAAATAAACGAAAAGAATTAAGGGCATGTTTGAATTGAGGGGGAGGGAGGGGAAGCAATGGTGGCTTCAGGATATATTTTTAGGGGAGTTAGTAAGAAAATGCATTTTGGGTAAAAAATAAATCTTATGATCTACGTGATTTTCTTATTACAAATTTGTCCATAATAGGTACTTGCAAGAGAATAAAAGATAAAAAGTGACGTGAATAAGTTTTTATTAGTTCTAATTTAAACCCACTACCAAAATAACTTTTTTATTCATCAGTAACAGTTCATTAACTTATACAAAATGGCGTCGTTTTACAGTTTAATTAATATTTTTAAAAAAATTTCTGAATTTTATAAAAAAAAATGTTAATTAAAAAAAAAAAAAAAACTAAACCCAAAACAGCGGTGTTGCTCCCTCCCCACCCATGAAGAACAAAGTCTGAAACCCCACCCCCACCCCTACTTGATCTCAAAGGTTCAAAGTGAGAGGGATATCAAGGTACTTGGCCATTGTCTAGTGCATAACTGTTTTTTTTTTTTTTTTTTTTTTTTTTTGCATTACCATTCTATGCTCACAAGTTACATGTTTATGTTTATACTTTGAAGGTTCACCAAAAATGTTTGTACTTGAAGGATGTATCTTTCCAAGAACCTAAGCTCTCGTTTGGGAGGAGGGAATGGAATGAAATGAAAATGAGTGAAAAAAATAATTTTAGAATATTCTTCCCTCCTCTTATTTGGGAGTTTTAATAGAAGGAATGGACTTTCCATTCCCTTGTTTGAGAGTTTAAGTGGGAGGGAATGGAATAAATAGGAGGGAACACTCTCATTTCTGTCTATTCCCTTAAAACATCAAATTTTTATTCCCCCCAAAATTGGGAGGAATGGGAGATAATTAAATTAGATTTAATAAATTTTTTACTAAAACTCCCAAAATACTCCTATATATTCAACATTTATTTTAAAATAGGGGTCTAATAGTAATATTGTCATAAAATAATTCCATTCATTTCCTTCTATGTTACTCCCAAACAAAATTACTTACATTCCATTCATTTGAGTAGGTTCCAATTGGTTTAACAGGTAAAGTCTCTGATAGTTGAATAAGAGATCTCGGGTTCAATCCCCGCCTATACAAAAAAATTGATTAGTGCCTTGATTTGATGATAAAAAGTTATCATCAGGAGTGGACGCCATAAGTTAAAATTCTCTCCAAAAAAAAAAAAATCATTCATTTCCATTCTTTTATTTTAAAATATCCAAACAAGGTTACTTAATTCCATTTCATTCCATTCTTTTCAATTCCTTTCCCTTGCTTAAATACATTTCATTCTATTTCATTCATTTCTATTCCCTTATAATCATTCTATTCCATTCCCTTATGAACTCCCAAATAAAGCCTAAAGTTCAAGATTCTTTATCTTAATGAAAGCAAAAAAGTCAAACAAAGTATAAACAAAATAGACCAAAACAAAGTATGAACAAAATAGACCAAAACAGAGTATAAACTTAGCTGCTGATCTGCTCTCTTCAATTGCATTGTTGTTGAGTGTTTTGATCTCTCTCTCTCCCTCTTGGTTTCTCTGTTATCGGGTAGGGGGGGTTTCAGACTTTTTTATTCACGGGTGGGAGGGAGTGACTCTGTTTTGGGTTTAGTTTATTTATTTATTTATTTTTTTTAATATTATAAATGAACTTTTTTTTATATAAAATTCAGAAATTAAAAAAATTAAATATTAATTAAACTGTAAAATGACATTGTTTTGTGTAAGTTAACGGTGCAATTTAACATATTGCAAACGAAAGACTTAATTGAGTATAATTAAAACTTAAAGGATTTAAATGACAAAAGTCAAACGTAAAGGACTAAAATAACAAAATGTGAAACTTAGAGGGTGAGTTTTGCATTTTGGCATAAGATAAACTATGAGTTCATTGCATATTGTTTCTTAATACAATGAATATACTAATTATTATTGCTAAGATTAAATCTTTGAAATCATCTATTGTTTTTAAATGCAATAAACCTTTTAATTATTTTTGTTAAGTAAACTCCAAGTGAGATCTAAATGGTTTTTTTTAGATTTAAGATGAAAAAAATTTATACTTTTGTTGTTAGGCTTATTATTTTTTCCCCATATTTTAGATCAAATTGGTTTGTTATGAGATTTGTGTGTGTGTGAGTGTGTTCAAAAAGACCAAGATATTTTAGTTGGGCTTAAAAAAATTTAGGTTCAAAAGGTTCAAAATTTTATTTTAAGAGGGTCAAATAAAAAAAATTATATATAATTTTTTTTTTTTGGCCTAGCTCAATGGGTTTATTTAAACCCCCTAGACTATACCTAGAGCCACTCATGAGGGAAAGTAGAGTAGAATTGGCTGAAAATTAGCTAATTTCGCAAACTCTATTCTACTCCCAAAATCCAAATAGGCCATAAAGTTTTAAGATATTAAGTTAAAAAATAATAATTCTAACCCACCCACCAACAATTGTTAATTATAAATTGGACAAAACTTAGATACAATTCCTTATGGTGCATATAATACCTATTTTTAATTAACAAAAAATTAGTTTAAAATCACTTATCAAATTAGTTGTTCCTTTTACCAAGATCCGTGACGGGATAAGGGACTTCTTCACCCTCACTCAAGCTGTCTCCCGTATCCAAAGTCACCATCATAGAAGTAATAAAGAGGGTGAGAGGAATGTTAATTGTGTAAGGGGTAAGACAGTTGATGCATACGCATCAAAACAAAAGCAACAGGTACAAAGGTAGTTCTATTCATTGCAAGGATGTCTACTTGCAAAACAGTAATTATTAAGTGGTAATCAATTACTGAGCAGACAATTTCATCCACAGGGGTGGAGAAAATAACTTAGTTCAGGGTCATAACATAATCGAATGTCATCATATCTATAATCAATACTGGTAGAACTTACAAATAAAGCACTGTTTATTTCTTACATGGATTTTTTAATAGTCCAAAAACCAAGCTAATTCACTTGAAATGAGATTTTTACACCGAAGGCAATTGCAATGAGAACATAAGGACAGAGTTAACACAACCAAATAATATAATAACTGTTAAAGAATTTGTCTTTGGTGGCTCAATTCATGCTAAGATGAAGAGAGGATTCAATGAATTTGGTGCTTTGCTAATTTTGTTAAGTGGAGAATTATTGTAGAGTTTGACTCAATTTGTGATTTTTACCTTTTGGATAAAGGTGAAATTCCTAATTTGACTTGGAATTAGAGTCAAGTTGGAAATTCATTGTTTACTAAGGAAAGCTATTCTTTATCTACCAAGGTTGGTATTCCTTGTTCACTAAGAAAAGTATACGTTGCCTATTAAGAAAGGTATTCTTTGTTTACCAAGAAATTCCTTGTTCACTAAGAAAAGTATTCATTGTCTATTAAGAAATGTATTCTTTGTTTACCAAGAAATAGGTATTACGGTATTATAAATAGTAAAATAAAGGTATTATGGCTTGGTCGAAAGAGACTTTGGATTTGTGTTTGTCCAGAAATTAGAGAACTCTTTGTTCCGCATCTTTGGATCTCAATTTGGTGCAGCAATTGGTATTATTGCTGCTTGGTGTTTTGTGCGGTTTGGCTTTGGTTTGTGAGTTGCGGGTTTGTTTAGCGCTCTCTATTGAACAACATAAACTTTTTGTGTTTTTGTTTTTTGTGATTGTCTATTTTTTAAGCATATAAACATACTATTATAGCAGTAGGAAATAAAAAATTTGGCCAAAATAATGATTAAATATTTTACGGGTATGCAAGTATATTTTACTAAAAAGGTTCTCTTTCAGAATTCAAGGAGATTCTATTAATTGTTTACTTTTATTATAGAAGCTAAGGACTAAATATATCTAATTAGATGTCTTTTTCTTTCTAGTTAGATCTTAGATATAAATAACATTAATCAAGTTCAAGCCATATAGAGAGCATACTTAGAAATAATTATAATCTAACCGGTCAAACCAACTTACATACAAACTCCGTACAAACCCCACTAATGTGAACCTATTCGGCATACACTTAAATTGAACTAAAACACATTTTTCTTTGTCAAAGTCAAATTAAGGTTTTTAGGCTCGGCTCAAAGTTTTACTAGCATTTCTTATGTTAAATCCACATTAATAGGTTGGCAACCAAATTGAGCGTGGACCATAGTGTAAAAAGAGGTTATTAAATCAAATCAAAAGTATGTTCAAACAAGTTGTTATTGAATGGAAAATGTAATCTTTTTTGTTCAACCAAAGGACAAACAATACCATCTGTATTACAAGAATTCTACAAAATAGGAAGAACATGGCCTAATGAATGAAGTCTAGAATCAGAAGGATGGCCTAATCTAGAATGCTATAAGGCGAACTTATCAAGGAAAAATGAAACTTGAGAAAGGCTAGATGCTTGTAGCAAGTGGAGGCCATCAAGAACTTGTCCCATTCCAATCGTTTTTCAACATGTAAGGTTCTGTATAAAACAGTAAGAAGCAAGAAAAACAAGACAACAACGATGTAATTTGGTAATAGTGCTAATTGACAAAAGATTGAAAGAAAAAGATGGTACACATAGAACATTGGTAATTGTAAGTTTTGAAGATAAAATGATGGTTCCAATGTGTCACCCTAGCTGTCTCCCTATAGTGATGGTAGTTAACAAATACACAGAACAAACAATATCTCTCCCTATTTGGAAATTCTACCATAGTTTGTGCAACAACAGTGATGGTAGTTAACAAATACACAAAACAAACAATATGGTAAGTGGCACCAGTGTCCAAAATCCATGTGTCAGAACCATAAATAGAAGAGAAAACCTAATTCTGAAAATTTGGTTCTATAAAACAGGATAAAGAAGGCATTATACCTGCTATAGCATTAAAGGGTAGTGAGGGCATGGTCACATTATTTACCATATGAAGCTCTTTCCTTGAACTAATGGAGAAGAAGACACTGGCATTGGTTGATTGTGAGCACCAATTATAGCCAAAAGCTGGTTATATTGATTTGGTGTAAAGGACAAAGAAGGTTGGGCTAAAACATAGCTCAAGTCCTGAGATTGATCATTGGAAGACCTGATGAGCCGCCTAATAAACTAAAGTTCTTGTTGTTGAACTTGAAACTAGGTGGTAAGCCATGAATCTTGTAACACTTATCAGTGTGTCCCAACTTGCCACATTGTGTACATTATGGTCTTTCTTTTCCTTTTGGATGATTAATAGCATGCCCGAAATTGGGATTTGTGGTAAAAGATTTCCCTTTTGCAGCAAGAGTTGTTGATTCCATCTAGAATGTGACTCATTTTCAATATTTCTTTGCATCTTTTGTTGAATTAACAAAGAATATACTTTATTCATAGATGAAAGAGGATCCATTAACAGAACTTGAGTCTTAACTTGAGCAAAAGACTCATTCAGCTCCATGAGAAATTTCATCACAGATTCCCTAACTTGAAGATCAATCAACTTTTGATTCACATTACAAACACATTTACCACAAGTACACATTGGAAAAGGACTAAAGTTTTGCAATTCATCCCACATAACCATTAATTGAGTAAAGAAGTTTGTGATAGAGGTTTCACCTTGTGTAAGCTCTGTAATCTCTTTCTGCAAATTAAACATTTGTGGTCCATTTCTTTGAGAATGTATTTCTCTAAGGTCATTCCAAATCTCCAAGGTTGTATCCATGTAAATGATGCTAGCTTGAATTCTTGGTGAAACTGCATCTATAATCCATGTTCCCACCATGTTATTTGCTCAAATCCAAGCTTGAATTTCAAATGAAGTTTTCACAAAAGGAGATGAGAGTGTGAATTTTCCATCTATAAACCCCAATTTGCTTTTGGAAATCAGGGCTTTCCTAATTGATCGAGCCCAAGTTGGATAGTTTTCACCATCTAAGGGCTGAGACACAAGAACAGCACTAAGACTCTCTCTATGATCCAAAAATAGAGGATCATCTGTCATGGATGAATCCTGTGAGGATGAATGAAGTTGCAGTGTAGGTTGTGATAACAGCCATTGATGGACTTCAAGCTTCTGAGAGAGAGAAAACACAAACTTTGGAAGAGAAAAGAAAACCTCAGATGCTTCTAGAAGCTTTGCTCTAATACCATATCAAAATATGTGTCTTGTAAATGATTTGATTCCAAAATAACTTAAGAAGATTCAAGTTTCTGGAATCTTGACACGTGGTTGATTTATTGAGAGCTTGACACATAATTTACTTAAGTTGATCAATCGAAAATCATGATCTCAAAATCCAAATCAAACCATCAAGTTATCCAAAATCTAGGATTGCATGACCTAATTCCTATTCATCACGAAGAAATTCCCTCATAAACCTTAACTTGTTATTAGTTTCCTCTAATATCTCATTAAATTTCTTTGTAAAAAAATTAATTCAATAGTTATAATGGGAGGGTGTAGTAGTCTATTTTAGGGTGTAGTAATCTATTTTATAGATTAAATAAAAAGACAGTAAGAGTGATGCAGTGATATGATCATATTATATGTGTTTACAAATTTGAAAATTGCATGATATTGGTGTAGATACTAGATAGACATGATTCATGCCTATTCAACCATGCAAATATCATTTTGATAAAATAAAAATAAAAATATCCTTATTATTAGTTTCATTTTTATTTTGCTCTTTCCTCTATATAGTGTGCCTTATTCTGAAAACTCATTAATGGCAACTTTGTTTTGGTATACCATTTTTGACAAAGTTAAAGAGATTTTTTTCATATTATCGTGATTATAAAATAGGAGTAACATTCTCTTTTCCTTAATGAAGTTCTAAATAGATAAGACTTTTCAATTAGAGAAACAAAAACTTCATCAAACCTAATCATTCAATTCTTTTAGCAAGTTCATCTTCTAAATATGATTATTTTGTTTCGTGATCTACTTGACTATTAATTGATTGGCTTCCAAAATGTATGAGATTGAAACTTCCTAGAATAGTTTTATGAAAATCATTACAAGTCATTTTCTATACTTTATTGGCGCTTTTGATAACTAAATAGAGCTTGAGGAGATTGAGAAAAATAAAAAGCTAGAACTAATTTCTTTTCTTGTTTCTCAGCAACCAAACTAGACTATGCATCAACGACTTATTAATCTAAATCGTTCTATAATTCCTAATTAAAGAATAAATGTCAAACTACAATTAAGAAAAATCATCTTTAACATGCAAGAAAAAACATTAAAAAAGATAATTAAGAATTTAAAGTTTTGAGGGAAAGAAATACTCACTACCACTTTAATAGGTCAAATGTCCCTCTCATTACATGTGCATCCACGTGAGCAATTCTTGAACTGACAAAACTACTTGATTGGGACATTTGTTTTAATAATATTAGTCGCAAACTAGCACCAAGCACAAGAAAAATTAAATTTCAACACAAATGATAAATTTTGACGATTAAATTTTAATTTTTTTTAAAGTTACAAAAACAAAAAAGGTTAAAGTGCAAAATACTTATAGTTTAAGGGTCTTTGAATTTTATATCCTGATATTTTAGAATTTCGATTTTGCCTCCTAATATTATATACGGTTTGGATTGCTAGTCCCTCCATCAATTTTTTTGGTGATGTGGATTGTTAGTGAATTGTTAGTCCCTCCATCAATTTTTTGGTAATGCATTCATTATGTTCTATGTTTTATTTGCAATTTGTTACCTATAATAAAATAAAAACAAAAATAAATAGACCAACAAATTGATGATTTTAAAGTTAAATTATATAAAAATGAGACTCTTGTCATGAGCATCCTCAATAGTGATAACAACCAAGCATTGGTCTACACCATAATATAATAATGAACTTAAACATATTTATCTTGTAAGTCAAACGATCTTGCATCTATATGTTTTAAGATTTGTGAGCATTGTTCTTGATGCATTTGAGAAATGAACCCGTGTTCCTCCATTCGCCTCACCAATTAAAATCCATATTATCCAAGTGGTTATAACTGAAAAAAAAAAAAAAAAAAAAAACAAAAAAAACAAACCCTGATTCCACTGTCTCTCATTAGCAGTGTTCACATCCCAACCAAAGAAGCTTCATCACATTGAAATAGGCGTTGATGGCCAATGAACATGCCTCCACAACATGAGTTCTTTCACTTGACAATTCTATTCCCAATTTTCTATAAAACTTGTGGGGAAGCACGTACATGCCATTATATTAAATAATAATTTTCTATAAAAAGGTAGTCGCTTTTTATAGAAAAAATTTTCTATAAATTTTCTGTACTCACAAATTTATAGAAAATAAAACTTTTTTTTCATTCCTCACATTTTAAAAATACTGATGGTAAAAAATTTAGGTGTTTCACATACAAAATGATTTACATATTGGCTGTGTTATAAACAGTTTCTATATTTTAAATTATATTGTTATTCAATGCAATGACAAGATATTGAGGTAAGAGTAAGGGTAAGAGTGAGGCTGTTTAATGTAATCACTCCGGCCTTCTTCTTTTCCTTTATTATTATTTTTTTTCCTTTCATGTTTCTTATCTCTAAACTTATCTCAATCCCTTCGATCCTGTGTTTGTGTTTATCAATAGAGCTGAGTTGGATTGTTTGCTCTTATCTCTCGTGTTTGTTTTATGATTTACTCATAGCTTCTCTCTGTCAATTAGTGGAGTAGCTGGTAAAGCAGAGTCCTCTCTAGCGTTGTTCTTCTCCCTCAAATGCGTGTCCTGTGTTCGTGTCCATCAACAGAGTAGTTGGCTGACCAAAAAAGCTAACAAAGAGATAAAGATCAAATAAAATAGGGGCAAAGACCAAAAGACCTACGCTTTCTAACTGTTCAAATTAAAAACTTTTAAGGATAGAAGTGTAAACCATCTACACAGAACAAACAAACCAACTCAACTCTCCTTTTTCTGTTGCGTGGCTGTAAATTTGTTAGATTAATGGATCCAACGAATTGTTAAGAAAGAGAGAAGAATTTTGTTTAAAAAAAAAAAAAAAAAAAAGAAAAAAAGATGGAAGAGTTTATGAAATGCATTTACATGGGTAAGAATCACGTACCCTTTCTCTCTGGCTTCTTCTTTTCCTTCTTTCTTTTCTTTCTCTATCAATTTGGTCATGGCTGACTTTTTTTTTTTTTTTTTTTTTTTTTTTTTCTAACATGGATCCGGAAAATTATTGTGTACTCCCGAAGTACCATAAATACGTACTCCCTCCTCTCACATGAATTGTGGGTCTCACTAATTAAATTCATGGTGGGACCCATTATTCATGTGAGAGGAGAGAGTACACATTTATGGTACTCCAGGAGTACCTAATAATTTTTCCATGGATCCTATGTTTGTGTTCATCCATAGAGAAAAGTCTAACTATTGTGTTCATGTCCATCAATAGAGTAGGTGGCTGACCAAAAAGGCCAACAAAGAGATAAGATCAAATAAAATAGGAGCAAAAGACAAAACAAACCATTTTAGCCTGCTTGTATATTAAGGGTAAAACAGTTAAGAAGGTGTTGGACAAAGTCGGTCAAAAAAAAAAAAAAAAAGGTGCTGAAACAATAAACAAATAGCAAACAAGGTGCTCAACAAAAGCACTATTCACATGTGCATTCGTGATTTTTAATATAGGTAATAGATATAAAAATTAAACCATAAACACTCAAATCCAAGACATAACAAAAGTTTTTTTTTTTTTTTTTTTAGAACACGTAACAAAAGATGGGTATACATAATATGCAAAGATAACTAAAACTTGTTGCTTGTTTTTTCTTTTTTCTTTTTTTATACATGTAATTGAATCCATTGAAATAATGTGAAATTTTAATATAAAAAAGGTGCAAATACAAATCCATAAATAATTTTAAAAAAAATTATATAATAAGTAATCCAATTCATGATCAGATTTTCAAAACTTTTCCTCAAATTATGTAACTGAAACCCATTGAACTAATATGAAAGATATAAAACGTGGGTACATATTAAAATTCATAAATAACCAAAACCCAATTCATGGGCAGTTTCAAGAAATTATACCGTCTAATTTCAAATCTATTATAAATATTTTCTTAGACAAGTATACATATAAAAATACTAGTCTCTATGCACACGTATTGCGCGTGCTCAAAAACTTTTTTATTTTTAATTTTAAGTAATAACTGTAATTTTTTTTTTTTTTTTTTTACTTGTGTTTGAAAGTGATGTAGCGATATATAGAGAAAAGATTGGGTAGGAAAAATAAGATGAATGTAAGGAGAAAGAAGGCTAAATTTTAGGAGTTCTCTTAGGTTAAAAAAAAAAATAGAGGTGTTTTATTTGAATGAAAAAGGAATAAAAAAAAAAAAAACTAAATTTTAGGAAATAAAAAGATGAACGTGAAGAAAAAAAAAACAAAAACAAAAACAAAAACAAAAAACCTAAATTTTAGAAGTACTCTTTTTGAATTCAAAATGATAATAGCTATAGGTGTTGTAGAAAGTATAGATAAATTAGTTATTTGTTTGACATTTATGACCTTATTTTTAAAAAAAATTATCCTTCATTAATGAGAGTATTTTTTAACTATATAAAAGTTCAGTTTAAAGTAAGAAATCATCTTATAGATAGTATAGATAATAGTAATATAGTCAAATTGAGTCCTCATGTTCATGAGCTTGTTCACAAACACAATACCATGTTTGAGCTTTTCTTGTTTAATCTAGCCTAAACTTAAGGCTTGAATTTAGCTTGTCTTCTAAGAAAACGAACATAAACAAGTTTTTTCCCGAGCCGAGCTCAAGCTAACTATTCATAAACAGCTTGGTTATAATTTACATGATTACATCCCTAGGCCAACTAGAGACTAGAGTAGAGACAATACTGGAAACGTACACAAATCAGACTCATTACCGCACCTCTGCTCAATATAAGCACTAGAGCCTAGAGGTAACCATATTACCGTATATACTCGCAATTGTTGATTATGATGATAAAAGTACTCCAATGCTTACAAGTTACAAGAGTTTACACGTATCCAGCCTTTGACAATGGGGTACAGATCTACTGAAACCATCACTTCAAAGTAAATTTGCGGCACCAAGTGTTTCTAATAAAAACCCATATTAGAGGGCTCAAAAATAGTAGTGCTCAGAAGTTAGAATAGATGCTTAAATGCTCAAATTCATTGAAAAGGAGTTCTGTAAATTTTCTAAATAACAAAAGCTAAAAATTTCCCAGGTACAGCTCAGTCATTTACAGACAAGCCTCCATCCCTCCCAACATACAGCATCACCAAGACCTCCTATGATTGCATCATTTAATAATATGCAGGTACTTCCTAGAGACCAGAGTCCACTACAATGACTCAGCCACAATTCATACACGATGCCCAGATACTTTCTGTGCAATTGACTTGATTTCTTTCACCCTCTCATCGACTAATTGCCGGAGCTGCTCTTCTTGATTTGTTTGATTTTCATCCATCTGAACATCACTAGCTTCACCAACCTGTGACCTATACATGACAAATGCCATCTCCTTATCGTAATCACTTGGAACTTCAATTACTCGCTTTCCGTTAGTCCCAGAGTCTTTCCCAATAATATCATCCTTCACACGGCTGGAAATGATGCTCACAAAATCCTCCATGTACTTGTCAACAGGATCAAGACCAAGATAGATTAAAACCTCCCAACACTTGAGAAACTGTTTCTTGTTGATTTTCAAACTTCTCCTGACATCATCAATTACACTTGGAGGGGGCATGAACCGGGGGATGTGGATTTTCTTTGACAGCTTTCCTTGCTTCAAACGTGAAACAGCTGAACTAACTGCATGCTGGATTGGATCAAAAACAAGCAAGTGCGATAAGTCAACACAGGTGCGCACATGTTGGAAGTAATCCAATGGCTCTTCGACTGTCAAGTCGTAAACATCTTCAGACACTGCAACATCATTCAGCACCTCCATAAGGTAACGGCCATAACCTTTGTGTTGGTAAGGAGGCAACATCAATATCTGCAAAACGCAAAATTGGAATTTCTAAAGATATGAATATAGATTCAGATAGTATTCATACAAGGGAACCAAACTTAGATTTTCTAAGTGTGTCAAGCCAGTAACTAACTAACGAGAATAAAGGAGAGTATACCTGACCAAGTCGCAAGCGAGAACTGTCTGGATAATGGTAAAAACGATAAATAGCTGAAAAACCAAGCACTCTACATTGAATCTCGCCCTGCTGATCAGGTTTCTTCTGAATCAGGACATACAACTCCCAACTTGGATCACTAACATCAATAGGGCTGCTACCTAATTCAGAAGGTTCAATGTTAAAAAATTGAATCTATACTTTCAAAATGCAACCAATGAAAAGAAGGGGGGGAAATATAATATTTCAACAACAAAACAAATGAGCGCATACCATCAACAAGAAGAAGAACAAGAGGTATCAAGCGACTGTAAAGGTGCCCAGCAGCTGTCTTGCCCACCACCATGCGAACAACCTGACCCAGAAGAGCACATCAACCATGGTACTCAGTTTCAAAAATTCGACTATACACATTCAAATACAAGGAAAAGGAGCATGAAAAAGGAACCGGTCATTATAAAATCCTCTTTGACCTAACTACTAATACCGCCAACGAGGGATCTAAAAGAAAAGACAATAACTTTTCAACATGCAGTCGGCCATGGCAAGCCTTCTACAACATGTATACAGTATGGCAAGCTTTTTTTTTTTAGCAAAACAAGTCAATAAGAATAAGTCATCCCATACGGATCATAAGAAAATTTTTGACAACTTAATGGTTCAAGTCACAAAGCCCCCACATTGAGGAATCATGGGTATTCAAAGCAGAAGGTATCAACCACCAGTATTTGACAGAAAACCATATCCAGTGGCTGCAATTACAGACTTCTAGACAAGCAACTATCATTTTCACTATGATACTAAAACCAAAGCTTTATGTGGAAAGCACCTCAACATCAGAAATAGCTGCTTTCAAATCACTATTACAATCAGTGACACGTCCATTTGAGGCTTTGAGCTTCAATATCTCCCCGCTTGAGATCATGGATCTGTAACCAGTTAAAGGTGAACATCAGAACACAAGAAACAACCAACCTGACACGGCATTGAGAAAAATAACAGGGTAGATTTCTAGATGTGGGTGAAGTACAAGGTACCCAATGAGATTACTCCCTGTTGAAAAGGCCTGAAGAAAGTCAACTTTACTCTCAACAAGAGTCTCAGCGAAAATTCTCTGCAGAACATGACAAATGAATGAGCAGAAATATAGGCATAATAAGTAAAAGGGACAGTGTAACATGGGCAATTAACGTATACCTGAAGAGCAGCTTTCAGATCTGTGATACCTTTTCCTCCCTTAAAACAAATAAAAGCAATTAATAAATGTGGTCAAAAGGACAACCAAATTTAACTCTTTTAAGGACAAAGTCTCGACTCTATATAACAGGTAATGGAAATACATAACAATCTTGACTTTCTAGTAGACCAAGGATGAATGTCAGTACTTACATCTGATGTGCTCTCAAATGTAATATCAGCATATGCATGAAATGATATGCTGCTAACCCATATGGTAATCTGCATAAAATGTTTCAAACAAGACGCATTAGTGAATTTCTTTTTTGTACAGAATTAACCGTTATGTTTATATTGTTAAACAGCATAACATTGTTTTTACATCATTAGCCCCTTGAGCAGCAAGTAAAATTCAGGTAAGCTTAAATTTGCTGCAATTTTAATTACCTTCAAGCCTTGGTAACCATATATCTTCCCATCCTCGTCAAAAAAGCTATTTAAGTCAACCGGGTCGATGCAAAAACTATCTGGAGAACCCACTTCCTCTTTGCTAGAAACTATGACACAATGCACGCCAACATAAGCTCAACATATTACAAAGAAAAATTATAGTATATAATGAAGAAAATCATTTTTTTTTTTAAAATCTGTAGCTTCCTATCTAATAAGTTTATTAAGATAAATTGGATGATTCACTTGTTATGAATCAAGACTAAGTTCAAAACCATGACTGTTATCATACAATCAAGAACCACGACAGGGAAGTCAGGTTCTTCTAGACGGCTTATGCAGTAAGTTAAAACGTTAAACAAGCAGCTGTGCAGTAGAAGTAATGAACATACACAAACACACATGCTGGCACGCACAAGCATTAACTGATTGCATATTGACACATGCACAGAAGTGTTAACTAATTGCAAATCGACACATGCACATGAGCACTATACAGTGGCACATTGCCTATCCTTTTAGACTAAGCAAACAGCACAGAGAAATTTCGCCAGATAATCATAAAAAATATGTAATAAATAATAAATAAATAAATAAAACATATTGCAAAGAACAAGGTAATCATATTAATAACCAGACATTGCATTACGAACTCTTTACGACTCACTTAGGCAATGCAGGATGACTTAGCAAGCTCAGATTCCAGGTTCTCAAAAAACCAAGCTATCTTCAAAGAACCTCAGTTCACACAACTCTAGTATAAACCCCAGCATAACTTGACTATTTAACAAAAACTTAAATCAAGATTTTGTTATTTACCATTACTTCCTTGTTGACTCTATTGAGAACACTATCTCAAACCCAAAAAAAAAAATTCAAAGGTACCATCTTTAAAATTTTCCCACATTTTCTCACCAACCAAACAGGGCAATAGAGAACCCAAACATGCCTTTTAACTTCTAATGCAAGCAGAACATAACAATCAAACAATAATAAACTTAACAAACATTAAAAATCAACATAACCCAACAAAAAATTCAACCTAAAAAAACAAATTAATACTCAAAACCTAAATCATACCCAGGTAAACCTTAATGCAATCTTTGGCCTCAATTCCAGAATCTGAAGCAGACCCACATGAACAAACACAAAGGAAACAGTATTAGTGAACTAAAAATGTGAAATTGCTTCAAAAAAACAAAACACATAAAAACAAAAACAAAAAAATCACAGAAATGAAAGCTCAGTGAAGTATCGGAAAGCGAATAAAATTGGAAGCTTGAATCGGAGCTGAGTTGACTCACCCAAGTTGAAGAACCCGACCCGCCTTCGTTTCTTGGGCTCGGCGGTGGGATCGGCGGTGGATTGTTGCTTCTGACCCATTTGGGTTTTTGGGGATTAGGGTTTTTTTTAGAGCGGGAAATGTGAGCAAGAGAGGCGGGAAATTATGGAGTGTACGAACTGTTGGGGAAAATAGATGTTGGGGCTTTATATATAGAAGAGGTTGAAGATGTATATCACGTGCATTGCACGTGATATACAAAAAAGTATGTGGCCCTACATACATGTTAAGGCCCTGGTGGACTAGCCAGCCAGTTAGGCCCAAGTGAATTAGGGGTTTCATGCTATTGTACAAGAAATGTGGCTTTTTAAGCAATCCAAGAGTTTGGGAAAGTCTAATCAAGGATTTGTCCAATTAGTTTTTAGTTTTTAGTTTTTATTGGATAACAGCTTGGTTAAATCTTAGTTTTGAAGTATAAAGAATGTTAGGTGTCTTTGTTTTATTAGATTCACGGTTCTATAGGCTAGTTTATGGGTACTATTATTATGATTTTAGACAATTGAAATTTTTTATTATTTTCATCTTATGTCATATGTTGTTTTGTTTGTGGATTTAGACTTTTAGACAATTCTTTATTATGTTGTCCTTTTTCAATAAGCCAAACTTAAGGGTCCGTTTGGTTGGAGGAATGGAAAAGTAGGAGGATGGAAAATTAGTGGGAGGATAGAAAATTTTTTTAGTTTTCCCTTGTGTGTGTTTGGTTGGAGGGATGGAAAAGTGAAAGGGTGAAAAATTTTTTTGTTTGGTTGAAAAAAAAAAGTGAGAGGATAGAAAATGTAGTCTATATAAATTGACTATTATACCCTTGTTACATAATAGGTAAGAAATAGATTTATTTGTACTCATTAAATAATATAAAATTTACCAACAATTATATTTTTCAATGAGAAGTGTTATGTCCACAACATTTTTCGCAATACTTTCACAATAAATTATATATGGTAAGTTATTACTGATTTTAATTTGAACACATCACTTAAATATTTTTTTTCATCCGTATTAGTTAGTAACAACCCACCACTTAAGAATTATTGTAAAAATATTGTAGTAGCATTTCTCAATTTCTTATCCTTTATTTTATTTTTCCCCTATCTCTTTTTTTTTTTTTTCATCCACACGTTTCTTTTCTTTTCTTTTCTTTTTCCTCTTTTTTTCTCCTCCACACCTTTCCCTTGTCTCTATCTTCACTTTTCTTTTTTTCTTTTTATCTATAGCACTTTGTCTGGAGCTTTCTCTTATCTTCACTTTTTTTTTTCTTTTCTTCTCCTTTTCTTCTCTAGCACTTCGTCTGGAGCTCTATCTTCAATCTTCACTTTTCTTTTTTCTTTTCTTCTCTAGCACTAGGTCTATTCCATAGCATTCAAGAAGCACCACTGCATGTCTTCTTCCCATCGAGGCTCAGATGGGTCAGCTTTGCTCTTTTCTTTTCTTTTTCTTTTTTTGGTTCTAATTTGATTAGTTTTAAAATTGTGATTTGAGTTTGTATTTTGATTGAGAGCTCCATCAATTTTGTGCTACACTATTGTGCTATCTGTTTTTTTACTTGATTCCAGAGGGCATTATGGTAAAAGTGCTGTGAGAGCACTTTTCTCTCCCGGCTTTTCCTCCTGATTTGGGAGGATGAAAATTTGCTCCCGGGTTTTCTTTCCTCCTTATTTTCCTTCTTTTGCCAAACAGTGGAAAATACTGTTTTTCACCATATTTTCCTCCCTATGTTTTCCATCCTCCCTAAATTCACCCCAACCAAACACAGTGTAAAGCAAAAGAGTGGATGAAGGAACAAATGTCAAGCTAATACAAATTGGTTGAGTTTTATGAAAAAGGTAACAGTGGACTAATTCAACTCTAGTGGGCTTTATGGAAAACATTGAAGAGAGGTTCAAGGACACTCATCTAAGATGGAATGGATTTGTTGCTCTAAGAGACCAAGAGGGATGAGAGACCGAGAGAGATGAACAAAGTGAAATGAGACAACCCCTCACATGAGGTCTGAAGCCAAGAACTAGATGAAAGAGAGGTTCAAAAGAGACTTACCTGAAGTGAAAGACTGAGAGGTGAGAGAGATGAAGTTTTGTGAGATAAATATGGGGTTTTCTTGCTTCTATTGTTAGAGTGAACTATCTACTGCCTCAAATAGCCGTTGGGCTTCATTACTTCTTTTTGACTTGATAGAAACAACTTAGTTGTGTGGGTCCCACTTTTCTATGTGTCATTATTGTTTTACAATTTATTTCACTTTCCTAATATTTAAAAACTCTCAAAATTTGTTCTCATAACTCACTACTCATTCTCAATTTTGTTGAGTGATGAGTCATGATAATTGATAACAAAAATCAAACCAAACAAGAGAATAGGTGGCGGAACCCATAAAAAACAAGAAATAAGTGATGGAAATGCCTAAACCAAGACACCCAAAGCGAAGTTACTTTGGAGATATGTGATACTATGGGTGATAATAATGATTTATGGCAACTCTTCAATCATGTTTTCACCCTCAAGGTGGAACCTCCTCAAAAACCAAAAAGATAAAAGCATCAAAAAATTAGATTGGTGTGGATCAAATTATGAGGGCAATTTAGGATGTTGCTCCAACAGGGAGACGAAAATTCAACACTTCAAAGAAGTAAATTTAGTTTTGAAAGGAGCTTAGCACATCTTCCAATTCTTGAATAAGTGTTTCGTCTCTTGGATGACATAGGAATCACAAACAGCTTATCTCCTTCCCATTACGTTCTTTTAGATTGCAAACGACGATCTATTATTTCACTATTTTACAGCAAACCTGTTATTTCACTAGTTTACAACAAATGGCAGATAGGAAATCCATAAAAAGATTTCCAATACAATGGGGGCATTAATTATTGGTCACAATTTTGCTATTTTGAGGCAATGGTGACCACAAACCCAATTTTGTTATTTTGTTCAATTAGGGGATTGAACAAATATGGCTTAAAGCATTCGCATTGAGTTTTGTATAGTTTCTCAATTTCTCATCTCCAAAAAATCATTTTTTCTATTTTAACAACTCCCTTTTAAAACACATCATACATCTCATTCTTTATTTTTGAAGTACATCTTATTAAAATAATCTTATAATCTTTTTTCCTTTCCCAAAAACACAACCTTCAGAGATTAGAAACCCACCACAAAAACACACTGGTCTTCGATCAAAGAATTAGAAACCCACAGCCTCAACCCAATTAAAAACCATCAATCTTCGAGACCCAAAATCCAAACCCTAAGGCCTTGTTTGGTTGTAGCATCACTCATCACTCATCACTTATCACCCAAATATCATCACTCATCACCTTATAAGTCATCACTCATCACTCAAAAATCCCCAAAACAAACCCAACTCTATTTGGCAACTAAACCCAATTAACTTTTCTTTCTTAAAAACACAAAAAATCCACCTTTTGTAGGACCCACTTATTGTCCATCTTGCAGAGGCACAGAATGGCTACCTGCATTCCTTTTCTCTTTTTAGTTTCCATATGTCTTTTTTGCTATTTCTTTATTTCCAGCCTCTGTCTTCACCTTTCAAACCCCAAAGCCAAAAGACCACCCAAGCATCAACTCCTCCATCCTTGCCCACCTGTACCACCGCCATGTCACCTTACCATGGCATCATCCTCCTTCCTCATCCTTGAACCCGAGCCGCTACACCTCCGTCCTCTAACGTTGACCCTGAATCCGAACCCAGAAATAGAGAAAGAGAGTCAGTCCTCTGCTCGGTTACTGTTCCTCATCCAGATCGGTGGTTGCTTGACTTGCCCAAGGAACTTCAATGGCTTCCTCAAGCATTACAAGTGAACAGTGTATGGATTCATCCCTCGTTCTTTCTAAAATTTTAGGCAAAAATTATTTAATCTTGCTGGGTATGCCATGGGAATCCAAATTTGTTTATCTCTTTCCATTTTTTAAGCTTGTATGCCATGGGAATAAAAGATGTAAAGCTGGGTGACTTTGTTGTTAACCTGTGATGGTTATGAAGATATGCTCCTTCGGTTCTTAAATTGCAATTCCTACTGTTTATTTTTTTTTCTCTTTTTATTTTAACATAATAAGACATTATTGTTTGTTAAGAGCTTTGTAAATTGTTCTTGCTCTTGTGATGTTGTTGTTATGATGTTGCTGTGATGTTGGGTTCACAAGACCTTGTGATCTTGTGATGTTGTTGTGGGTTTGGGAAGAGAAATTATTGGGACCTCCTAGAGGACCACTAATGTGGTCCTCCTAGGTCCTGCCACCCAATAAAAAAACACCACCTAACCATCTTTTTTTACTCATCTCCACATCACCACTTACCCATTAATTTAACTATTGTCAAAAAATCAAACCAAGGTTAAAACTCAGCTCCACTTACCCACAGCCGGATTTAACTCAAAATCAACTAAACAAATTCAAAAAATTTCTCAAACACTTAACCCTATTTGCCTCTTTCTTCCTCTCTCCCTCTAACTCTATTTCTCCAATATCTCTCTAGAGAAGATATTAGGAACCCAGCCGAAAACACTTTGTGATTATGTGGGAGATGCGGAGCCCAGATGGGTGGCCTGTCAGATTTGTGTAGCGGAACCGGGAAATGTCCTCAGAAACCATCACCAGCGGCAACAACAACAATAGCGATCCATTATCCGTTGCTACTTCTTCTACCTCTTCTTCTAACCACACGTGTCCCCGCATCTCAGCTGGCTGCTAGCAGAGCTTCACGAATTCCTTGCGACGAGTCCAGAGTTGCGAGGACCTAGCAATGCTGAATACGGTGTGTTTCAATGACAACTCCTCTTCTTCGTCCTGCTTTTCGGTTTCGGAAAGGCTGGAGATGTCGACAATGTCTTGAAGGACCACTAATGAGATGAAGGCATACAAGTATTTTAAGTTCTTTTCAATTTTTAATGTGAGGAAGATTGTGATTGTGAGTCATTTAGTTGCCGGGTTCCATGATTTTTGCATTTGAACATTGTTGTTGATGCTGCAAAGATTGATGTCCCAAAGTTTTGAATAAAGATTGTATTAGTGGTATTTAGTTGTGGGCAAGATTGTATTAGTGTATTTGGTTGTAGGCTTGGTGCTAACTTGGAGGAATTAGTTCTGATGTGAATTGTTTATGTGGTTTTGGTATAGTTGTTTTAATTTGGAGTTGTAAATGCTCTTTAGAAGCTCAGTTATCTTTGCATTAGTTTGTATGTTAGGCTATATTAACTATGTTAGCTTTTAGTTATTGTATTTGCAAATAATTTGTGTTTATAAATGAGGTTCATCTTTTTGTTTTGGTGTTTGGATCTCATTGTAAATTTTGTTCATTTTGACAATAAAATTTCTCATTTGGTAGACTATTAGTGATGTTTTTTTTAGAGAAATGTTAGAAATTTTATTGATGTAAAACTATTGTATTACAAAAACTTTGGCCATGAGCATCCTGGGTAGCACATGAAGGTCACAACAAGTTACATTACAACCCAATGTTACATTTTCCAGGGCCAAAACAATGAAAGAAAAAACAAAGCCCCGCTTTGGGACCTAGGCAATGGGCAGATGAGTTGAAAAATAGCAAAACCAGCACTTTTTTTTTATTCAAATGGCAGCTGCATCTTCAGTTACATTCCCTCGTTTTTTTTTGCTTCCTACTTTGGTTTAATGAAGGATGAGCAAAGGAAAAAAACAACCCAATTGTCCTAGAATATCTACCAGCTGCAGCAACATCTCCAATACAACTTTTCACAGATGGCATATTTAAACGTTATAACTTTTTTTGATAAACTTCAAATTTCATTCAAGGAAAAGGAACGTGGAGGCCATCATCCATACAAGTAGAGTAAACCACACAATTACTGGTAGACTAATCAAGTGGGACATCTTCAGCGTTATAACTTAACACACCATTTTTTTTATAGGAAACTAGAACTTTAAACCTTTTACTAAGAGCACCAACCAACAATCCCATCTCATACCTTATCACAACCTCTACCCCACATATACGTTGAGAAGAGAAAATCGCAGCATCCACATTAACTTTGAACACAACATCAGTAGGTAGCTTCCAAGCTTGTGAATACTTTGCAAATTCAAGAGGGGACTTCACATTTACAACCCTAGAATCACTATTAAACTGCCTAACCCACTGCACTAGAAAAGAATTAGTCATGAATTTCTTACCATTCCTTTTCTGGTTCCTTCTTGTCCACATGGCCCAAGCAATGGAAATAGCAAGAGATAAGGCGTCATCATTACATTGTTGGCTATCCCAAAGAAACCAAAGCAAATCCATAAAATTCTGAAACTGTATAGTATGTTGAGACTAAAAAAAAAAACAAGCAAATTTCCACACTTCCACAGCATCTATACAATCCCAAAGTAAAAGTTTAAGAAACCAATCATCAAGCTTAATTATCCCCAAATCCAAAAAATAAAACGTCAGCTATTTACAAGCCAAACTGCTCAATATCCAGAACACCTCTAGGAAATTCATATGCAATCATAAACTAAACCAACAAAAATACCATATTTTCCCCCTTGCTCCAAAACATTATCCAGATGAAGCCAGAACAAAAGAAAAAAATACACACACAAACCAAACAATGAAACACCTTTACAGTTCACAAGAAATTGCTTATAAGCACATTTAAAATGAAAATACTTTTCATTTATATTAGTTATATTCAATTGGATGAAGAATAGTGTTGAATAATACAATTTTTGTCTAGAGGATGAGAAGGCATAACAAAAGAAAATATACAAAAAGGAATGTATTCTAACATATCTTAAAAATCAGCCTATTTTCATTGCCTTCAATATACAAAAATAACATTTCCTACAGCTTTCACTTCTCTCATCATCAATCTATACTTGTTAGTTGCATACTTGTCAAGAATCTTCTGAGTTAAATACTCATAAAAAATCTTTCAAGTCAAATTACTTTTGTACTGGATTTAGTTGCGTAAAACCATTTAAGAAAGAATTCTGCAAAATTAGATATTGACATTTTCAGTTATTAGTAACAAAGTGATAACTATTGATATAAATAAATAAACATAACTAATGAGGAATAAAAAAAAAATTTAAATAGCAAGTATATTTACCTGACTTAAATGATTTAAGCAATTGTTACTTTGAAGCATGCTTGTTAAGCTAACATTTGGAGAAGACCGCTCCAATAAGAAAAAAGTGATCTACATTCAAATTATCTCAACATCAAATGGTAGATATTTATAAAAATGAAATACAAGTGCATGAATCATTTTATTTTATTTTTTATTTGTACCTAATTTGATTGTTGAAAATGATTTGAACTACGGGTCATTGGCATGCCCAGAGAATGGAATACCTATAAAATACTATAAGATATTAAAATGTATGATCATTTAAAAATAAATAAAAAAGAGGATGCAAGGGGCTTAGATCATACATGATTATTGTAGTTCTTATCCATGGGTACACTAGATGGGTGCATCGGCTGACATAGACTTGTACATTGTGGTGCATATGTTGAGATTTGCGAATTAGTGACAACTGTTGTAAGGCATATAGTATTATTTTCATAGGACTATCGTTATTGACAATGCAAGAAATAATGTTATTTTCATAGGACTTATGAGCTACATATAGTACATTATTGACAACTATTTCAAAGGCAATATATATATATATATATATATATATATATAAGAAAAACTGTTAGTGTCTACAAATAAAGGGCAGTAAAAAAAAATTGACCAATGCAAACTTGGGTTACCCAAGTTTAAAGAATCACTTGGAAGTCATACTATGTAAAATTATTTATAGATAAAAGCCAATACCTTCTCTAATACGACCAGAGTTTGCTGGAAGTCCTCTCGTGGGCAATTGTTCTAAAAAAAGAGAGAAAATATTGGGCATTATTCACAACAAATAAATAATTGAATCATTGAACTAACATTTAAAATTTAAAAAGAAAAAGAGTTACTTGATCTTGTAATATCTTTTAATGCCTTCCTTTTACGCTTCTCCATGTTGCTTTTCATTCTCGCATTTGTGACTCATTTTGGTCACACACATGGGGGATCTAATATAGGCAAATTATTGAGTGAGCAATTTGTCTTCTCAACATCTCCAGAGATGTTATTATCCACAAAACTATTTTCTCTTTCACCATCATCTCTTGCCACACTTAACACCTCCATATCTTTCTCAACTAATTCTATCATCTCTCTAATTTTTCTTTTGCACATTTCAGTATGCCGAGTTGTTGCTGCACATCTTGTGAAAATTTCATAAACTAAGCGCATTAATTCATTACGGTGTGATGTCATTGACAACTCATCATTTGCATCCGCTGATTTTGCATGATCACATACAACATTATCTTTCTTTGCATTTTTTGTCCATCATTTCAAAATATACTGAACAGGAAGCTCTGTTACATTTTTCCAATGCGTATTCGCAAAGCATGTCGACATAGTAACCCCAATGTTTCAAACATTTTACAACTGCATGTGACAAGATTATTTGAGGAGTTAAAATGGACAACATGAACCCTCTGACCACCTCCTTTAATGACTTTATAGGTGAAAGACACTCCATCAGAATTAACATCTTGGTGTGTGACCCCCAAGGTAGAAGTAATTTCTAACTCAAATCTTTTAAACATTGTACGAGTATAAACAGATGATGCATGTTGCAAAAGTCCACAATTTTGGACTATTTGAAAAGATGTACCTTGTTTGCAACGAAAATCTTCTTCTAACTCTTCCGTGCGCATATTTTTTGAAACTTTCTCATACTCATGTACAAATTTTGTTAGCCTCATTGTTTTGCATGTCATATGTTGAAAAACATTATTTGTACTCTCACTCCTGGATGAAGCTTTCATTCAACAAGAGAAAATGTTATGACTAAAAACTGAACACCACCTTTCACGATTTTCATATAAAGTGTTAAGCCACTTATTGCCCACCAAATTGTAATCTCTAAGCAAGGCATCCCAACAAGACTCAAACTCTATTTCTATCTCACAATTATAAAGAATCTTATTAAATTTAGGATTCCCATAATACCTTGGTAAATTTTCTACAACATTTTTTGAGATATGCCATAAGCATAGGCGATGGCAAGTATCAGGAAATACAACTCTTATGGCATTCTTCATTGCTTCACATTGGTCAGTAAAAATTTTCTTTGGTTTTTGATTTCCCATTGATTCCAAGAATGTTTCAAACAACCAAGTAAATAAAGCAGTTGTTTCATCCAATAGAAATGCACAACCAAAAAGTACATTCTTCCAATGATGGTTGACACCTACAAATAGGGCACATATCATATTATACTTGTTAGTTCAATATGTAGTGTCAAAGCATATTACATTCTCAAAAGAGTTATAATCAATTCTTGATCTAGCATCTCTCCAAAAAAAATTTGTCATTCAATTTTCTTGATCAACTTGAATTGCATAAAAAAACATAAGATCTTCTACTTGCTTCTATTTAAAATGGTTTACTAAATTTTGAGCATCTCCAACCTCAACATTGATTAACTTCTGCTTGTTCACCACATTATAGCAATCTTGTTTTATAAACCCAACATTTTCAAATCCTCCAACTTCCTCAACTAAATAGGAATATGTACTTATTGTTCTTATGCCCGCTTCTTTGAAAGTTCTTATTACACCTAACTGAGCATCAGTTATTTTTCAATTCGACCTTAAAAATGGTCTTTCTTCAGGCTTTGCAAGCTCATGATTATGATTAGGATTGAAATGAGTAACCTTCCACTCGCCATTTGTCACTATAAACCAGATAGTAGCTTCATAACCAGTCCTAATTTGTAATCTTTTGAATTTCTTATCATCCAAATGGTCACCATCTCGTGGAAATCCTTCTTTTGAACACACATACTCTCGGTGTCTTACGCCATTTTTCGCATATCTGAGTTTTTCTTTTCGAACACTAAACCCAATTCGTATAGCATAATCATTGTACAATTTATATGCTTCCTCCTCACTATGCACCACCATTCCAAGCAAATTTTCAACATCTTGTAGTTCTTCATTGGCTCTAATATCTATGATTAAAAACACCACGAAACACATTTCTAAGGAAACTTAAATCAAAAGCCTAATTAATTTTTTTTTTTTTTTTAAGAATGGTTAGAATGGTGTGTGCGTATAAACTATTAACTGTAAGAAAAAAAAAAATTTGAACTATTTTTACATTTTGGACTTAAGGTTCGTTTAGAACCTTTGCTCTGTTTCAAGACCAAAGAAACAGAGTGACATTTAATAAACCCAAAAACAAAAAGTAGGTAGGGGTATGGAATGGGTTCTAACAATTCATACCACAGACTCATAAAAATTTAATTTTTAATATCTATAAACTAGATAGGAAGAAAACAACACATAAAAATTTCATTATTTTAATTCTTTCTCATCTTGGGCTTTCATCAAACATGTAGAAGGCACCATATTTATAAACTACATAAAAACAAAACAAAGCTAAGAAAATGATACATTGAAGAGTGAAATGAGTCTTTGTAACATACATACCTTGATCAATCTTGGTTAGTTGCAATGGTGGTGTGGATTCCAGCAACCACTTCAGCCATAATTTACAGTCAATCGTACTCACTATTCATACAAGGGAGAAGAAAGAAAGCCCAACATAAAATTGTTCGAAAGACTCGTCCAATGATGTGGGAAGGGAGAGGGAAGAGGATTGAGAGGGTAAAATAAAATTTTGGGTTTCGAAAATTGGGTGAGAAGTGGCTAACACAATTGGGGTTAGAAGTTGCTGAGTTTGGGTTAACATGGTTAGAAGGTTTCTGCTGTGTTTCTATTAGTTTTAACCTTGGTTTGATTTTCTAACAATAGTTAAGTTAATGGGTAAGTGGTGATATGAAGCTGAGTAAAAAAAGATGGTTAGGTGGTGTTTTTTTATTAGGTAGTAGGACCTGAGAGGACCACATCAGTGGTCCTCCAGGAGGTCCCAATAATTTCTCGTTTGGGAGAACTGAGAGAAGCTAAAAGTGATGAAGAAAGAAGACTGGGGTGGTTGGAAAAGTAGTGGCAATAGATTCATTGGGTTCATAAAGCTTGCACTGATGGGACGAAACACTGGCGGTAGAACCCATATTGTTAGATAAATTACAAAATTGCCACTGATAACTCAAAATTCATAACTTGAAAACACCTCCACTGTGTTTCCGTATTTGCTCACCCATATCTCAAAATACTGAGATATGTTAACTGAGTTAAGTGTTTGAATAATCATCCAAACAAGCCTACTACCCATGGGCCACACCGATATTGGGTTATGAGTTAACTAAACTGAGATTTGTTTACTCAGTTCACCAAAATCCAAACAAGGCCTAAGTCTTTGATTGTGACGGTAGATGTACTAATCCTAGAGAATGTTTCTTACAATAGGATTTATTGGTCATCAGTTTAAATTTTGCTAATGCAACTCGGTTTGCATTGTTTGACTCGTACATGATAAATGGCACTGCCCACAACCTGCCCTTCCCATGAACCCCTTAAGAAAATGGTATGGAAATCGAAAGCAGGATAGGATCTCACAGATGCTTGGACGATTTGGTACAGCCAACGTCAAGCTTTTCGAACCAATCCATCAACTTTAAACTCATACTATATCATTCAACCTATGTTTGTGCTAGGGATTCTAAGTACAAGAACCTTGCAGCAACAGTTGACACCCAATTAGAGAGAAAACTCAAACGTGGAACAAATGAATTCCAATTCAATTGAACTTGATGACAGAGAAACGTGGAAACATTGCTTTACCTCCACAATTTTCATCGTAGAAGCCAAGAGCGGGTTTACCGTCCAACTTGGACATGCCAAATCATTCCCTTGCATAATAATGGTTAAAATTGGTGTCCATTATAACTTATAAGTGACA
This sequence comes from Quercus aquifolioides, assembly GCA_019022515.1. Taxonomy (NCBI): domain Eukaryota; kingdom Viridiplantae; phylum Streptophyta; class Magnoliopsida; order Fagales; family Fagaceae; genus Quercus; species Quercus aquifolioides. Next base: position 42,216,727 of record CM032327.1, read on the forward strand.
TTAATGACTGTTCCATGCAAAGTGACACTACATAAATCACATTCTGCTACCTATATAAATTGTAATTTGTGTATCATTGATGAGAGAATACACATCCATGTCAAAAGCTTTTGGCTGGAGGGGTGTGTAACTGCTTATGTTGGCTACGAACTGTCTCGAACGAACATCTTGCGTTGCTTATGACTGCATCAATGCAATCCAAGTCATTTTGTAACAAACAAAAAAGCTGGGTACCATGAAAACCCAGTGCCATAAATTTTCAGAGCGTGGATATGTATGCAATCGCAGGAGCTCCTAACCTACCATGCAAACCACATTCTACAGCTCACCTCATATCACAAATGACGAAGCTGGAATGCACAATTCGGTTGCAGGTTTGAACCATCATTTCACGCTAATGTATTGATATGAATTCCATATCAATCACTAGCAGCATTGACAGAGCAACACTAGTACACTCGCTACAAAATTACCAATAACGTTCCAAAAAATTACATAGTAAGTCGAAGCATAACAAACTAAGGCCGTACTAGGTCAAAAACTGGGTTTTCCCTTTTTGGTCAAGGGGTAGGTCTTTTGAATACATTCAGATGATTAATATAGATGAAAATTTTTACTCTTTCGTTGAGACTGAAGAGAAACAAAGAAAGACCACCAAAGACATACAACTCGGTTCCCTAGCATATCTCACTTCCTACCAGGGATCCTAACAGCCTGCCTGTTCTTCTTCTTGGGACCAGACTTCGTAACCTTAAGGCTCCTGTGAACAGCACTAAGCCTTGCAAGAGCTGCCTTCTTCAAATCTGGCCTGTAGTAATTATCAGAAACCTGCAATCATTGGCAAGCAACCAACTTAGAAAGTGTTGACATTTAGACAAAATATAATGTCATTCTTGAATGTGTGTAATAAATAGTAAAAAGTCAAACACCTCACTTTTAAATGCACATTTTGGAAAACAAACTTCAACCCATGCAATTCAAAGTACATGGAAACATGCAATGAAAACATCAATTCCGAAATTCAATGACATATTAGGTACTAGCAACAATGAAAAAAAATGCTGAAAGTCAGCTCTTCAACTCCTAGGCATCAAATTCAAACAAAATTCTAAGACATCAGAGATTTGTCAACAAAAGAAAAAGAAAAGTGACATGATCAAAGTCAATGCTCATCTATGCCTCATTTACAGCACAAAGAAATTTATGAGGTTAATAATGAGAATCCATATTAACAGCAGAACTTGGAGAGAATTAAATGCTTCTTTTTACACATACTGAATCACTTTCAACTACAAGTATCCAACCACACCCCAAGCATACAGAAATTACACAGTTTAACACTTGACAAGAAAGCTCAATACATCCTGCTCAAAAGGGAGATCGCTCAGAGCCAACGTAAACAAGTGCATTTCATTGAAAAGTCCAATTGCTAGCAGGATTTTCTTACATGTTAGCTGCTCATCACTGCCTACTGATAAGTTTACCAGTCATTAACATGATAAAAAAAAGGGGAAATTACATTTTACCCACCTATGGTTTGATCGAAAAACACTTCGCCTACCTGTGGTTTAAAAATTAACATTTTAAACACCTGAGGTTAGCTCCGTTTGTTTCCAGTTACCCACCTTTGTTAAAAATAAGCAATTTTGGACTATTTGAAAAGATGTACCTTGTTTGCAACGAAAATCTTCTTCTAACTCTTCCGTGCGCATATTTTTTGAAACTTTCTCATACTCATGTACAAATTATGTTAGTCTCATTGTTTTGCATGTCATATGTTGAAAAACATTATTTGTACTCTCACTCCTGGATGAAGCTTTCATTCGGCAAGAGAAAATGTTATGACTAAAAACTGAACACCACCTTTCACGATTTTCATATAAAGTGTTAAGCCACTTATTGCCCACCAAATTGTAATCTCTAAGCAAGGCATCCCAACAAGACTCAAACTCTATTTCTATCTCACAATTATAAAGAATCTTATTAAATTTAGGATTCCCATAATACCTTGGTAAATTTTCTACAGCATTTTTTGAGATATGCCATAAGCATAGGCGATGGCAAGTATCAGGAAATACAACTCTTATGGCATTCTTCATTGCTTCACATTGGTCAGTAAAAATTTTCTTTGGTTTTTGATTTCCCATTGATTCCAAGAATGTTTCAAACAACCAAGTAAATAAAGCAGTTGTTTCATCCAATAGAAATGCACAACCAAAAAGTACATTCTTCCAATGATGGTTGACACCTACAAATAGGGCACATATCATATTATACTTGTTAGTTCAATATGTAGTGTCAAAGCATATTACATTCTCAAAAGAGTTATAATCAATTCTTGATCTAGCATCTCTCCAAAAAAAATTTGTCATTCAATTTTCTTGATCAACTTGAATTGCATAAAAAAACATAAGATCTTCTACTTGCTTCTATTGATTAACTTCTGCTTGTTCACCACATTATAGCAATCTTGTTTTATAAACCCAACATTTTCAAATCCTCGAGCTTCCTAAACTAAATAGGAATATATACTTACTATTCTTATGCCCGCTTCTTTGAATGTTCTTATTACACCTAACTGAGCATCAGTTATTTTTCGATTCGACCTTAAAAATGGTCTTTCTTCAGGTTTTGCAAGCTCATGATTATAATTAGGATTGAAATGAGTAACCTTCCACTCACCATTTGTCACTATAAACCAGATACTAGCTTCACAACCAGTCCTAGTTTGTAATCTTTTGAATTTCTTATCATCCAAATGGTCACCATCTTGTGGAAATCCTTCTTTCAAACACACATACTCTCATTGTCTTACACCATTTTTTGCATATCTGAGTTTTTCTTTTTGAACACTAAACCTAACTTGTATAGCATAATCATTGTACAATTTATATGCTTCCTCCTCATTGTGCACCACCATTCCAAGCAAATTTTCAACATCTTGTAGTTCTTCATCGGCTCTAATATCTATGATTAAAAACATCACAAAACACATTTCTAAGGAAACTTAAATCAAAAGCCTAATTAATTTTTTTTTTTTTTTTAAGAATGGTTAGAATGGTGTGTGCGTATAAACTATTAACTGTAAGAAAAAAAAAAATTTGAACTATTTTTACATTTTGGACTTAAGGTTCGTTTAGAACCTTTGCTCTGTTTCAAGACCAAAGAAACAGAGTGACATTTAATAAACCCAAAAACAAAAAGTAGGTAGGGGTATGGAATGGGTTCTAACAATTCATACCACAGACTCATAAAAATTTAATTTTTAATATCTATAAACTAGATAGGAAGAAAACAACACATAAAAATTTCATTATTTTAATTCTTTCTCATCTTGGGCTTTCATCAAACATGTAGAAGGCACCATATTTATAAACTACATAAAAACAAAACAAAGCTAAGAAAATGATACATTGAAGAGTGAAATGTGTCTTTGTAACATACATACCTTGATCAATCCTGGTTAGTTGCAATGGTGGTGTGGATTCCAGCAACCACTTCAGCCATAATTTACAGTCAATCGTACTCACTATTCATACAAGGGAGAAGAAAGAAAGCCCAACATAAAATTGTTCGAAAGACTCGTCCAATGATGTGGGAAGGGAGAGGGAAGAGGATTGAGAGGGTAAAATAAAATTTTGGGTTTCGAAAATTGGGTGAGAAGTGGCTAACACAATTGGGGTTAGAAGTTGATAACTGAGTTTGGGTTAACATGGTTAGAAGGTTTCTGCTGTGTTTCTATTAGTTTCAACCTTGGTTTGATTTTCTAACAATAGTTAAGTTAATGGGTAAGTGGTGATATGGAGTTGAGTAAAAAAAGATGGTTAGGTGGTGTTTTTTTATTGGGTAGTAGGACCTGAGAGGACCATCAATGGTCCTCCAGGAGGTCCCAATAATTTCTCATTTGGGAGAACTGAGAGGAGCTAAAAGTGATGAAGAAAGAAGATTAGGGTGGTTGGAAAAGTAGTGGCAATAGATTCATTGGGTTCATAAAGCTTGCACTGATGGGACGAAACACTGGCGGTAGAACCCATATTGTTAGATAAATTACAAAATTGCCACTGATAACTCAAAATTCATAACTTGAAAACACCTCCACTGTGTTTCCGTATTTGCTCACCCATATCTCAAAATACTGAGATATGTTAACTGAGTTAAGTGTTTGAATAATCATCCAAACAAGCCTACTACCCATGGGCCCCACCGATATTGGGTCATGAGTTAACAAAACTGAGATTTGTTAACTCAGTTCACCAAAATCCAAACAAGGCCTAAGTCTTTGATTGTGACGGTAGATGTACTAATCCTAGAGAATGTTTCTTACAATAGGATTTATTGGTCATCAGTTTAAATTTTGCTAATGCAACTCGGTTTGCATTGTTTGACTCGTACATGATAAATGGCACTGCCCACAACCTGCCCTTCCCATGAACCCCTTAAGAAAATGGTATGGAAATCGAAAGCAGGATAGGATCTCACAGATGCTTGGACGATTTGGTACAGCCAACGTCAAGCTTTTCGAACCAATCCATCAACTTTAAACTCATACTATATCATTCAACCTATGTTTGTGCTAGGGATTCTAAGTACAAGAACCTTGCAGCAACAGTTGACACCCAATTAGAGAGAAAACTCAAACGTGGAACAAATGAATTCCAATTCAATTGAACTTGATGACAGAGAAACGTGGAAACATTGCTTTACCTCCACAATTTTCATCGTAGAAGCCAAGAGCGGGTTTACTGTCCAACTTGGACATGCCAAATCATTCCCTTGCATAATAATGGTTAAAATTGGTGTCCATTATAACTTATAAGTGACATTAATGACTGTTCCATGCAAAGTGACACTACATAAATCACATTCTGCTACCTATATAAATTGTAATTTGTGTATCATTGATGAGAGAATACACATCCATGTCAAAAGCTTTTGGCTGGAGGGGTGTGTAACTGCTTATGTTGGCTACGAACTGTCTCGAACGAACATCTTGCGTTGCTTATGACTGCATCAATGCAATCCAAGTCATTTTGTAACAAACAAAAAAGCTGGGTACCATGAAAACCCAGTGCCATAAATTTTCAGAGTGTGGATATGTATGCAATCGCAGGAGCTCCTAACCTACCATGCAAACCACATTCTACAGCTCACCTCATATCACAAATGACCAAGCTGGAATGCACAATTTGGTTGCAGGTTTGAACCATCATTTCACGCTAATGTATTGATATGAATTCCATATCAATCACTAGCAGCATTGACAAAGCAACACTAGTACACTCACTACAAAATTACCAATAACGTTCCAAAAAATTACATAGTAAGTCGAAGCATAACAAACTAAGGCCGTACTAGGTCAAAAACTGGGTTTTCCCTTTTTGGTCAAGGGGTAGGTCTTTTGAATACATTCAGATGATTAATATAGATGAAAATTTTTACTCTTTCGTTGAGACTGAAGAGAAACTAAGAAAGACCACCAAAGACATACAGCAAGACAACTCGGTTCCCTAGCATATCTCACTTCCTACCAGGGATCCTAACAGCCTGCCTGTTCTTCTTCTTGGGACCAGACTTCGTAACCTTAAGGCTCCTGTGAACAGCACTAAGCCTTGCAAGAGCTGCCTTCTTCAAATCTGGCCTGTAGTAATTATCAGAAACCTGCAATCATTGGCAAGCAACCAACTTAGAAAGTGTTGACATTTAGACAAAATATAATGTCATTCTTGAATGTGTGTAATAAATAGTAAAAAGTCAAACACATCACTTTTAAATGCACATTTTGGAAAACAAACTTCAACACATGCAATTCAAAGTACATGGAAACATGCAATGAAAACATCAATTCCGAAATTCAATGACATATTAGGTACTAGCAACAATGAAAAAAAATGCTGAAAGTCAGCTCTTCAACTCCAAGGCATCAAATTCAAACAAAATTCTAAGACATCAGAGATTTGTCAACAAAAGAAAAAGAAAAGTGACATGATCAAAGTCAATGCTCATCTATGCCTCATTTACAGCACAAAGAAATTTATGAGGTTAATAATGAGAATCCATATTAACAGCAGAACTTGGAGAGAATTAAATGCTTCTTTTTACATATACTGAATCACTTTCAACTACAAGTATTCCAACCACACCCCAAGCATACAGAAATTACACAGTTAAACACTTGACAAGAAAGCTCAATGCATCCTGCTCAAAAGGGAGATCGCTCAGAGCCAACATAAACAAGTACATTTCATTGAAAAGTCCAATTGCTAGCAGGATTTTCTTACATGTTAGCTGCTCATCACTGCCTACTGATAAATTTACCAGTCATTAACATGATAAAAAAAAAAGGGGAAATTACATTTTACCCACCTATGGTTTGATCGAAAAACACTTCGCCTACCTGTGGTTTAAAAATTAACATTTTAAACACCTGAGGTTAGCTCCGTTTGTTTCCAGTTACCCACCTTTGTTAAAAATAAGCAATTTTGGACTATTTGAAAAGATGTACCTTGTTTACAACGAAAATCTTCTTCTAACTCTTCCGTGCGCATATTTTTTGAAACTTTCTCATACTCATGTACAAATTTTGTTAGCCTCATTGTTTTGCATGTCATATGTTGAAAAACATTATTTGTACTCTCACTCCTGGATGAAGCTTTCATTCAACAAGAGAAAATGTTATGACTAAAAACTGAACACCACCTTTCACGATTTTCATATAAAGTGTTAAGCCACTTATTGCCCACCAAATTGTAATCTCTAAGCAAGGCATCCCAACAAGACTCAAACTCTATTTCTATCTCACAATTATAAAGAATCTTATTAAATTTAGGATTCCCATAATACCTTGGTAAATTTTCTACAACATTTTTTGAGATATGCCATAAGCATAGGCGATGGCAAGTATCAGGAAACACAACTCTTATGGCATTCTTCATTGCTTCACATTGGTCAGTAAAAATTGTCTTTGGTTTTTGATTTCCCATTGATTCCAAGAATGTTTCAAACAACCAAGTAAATAAAGCAGTTGTTTCAGCCAATAGAAATGCACAACCAAAAAGTACATTCTTCCAATGATGGTTGACACCTACAAATAGGGCGCATATCATATTATACTTGTTAGTTCAATATGTAGTGTCAAAGCATATTACATCCTCAAAAGAGTTATAATCAATTCTTGATCTAGCATCTCTCCAAAAAAAATTTGTCATTCAATTTTCTTGATCAACTTGAATTGCGTAAAAAAACATAAGATCTTCTGCTTGCTTCTATTGATTAACTTCTGCTTGTTCACCACATTATAGCAATCTTGTTTTATAAACCCAACATTTTCAAATCCTCCAGCTTCCTCAACTAAATAGGAATATGTACTTATTGTTCTTATGCCCGCTTCTTTGAAAGTTCTTATTACACCTAACTGAGCATCAGTTATTTTTCAATTCGACCTTAAAAACGGTCTTTTTTCAGGCTTTGCAAGCTCATGATTATGATTAGGATTGAAATGAGTAACCTTCCACTCACCATTTGTCACTATAAACCAGATAGTAGCTTCACAACCAGTCCTAATTTGTAATCTTTTGAATTTCTAATCATCCAAATGGTCACCATCTCGTGGAAATCCTTCTTTTGAACACACATACTCTCGTGTCTTACGCCATTTTTTGCATATCTGAGTTTTTCTTTTCGAACACTAAACCCAATTCGTATAGCATAATCATTGTACAATTTATATGCTTCCTCCTCACTGTGCACCACCATTCCAAGCAAATTTTCAACATGTTGTAGTTCTTCATCGGCTCTAATATCTATGGTTAAAAACATCACGAAACACATTTCTAAGGAAACTTAAATCAAAAGGCTAATTTTTTTTTTTTTTTTTTAAAGAATGGTTAGAATGGTGTGTGCGTATAAACTATTAACTGTAAGAAAAAAAAAATTTGAATTATTTTTACATTTTGGACTTAAGGTTCATTTAGAACCTTTGCTCTGTTTCAAGACCAAAGAAACAGAGTGACATTTAATAAACCCAAAAACAAAAAGTAGGCAAGGGTATGGAATGGGTTCTAACAATTCGTACCACTGACTCATACAAATTTAATTTTTAATATCTATAAACTAGATAGGAAGAAAACAACACATAAAAATTTCATTATTTTAATTTTTTCTCATCTTGGGCTTTCATCAAACATGTAGAAGGCACCATGTTTATAAACTACATAAAAACAAAACAAAGCTAAGAAAATGATACATTGAAGAGTGAAATGAGTCTTTGTAACATACATACCTTGATCAATCTTGGTTAGTTGCAATGGTGGTGTGTGGATTCCAGCAACCACTTCAGCCATAATTTACAGTCAATCGTACTCACTATTCATACAAGGGAGAAGAAAGAAAGCCCAGCATAAAATTGTTCGAAAGACTCGTCAATGATGCGGGAAGGGAGAGGGAAGAGGATTGAGCGGGTAAAATAAAATTTTGGGTTTCGGAAATTGGGTGAGAAGTGGCTAACACAATTGGGGTTAGAAGTTGCTGAGTTTGGGTTAACATGGTTAGAAGGTTTCTGCTGTGTTTCTATTAGTTTTAACCTTGGTTTGATTTTCTAACAATAGTTAAGTTAATGGGTAAGTGGTGATATGAAGCTGAGTAAAAAAAGATGGTTAGGTGGTGTTTTTTTATTAGGTAGTAGGACCTGAGAGGACCACATCAGTGGTCCTCCAGGAGGTCCCAATAATTTCTCGTTTGGGAGAACTGAGAGAAGCTAAAAGTGATGAAGAAAGAAGACTGGGGTGGTTGGAAAAGTAGTGGCAATAGATTCATTGGGTTCATAAAGCCTGCACTGATGGGACGAAACACTGGCGGTAGGACCCATATTGTTAGATAAATTACAAAATTGCCACTAATAACTCAAAATCCATAACTTAAAAACACCTCCACCGTGTTTCCGTATTTGCTCACCCATATCTCAAAATACTGAGATATGTTAACTGAGTTAAGTGTTTGAATAATCATCCAAACAAGCCTACTACCCATGGGCCACACCGATATTGGGTTATGAGTTAACTAAACTGAGATTTGTTTACTCAGTTCACCAAAATCCAAACAAGGCCTAAGTCTTTGATTGTGACGGTAGATGTACTAATCCTAGAGAATGTTTCTTACTATAGGATTTATAGGTCATCAGTTTAAATTTTGCTAATGCAACTCGGTTTGCATTGTTTGACTTGTACATGATAAATGGCACTGTCCACAACCTGCCCTTCCCATGAACCCCTTAAGAAAATGGTATGGAAATCGAAAGCAGGATAGGATCTCACAGAGGCTTGGACGATTTGGTACAGCCAACGTCAAGCTTTTCGAACCAATCCATCAACTTTAAACTCATACTATATCATTCAACCTATGTTTGTGCTAGGGATTCTAAGTACGAGAACCTTGCAGCAACAGTAGACACCCAATTAGAGAGAAAACTCAAACGTGGAACAAATGAATTCCAATTCAATTGAACTTTGATGACAGAGAAATGTGGAAACATTGCTTTACCTCCACAATTTTCATCGTAGAAGCCAACAGCGGGTTTACTGTCCAACTTGGACATGCCAAATCATTCCCTTGCATAATAATGGTTAAAATTGGTGTCCATTATAAGTGACATTAATAATTGTTCCATGCAAAGTGACACTACATAAATCACATTCTGCTACCTAAATAAATTGTAATTTGTGTATCATTGATGAGAGAATACATATCCATGTCAAAAGCTTTTGGCTGGAGGGGTGTGTAACTGCTTATGTTGGCTTCGAACTGTCTCGAACGAACATCTTGCGTTGCTTATGACTGCATCAATGCAATCCAAGTCATTTTGTAACAAACAAAAAAGCTGGGTACCATGAAAACCCAGTGCCATAAATTTTCAGAGTGTGGATATGTATGCAATCGCAGGAGCTCCTAACCTACCATGCAAACCACATTCTACAGCTCACCTCATCACAAATGACCAAGCTGGAATGCACAATTTGGTTGCAGGTTTGAACCATCATTTCACGCTAATGTATTGATATGAATTCCATATCAATCACTAGCAGCATTGACAAAGCAACACTAGTACACTCACTACAAAATTACCAATAACGTTCCAAAAAATTACATAGTAAGTCGAAGCATAACAAACTAAGGCCGTACTAGGTCAAAAACTGGGTTTTCCCTTTTTGGTCAAGGGGTAGGTCTTTTGAATACATTCAGATGATTAATATAGATGAAAATTTTTACTCTTTCGTTGAGACTGAAGAGAAACTAAGAAAGACCACCAAAGACATACAACTCGGTTCCCTAGCATATCTCACTTCCTACCAGGGATCCTAACAGCCTGCCTGTTCTTCTTCTTGGGACCAGACTTCGTAACCTTAAGGCTCCTGTGAACAGCACTAAGCCTTGCAAGAGCTGCCTTCTTCAAATCTGGCCTGTAGTAATTATCAGAAACCTGCAATCATTGGCAAGCAACCAACTTAGAAAGTGTTGACATTTAGACAAAATATAATGTCATTCTTGAATGTGTGTAATAAATAGTAAAAAGTCAAACACCTCACTTTTAAATGCACATTTTGGAAAACAAACTTCAACCCATGCAATTCAAAGTACATGGAAACATGCAATGAAAACATCAATTCCGAAATTCAATGACATATTAGGTACTAGCAACAATGAAAAAAAATGCTGAAAGTCAGCTCTTCAACTCCTAGGCATCAAATTCAAACAAAATTCTAAGACATCAGAGATTTGTCAACAAAAGAAAAAGAAAAGTGACATGATCAAAGTCAATGCTCATCTATGCCTCATTTACAGCACAAAGAAATTTATGAGGTTAATAATGAGAATCCATATTAACAGCAGAACTTGGAGAGAATTAAATGCTTCTTTTTACACATACTGAATCACTTTCAACTACAAGTATCCAACCACACCCCAAGCATACAGAAATTACACAGTTTAACACTTGACAAGAAAGCTCAATACATCCTGCTCAAAAGGGAGATCGCTCAGAGCCAACGTAAACAAGTGCATTTCATTGAAAAGTCCAATTGCTAGCAGGATTTTCTTACATGTTAGCTGCTCATCACTGCCTACTGATAAGTTTACCAGTCATTAACATGATAAAAAAAAGGGGAAATTACATTTTACCCACCTATGGTTTGATCGAAAAACACTTTGCCTACCTGTGGTTTAAAAATTAACATTTTAAACACCTGAGGTTAGCTCCGTTTGTTTCCAGTTACCCACCTTTGTTAAAAATAGGGGTAAATTTGTAAATTTTTTATATCTCTCTCCTCTCAAAACATAAAAAACTAAAAAAATTAAAGGAAAAGAAGATCTAAAAGCTAGGTTTTGTAAAAATTAAATCCTAACTTTTAAATCTTCTTTTCATGTATCAACTTTTAGATCTATTTTAACACTTTGTACCATAAAATGTTACTATTGGGTTCCCCTCATAACCTTCGTCCCACATGCAACGATACCCAGGCCTGTTTTTTGAATCCTCACAATGGCTATTCTCTCTACATACTTTGTTTTGAGCAACTTCACAGTTCTCGCAACCAAAATAGCCCAATCAAGAACCATCGAATGGGAAATATTTTTTTGTAGACTTGTAAGATAATCTGAGGAGAAATTAAATTGGTCTTTTCGGATAGCAAAGGCAAAGCTACATGGATTATTGAAAGCCAGACGTGTTTGTGGCCATTAAAGCTCTTTGCTTCTACAGTAATATTTTTCAAACCTCCTAGAACATCCATCTGCAACACCCAATCCCACAGCAATTTCCATCGACTACATCACTTTTTCTTTGACATTCGGTCAGGCAGCTGGAGCTCTTTTAATTTTTAGGTTAGAAGATCTAAAAGTTGATACATGAAAAGAATATATAAAAGTTAGGTTTTAATTTTTACAAAACCTAGCTTTTAGATCTTTTTTCCCTTGATTTTTTTAGTTTTTTAATGTTTTGAGAGGAGAGAGACATAAAAGAGTAACAAAATTACAAATTTACCCTTGTTTTTAACAGAGGTGGGTAACTGGAGACAATCAAAGCTAACCTCAAGTGGGTAAAGTGTCAATTTTGAAACCACAGATAGGCAAAGTGTTTTTTGGACAAACCACAGGGGGTAAAATGTAATTTCCCCTAAAAAAAATATTGAAAATCATAGATGATTCCACAAACAGGAAATTTCCAAGAAACAAAATCTGAACTGACTATTTCTAACCACACCCCAGCATACAGAAATTACACACCATAACACTTGACAAGAAAGCTCAATACAAATAGAACTGTTAGGTCATATTGGCAGCTCTCAAAGCATAATACATCTTGGTCAAAAGGGAGATCGCTCAGAGCCCATGTAACAAGTGTATTTCATTGAAAAGTCCCATTGCTAGCAGGATTTTCTTACATGTTAGCTGCTCATCACTGCTTGACTGATAAATTTATCAGTCATTAACAAACTAAAGAAAATTGAAAATCAAAGATGATTCCTCAAACAGGAAATTTTCAAGAAACAAAATCTGGACCGACTATTTCCAACCACACCCCAGCATACAGAAATTACACACCATAACACTTGACAAGAAAGCTCAATACAAATAGAACTGTTAGGTCATATTGGCACCTCTCAAAGCATAATACATCTTGGCCAAAAGGGAGCTCAGAAGCCAAGCGTAACAAGTGCATTTCATTGAAAATCCCATTGCTAGCAGGATTTTCTTACATGTTAGCTGCTCATCACCGCTTAACTAATAAATTTACCAGTCATTAACATACTAAAAATAAAATTTGAAAATCATAGATGATTCCTCAAAGAAGGGGAAATTTGCACGAAATCAAATTTGGACAAAATATTTCAAACCACACCCCAGCATACAGAAATTACACAGCGTAACACTTGACAAGAAAGCCCAATGCAAATAGAACTGTTAGGTCATATTGGCACCTCTCGAAGCATAAATATCTTGGTCAAAAAAGGGAGCCCAGAAGCCAAGTGTAACAAGCAAATTTCATTGAAAATCCCATTGCTAGCAGGATTTTCTTACATGTTAGCTGCTCATCACCGCTTAACTAATAAATTTAACGGTCATAAACATACTAAAAAAATTGAAAATCATAGATGATTCTTCAATGAACGGGAAATTTTCAAGAAATCAAATTTGGACAGACAAAGCATGAACATCTTGGTCAAAAGGGAGCTCAGAAGCCAAGCGTAACAAGCAAATTTCATTGAAAACCCCATTGCTAGCAGGATATTCTTACATGTTAGCTGCTCATCACCGCTTAACTAATAAATTTACCGGTCATAAACATACTAAAAAAAATTGAAAATCATATAAGATACTTCAAAGAACAGGAAATTTTCAAGAAATTAAATTTGCTATCCATACATCAAAGATCACACAAATAACTCAAAGATCACACATACATCAAATAATTACTCAAAACTAGTTACTTATCCAAATTATTCTACGGTGCCAAATAATTGTCTGAATAATGGTTAACAAATTAAATTCACTATTTCCTATGACCTTAAGCTTTTGAAAGAAGAGAAATTTTATACTGGTATCAGAGCCAATTGAATTGAAACCCTATCTCCATTATACCTCACAATTGAAGTTGGAAAGAATAATGATATTTAGGAGAAAATTTTCTAAACAACAATCATTGACAGAATTCTAAGCTAAATCCAATGGCTACTTAGCTTAAAAAAAATAAGCTGAACCAAGGAGAAAGTAAGGCTTAAAAAATCTATACCTCGCCAAATAATCCATGAGACACATACACTAAAATAAAACAAAACTCAGTAGGTCACATAGGCCAACACTCTCAAAGCATAATACACCTGGGTGAAAAGGGAGCTCAGAAGCCAAGCGTAACAAGTGCATTTCATTGAAATTCCCACTGCTAGCAGGATTTTCTTACATGTTAGCTTATCATCACCGCTTAATGAATAAATGTACTAACCATTAACATACTATATTAGAAATTTAAAATAGTGGCCAATTCTTCAAAGAACCAAAACTTTTCAGTACACCAAATTTAGAGAGACTGGCCCCCAAATCACTGCAAAGAACTAAAACAACAATTGAAACATACATTAAAGATCACACACATAACTCAAAACAAATTACTTATTCAAAGCATAATACACCTGGGTGAAAAAGGGAGCTCAGAAGCCAAGCGTAACAAATGTATTTCATTGAAAATCCCACACACAGCAGGATTTTCTTATATGTTAGCTGATCATCACCGCTTAGCAAATAAAAGCACCAGTCATTAACATTCCAAATACGAAATTTAAAATAGTGGCTTATTCTTCAAAGAACCAAAAACTTTTCAGGGCATCAAACCACTGCAAAGAACTAAAACTACAATTGACACATACATCAAAGATCACACACAAAACGCAAGAAAAATAATACTTGCACAATTAATCGATTTGTTATTCTAGGGACTCACCCAATAATCATTAGAATAATATCAAAGGAACAACTTTCACAACAAGTGGAAGTTTATTTTGGCATTTCAAACACTAAAAATTCTATGTGGTGGGCCCCAAGCTGATTTGAAATCCTTTCATTCCCATTAGTATTGCCAAGCAAACACTTACACCCAACAAATAAAAAAGCAATATTTTGCAGCAAATTAATTGAAATGAACAAGAAGATTAAGAGCAAAATCCAGCTAATTAAATTCTAATCAAGATTCAATTACCTGATTGGTAACAGCCTTAGCCATACGAGGAAACTCCTTCCTCATGACCGACTTGTGAAGCAGAGCCGCCGGCTTGTTCTGCTTCTTCGTCTTCGTGGTCCCCAATACCACCGACAGATCTTTGCCACCTGGCTGAATCGTCACCGTCTTTCGGTTCGCCAAACCTATGTATCATCATCATCATCGTTTTATTATAGATAGAGTAAGTACTAAAAATTCACATACATAGTGATTGAAAGAAAGAGAAGAGATTTACCGGAGTACTTGTAGGAGTTGAGGTTGAAGAGGTTGTTGGGCTCTTTGCTGAACTGGACGCCAGCGTTGCCACGTCCGAACTCCTTGACGAGGAAGCAGTTGTTCTTCTTCACCATCTCCCATATCAACTGCCCTGGAACCGTCGCCATTGCTACCTTTTACCTTTACCCTGTACCATTTTTTTTCAAACAAACCGAATACATTAGATCGTGTAAATGGAAATAATTCATGGGATGGGAAAAAAGTGAATCGGAAATGATAGAGACAGAGAGAAGGGATCTGAGTGATGAGGGAGACTTACGGTTTAGGTCTGAGAGAGAGAGAGAGAGAGGGGTTTACGAGGGCTCGGCTGAGAAGACAGAAGGTTGATTTTATACACGTTTGCAAAACCCTAGAAGGAGCTGAGACTGAATGGGGAAAAACATGTTGTTGGTGTATAGATTAATTATCAATGGGAATATACTTCAAGCAAGGGCGTTTGGTCTAGTGGTATGATTCTCGCTTTGGGTGCGAGAGGTCCCGAGTTCGATTCTCGGAACGCCCCCTTCTATTTTATTTTTTTTATAGTTTCCGTTTTTTACTTATCATTTTTTTACCCGCTCCATTGGTCTGAAAAATAAATTTTACCCGGTGCTTTTTCTTCCACATACTTTCTATTTCAAATAAAACCAATGAAAATTTCATAACAAATCTCATAAATAAAATTTCTCCAAAAAATAAAAACTAAGAAATAAAATTGTATTAGATACTCTCCATACAATTTTATTTCATAACAAATCCAAGAAATAAATTTTAAAGTAAATTGGAGAGGAAATTGTTCATGTAAGGGGGCGGTTTGGATCCTAAGCCCAAAAGGTAAATGGATTAAAGCCTAAAAGAGGTCAATACAATGAATTTGTAAAAGATTACTAAAAACTAGGCTTCAATGAATGGGACAACGCTCTCAATGGATTTAAGATTGAAATAAAACCAAGAAAAACAAGTTTTATGCAAAGAAATTCTTCCTCGGCAAAGTCCAAGGAGAGCAGTTATGGGGTACATTCTTCTTAAACTTGATTACAATTTCAGTTATTTGTGTTACAGTGTTTTTTCTAATTTTCAAATGAACTCCCTCTTCTCCGGAGGATCTCTCACATTATATAGTCTCCTTTTGCTAATCCTAGCCCTCCATTTATTAATCACGCAGGCCTCTACTTGAGTGCTTATCCCATCAGACGCCCTCCCAAGTCTTCTGTGAGTTGCGGCAATCAAGACAACACTTTTCAGGGGTCTTCTCCACATAAATGCGGCAAAGGTGTTTGGTGAGGTGCATTAAATGTGGTGGCAACTACCATCCCTCCAATCACGTCAAGGCTAACCCCCTCTCTGAACCTCTTCCTCTACAGTGTGGCCCCCCCCTGTAATGTGCCATTAACATGGCCATGTCCCACCTCTTCAGCCTTACCATCTGAGTGTATGAACTCTTCGAAACTGTATGGCCTCCTCGGCCTTGGGTATGACACGTGTCATGATTAAATTTTTGTACCCCAAAGTTCATTTTCACATGGTTGTAAAACTAAGAAATAAAATTGTATTACATACTCTCCATACAATTTTATTTCATAACAAATCTAAGAAATAAATTTTCAAGTAAATTGGAGAGGAAAATTTTCATTTTCACATGGTTGTTATATATACATGCACCTCTTTATGTCTCTTTCTCCAAATTTGTTAGTATTACCCATTTCTTCCTACAATTTTTTTTCCTTCCAAATTCTCTTCCAACCCACTACATGACGATTTGCAAAACCATCCAAGTGTATTATTTTAAATAAAGTCACATGACTTTATGAATAAAACTATATATGGATGATTTTTTCAACCACCACACAATAAATCAAAGGAAGATTCCTCTAGACTGATTTGGAGGTAAACTATTTCCATTAAGATTTTATACAATATATAATTCCAATGAAAATGACAATGATTAATGAAAAAATAGAACCACACCACTACATTTCCCCCTTAAAAATGAAATTGTGTCAGATACAATTGTACATGAAATTTTGACAACACGATTAACATCATTACAAGTTTCAAATCAAAAATGTTGTTGTCGGTGACATTTCCTCCCTTATCACCACTTCCATGCTCTCTCTCTCTCTCTCTCTCTTAAAAAGCTTTCAAAAAGTCTATGAACACAACTTTTACCATACCATTTCTCTCAACAATCCTATGTATCCGACTATGAGTGGTGGGTCACAATTTGCCACATATTATAGTTATGAAAAAGAGTATGATAAAGATTATGATTCTAGAATAATTGAAAATATTGTAACCTTTACAAACTACGGTGTGTCGGTGGTTTGATATTTGAAAAGACTGACCAAATCAGTTTGAAAATTAGAATACCCCAAAATTGAGGTCTATATGTATAAAATTGGGTAGTTCAAAGTAAGAATCTTGTCTCAAGAAATTATAAACAACAAAAGATATTTTTAGAACACAAATGTTCTACCAAACCAAAAGGAGGCATGGGGAAGGTGGGAGATATTTGCAACTATCCTCAAATTCGCAAGCCAAATATGAACTGTACATTTGTATGAAAATGAGTTAATTTGCATTGAAAGTTTTACTCATCATATGAGAGAGAGAGAGAGAGAGAGAAAGAGAGGCTAGAACAAAATTTTAGTATTTACACGTGAGTCCTACAAATTTCTAAATATTTACAAAATTTCCATTGAACAATGTTACTTGAAAACTGAAAACTGGTAAGAAGAGTTTTTTAAATTCAATGTTTAAATACCCTAAAATGAGCAACGTAACTCAAACACTCCTAAAAAAAACACTCCTACCAAATATGTTTTTTTTGGGAACAATGGTAAACACTGAAAACTGTTGTTTGGAATCACCAACCAAACAGGCCCTAATGTTCCCACCAAATTCTACGTCAAGGATATGTACAACAGACGCATTGAAATGTATATTTCATTTATATGTACAGCAGACCTTGGACGCAAACTGGTGGGAAATTACAGTTGAAATGCATATTTCATTTTAACCAATGCAACGAGAGGATATCATTCCCTCCTATGCATCTGATATTGTCACGAGCCTTATGAACTATTGGTCTTTGCCACCTCCCGAATGTCTGCCAAATTCCACACAGCAAATTATTGTTCTAACAACATGGCATAGATAAAGGAATTTTTATTCAAATTATACATAACATAACCCTTTGGAAACATGGCATGGATAAAGGAATTTTTATTCAGTCCTCTTCCTATTATGGACAACCACGGTTGCCAAACTACAGGGGTTCAGAAACCCAAAGATCCTCTGTTCCTTCTATCCACATTCCTCTTTTCCATCTAACTCTTGGACAAGCAGCTCTGCACTTTGAAATGAGGCTGCTAGCAGTGGGATTATCAACTCGTTTGTGGATGACTAACGCCATGTCTGACAAGTTGGTACAATTATCCAAAATAGAGAAAATGAATGAAAATGTAAGATAGTCACATTCCACCAAATATCCAACAATTTCCTTCAACCCCTTCATCCCACGCCTACCTTCCATACCTCTTGAGTGAAAATAATTCTCTATTTCCTTCCAAGCTCCCGAACCCATATGAAGATAGCTCAAATTTGGGAAAACATCAAACAACATGTCAAAGTTAAACCCTGTCATTTTCAATTTCATTGAATCCACCCTAAGCTTCTTGACGATTCTACCAGATGGAAACATGCTGATAAGACTGCAAAGATTCACAGACTCAAGCTTAAGGTTTTCCAAATGAGGAAACTCTTTCACTTTAAATTCATTTGCTTCCTCAAGGGCAAGGTGGAAATTAGAGAGCAGTGGGGTTTCAAGGACAAGAGACTGTGGTTTAATGCACTTCAGGTTGAGTTTGACAAGTTTGGGTGCCAATATGGTCAGAGAAAGTGGAGCATTTGACACTGTCCATAGACAAGTGTTAAGGTGCAAAAGATGGATCTTTGGCTCCTTAAGTCCACCAACACCAATCAAATTCAGAACTTTCAGATAAGGGAAGCAATGGTTAACCTTGTGTAGATCTTCATCATCCAGTCTTATGTATTCAAGTGTCAAACTAGTGAGCATGGGCATTGGTTTCAGACCATCCACAGACAGCCAAGCATTTTTCACCTGCAGTTCAAGAAGACTATGGCCTGCACATGCACATGCACAAACATATAACATGCATATATTCAATCACAACAAGCATGTTTGAGTAATTATCAAACTGGAGCTCCGCTGGGAATGAAATTAAACAATAAAGTGACATTTAAGCAATCAAAGGAAACTGGTTAATTGTAGTTATCAATCCTATACTATGAAAACATTTGTGATATGCATCCTAAAATTCTAAACGGTATAGATGCGCAATGTACACCCACTATCCAAATTAGATTTTAATCCAAATCTCACATCAGGGTGTTGATTGAAGATTTTGTGTAGTTTCTGATACAGGTGGGAAATGCTCTGAACCTCTATTAATTTAAAGTATAAATGTCCACTATTTGTTAATTTCTAAGTTTTTTTTTTCCCCCATTGATAAGTTACACTATCGCACCAAGTGCCCTTTGTTGTGAATTTTCAAAATCTGCCTCTTTGAAAATTGGAGCTAAGAGAAGATTGACTACCTTTATGGAGTTTCTAAAATCCAACTCTTTCCTTTTAAAATTAGTTGATTAGATTTTGATACATCATCAACATCTAAACGAATTTCAATCATTCATGGGAGGATTAATGTCATTTCGATAAATAAGAACTCGAGTTACCGGATTGACTAGTAAATTTCATTTGACTATTTAATAGACAAGACAACATGTGTAACCAAAAAAAAAAAAAAAAACAGAAACTCACAGTACGATGAAATGAGAGACAGAATCTCCGACTTTCGCCAACAAGACTGAATCCAAAAGTCCGATACCGAAAGCGATTTGAGCCCACCACCGATGTTCGGCAACCACTGGTTAACGAATCCCACATCGGTGAGGTAAAGATCGTCGGACTCGCCCTCTACGTCGTCGTACGATATTTTTCCGAGCGATTTCTCGACGCCGATCGATACCGACCGGAGGGCTCGGCGGTGAAGGACCAAGTTGCTGATGATGGTCTTGAAGGGCGTGACCGAGGGCTCGGTCTCTGGGGCTCGGGATTTGAGGTAGCGTGACAAGGTGCAGAGGAGGTGGATTTTCGAGACCTCGCGAGAGAGCGAGTTGAGTGTCCTCGAGACGAGTCGGCACCGAGCGAGCTCCGATGAGTCGCCGAGTCGACTCAGGATTTCGATGATTATAGGAGGAGGTAGCTCCTCCATGGAGAGGGAGAGAGAGAGAGAGAGAGAGAGGAAGAGAGATATGGGTGGAAATGAAAGTCGGTTATGGCTTTTTAGTTTTGTTTGGGTCTTGGCTGAAGTGTCGTTTTATTCATCGTTGACACTTATTACAATACGTGGCATTGAATTTTCAGGATCAGGACCATCAGGTAGATTGGTTGTTGCACTCTCTCTCTTTGTACCTGTCTATTTTAGCATAATCTCTAATTTTACTTTAACAAGTTTTCATTGTTTTCAAAAACATTGGCATGAAATTATTTATTTTAAACTCTATTTTACTAAATATCAATTTTTCTTATTTTGTTTCTAATTTTTTTTTTTAATTGTTTATCTCTCTTCACACACTAGTAACACTACAAATATTATCCATTCTCGTCCTTCTTATATATATTTGCACATATAGTGTCCGTTTGGATAACACTGAAAGTTGCGTTGCGTTTTCATAATTCACGTTTCGGAACTTTTTTTTTTTTCAATGCATGAACAGTAAAATCACTGTGCAGAAGACAATTATTACTGTTCATGCACTGTAGTGCACTGTTCACGCACTGTCATGCACTGTAGCGCACTGTTCACGCACTGTAGTGCACTGTTCACGCACTGTAGCGCACTGTTCACGCACTGTAGCAACACTGTTCACGCATTAAAAAATATTAAAAATTGATCTCACAGTACTATTCATACATTTAAAAATTATTTTGCTACAGTATTTTTAGCAACAATCAGTTTTCAGCAACAATAAGTTGTATCCAAACGGACCCATAGTGTCTGTTTGGCTAGCTTATTTTTTGTTAATTTATTTTACTATTCATCAGCTATTTTTGCTACTATTCACGGGTTCCACTATACTATTTCAACTAACATTTACCTTTATCTATAGTACTTTCAGTAAAAAGTTTTCAATTTCAACAAAATAAACGGATCCCAAATAGACTCATAGTGTCCAATTGGGAACAACTTATTTAGCTGAAACTGAAAACTTTTTACTGAAAGTACTGTAGATAAAGGTAAAAGTTAGCTGAATAATACAGTGAGACCCATGAATAGTACCAAAAAGTGTAGTGGTATCTATGAATAGTAACAAAAATAAGCTGAAATTTTCAGCTTGTTCCAAACGGACACATACTATAGCAAAAATACATTTTACAGCCAATGGATACATAAGCTAATATATGGTCAATCTGGAATTAACGAAACAAGGTTCGTCTTCGTCAACCTTGTTGCCCCACAAAGCAACTAGCCTAGTTAGCTAAAGACTGTTTGGAGGAGTACAAAGCTATGACACCCTCCCCAAAATCCGCCAACAAAAGCAGCGATCTAAATGGATTCCACCACCTCAAGATTTCTTTAGGGCATGTTTAGTAGACTGTAATAGGCGCTGTAAAGTAATAATTATTCCTATAGTTTAGTTATTCTTTAGTTTGGTTATGTTTTTATTACAAGGAATAGACAATCCTTATGAATAATTATTCTTCAAAATGAGGAATAATTATTCCTCTTTAAAAAGTTGTATTAGCTATTCCTTAGTAAATGCAAAAATTTCAAAACTTAATCTATTTCAAAATAAACAAACTTTCCATATATATCTAACAATTATAAAAATAAAAAATCATAAAAAATAACACATATCTCTCTTAAATTTAAAAATAACAATTTTTAAGGAAATATAATTGTATGAGTAAGATATTTCCTAAAATAAATGTTAAGTTTCATTCTAATGTTATAACTCACAACCAAACTAATGAATATGTTTAGTTATTAAATTACAACACACTTTATTACTAGTAATAAAGATTAAAATTCATGTCGTAATCTCCATTTAGTGTACCAAACGTACCATTAAAATAAACTATGACAGAGCGGTTTTCCCTACCGAAAATAGATCGGGCATAGGAGTAGTGATCTGAAATAACAGGGGGCTAGTTATGGCATCTTTAGTACAACAATTACCCTACGCTTACCAAGTTGTTGAGGTTGAAGCTATGGCGGCATGCAAAGTTGTGGAGTTTGGCAGGGAGATAGGAGTAGCTAAGGTTATTGTCGAAGAAGACTCGGCAATAGTGGTGAAAGCTTTATGCTCTAGTGATAAGGGATTGGCCTCTTATGGGTGGTTGGTCAAGGATACTGCTCTTTACTATGGTTTCTTTTCAGAATCGTCTTAATCTCATGCTAGGAGAGAAGGCAATAGAGTTGCTCATAGCCTGGCTAGATAAGCTGTGTTCTTTCGAGATAGTACAGTGTGGATGGAAGATGTTCCACACATCACTTATTCTTTTGTTCAGGCTGGTAAAGCCACCCTTTGATAACTTTAATAAATGATGTCTTTCTTCTCAACACAAAAAAAAGAGCTAATTTGAATTTTTTTGGGACTGATTGGGCAAAATTTGGCCCTTATGCTATTTCATAATATTTGATGTGAATGCTCTAATGTGTAAAAGATTTGTGTTTTCCAAAGTGTATGTTTTGTACAAATTATGAAAAATACAAGGATGAAAAATAAAAATAAATATTTTTTTTAGAAGAAAAATAAATTTATTTTATTTAGTTGAAAAGAATAATAAGACAATGGAAACTATAATTTGTCTTAATTTACTATTATGTTCCACGTGGATCGGGTTGGATCACAGGTTGGACATTTAAAAAAAAATTAGAGCATTAGAACAACAAATTTATAAGATTACCAACACAAAAAAAAACATATTTATAATATTATTTATGTTGGTGATCAAACTTGAGTATAACATCAAACCAACACAAACTATTTATTAGTGCATTAAACCATATAATATATACTTTAAATATATATGGGTTGGATTGGGTTAGGCAGATTTTCTGAGAGCCTTGGGCTTTTATAATAGTGTGGAACCAACCTTCGTTTCTTGCATAGGAAGACGTTTTCCTTACGAGGAAGATCCTCATAAACGTGCGTATATTGCGGGATTCTTTCCATGTTGGGATTCCCTTAACTAGGGTTAATCGTGGGGCGCAAGATATTTCTATGTGGGGTTTACCCAAGTCATGTGAGTGCCACATGGCCTTGGTATCCGTCGGCCTTGGGCCCAAGAACCCAGAATCCGTCCATATAGAGGGACTATCCGTCTATTATGGAGAGGGGTCCATCCGTCATGTGGTCTATCCGTCCATCGCTCCATTCGCTGCCTTATTCCCGACGGCTCACTAATTCAGTATCGTCAGGTTTATTTAAACGGATCTGTCATCCTCGATTTTTATCCCCTTCATAGTTTATATAAATTTACTCTCATGCCCCTAGTACATAAAAAAAAATTAATAGTTTTTAAAAATTAATTTTTTTAATTACTACAAACTAACACGACTAATAAAAAATCTAGCCAAAAAAAAAAAACTAAAAATAATATATATATATATATATATATATAAATAAAAAGAAGCAATATTAATAAAATATTGAAAAGACAAAACAAGAAGAAAGGAAAAAAGAAAGGAAAGATAAAGAGCTCCAACCAGTATAGTGAAAAGACAAAACAAGAAGAAAGGAAAAAAAGAAAGAAACAGTAGCACTAAGCCAGTAACATTTCCAAAAAACATAAAATAAAATAAAACAAAGAAATGGAAAGAAGCAATATTAATAAATAAAGGGGAAGGTAAATGAGTGATTTCACATCAAGCTCACTCCCTTCCTCACTTTTCTCTCTAGTTTTCTCCCCTAATTTGGGGAGAAAACTTGTTCCTCTTAAATGGTGGGCCCACTTCCCCACCCCCATTTTCTCCTCCCCCAACCAAACACCATCTTCTCCCCTTTTCTCTCTTCTATCATTTCACCCAAGCCAAACATAGGCAAAATTTGCCAAATAGTAGCTTTTTAGAAAAAAATTTGGTGCATAGCATGCAGATGAAATATATTAGTAAGTTGGACTGTTTTTGTATAGTTCCCTCTTGCGTGAAGTCTGAAAAAAAAAAAACGTGGAAATCGAGTCTAGGAAACTCGACTTCCATTTGAACAGAACTCGAGTTTCGTAAACTCAAGTTCCTTGTGAAAAATCTTGGAACTCGAGTTTCCTAGACTCGAGTTTCACTTTTTTTATAAAAAAAAAAGACAGTCTAACTTACTAAAATTTATCAACAGCATGCTTTTTTGCTAGTTTTTTTCCAAACAGATGCTTTTCTGCAAATTTTGCCCCAAACGTACCATAAGACATAAATGATGACAAGGACACTCGATTTATGGGCAGGTTTTGGATGATGTTCAACTTGATAGAGTTTGAGTTGAAGTTCTCCACAGCAAACCATCCGCAGATAGATAGTTAGATATTTTATTTCCTTTATTGGAAAATTTTAAAGCGATATTTAGACATAGTTTATAATGGGCGTTGACAAGTTATTATTGCATATCACAAAATTTACTAGCGCAAATTTTTATTATTTTTTAATTGAACACAATATTTAAGATTAATAATAGAACACAAGATTTTATTTGATATTTTTCAATTAATTTTGTTTAAGAAATATAAAATATTTTGTAGTTTTGCTTTTTGGAGATGTATATTATGTGAAATTTATTATTTTTCTTTAACCTGCTACATAAATTTCACTATATTAATGATTTTGTTAACTAAATATTTATTGAAATTTTTAGATAAATTGTTTTGAAAATTAGGTATATCACATATCAATATATGATATATAAAGTACATTATATTAATGCAAAACTTTGTTTTTTTATGGATGAATTCACAATTTTAGTGATTATCTAATACACAAAGTTACTACTAATGTGAATTTTTTTTCCCAAAAAGTAAGTAGGACCTTATGATCTATAATTCAATAGTATATTCAAATTCAATGAATATGCTAAGCAAAAGAGTTCAAGTGTTAACCAAGTGAGAGTGTCATCCTTTGTGGTGCCTACCTCTTGTGGGAGTTCAAGTGTATTGCCCGCGCTTAGAAGAAAAAAACTACAAAATTATTATAGCAATATAAATTAGTCATATTTTTCGATTAAAAAATTACTCATATTTATTATTAAAGTTAATATTCAAAATCATATATCTTTTTTTTTAATGAGAAATGCTACATTTATAATATTTTCACAACACTTTCATAACAAATTATAAGTGTCAAATTGTTATTGATTCTAATTTGAATTTATAATTTAAATTATTTTTTTCCCACCCATAACAACTTATCACTTAAGATTTGTTGTAAAAGTGTTGTGAAAATTTTATGAAAATAACATTTTTTTTTTTCATATTGTTAATAATAAAGATAAAATTAATTAAAATATTTCTCCAAAAACAAAAGTAAATTAAAATTATTAAATTGATATACTAGATAAGTTAAGCAAAAAAAATGTGCTGCTTCTGTCCAGTGCCTCTAGGGCATTGAATTCACTGTGATTATGACCCGTGTCGGACACTGGGCAGAAGTCATTAAAAAAAAAAAAAAAAAAAAAAAACATTTTCCTCTCTGAGACAGTTTGTCAGTCGAAAATGTCCATGCTATTTATTCGAATATCCAAAATGCCACTCAAAATAAAAAACCCCCAAACCTCGCAGAACTCACTGTGTGACTGTGTCCGATTTAGGGGTTTTAGGCTTTCAGGGTAGAGAGAGAGAGAGAGAGAGAGAGAGAGATGGGGAGGAGGATATTGAACGATGCGTTGAGATCGATAGTGAATGCGGAGAAGAGAGGAAAAGCAACGGTGGAGTTGAAGCCTATCTCCAATGTCATTTCTTCCTTTCTCAAGATCATGAAAGATCGAGGTAAATCTGTACTATTCCTCTCTTTGCCGATATGGGTTTTCTTTATAGTTCTACTTTTTCCATTGCTTCAATGAAATTTTACCATTTATACTTTTGGATTCCCCTTTTATTTGAAATAGTGGTGGGTTTGTATTAATTAAGGATCTTTGCAACTTCAATGGTTTAGTTTTTATTTATAATATTTGTGTTTGTAATATGATATTTGTGTTTGGTTTTTGGTACTGAAGTGATAATAGGTTGGTGGGTACTTCAAAGTATTGATGTCATAATGTTGGAGCTACCAGAAATGGTGGACACTGAGTTATTAGAGTGTTTGGAATTGGAAAAGGATGGTGGCTTGTCCATTTTATTCCTACCCATAAAATTTTTAATGGGGTTTGTTTTAGAAATCTGGTATGCTAATTGCTAAATAGAGTGGTGGAGGATTGCATCATGGTTCTGTTTCATTTCATGTGAATTTCAGAGCATTTTAGATTCTCTTTTCAATGTTTGTATAGTTTGAAGTCCATTGTTGTTACACTCAACTCAAGGTTTGGTTTTTTTTTTTTTTTGGGTGTGTTTTCATTGGTCTTGTATATGTTTCTACTCTGAACTGATACAGGTTTAAGCTTTTTTCATTTTTGGTAATGCTTGCTTCTGGTGAATTTTGAAACCGTTGTCTGATCCTCCACCTATTGTGGGAGGAGGAAGTACTATTAGATTTAGAGCTCATATTCTTTTTATTTTTATAAGTAGCTCATATGCTGGGTCTAAGCCAAAATTCTACTTGTTTTATTATTATTTTTTAAGTACTGGTGCATTTAGTCTTATTCTTTGTCCAATATTCCTAAAAGTTGAGAGGTTGAAACAGTTGCCATAAAGTAAGAGGGAGATAATTTAGTTTAGAACCCTTGGGAGGTCCCTATCATAATTAGAAACCTGAAGTTACTAGAAAATACATAAATAAACATAAATGGGAGACGAGGAGGTGCCTGTATTTTACTTGATTAATTGGATAGCTGTTTGTGTTTCATTGGGGTCAGAAGTATGATTTCATTTAATTTTCCTCACAGCAGCTCTAGCTGCTTATGAAAGGTTAGTCTTAGGCATTTTCAGATAGTTCCTTTGCTTCTATATGAATCCATGCTTACGGAGGGGCAGTTTAGGAAGTTTCTTAAACCACCTTCTCTAGACCAGCAAAGCTTTGCTACCCATGGATTGGAGCAGATACTATACATGTGCATTTCCTCCTTCCATTTTAGGGTACATCAAGGATTATCAGGTCTATGATCCGCATAGAGTGGGGAGGATAACAGTTGAACTACAAGGCAGGGTTAAAGATTGCAAGGCTCTCACTTACAGGCAGGATATCAAGGCAAGGGATATTGAAAATTACAGATTGCGTATGCTGCCAACACATCAGGTTTGTCACATTTTGATGTTCAACATTCTGTCATGGATGCTCAATTTCCCTTTTTATATTGGAAAAGGCTTGGGGGAAGAATGGGCTCCGTGTTTGTGTTGTTAATGAAATCTCACTTGTTTATGAAAGAATGAAATTCCTCTTCTTCTGACTTATCTTATTACTTGTCTATCCCTCTCTCCGTGCAGTGGGGTTATGTTGTAATCACAACTCCAGATGGTGTTTTGGATCATGAAGAGGCAATCAAAAAGAATGTGGGTGGTCAGGTTTTGGGTTATTTTCTTTAGACTTCGAACTTGCCTTTTTCGACATGCTTGGAGGGAAAGGAGCATAGAGCTGCCCATATGATCACATTTTGCCTTTGTTAGCAAGCATTTGTTATGTTGTCTACTTTTCTTCTTCAGTCGGTTGTAATTTTGTCTCTATTGATGAATGAGATGATGGACATGACTTTGTTTCCTTTCTCTTTATAAATTGATTGTTTGTTCAGTATTGAAACATGATGGTTCAAATTCAAACTAGATCTACCTGAGAATTTGGTTATATTGTTACTTAAAAAGTATCTTAATTTGACATGGATGCCAACCATTTTATGACCAAATCTTCATATGTCCTGAATCTGTTATCCATTTTAATCTATGGTTGCACTTCTATAGTCAACTTCCTGAATCTGTTATTGATTACATGACCAGATCTTCATATGTCTTAGCAATTGCCATTTCATCAGTTTGCATCTTCAGCCATGTTGTGGCATTATACCACCGGTCACTGCTATAGGTGCAGGGGTGCATAGAAGGAACCTACCCATGTTTTCAGTTTGTTGTTGATGGATGCAGGCATGAGGTATAGATATGTGCTTGCTTGTGGCATATACGGCTCTTTGATGGACTAATCCTTTGTATAGTTTGGGTTGGAGCTGAGATTGCTTGGGCTACTGTGACTACAGATGTGATGGTTGAATTGAAACTGTGGCCGTGCATTATGCCCTTTTATTAATACCCCCTTGCTCTCTTCTAATGGTTATGGTCGAGCATTATGCCTTATAGGTTTTCCCCCCTTGCGAGTAGAACTAAAAAGTCAGAAGTTGTGTCTAATATTTTCCTAAGACTAAAATTGGGAAAATTGGAGAGACTTGGATTTGGGCCCAAAAAAATCTACCTTCAAATGGTAAGTTGAAAAAGAAATGTTATCTTTTGCTTTTTTGCTCATTTGTAAATTGATTGTGGTGTGTCTTTGTGTTAGAACCCCATCTTCTCCCTCTTGTGTGGGTTTTGTCTAAAAAAAAATTAAAAGTTGGACTCATGTTTGATATCTTATTTTATTCGGATGTCAATAAAATAATTTTATTGTTACAATCGTGTAACTCTTAATAGTATTACATCACTTAATAATTTTCTATCGGATAAGTATTTTCAAAATCTCACCATTAGATTATATGTTTTTTTGTTTATAACATGCACTTCAAATTTTATACTGATTAGATATTATTTATTATTTGATCAATAAATTTATTTTTGTTTATAATTTTAAATAAATTGAAATTTATATATTTTATAAATGAATAATTATTAATGTCTAATCATCTTGGTATTTTTCAAATATATATGGTAGAGAGAGACAATATGATTCAGGATTGTCAAAAATTCATTCAATATAAAGTTATTAACTATTGTAATATTGAGGAAATTTACACTAGGATTGTGTTTGAATTTTTTTTTTTTTTTTTTTGAGAAATAAACAAACTGCTAAACACACATACACTTAATTACACTCTCTCACCAAGCTCAAACACATTACTTAACCCAGTACCACTACAAAAACTCTTATAGTAGTAGAGTAGGGCTTTAAGCAATGGGAAAAAGTTACATTCAAGCGATGTGGGATAACACCCACTTTTTTTTTGAGAAACAAACTAACTGCTAAATATGCACACACTTAATTACACTTTCTCACCAAGCGCAAACACATTGAATTCAAAATTAAGGGAATTAAAAAACAATTGCTAGTATGAAGTGCTTGTTTTTAATTTAATAACACATGATGATACGAGTTTTGAAGATTTCGCTTAAACAAAAAGAATTGTGATATCATGAATCTGAAATGACAACTAGCACCTAGTCATTCATATATATATATATATATACACACACACACCAGAAAGTACTAAATAATTGAGGTACAAGACTTTTAACTAACACCAAGTCATATTAAATCCATTTGTTAATAAGACTTAATTTATCCATGGATTCCATTAGAAGAAAACAAAAATTGTCATATTTTACCATATTCGAGTCTTTTATCCTATATTCAAACAAAACTAATGTGTAATTTACCCCAAACACCCTCTCTCTCTCTCTCTCTATATATATATATATATATTTATGTGTAATGAATAAAAGATAAATTGGAAGACTAATTAAATAATTATTAAATAATGTTATTTTTACTTTTTATAAATAAAAATGATTTATTTAGAAAATGTCCACACTCTGTGCTAATATTTTATGACATGACAGGAAGACACAAACACATATATTGGGGGTTAACCCTTATAATGCACGGAAAGATAATACATATTTAATTACTAAGCATCAATAAGTAAAAGGTCAAATTAAAGAGTTTATAGTAAAATAATTTCATATTATTTAAAACTTGCGTAAAGAATATCAAACACAATTTTGTTTAGTTAGTTTATCAAATTTAATTTAATAAGCATTATTTAGTGTAAAGTTACTTTATCCTAAAATATTATGATTTATAATTAGTTTAAACTGACATAGTATAACACCATTTATAACTCTAAAAATTAAAATTTAAAAAAAAATATCAAAATGATGATGTTAGGAATGTCCAGTTGTGACTAGATTAGACAAAACCTTCCGATCCGGAGGGATATAAACCGGATTTTGAGCTAGTCGACCAATATGACAGTTGGTGATTAGTCTTTGCCAAGAAAACTCGACTATTTCAGGTCGAGTGGCAATTCTCCTTGCTTGAAACCAACTCAAACCGATTTGACATAATGCCACCGTACTCTTCCTTCTCTCTTCCAATTTTTATCGTGTGCCTCCAATATGTTGAAATTGCTGCCAAATGTCGCGAGTTCCAACCATATCTAGTGAGAACTTGATTGGATCTAGGCATATCTCAATTGAAAATCTCAACTTCACCATGGTTGCTAACATTACCAATTTTAAGGCTGTTTTGGCCAATTTGACCTATGAATCACCCAAGTTGTGGCAGTCTAACCTATATACTTGCAATCGGCAATAAGTTGCTTGATCCCAAACCCACCTTAATTGGGTCAGTTGTCAATTTGAACCTAAACTTGACACCGACTCACTCGTGGACAACTCTAGATGACGTGAAAAAAATGTGAATTTTCAAAAGTTTATGTGAAAATATTAGAAAAACTCAATAAAAGGTCAAATACTTGTATTTTACATTTTTTTTTTAATATAAGAAAGTCATGTTTTAGCCTTTGGTCAGATTATTTCACTCTTTACTCATGAGACATCTTGAAAATCCTATAGACCGATAATATGAAGGACTAAATTTGGGACCTTTGGGCATGTCTTTCAAGTTTATGGACTAATACTGGGTGAATGGAAATTGAAACTCAAAATATACCACGTATCCTTCGAGTCCATGGAGCAATAGTGTGGTACATCAAACTTACATTATTATATATGTATTATATTGATATGGATATAGATATAAACAAAATCATAAAAATAGAGATAAAGATGTGGATATAAATGTAGATAGAAATAAAATATAAAAAGATTAAAGTGACTTGATACTTGTGCCAATTGCCATGATAGAACGGTCGGTATATATATATATATATGTATAGACAAAATTTAGTTACAAAATTAGTTGTAACCTTAAACTACAGTTTTACTCAATATCATTAACATTTCAACATATTTTAAAAAAAACAAAATTAAGGTACAGTATTTTAGATGCTGTTGCTTAAGTTCCACTCTTAAAATTCTGCCATGTGGCTACTTAATTTAAAAATACACTTTCATTGCATGAATAAAAATCCAGATGACAGAATCTTAAGAGCTAAACCTAAGGAAGAACACCTAAATATTGTACCTAAGTCTTGCCCATTTGAAAATTTAACAATTAGATTGCATGTTCTTTACACTTTTAATACACATGTCAAATTTTGTGCCAATCAAAATGTTATTTACTATATAATCTATAAGATTATATTTTATACATAATTTTAAATTATAAAAATTTGTAATTTAAACAATTTATTAATAATATAGCTATTAATTTTTAATTTTTTATAAATTTGACATACATAAAAAAAAAAAAAAATATAATTCAATAATAAATTTATCAAAATTCACATTTAATAAAAAAAATATTGAGTAATGCTACATCTTAAAGTCACAATCAATTTTTAGAAGGACTTTTTTTTTTTTCTTTCTCAAATTCCCCATTGTATTAAAAAAAAAAAAAAAAAACCTCTCACATAGCGGCGCAAATCAAAATCCAAACGCAAATCACCGTTCTCCACAATCCATCAACTGCAGCTTCAACAC
This sequence comes from Quercus aquifolioides, assembly GCA_019022515.1. Classification (NCBI taxonomy): domain Eukaryota; kingdom Viridiplantae; phylum Streptophyta; class Magnoliopsida; order Fagales; family Fagaceae; genus Quercus; species Quercus aquifolioides. The sequence goes on from CM032327.1 coordinate 42,248,763, forward strand.
TACTCAACGGTCAAGGGTACGGTTCGAGCTTAAAAAAGAAAGAATAGAAAGCTATAATTAAAAAAGGCAAGGAAATAAAACAAAAATAAAGTTGGAGAGAGAGGGTTGTTTTTTTTTTTTTTCGAGTTTTACTAATATTTTTGCTAAACCCTAAACGCAACCCTCCCTCTCATTTTTCTCCAATTGAAAATTCGGTGGCCGCTGCTACTTTCCTCTCTTTTCTTCTCCAACTGCAGAAGTAGAAAACAATGGGGGAAGCAATGAAGGAAGATCTCAATCTCATGTCATCTGTGCACTCAACGGTTTTCAAACAATCAGAAAACCTAGAGGGACAGTGTATTAAGATCGAGGGTTACGATTTCAATCAAGGAGTGAACCACTCTCAGCTTCTCAAGTCCATGGTTTCCACCGGCTTTCAAGCTTCCAATTTGGGAGACGCCATTGAAGTTGTTAATCAAATGGTTAGTTTCTGTTTCTGAAAAAAAAAAAAAAATTAGTTGTTAGAATTTTGTGACTAGACTTGATTGTTTTTGAATTGGATTGAAGCTAGATTGGAGGCTTGCGGACGAGAGTGTAGCGGAAGATTGTAGCGAGGAGGAGAGAGACCCGTCGTACCGAAAGTCCGTGAGGTGCAAAGTTTTCCTGGGTTTTACTTCAAATCTTACGTCTTCCGGTGTTAGGGACGTGGTTCGCTATCTTGTTGAGCATCATATGGTGAGTAATAAATGGTGTTTTGAGTTTAAAATGAGCGTTTGTAAAAAAAAGCTATGAGGAGTTGTTGTTGTGAAACGGAGTTTTGAGTTTTAAAAATGCACTTTTAAGCTCTTAGAACACCTAACCAAACGGACTCGTAATCATTAATAATAGAAAGGGTTTATAGTATCATTATTATTGGCTTGCCTTGGGTTTACCTTTATCAACAATTTAAATTAAGTTTGATTTTCCGGTTTTGAGTTATAAATGTATGGTCATTATTGTGTTGCTGCATTGCATGTAAATTTATCAATAGAAGTGTTATTTGTGTATGATATAATCAACAACTTGAATAAGTTTGATGTTCTGGGTTGTAAGCTATAAAAGGAATTACAGCAGTGTATGTGTTAATGTTGCCATTTAGAATCATTTGAAGTGTTACTACTCTTATGATGACTGCAGGTTGATGTGGTGGTTACAACAGCTGGTGGTATTGAGGAAGATCTGATAAAATGCCTTGCGCCCACATATAAAGGTGACTTTGCTTTACCTGGAGCCTATTTAAGATCAAAAGGACTGAACCGCATTGGTAACTTGTTGGTTCCTAACGACAACTACTGCAAATTTGAGGATTGGATAATTCCGATTTTTGACCAGATGTTGAAGGAACAAATTGAAGAGGTATTCCTTTAATGCTGTTCTTCTGCAGATTGAGAATTGCAAACTTAACGTTGTTCTAATCTGCTTCAAAACGGTAGAGTGATTAACTTGTTTGACGGGTTACATTTCCCGGGCTTTGAATGTAAATAAATCGGTACCTGTTAAACTTAAATGATTCAAAAAGAAAAAAGAAAAAAGAGTTTTGAGTTGCTAATGTACTTATGAGTGCTGATATGTCTCCCAGCCCATGTATGCTTTATACAATGCCTTGATGAACTTTGAGGAGAAAATATCATTTTAATATGTAATCTTCTTCTCCTGTTGCCCTGTTGATGGAAAGTGATAACCTATTTTGTTTTGGATTTTCAGAATGTATTATGGACACCATCGAGGTTGATTGCTCGCTTGGGAAAAGAAATTAATAACAAGAGTTCATACCTCTACTGGGCATACAAGGCAAGTGCTTATAGCTTTATATTTTGGGAGCAGGCCCTTTTTCCCTTCTTACCATGTTTCTTAGTCACTTTTTTTTTGGTTGTTTTTTATTATTTATTTTCCCCTAATTTTTCTTATTTTTATGTTCAACATTGTTCAATGCTAGTTAAATAGTAAGTTCAGTGGAACTCATGGGAATGCCATTTTATTACGTAGCATTACTAATGATGCCTGTAATCCCAACCTTCCGAGAATTTTTGTTTCTTAAATTTTTTACTACATATGAGAAATTTTTTTGCAAGACTTCTGGTTCTCTTGTAACACATCAGTTTCATTGACCCCTCAAGCAACTCAAACCCTATCCAAAGTGGTCTACATCTTTTTTTTTTTGGAAAGTAAAGTGAACTACATTGAAGGAAAGAGAAAGACAAGAAATTGTAACAGTAAAACATATTAGAAGAGAGTTTTAGAAAAAATAAATAGAGGTGTTTATGCTTTAGTTATTTAAATATACAAAAGAGAGCTAACTTTGGATTTCTTTCATCTAGATTTTTCAGATGCCTCTCTATTGACACTGAGATTCTAGATACATAATCCTTACAAAGCTTTTGTTAGCATTTGAATGCATATTATATATTTTCTGTGTGCTCCAGACTCTGGACCATCCTGTAACTTGCTGCTACTTTGATGTTAAGTTTTGGTAGTATCAGAATAAGTCACGTAGCAAGTTTATCAAGTTTAGCTGTGGGAAAGTATTTCTGGACTAAAAACCATAAACACTAAGATGTCCTGTAATAATCTTCTGATGGGTAGGTTTGCTTTCATGTGTTACAGAAGTTGCATTTCAATTAGGAATGACGACTCAAATTAAAAGTTAGTATTTCTATGGACGGTTTTTGGCTGTTGTAGTGTATTAGATGGTGCCATTGTTGTGGTCTTTATGGTAATCTAGTAGGTATTTGAACTCTGATCAGTTGTGAAGCATGGTTCACTTGCTACTTTGAAGTAATTGCTCAACATAATGCTACAGAAGTGGTTATTTTGAGATTCGCAGATATTTGATTTTCTTTGTCGATCTTTTCCAGAACAACATTCCAGTTTACTGTCCAAGCCTAACAGATGGCTCACTAGGGGACATGTTGTACTTCCATTCCTTCCGCAGCCCTGGTCTGATCGTCGACATAGTTCAAGGTATGCATATCCTTTTTCAATGATCTTGTGAGCTGGTATTTAACAAGTAGAGAATTGAAACTACAAACTCTTTGAACAGACATTAGAGCCATAAATGGTGAAGCAGTACATGCGAATCCTAGGAAGACTGGCATGATAATTCTTGGAGGGGGGCTCCCCAAGCATCACATTTGCAATGCCAATATGATGCGTAATGGTGCAGATTATGCCGTGTTCATTAATACTGCACAAGAGTTCGATGGGAGTGACTCTGGAGCTCGTCCTGATGAGGCTGTATCATGGGGGAAAATACGAGGTTCTGCTAAGACTGTTAAGGTATATTGTGTTTGTCTCATCACTGCTTTGGTTGTTGCCTTCTAGCTTTTCTTCTCACTTGTACTAAAGCAAACCTTTAGCCTTTTGTTCTCTTTACTTTTATGGATTAGTTGTGTTGCTTCATCTCAGTGTTTGCGTATGTAATAGAACTTAGAAGTGCAATAAATATACTATTCTAAGTGTTTTCCTCTTTACTTTTATGGATTAGTTGTGTTGCCTTCATCTCAGTGTTTGCGTATGTAATAGAACTTAGAAGTGCAATAAATATACTATTCTAAGTGTTTTCCTCTTGACTGGATTGCCAGGTACATTGTGATGCAACCATTGCTTTCCCTCTACTGGTTGCAGAAACATTTGCCTCAAAAGAGAAAGAGTTCCATCAAGAATAAGGCTTCACACAATTTTTCGCAAGGTGTGGATTCATTTATTACTGAATTCTTACTGCTCTTGGTAGCTGAAAAATAGAAAATCCATTCAACAGCCAAGACCACGTTTCTAGCAAGATCAGGTTTCTTGATGATTAGCCCTAAAATATGTACTGTGGTGATGGGGTTGGGAGGGGGGCTTTGGAGATGCTAATGTATGGTCAGGAATATAATGGCCTTTAAAATGATTTATTTGTATTTCTCCTGAATCGTTCTGATTGGCTTTATGGACCTATATTTGTCTTGAATTAAAAAGACATGGAGTTAACTTGCCTGCAACAATTCTAGTCATGTTTGGCTGCTTTTGCACCAGAAAATTGTGTGTATATCCGCCATATGCCAATGCTCTGCACCGTGTGAAATTGTGATTGAGTTAGATGACCATACTTCTGTGCTATCAAATATCACAGTAGGAATGACACTTTTGGAAGACAATTGTCTTTAGGCTTATGGGAAAGAACAATGAATTGGTCAATTTATAAATTGTTGGCATTAAGGACTTGTGTTGAGGACGATGGATTCAAATCCAACTGACAATAGATTCAACTCGTATTAGGGGGAGACGAGGAAGAGAAACATTGAATGGTGCGAATTTATTTACACAGAAAAGGTACCTAGGCCATTTAATGTAAAAATGCAGGTACTCGGATTGGATTACTTATCCCAAAAAAATAAAACAATAAAGCTACAATAATTGCATCCTCACAAAAGAGAGATTTTAGCTGACAATGGAATACACTGTTTTCTGATAATAATAGCTAGGCAGAAATTGTCAAACCATCCCCACCCCCTTTTATCCATAAGGAAGAAGTGGGCGAAGTCACCTGTACTTTTAGTAACCTGAGGCTCTGATGATTCCAAAATCACAAACTGATTTTCAGTCTTCATATGACTACTAATATTTGAAGGAGTAACAATCTATGCGAGGTAATTCAGGCGCGTTTACATTCAAACTCATAAACAAGTAAAATGCAGAGAAGTTTCAACTTCCAAGCAGTTCCTCATTAGAGACACTGCCTGCAGATTGTGATACCATCACCCAAAGAAGCATGTGAAATTTGGACACGAGGATCAACTGCAATTAATTTGTTAAACTCAATTATTTTCTCCCTTATCTCTCTCCCGAATTCTGGAACCAATGCATCAGGAATCACAACTGATCCTCTTCGGAGTGTGTTATCATAGACAACTAGGCCACCCACCTTTAACAGATTCATCAACCTCTCATGGTAGTTCCAGTAATTAACCTTGTCAGCATCAACAAAAGCAAAGTCAAAACTCCCTTCGTTTTCATGCTGCAAAAAAGAAAGAGAAACTTGAAGACTTTACTGTGGTAGTAAACTGATGAGCTGAATAAAATTTAAAACTAGAGGAAATAGAGATAATAAGATCATATTGTGGCAATCAGGAAAGAATATTAATAATAAAAGGAAATATATCCTTACATTTTGCAGTAGCTGATCAAGAACTGGTAAAGCTTCCGACTCAATGAAATCAATTTTGTCTGCAATACCAGCTTTCCTAATAATCGGCAACCCAATCTCAAATGTCTCCCGATTTACATCTATGGCTATAATCTACAGTAATGTATGGCAAACCATAAGTAATTTATAGGTAACTATAAGATACTCACTAAAGATATCCATCGCAGACCTTGCCGTCCTCAGGAATTGTAAGAGCAGTGAGGAGAAGAGAGTATCCTGTGTAAACTCCAAGCTCAATAGTCCTTTTTGCATTAACTAGCTTCAACAGCATGTCCATCAACTGACCTACATCTGGTGCAGTAGAGTAAAAAGCCCTAAAAATGAAAAGCTAATTATCTTTCTGGAATCTGTGAGATAAAAAAATGCTTGAAACTCTCCACCAAGTCATTTTAAAGGCATAATCAAGAATGGGTGCTATAAACAACTACACTAATTCTTTCAGTGCCAACTACTGAATCAGTAAGATGATTTACAATATGCACATCATTCTTTGTCTTGTGCACCATTTCTTAAAGTGGGATATACCACATGAATTAATTTGTTCCATTTCATTCCCATGGCCTTTTTTGGATGAACAAGTGACTTTATTCAAAACAAAGAAACATGCTTACAAGCAAAGTACACAGCTGCTAAGCTGCAAACACTCTACACTTGTACAAACTAGTTAAATTTAACTGCTACTACAATCAACTTTAGCTACCTTACTAACCTACTGCACAAACACCAAATTACTCTTCACTTTCTAGATCTTTTGATTCCCCATTTACACCTCACTTATAATATATTTTGTCATCTATAGAAAGGAGGATTCCCTCTTCACAACATAGGACTCTATTCAAGATTCAGTGGTTCCAACACCTCTTATGGTGCCTAGGCACTGAGGTTCAAGCCCCACCAGTCCCCTTCCTGCTATTTACCTATAAAAAGAAAAAGGATTGAATACAATAGCTCCCTCTATTCTCCACATGAGCACTAACTTCCAATCTGATAGTATGAACTATACCATCCTCTGTTTCGACTTGGTCACTGAATTCTTGCATTTTTTTGAAGCTAGATGCAGCACATAGTTGCATTCCAAGCTAGCTTGAAAAGAACAACTCTTTTCTCCCGCAATCAACTTTTTCAGCTCTCCAAGTGGGAAGCAGCTCCTGCAGAAAATACAAGCCGTATCACCATTGTAACCCCATTGCAGCAGCCTATCCTGAACGACCAACCTACTTCTGTCTGCTAACCAGCCAATAAAAGCATATCTAGGGACAACAATGGAGAACCATATTGACTTCTGGTCACTTGGATCTAATTTCATTCAATGTCTCTGCACAAGTGAATTTTCCTGATTGGAATGGAATCCAAATGGCCTGGTCCTTCTCTTCTTAATCAGAGGAAGCTTGTTTTGAATTGATACTAGAGCTTCCAATCTTACAGGCTTCCAGATCCAATCTCTTTCTTGCAGCACACCTGAGACTGGGGTATTCATACTGCTGGATGCATCATATACAACTCTAAATCCATATTTTGAATGCCAAACTCCTTCAGAATGCCAACTGTACGTCATAGTTGAATATTTCTCCCATCTTCCACAGCAAACTACAAGAATGGCCTTGCTGTACTTCTAAGCCTTAGGGTTTTCCTCCATCCCCAACTGTTCTCTTGAGGAATCTTCACAATCTGAAAACTTTTTCCTTTCAAAAGGTTTGTGTGCACCCAAGCAACCCATATTAAGTCTGTTTGTGCACATGGCATTTTATAATTCTAGAAATTTGAAATTGTTTAGAATTTAAATGGCATCCATTTATAACTAAAGTAATTTCAGGATTATGGACTTAGAACGCATCATTTTTGTGGTTTTACTTTTGCATTATCAAAGGAATATTCAGAAATTTCATTTCATGCTGAGGTTTATAAACACCTAAAAAATAACCTTGACAAGAGTCAGAATATACAAAAGGAGTCAAGAACTGTAGTAGAAGATAGAACTAGAATCAAGTTCATAAGAAAGAAGAACAATTACTTTGGATGGCTAGCAGTAACATGCCTTAGCTCCTTCAGAAATTCTGATTCACGTGGGTACACACTAGTCTCCAGTATGTACTACAACATCATTGAAGAATGAAATTGAGAATTCAAACGGCAAAAGTGCCCACTTGGGGTGGGGGGTGGGAGGGGGGGGGGTGTTGAGGAAAATGGTGCAGTACCTGATACAAATCTTCACTCTGCAATATATTGTGAGGTACCTTTTCCACAATTTTCTCCATTGCTTCCTATAAAGAGGTAAATGAGGAGGACTCACTATAAGAATTATATCATTTAGAAAGGACAATGATATATAATACCAGCAATGTATTGTTTTCAAAGAGAAAGAAATTTATAAAACCTCATATATATATATATATGTAGATCCAAACTTGAATGAAAAAAAGGGGGTCAGCTAAGGAAAATATGTAAATCTCCTTCTTGGCACTACCTTTGGAGTATACACCGAAGAAAAGAAAAGAAATGGAGGTTTTCAGTTTATCTTATGTTTCATTGTTTACTTAGTAATTGAGAAGAAAATTATTCAAAAATTTCAGAAATTTTCTCTCCACAATAGGTTAGATTTGGATTGAAATTTGGTAACAAGAAAAGAAGTTACTGAATAATTTTTTAATTTTTTTTTCTCTGTAGTTTCCTTCCATTTATTGTACATAACCAAACATCATTACATAATTCTTTTCTTTTCTCTCATTGAAAGCAAACTAAACAGTTGTAAAGTGTTGCCAAGAATAGAGCCATAGAAATCTCAACGTATATATGACATCAGGAATAAATGTTGATTATCCTGGCAAAACGTACTGAATCAACTCCTTCAGCCTCATCAAGCAGTTACTCTTGTTTTGTGAACATCAACGCTGCAATTCAAACCAACTAGTTCACTTATTGGAGGCAATTAATTCCTAGCCTTTGCAAAATGCCTAGGTCTTTACTACAAATCAATTAACATCATGATCTATGATACAACTATCCTACAAAATTAGTAATTTCCCAGCACAATGTATTGCACCTTAGTGCTTATCTTGTCCTATTGCTTCTTGGCATTCCTATTTCAATATTGTCAGATGCAAAACCTCAAGTCATTATGATTTTTGATTTCTCATAGATGTATCATTTTTTACTTATAAAACATCTGTATTACTTGGACCAAAGGGGTCCTATGAAAACAAAGGACACAAAAAGAAAAAGAAAAAAGAAAGAAAGAAAGACCTTATTAGTCAAAATTCAATATGATGCCTATATATATATATATATCAAATGTATCACATAAAAAACTTAGAATATAGTAACAATCACCCCAAAAAAGATATAACACATAGTTCTAGATGGAGTGAATAAGTGCCAAGATTATATACAGAATTTAACTAAGTTGCACCTGGCTGCAGATTTATCTTGTAAAAGTTCGAGAGAGAGAGAGAGAGAGAGAGAGAGAGAGAGAGTGGTTGTACCTGGCTGCAGATTGTGGTTTGAATTGGGGTTCCACCTTCAGCAACTGGTTTTTCCTGGGCTACTGTCTAACACTAACACTTTATGTGGTTGACAGTTGACTTTATCTGTCAATCATTGCTGTCTGAAACCCTTTTTGTCTGGACGTTACAGTGGTTATTGTACCATGCTTTCCAGTAGAAACAGAATTAATTAACGCTTCGTTTAATTCACCACTGATAAAATTCTTGTACAAAATATGTTCCTTAAATCTCATACTGTATTTTTAACAAGATTATGCATCATGAGAAAGTTTAAAATTATATCCTAAAAAACCTTCCTTGCAAATTAGACCATTACAGGAAAGTTGTGAATTATTATTATTATTTTTTCATTTTGTTTACTTAAGATTTTTTAAAACTTTCTTAAAAAAAAAAAAGTTTATATATCTATATTCTATATATTACTAAAAGTTGAAGTGGTGGGTTCTAGTTAGCTCAACTGGTAAAGTCTCTAATGGTTGAATAAGATATCTGGGGTTTAATCTCTGCCTATACCAAAAACTGATTGGTGTCTTGGTCTGATGATAAAGAGCTATCATCAGGAGTGGACGCTATAGGTTGAAACTCTCTCTCAAAAAAGTTGAAGCGGAACATTTATTGTTGCTAATCCTCCTGTGAGCCACATCAATGTAGCATTTCATTCCATTTCTGTACATTCTGGTCACATTTGGTCTATTTTGGTCCAATTCAACCCATTACAGTTCTGTTAAGTCCACCTTGGTTTATTTGGTCCCATTCGTTCCACTTGGTCAATTCGGACAGTTCGGTCCATTTGGTCTTGAAATATAAAATGAAAAAACTAAAATTACTTTAAAATAATATTTTTTGGAATGTGATTTTTATTAATTTAATTTGTATTTCATTAAATTATTTAATAATATATATACTATTTAAAAAAAAAAATTATTTGGATGATAAGTGCTCTGTATGCACTTAACCGTCATAATTACTATCTAACTGTTTTTGTTTTTATTTTTATTTTTATTTTGAAGTTCCTATTTTATAATTAAGTTTGTCTAATATAGTTATTAACAATGTGTTTACTTAAAAAATTATGTTCATTTTGATGTTCTTTTCTATGTTGTTATATCTTATTGGCTTCCCTGGTGATTGGTAACTTAATTGCCATTTTGAATTTACGTGTCATGACAAAAAACTCAATTATAAATTCATCCAAAAATTTAGTATTTCAAGTTAATGTGCTCGTAATATTTAAAGATAAAACATTGCTACGCTCCTGTTAAACCACATCAGCGTAGTATTTCAATATATTTTGGTCCAGTTTGGTCAATTTTAGTCCACACCAATTAATTTAGTCCACTTTGGTGATGCTTTGGGAGGAGATGTTTGTGTAGAAAGATAAGCTGCTTTATTGACAATTATGTCACATTCTCAGCGTAATGTTAGTGAGTTCTTGATGAAATTACATTTTTCTTATGTTAATGAAGTTTTTTTTTTCCCTAAAATAAGTGATGAATTTACTTGTATCTACTTATTTTTTAGGTCATTTCAGACTAATAGAGGATGAATTGTATGTAAGGAAGACTAACAACAAATTTCAACTATACATTATATTATTTATAAAATACTTCGTCTTAGATAATATTGAATGTAAAATGCACTATATTTTCTTAAAAAAAAAAAAAAAAAACTTACAAAATTTCAAACACTTTCAAATAACAAATGTAAATAGCTTAATTTGAAAATTTAACATATTGTATCAACTATACTTTGTTAGAAAATAATTACATCATTTTAAGAAGGTTTGACACTAACTCTTATAACTCTCATATACTATTTTCATTTTTCACTTAAAAAAATAAATTATCAATTTTTCCTGTGCACTGCGCCCAGGTTTGCGACTAATGTAAAGAAAAATTGAGGGTGGATCACTTCATGTCAATAATTCTTCCAAACAATCTCTAAAAATTCCTAGTGCTCCCTGTTTTTTAATAAAAAAAAAATGGCAAGTGCTTAGAGGGACCTAGGGAGAACAGTATGGAAATAATTTTTTGATTATAAATTAAAAAGTTGGTAACATCATCAATAATTTGTATTTTGCTTATGTCTCATTATTTCTTTGGTTGATGCCTTCAACTTTTCTTCTAACGTGCATTATAAATTTTTCTACAAACACAAATCTGTAGCTTTTTTTTTTTTCAATGAATAAGTTGCTTTATTCATGCCAGAGAAAATAATACCACCTGTTAAACAGGAGACAAACTCTCAGTTGACATTGCAACACTTCACTCTTTGGCTCTGCTATCTATAAATCTACCTCTTCCTACTAATGACAGGACATTAATATTATACTATACTTACTGATATGTGAGATTGTGCATGTTAAGTTAGATGACCATACTTCTGTGTGATCAAAGATTAAAAGTAGGAATGGCTCTTTCAGAAGATAGCTGTCTTCTGCCATTGGGGAAAGAACAATCAACAATGTATAGAACAGTTTATAAATTGTGGGCATTAAGGACTTATGTGTTTAGACAATAGATTCAAATCGTATTACTTAAAAAGAGGGGGAGACGAAGCAAAACATCCAACAGTTCAGATTCAGTAACACAGAAAAGCAGCCTAGGCCATTTATATTTAGGCTAAAATACAGGTACTGGGATTGAATTACTTATTGCAAAAAGCAGCAGGCGTTGTACCCTCATTGGCATGATGTTTATCTTCCTTAACTGGTCATCAAATGTACACAAGAACAGATTATCATTTGGATAAAAAGTGGAGAAAATCATAAGAATGAACCTTGGGCTTAATCAAACAAAAGGGGAACTTCAGAGAGAGAGAGAGAGAGAGAGAGAGAGAGTCCTTTGTTGAAGATGATTTCAGCTCACAATGGAAAATATGCTTATTCAAAATAAAATGCCAACAGTTCTTTTTGGTCCACAAGGAAGACCTGGATGAAGCCATCTGTTCTTTTAGCAACCCCAGCTTCTGATGTTTCTAAAACCACACACTTTTCTTTATATGAGAACTAATATCTAAAGGAGTACTAATCTAAGCGAGGTAGTTAAGGTTCAATTATTACATTCAAACTCATAAAGCAAGAAAAATGCAGAGAAGTCTGAAGAAATCATTCAGTAGATACGCCTGCAGATTGTGATACCATCACCCAATGAAGCATGCGAAATTTGGATGCGAGGATCAGCTGCAAATGATTTGTTAAGCTCAATTGCCAACTCCCTCTCCTGTTTCCAGAACTCTGGAACCAACGCGTCAGGCATTGCTACTGTTCCTTTCCAGAGTGTGTTATCATAGACAACTAGGCCACCTACCTTTAACTATATTCTTGAATTTGAATTTTAAATTGGGTTTAATGTTGAGGGTTTTGTTGAAGATGACTTAAACGACAGCAGCAACAAAGACAACAGAGAAGAGCAAAACGACAGTGAGAATAAAGATTGTAAATATAAACGGCAAGGAAGAAAGGAAAAGAGAAACGCACCGTTTCATATAAGCATTAGTTAGAATAGTTAGTTACAGTTTTGCCACATTTCATTAGCTGATTGGTTGATTTTTTAAGTAGTTAGTTAATGTCTTTGGGCACCATGTTTAGCCCCTGCTTTTGTGTATAAATACAGAGCTTGTAGTTAAATATCTATTAACAGCTTATAACAAATTGATAAGCAATTCAGAGGAATTCTTTTCTCTCAAATCAATTCTTGTTTTTCTGTTTTGCATTTTACAATTTTACATGGTATCAGAGCAATTTTCTTTCACTTTCTCACCAACCAAACAAAATTTTTCTTTCTAAATTTGATCTCTTAGTCTCTAATGGCTTCAGATTCTTCAAGCGCACCTTCTTCTTCATCTACACCAAATGGCAGTGCTGCCATGGCAGATGAATCAGCTAACAATCCGTATTTTTTACCAGCAAATGAAAATCCTGGTTTGATTCTCACATCTCAGCCTCTTATTGGTCCTGAGAATTACATGACCTGGGCGAGATCTGTGTTTCTGGCTTTAAGTTCCAGAAATAAGTTTGGATTTGTTAACGGTTCAATTTCAGAACCAAATCCAACTTCACATTTGTTCAATTCTTGGAACAGGTGCAACACTACGATCCTTTCATGGCTGACCAACTCTCTCAGTCCTGACCTCAAGGCTAGTGTTATGTACATCAATTCTGCGAAAGATTTGTGGATTGATCTCAAGAATAGGTTTTCTCAAGATAATACGCCGAGATTGTTTGAGTTGCAGAAGGAAATTTCTCATCTGGTTCAAGGATCACTCTCGGTGAGTTCTTATTTTACTAGATTCAAAACCTTATGGGATGAGTTTGTGAATAATCAACCTTTTACTGTTTGTACCTGTGCTTGTGTTTGTGGTTCCAAATCATCTCAGTTAGATGCACAACACAAAGAACACGTTTTTCGTTTTCTAATGGGGTTGAATGATAACTATGGCAATTTGATTGGACAAATTTTGCTTATTGAACCATTTCCTCCTCTTAGCAAAGTGTGTTCTTTAGTTTTACAAGAAGAGAAAAGGAGGAATTTAGGAAATACTGTTAACATGGTTCAGCAACTGGATGCTGTGGCAATGTATGTGAATAACAATAGGTCATTTCAAGGTGCTCAAGGTCAGAATAGAGGTGGTGGGAAAGGAAAGAAAGATAAGCCAGTTTGCACCTATTGTGGTTTTACTGGACATATAGCAGATAAGTGCTATAAACTCCACGGATATCCTCCTGGTTATAAGCCTAAAGGGGGTAATAGGCCAATGGTTAACCAAGTTTCAGGTTCTTTTGGGTTTGATGCTAGTCACATTGGTTTTCCCAATGCTCAATCCAATGTTTTACCCACTCAAGGAGTCCAATCTGATGGTAGGATTCAGAATTTGGTCAATGCTCCTTTTGGTGCTCAAACTGGTTTCCAGAATGGTGTTGGGAATACATCCTTTGGCATTGCACATGGTGCATCTGGCAATCTTGTTGGCAGTCCATTTCTGCAGCAAAATTCTGTTGGTGGCCCTTCCTCTTATCAGCCTCAATGTTCCATTTCTCCAGCTCAATGTGAGCAATTACTCTCTTTTCTCAAAGGGTATGCAGGTTCAGCTTCAGGTTCAAGTTTTGGCACTCAATCCAGTCATGTTGCTTCTGTCATGACACCCAATGCTATTTCAGCTTTACCACAAACATCTTCACCTTCACCCTCTTCCTTCAATTCAGCTTCCAATTCTTCTAATTTCTCAGGTAATCCTTTTTGGATCCCTCCTAATTTTTCTCATTTTGTGTTTTCTGCCCAAGTTGTTGATAGAACTGTTTTCAAAACTGATTCTTGGATCATAGACACTGGTGCAACTGACCACATGGTCCATTCAGTGTCTCAATTCACTTCTATCACCTCCACTGTAAACACTTATGTCTATTTGCCAAATGGGGATCAAGCCTTAGTCACACATGTGGGCACTGTGCAAATTTCATCTATTCTTGTTTTAAAAGATGTGTTATGTGTTCCATCTTTTGGATTTAATCTGATTTCAATTAGCAAACTTACCAAAAACGTATTCTGTTGTCTCATTTTCCTTGGTAATTGTTGCTTCATTCAGGACCTTGCTCAATGGAGCATGATTGGTCAGGGTAGAGAGAGCAATGGCTTGTACCTGTTGGATTCTTCACTTCAACAAAAGTCTACTGCTCTCACTGCTACTACCTGCACCAGTCCTCTTACCTTTTCAAGCACAGAATTATGGCACAATAGATTAGGACATCCTTCATTTTCTAAACTTCAACTGTTAAAGGATGTTGTAAACATTGATGCTTTTAATAAAACTACATGTTGTGATGTTTGTCATTTTTCAAAACAAAAGAGACTTCCATTTCCTGTCAGTACTCATATCTCTTCTGCTCCTTTTGATTTGATTCATTGTGATCTTTGGGGTCCCTTTGCCACTTGTACTGTTGAAGGTTACAAGTATTTTTTAACAATTGTTGATGACTTTTCTAGGTGTACTTGGGTATATTTGCTCAAGCTTAAGTCTGACACTCAGTTTGTTATCCCAAATTTTGCTTCTATGGTCAAAACTCAATTCAACAAATCCATTAAGACTATTAGAAGTGATAATGGGACTGAATTTTATCTTAAAGATTTTTTTCACTCTAATGGAATTTTGCATCAATTGTCTTGTGTTGATACTCCTCAACAAAATGCAATTGTTGAAAGGAAGCATCAACACATTCTAAATGTTGCTAGAGCTTTGAAATTTCAATCTCAAGTACCCTTATGTTTTTGGGGTGATTGCATCCTCACTGCTGTCCATTTGATTAATAGGGTTCCTTCCAAGTCTTTAGGTAATAAAACACCTTATGAAATGCTT
Source organism: Quercus aquifolioides (assembly GCA_019022515.1). Classification (NCBI taxonomy): domain Eukaryota; kingdom Viridiplantae; phylum Streptophyta; class Magnoliopsida; order Fagales; family Fagaceae; genus Quercus; species Quercus aquifolioides. The sequence continues at coordinate 42,263,817 of CM032327.1, forward strand.
TTCCATTCTCCACCTTCATATACACATCTTAGATGTTTTGGCTGTTTGTGCTTTATCTCTACCTTATCTTCTCATAGACATAAATTTGCACCTAGGTCCATAAAATGTGTGTTCTTGGGCTATCCTCATGGCATAAAAGGCTACAAAGTGTTAGATCTTGCTACTAATTCTATCCACATTTCTAGAGATATTGTTTTTTATGAGTCTATTTTTCCTTACATCTTTACTTCATCTCCTTCCACTTCTTATTTGAATGACTTTGTTTTTCCTCATGTCAATTCTAATTCCTCTTATGCTTCTGATTGTCCCTCTTCCACTACTCCTGTCCATTCCATTTCAGACTCTGACCTAGTTGCTTCCCAATCTGATTCTGTCACTCTAGATCCTCCTTCCCATACTTCTCTTTTTGATTTTAATTCTTCAGACCCTACCACCCATGCCTGCATTCCTACTCCTGTCATTGATTCCAATCCTGATTTAGCTATCACATCCATTTCTCAACCTGTTCCAATTTCTTTAAGAAGGTCTACTAGACCTCATGTGCCTCCTTCTTATCTATCAGACTATTCATGTAAAGCTGTTGTTAGTGCCAAACCTCCATCTGGTCTGCCTTATGCTCTTTCTGATTTCTTGAGCTATTCTCACTTGGGTTCCAATTTTAAATCCTTTGTCCTAGCAGTCAGTGCTACTCCCTCAGAGCCTGTCTTCTTTCATCAGGCTGTTCAATTTCCTGAGTGGAGGGCTGCTATGGACAAAGAGATTGAGGCTTTGGAAGTGAACAATACTTGGTCCTTAGTCCCTTTACCTCCTGGCAAGACTGCCATAGGCTGTAAGTGGGTTTATAGGATCAAGCACTTACCTGATGGTTCCATTGAAAGGTACAAAACTCGGCTGGTTGCTAAGGGCTTCACTTAGAAACTTGGCCTAGACTACTCTGAAACATTTTCCCTAGTTGCCAAATCTGTTTCTGTTAGGATTGTGCTTTCATTAGCTGCTGTGAAAGGGTGGGTTTTGCATCAAATGGATGTAAACAATGCATTCTTGCATGGAGATTTAGTGGAAGATGTTTACATGTCTCTCCCACCTGGTTTTCACAGCAAGGGGGAGGGTTTAGTATGCAAGTTGAACAAAAGTCTCTATGGTCTCAAACAAGCCTCAAGACAATGGTTTGCAAAGTTCTCAAACACCATATTGCAGATGGGATTTGTGCAGTCAAAATCAGATTACTCCATGTTCATACATTCACAAGGAACTTCTTTTACTGTTCTTTTAGTTTATGTTGATGACATTTTGTTGACTGGAAATGATCCTACTTGTGTTACTGCCTTAAAGAAGTTTCTTGATGATCAATTTGGTTTGAAGGACCTTGGTTCACTAAGGTATTTCTTGGGCTTGGAAGTAGCTAGAACTGATGCAGGTATCAGTTTAACACAGAAAAAATATGCTTTAGAAATATTGCAAGACACAGGTTTCATAGGGAGTAAGCCAGTTCAGTTTCCTATGGAACAAAATCTTAAGTTGTCTAAGTATGAGGGAGCATTACTTGATGAACCAAGGATGTACAGAAGACTTATAGGAAGATTATTGTACTTAACCTTGACAAGGCCTGACATAACATATGCTGTACATAGACTGAGTCAATTTGTATCACAGCCTAGAGAGCCACACCTGTTAGCAGCACACAGAGTACTCCAGTTCATCAAGGCTGCACCAGGAAAAGGAATTTTCTTCCCTAGCAACACAGAGTTGCATATTAAAGCTTTCTGTGATGCTGATTGGGCTGGATGCCCTGACACTCGTAGGTCTCTCACTGGATATGCAGTGTATTTGGGGGATTCTTTAATATCCTGGAGGTCTAAGAAGCAAGGAGTTGTGTCCAGATCTTCTGCAGAAGCCGAGTACAGAGCAATGGCTAGTGTAGCCTGTGAGATTACTTGGGTAATGCAGCTGCTTAAGGACTTGAAAATTGATCACCACAAACCTGCTATGTTATTCTGTGATAACCAGGCAGCCTTGTACATAGCTGCCAATCCGGTTTTCCATGAACGAACCAAACATATAGAAGTTGATTGTCATCTGGTTAGGGACAAGATCTTGGAGGGTAAGATTAAAACATTTCATGTGACAACCAATTCCCAAGTAGCTGATATTTTCACTAAGGCTCTGGGAATGGCAGCATTTACAAGACTCTCAAGTAAACTTGGTTTGAAAGATATATTCCAGCCTAAGTCTATGAAGGGAAACAGCTCAGTTCAAGTCACAAAGTCTGAGACATTGGACTTGAGGGGGAGTGTTGAAGATGACTTAAACGACAGCAGCAACAAAGATAACAGAGAAGAGCAAAACAACAGAGAAAATAAAGATTGTAAATACAAAACGGCAAGGAAGAAAGGAAAAGAGAAACGCACCGTTTCATTTAAGCATTAGTTAGAATAGTTAGTTACAGTTCTGCCACATGTCATTAGCTGATTGGTTGATTCTTTAAGTAGTTAGTTAGCGTCTTTGGGCACTATGTTTAGCCCCTGCTTTCGTGTATAAATACAGAGCTTGTAGTTAAATATCTATTAAGAGCTTATAACAAATTGATAAGCAATTCAGAGGAATTCTTTTTCTCTCAAATCAGTTCTTGTATTTCTGTTTTGCATTTTACAATTTTACAGGTTTTAAGGGATTTAATTAGGTATTTTCTATTGGTGTAATCCCTAAACCATTTAAAGTAGTGATCTTGTAATTGTGGAAGGCAGTATGATTTGGAATATAAATTATGTTTTGAGAATATGTCTCTATCTTTGATTGGTGGTGATTCCAAACATCCTTAGGTGGTGACTGATGCCTAAGGTTTTTAGGCAGATTCTAGGTGGTAAAGCCTAGAGTTTATACTTTTGTTTCTTGTTAATCCTCATTTTCCTACATTTTACTGCATTGGATTTATTTTTATTTTTTTATTTTTTAAATAAAAAATGTTTGAAAGTCCCCACTAAGTCATTTTAAACTGAGTCATGAGTTGTTGCTATAACCAAGTATTGAACCAATTAGATGATTTGCTATATGCTCGTCATCCATTGTCTAATACACCATTTCTTAAGGTGGTATTCAAATACCACACGAACAAATTTGTTCCATTTCCTTCGGCATTCATAATTCTAGAAATTTTTAAACAGTTTGATAGTTTACGTGCGTTCCATTTATAATTGAAGTCATTTCAGGATAATAAACTTCTAATTGCACCATTTGTGGCGTTGCTCTATTGAAGGAATATTCAGAAATTTCATTTAACGCTGAGGTTTCTAAACACCTATAAAATTACATTGACAAGAGTTTGAATATACAAAAAGAAGTCAAGAACTAAAGTACACGAAAGAACTAGCATCAAGTTAGTTAAGAAAATTTCTCAAAAAAAATAAAAAAAGTTTAGTGGACAATTACCTTGGATGACTAGCAGTGACATGCCTTAGATCCTTGAGAAAATCTGGTTCTCGTGGGTACACACTAGTCTCCAGGATATACAGCAACGTTGTTGGAGAAGGAAATTGAGAATTCAACCAAGAAAATATGAAAAAGAAAAAAAAAATGGAGAATGGTATAGTACTATCTGATACAAATCTTCACTTTGCAATAAACCCTTGGAAGGACTGGTTACCTTTTTTGCATTTTGCTCCATCAGTCCATTGCATCCAATAAAGGTCTAGGGTAATGATGAAGAATCACTAAGAGCCAAAATGAATGTTTTCTATTCCTAAAAACTAGTAACTGTCCTCACAGAGTTTTAAAAGTTGTGTCTTTTCACTTGTGACCTTTTCCTAACAACTAGTTGCTATCCCAAGTCCTAACAGGGTTAAAAGTTATGTCTTTTCATAAGTGACCTTTCAAAGGTCACAAGTCACCCTTCAAAGGTGTACGTATTTTCATTGGTATCTCTTCATTGTTTATAAAATATTCATTCATATTCATTTTTTTCACAGATTGTTGCAGACCTTAATGAGAAATTCAGAGACTCATCCAAATAAAGAAAAAAAAATTCTTTGCGCATCTAAGCCTACTTCAATCCATGTTTCTTCCATTGTTTTCCCTTAATTTTCCAATGCTCCCAATAGTGACGAAAAAGCATAAATGGCCAATTTAGAAGACCACCTTCAAATTAGCCATATGAATGTATCAACTGAAAAACTTAGAATATAATAACAACCACCCAAGAAAAGATACAACATGTCAACATGTAGTTCTAAATGCAGTGAATGCTTGCCTAAATTATATATAGAGCTTAACTAAGTTGTACCTGGCTGCAAATTTATCTTGAAAATGTGTGTGTGAGAGAATGAGAGAGAGAGAGAGAGAGAGAGTGTGTGTGCAAATGGTGATAATTGTACCTGGCTGCAGATTGTGATGTGAACAATGTTGGGTGCAAGTTCTTAAATATATGGCTAGGAGTAGAATTTAGTGTTTTACTTATGTAGAGATGTTACTGTTATGCTAGATATGAACAAAAAAACAGAGTATTGCAGCACAACTATTTCATTGTAATTTTCATTGTTCTTTTTCCGGATGTTACATGCTTCATTTTACAACTCACATCTATATATAGATGTGTTAGGAGTTTAGGATGACTACAAGCTTCAAGAATACTACATAAGTTTGCTTCATTTTAAGTTTGCTTCATTTCTCTATAATTGACACTTGTCCATGAGGTGTCCACTTGCATGCTTGTTCAATTTTGCTGCTGCTGGATTCTTCATTTGTTGACATCTAGATGATACTTAGGGATCCACTTTGACAATTACAAATTACATTTTAACATGAACAAATGGTTGAACCAGGACCCTGATATTGTATCTGGGTTCCACCTGCAGCAACAGGTTTTTCAAGGCTACTGTCTAACACTTCAATGTGATTGATCTGTCAATGAATGCTCTGTTGTCTGAGTGCATTTTTGTTCAGAAATTAGAAACGCTTATTATAATATGCTTGTGAATTTTTTTTCCCACGTTTGTTTACTTAAGCAAACGTTTCTTTTTATTTTTTATTTTAAATTTATTAGAATGCAATGAAAATCTGAAAGCGGATCACTTCATGTCAATAATGCTTCTAAACAATCTTACAAAAATTCAAAGTGCTCCCTATTTTTAATATTGAAAATGGCTAGTGGTTAGAGGTAGCTTTGGAAAACACTATGGAGATAATATTTTTATTATAACAAAAAGACTCTGTAACATCATTAACAATTTGTGTTTTGATTGTCTGATTATTGCATTGCATTTGGTTGCTGCCCATCTGCTTTTCTTCTAACAATATAGTGCTATTCGTCTGACATTCAAAATAATATGAAAAAAAAAAAAAAACAGCTGACAACACAACTTATTCCTCCTTTAATGAGGTGAAAAACAATAAATATTTAATGATGATATGGATAGTAGTGTTTTTTTTTTTTAATTATTAGATCTTTTAGAAATCTATGCTGTAAAAACTGTGTAACTTTTGCAAAGTTACCATTTGGTTTCAGAGGATCAATTGGTGAAAAAATATTTTGAATGATGTAAGATGATGAGCTGGTGCATACATCCCTGCAAAGGTTTCTGCCAGTGATACAAGCCTCTCTACTATGATGAGAATCCAGGCGTAAATTGGATCATTATAGGCTAGGCTTGAGTAGGGTGTAGTGTTGTTTGTTTGGTCTGTTAGTCTTTGCCTGGTTGTGCCAAGGCAGGGGTGGGTTTGTATTTTGTGGTTTTTTTTTTGGGAGTTTTCTTTATTTGCTTCCCTGTTGGCAGCCCTGTTGCTACTTGCTAGTGTTGGCGTTTTGAGTTGTAATTGTTTGATTTGGTTTTAATAATATCATCTTATTCATAAAAAAACTCTACAGAAAATTTTGACAATTCTCTTTGTCCGTAAGGAGGAATAAGTGAGTGAAAGCCATCTGTTTTTTTTTTCCTAGTGATTCCAAAACCAAACAATGCTATTCATGTGAGATTCAAACTCATTTACATTCAAACCACACCATTCATATGCAATCTTAAGGAGTAAAAATCAAAGCAAGGTAGTTCAGGTGCATTTACATTCAACCTCATAAAGCAAGTAAATTGCAGAGAAGTTTCAAGCAGTCGTTCAGTAGAGACGCCTGCAAATTATGATGCCATCACCCAATGAAGCATGTGAAATTTGGATGCGAGGATCAGCTGCAAGAAATTTGTTAAACTCAATTGTTAACTCTATGTCCTTTTTCCTGTGCTCTGGTACCAACGCTTCAGGCATTGCAACAAATCCTCTCCGGAGTGTGTTATCATAGACAACTAGGCCATCCACCTTTAACAGTTTCAGCAGCCTCTCATGGTATTTCCAGTAATTAACCTTGTCAGCATCAACAAAAGCAAAGTCGAAACTCCCTTCATTTTCGTGCTGCATATCCCCCACCCCCCGCAGCCATAAAAAGAAAGAAAGAAAAAGAAATATGACAAGCTTATTGTGGCAAGCATGAATGAAGATTAATAATAAGAGGAAGTTAATCCTTACATTATGTAATTGCTGATCAAGAACTGGTAAAGCCTCAGATTCAATGAAATCAATTTTGTCTGCAACACCAGCTTTCTTTATTACTGGCAATCCAATCTCAAATGTCTCCCGGTTTACATCTATAGCTATAATCTGCAGTTTTATATGGCAAACCATAAGCAGTTTAATAGATTAGTATACAATTCTCACTGGAAAATATCCATTACAGACCTTGCCATCCTCTGGAATTGTAAGAGCAGTGAGGAGAAGAGAGTATCCTGTGAAGACTCCAATTTCAATAGTTTTTTTTGCATTTACTAGCTTCAACAACATGGCCATCAACTGACCTGCATCTGGTGCAGTAGCCCATATAGCCCTAGAAAATGACAAGCTAATTATCTTTTAGAATGCTGAGATTTATTAAAAAAAAATGTTTGAAAGTCCCCACCAAGTCATTTTAAACTCAATCAAGAATTGTTGCTATAATGGAGTATTGAACCAGTAGATGATTTGCAATATGCCTTCATCCATTGTCTTGTGCACCATTTCTTAAGGTGGTTGCAAATCCCACACGAACTAATCTGATCCATTTCCTTTCCAAAGCATTTCATAATTTTTGAATTTAATACAGTTTGATAGTTTACATGCATCCATTTATAACTGAAGTCATTTTGGGATAATAAACTCTAATTGCACCATTAATGGTGTTGCTCTATCATAGTAATATACAGAAATTTTATTTTACACTGAGGATTCTAAACACCCATAAAATTATCTTGACAAGAATATGAATATATAAAAAGAAGTCAAGAGCTAAAGTACACGAAAGAACTAGCATAAAGTTAGTTAAGAAAAAAGGACAATTGCCTTGGATGACTAGCAGTGACATGCCTTAGCTCCTTGAGAAAATCTGGTTCACGTGGGTAAATACTAGTCTCCAGGATATACTGCAACATTGTTGAACAACCAAATTGAGTATTTAACTAAGAAAATCTGAAAATTAGAAAAAGGAAAATGCTATAGTACTACCTGATACAAATCTTCACTCTGCAATACACCCTTAGAAGGACTAGGTACCTTTTTTGCATTTTGCTCCATTTCTTCCAATAAAGTACTAGAATAATGATGAAGAATCACTATAAGAGCAAAAATGGATGTTTTCTATTCCTAACAGCTAGTAGCTGTCCTAACAGAGTTTTAAAGGTTGTCTTTTCAGAAGTGACCTTTCAAAGGTGTATTTTCATTGGTATCTCTTCATTGTTTATAAATAATCATTCATATTCAGTTTTTTTTAAAGATTGTTGCAGACTTCAAAGAGAAATTCATAGACTTCTCCAAATAAAGACCCTCTAAGCCTACTTCAATCCATGTTTCTTCCATTGATTTCCTTTAATTTTTCAATACCCCTATACCAACTAAAAAGCATAAATGACCATTTTAGAAGACCACCTTCAACATAGGGAGGGAATGGATTAGCCATATGAATGTATCAGTTAAAAAACATAACATAAAAACAGCCACCCAAGAAAAGATCCAGCTTATAGTTCTTTTTTTTTTGGACTGAAATGATAGAAAGCTTATAGTTCTAAATGAAGTGAATGCTTGCCCAGATTATATATAAAGCTTAACTAAGTTGTACCTGGCTGCAAATTTATCTTGAAAACGTGTAGTGAGAGAGAGAAAGAGAGAGTGTGTGTGTGTGCAAGTGGTGGTACTTGTACCTGGCTGTAGATTGTGATGTGAATAAATGGTTGAACCAGGACCCTGATACTGTATCTGGCTTCCACATGCAGCAACAGGTTTTTCAGGGCTACCGTATGCTGTGTTGTCTGAGCGCATTTTTGTTTGGAAGTTAGAAATGCTTATTATAATATGATTGTGAATTTTTTTTCCCTCGTTTGTTTTTTTTTATTTTTAAAACTTATTAGAATGCAATGAAAATCTGAAAGCGGATCACTTCATATCAATAATGCTTCCAAACAATATTAAAAAAAAATTCAAATTGGTCCCTTTTTTTAATATTGAAAATGGCTAGTGGTTAGAGGTAGCTTTGGAAAACAGTGTGAAAATAATATTTTTAGAGAATAGCTTCTGTCTGGAGCTGGCACAAAAGGGCTTGTTTATGCCGCCAATCAGGAGCTGCCACGTCAGACATTTGATGAGGAAGCAAAGACCTGGAGAAACCGCACCAATTAATTGAATAGTGGAAAGGTCCTTGGGCCCTGGCTAAGATGGTAAAGATGAGCAGTGGGGTCAAGGAAGATCTTAAGTTCAAATCTTTCCAATTAAACTAATTTGACAAATGGTAGAGAGCCTTGATATGGTATTTAATGATAATAGACAGTTCAAGTCCTACTACCTGCACTTTGAAAAGAATTTCCTGGGCCAGTGCTTTACCCCTTCGTGGGCCCACCCGGCACGAACAGTGATTAGTCTCTGGTTGAAAACTTTGAGAAAACACTGTGAGAAACCAAAAAAAAAAAGAAAAAGAAAGATAATAGACAGTATTTCAAGAATGGGTTAAGCGTTGGTGCTATTTCTCCAAGTCTCTGCTTCTGATCTGATACGTGTTTGATGATTTTAGTTTTAATTGAGTTATAATCCTGTGTGATAGAGTGCATTGCTTCCTCATTAAATGTCTGACGTGGCAGCTCCTGATTGGTGGCATAAACAAACCCTTTTTTGTCAGCTCCACACAGAAGGTATTCTCATATTTTTATTATAACAAAAAGACTTTGTAACATCTTTAATAATTTATGTTTGTTTGTTTGTTTTTTTTTTTTGGTTACAAGATAGAATTCTACTCTAACTTAATCTAAGTGTATATGTATGTGAAACTCCCTCCTGTAGACTTGAATCCTAGTCCTTACCCCCCACACCCCACAAGCACTTATACTTGTGGAGTGACCATCGCACCAAAGGTGTGCAGTGGTAATAATTTGTGTTTTGATTGTCTCATTATTGCTTTGCACTTGGTTGTTGCTTGTTGGGTTATAGATTGACCCCATTTAATTAATCTAATTAACTAAGTTGGTTAATTAGTCAAATTACATGCAAATCAGATTAAGACACAATTAAATCACCAAACTAAATAGAGTGTAGTAGAAATTAAGTTTGACATGGTGATTTGATCACGATGAGAAACCCTTGTTAGCAAAACCCCACCAAGTGAATATCGAGTCACCACTCCTGAAGAATCTACTAAGGGTATGTTTGGTAGATTGTAATAAGTACTGTAATGTAATAGTTATTCCTATGGTTTAGCTATTCAGTAGTTTTGTTATATTTTTATTATAGAGAATGATCATTCCTTATGAATAGTTATTCTTTAAAAGAGATGCAATAGCTATTCCTTAGTAGGTGTTTTAATTTCTACAATTAATATATTTCTAAATAAACAAACTTTCTATATGCATATAACAATTATAAAAATAAAAAATCATAAAAAATAACTAATCTCTCTCTTATGTTTGATTTAAAATGTTTTCATTCCATTGTCTTTAGGGTTCTATTATTGTATTGTCACCAAACAAATGAATAGTAATAAGCATTACATTACAACATTTTGTATTCCTTGTAATATTTATTCCTATTCCTATGTAATTACCATTACAGTCTACCAAACATACCCTAACAAGAAAAACCAGCTATAAGTACAAGGAATCTTACCCTACATGCCTATCCTGAAGTACCTACTTATAGTAGAACCTATTGAGCTATACCAATCTCAGCTATAATCCCCAATTGGACTTGATTTTGTAGAAGATTTCTTCTTTGCACGAATCTCCCTATTCGTGACTCCTCCACAACAACCTTTTTGATTGTTGTAACTTTACAGAGTTCTTCAATCCATGCTCGGATGAATTGGAAGTAGCTTCGCACAAAACCCTAGGTGCACAAACATTGCAGCAACTCCTGTTATGCATGAGTCTCTTTGTCTCTCTGATGACGCTTTAAAATATGTCTTTTATATGTTCTGGAACCCTAGTACACGAATCCCTAGAAGGCCAAGTCATCATGGGCCAAAAACTGAATTTTACATTCAAGTTACTCGAGGCTCGATAGATCGAGAGGTATTGAGAATGTATCAAGGTTCACTAAATCTCGATGAATCAACAGGTATCGAGCAAGTGTCGAGATTTACACTTTCAGCTTTTCTTGTGTAGTTTCTTGAGCAGTTTTGTGTCTTTAATAATACCACTTGTTAATCACTTGTTGTACTTCTTAAACACACAAGAAACTAATATTCAATTACATATAAAATGCGTTTTGATCTTAGATATGCCACATACCCTGGCCATCTGCTTTTCTTCTAATGATATAGTGCTAATCGTGTGACATTCAAACTCATATGAACAAAAAAACAAAAAAACAAAAGGCTTCATACACTTATTCCTCCTATAATGAGGTGAAAAACAATAAATATTTAATGATGATATGAATAGTAGTGTTTTTTTTAACCGTTAGAGCTTTTAGAAATCTATGGTATAAAAAATGTGTAACTTTTTTATTTTAGAGGATCAATTGGTAAAAGTCATTTTGAATGATGTAAGATGATGAGCTAGTGCATACATCCCTGCAAAGGTTTCTGCCAGTGATACAAGCCTCTCTTCTATGCTGAGAATCCAGGTGAAATATTGGATCATTATAGGCTAGGCTTGAGCAGGGTTGGGTTTGTATTGTGTTGTGTTGTTTTGGGAGTTTTCTTTCTTTGCTTCCCGGTTGGCAGCCCTGCTGCTAGTGTTGGGTTTTGAGCTGTAATTGTTTGATTTTTTTTTTTTTTTAATAATATCACCTTATTCACAAATAAGAAAAAAAAAAGAAAAAAAGAAATTGTCAAACATTTCTTTTTGTAAATAAGGAGGAATAAGTGACTGAGCCATCTGTTTTTTAGCAACCCCATCTTCTGGTGATTCCAAAATCATGTGACATTCAAACTCATTTACAATCAAAACCAAATTACTCATATACCATCTTAAGGACTAATAATCTAAGCGAGGTAGTTCAGGAGCATTTACGTTCAACCTCATAAAGCAAGTAAAATGCAGAGAAGTTTCAAGAAGTCATTTAGTAGAGACGCCTACAGATTGTGATGCCATCACCAACTGAAGCATGTGAAATTTGGATGCGAGGATCAGCTGCTAGAAATTTGTTAAACTCAATTGAAATCTCTCTGTCCTGTTTCCTGTGCTCTGGAACCAACGCTTCAGGCATTGCAACAAATCCTCTCCGGAGTGTGTTATCATAGACAACTAGGCCATTCACCTTTAACAGTTTCATCAGCCTCTCATGGTAGTTCTGGTAACTAACCTTGTCAGCATCAACAAAAGCAAAGTCGAAACTCCCTTCATTTTCATGCTACATATCCCCCACACAGCCATAAGAAGAAAGACAGAAAAAGAAACATGACAAGCTTATTGTGGAAAACATGAAAGAAGACTAATAATAAGAGCAAGTTCCTCCTTACATTCTGTAATAGCTGATCAAGAACTGGTAAAGCCTCAGACTCAATGAAATCAATTTTGTCTTCAACACCAGCTTTCTTAATTATTGGCAATCCAATCTCAAATGTCTCCCGATTTACATCTATGGCTATGATCTGCAGTTTTATATGGCAAAACATAAGTAGTTTAATAGATAAGTATAAGGTTCTCACTGAAGAATATCCATTACAGACCTTGCCATCCTCTGGAATTGTAAGAGCAGTGAGGAGAAGAGAGTATCCTGTGAAGACTCCAACTTCAACTGTCTTTTTTGCATTTACTAGATTCAACAACATGGCCATCAACTGGCCTGCATCTGGTGCAGTAGCCATCATTGCCCTAGGAAATGACAAGCTAATTATCTTTCTGAATGCTAAGAGATATTAAAAAAAAGAGAAAAAGAGAAAAAAGAAACTTGAAAGTCCCTGCTAAATCAGTTTAAAATCAGTAATGGTTGGTTGATACAAACAACTTCAGTATTTCTTTAGTCACCAAGTACTGAACCAGTTAGATGATTTACAATATGCCTGTCATCGATTGTGTTGTGCACCAATTCTTAAGGTGGTATTCAAATACCACATGAACTAATTTTTTCTGTTTCCTTCCATGGCATTCATAATTCTAGAAATTTTAATTTGATAAGTTACATGTATCCATTTATACCTGAAGTCGTTTCAGGATAATTAACTTCTAATTGCACCTTTTGTTTTTCTTTCCTTTTTTGGTTTTCTCTATCAAAGGAACATGCAGAAGCTGCATTGCATGTTGATGTTTCTAAACACCAAAAAAATTACCTTGACAAGAATACATGAAAGAGCTAGCAAGTTAGTTACAATTTACAAAGAAGAACAATCACCTTGGATGACTAGCAGTGACATGCCTTAGCTCCTTGAGAAATTCTGGCTCACGTGGGTAAACACTAGTCTCCAGGATATACTGCAACATCATTGAATAACAAAATTGCGAATTTAATCAAGAAAAGCTGAAAAAAAATAATAAAAAAATAAAAAGAAAGAATGATATAGTACCTGATACAGATCATCACTCTGTAACAAACTCTTGGGAGGAGCACGTACGTTTTCCACATTTTGCTCCATTGCTTCTACTTACTGTATATTTTAATGAAGAAGAATCACTAAAGAATGATACCATTCAAAAAAGGACAAGGGTTGTAATATTCCAGCGGGCCAGCAATTTCATTGTTTATGAAGAGAGAAAACATAACTGCATATATATCTTAATCTCATGAAAAAAAAAGAGGGGCCTTTTTATACACAAAAATCTCCTTCACAGACTTATACTAATACTATGTTTGGTTTGCCACTAAGAAAATAAAAGAATAATTTTTTTTGAATTTCTCCTATTTTCATTGTTTGGTTAGTAAATAGTGAGGGAATAGAAAAGATTCAAAATTTTCCTCATGTAACTAAAATTGTCCCTCCAAAGATAGATGATATTTTAATAGAAAGTTAGTAACAAGAGAAAAGTTACCAATTTTTTTTTTCTTCTGTCTAGTTTCCATGCATTTTCTCTACATAACCAAACAGCATAAAATAATTCTATTCTTTTCCTCTCTCTTATTTTCCATTGTTCATTTTTCTCTCATAGAAAGTAAACAAACAGGGCAGAGTATATATGACATCAAAGGTAAAGGTTGATTATCCTAGAAAATTGGACTGTATCAACTACATCAACCACATCAAGCAGTAGTCTTTTATACTAACAAGAAGAATACAATTCAAACCAACAAGTTCAATTACCAGAGGTTCCAAAAGCCTTGTGGCTCAATGACACTGTCCAGTTTTCCTATGAAAGAGAATCTGTGTTTGAATCCCTCCTCCCCCACTTGTTGTAAGAAAAAAAAAATTCAATTACATGAGTCCGTAAACGATTAATCCCCAGTCTTTGCAAAATTCCTAGGTCTTTAGTACTGATCAGTTATAAAACATCATCATTTAGGCTACAACTATCTTCTCAAATTAGTTATTTCCATCACAATGTTTTGTACCTTAACACGTCTTATAATCTCACATTAGTCTGTTATATTATCCTCTTTATATTTATTTTAAACCATACATTATGATCTATATTTCTTGTAAGTGCATCAAAACACTCAAAAAACCAATCTTGGTATTTCACTTAACCAAAGGGGCCTAACAAAAACAGAGGGTATTACTCAAAATTCACCAAGGAAAAAAAAAAAAATCATACATGGTCATTTTAGAAGGCTACCTTTAACATGGGAAGGGATTAAATTAACCATAATAAAGGAAACTATAGAAAATAATCACACCTACCCACAAAAGATACATAGAAATTATATAGTTCTAAACTATCCAAAAAACACAAAAAGAAAAAGTTCTAAGCGAAGTGAATACTGCAGAATTATTTTGAAAAAGGTTAGAGAGAGTACCAACGGATTATGGTGTGAAAAAAATGGTTGAATCAGGAACTGAATTGGGCTTCCACAAGCGCCACACAGTTTTTCATTGCTACTTCCTACACTTTCATAAGGGAAAGTGATTTACGTGTCAAACGGTCAATGAGTCGTGAGTGCTGGCGGAGACTGCAAGTTAGAAAAACTCAAAAAAGTGAAAAACAGTTACTATTTACTGTTTTTTGCAAAAAGACACCTCAACTATAGGGATACTTGTGTTTTTACACCCCCAAGCTATAAAAAGTTACAACTATTACCCAATTTGTAACAAATCTAATCATTTACACCCTACTGTTCATCTGGATGATGTTAACTTTAATGGCCATTGTCCGAAAATTAGATGAGAAATCTGTCCTATCAAATTCCGATATACAAAAATGCCACGTCAGCTTGAAAAAAGTTTGTTTATGTTTATTTATTTAACAAATTAGCCAAGCTCAAGCCAATATTTATGCTCGATAATTAAATGAGTCAAACTCAAATATAAACAATACAAGATTGGTTATCTATTTTTTATAAGTTCATAACAAAAACCATTCTAGCCAAAATAATATAATTTCAACTACAATCTATTTATTAATTATTAGCATAGATTAGTGAAAAAGGATTAAAAAAATAGCTATGATGTTTATTATATATGAGAAAAAAAAAAGTTAATTAAGGGGCTTGTGAACAATCTTGAGTTTGTTCAACAATAGAATGAACCAAACTTAAAAATTTAATCTAGTTTGTTTATAAGATTGAGTTCAGCTCGTTTACATCCTTATCCACAATGGTGTATTGTGCAATTTAATTAGTTCGAAAAAGAAAATGGCCTTGGAACTGGAAGAATTGGGCAACATAGAGATGTGTAATGCTTTGCCTACTCCTTTGTTATGTGACAAGCATATGCTATTGTTTCTTAAGTGTTATTGGACTAATTCCTCTTTTGATATGTGGATCGTCATTTAATTTAATTTTTCCAATATTAGTAATTATCAAATTTTATATTTAGACCAAAAAAAAAAAAAAAAATCATATTATGTTAAACTTTCATATGAATTGTATGGTTATTGACTAATATAACAAGTATTTAAAGATGCTTTTGTGTTTTGTGTCAACTTGCTTGTAATAATTGTGAGTAATGTTACATACACTATTTTTTACAACAATTTCACAATCAATGAATTGTCAAGTTATTATTAATTATCATTTAGGCTTACTACTAACACCACTTTATTGTCTACTAGTTACAACTCGCCACTTCAATGATTCTGAATAATTTTGTAAAAAAAAAAAAAAAGTAATTCTAGACTTATTGATTTTTGTAGTCATGTTTAAATGATAGGATAAGAGAAGGATTTGCACCTTAGAAGAACTTATCTTCTGCCTTTGGGGAAAGAGCAATAATTTGATAAAATTATAGACTGTTGGCGTAAGGACTTCTTTGTCAAGGACAATGGATTCAAATCCCACTACTTGAAAAGGAAGAGAGGAGGAAGAGAACATTGAAACATCCTTTTCAAGAAGTGGGATTATAAATATATAAAAAACAGCAAGAGGGATTGCACCTCACTGGCATGACGCACACATCTTTAACTTGTCATATGATGCAAGAAGGCATATTCTCATTGGCATTAAAAAATGGGAGAAAATAATGAGAATGATCCTCAGGCTTATTCAGGTAAAAGAAGCTACAAAAAATAGACAGTTTACCTCAAATAGTTTGGAGGAATTTTCACCAACCTACAACATTGACAATTTACCAGACCATTTTTGTGTATTATTTAAACTAGTTTATAACTCTATGCATATACATGAATATACTTAAAAAATATACATTAAGATACGTAATATAATTTAAATATTATTGATAGTCATTCTTATATATTTTTCTTAACTCTTTAAAAAGTCTCGTAAGAATATTATTAAGTAGAAAATGTAAACTGTCCATTTTTTTATTTTTTATTTTTTTTATGTTCATTAATTCTATACATTTTGGTTTTTGTATACAATAACTCACTTGGATGGATATTTATAATGTGGTTCCACATTTCACTTCAAAATTAAGAAATAAAATTCTTTCTAAAAATACATAATTTAGGATATATGACGCAAAATTGGACTTAAATTGTAGAATCTAATTTGATTTTCTCTAAGTTTTGCCATATATATATATATATATATCTAAGTCACATAACTCATTAAAAAAATCATGTGATTAAAACTATATATAGATAGTCTCTTTAATCGCTATATAGTGGATTGGAGAAAATAACTCTAAATCAGTCAAAAACAAGCGAGAATGTTGGGGAGAGAAAATCTTGGGTAACTCCTATTGAGTTGTTAATATAACATACAAGGACATTATTTAACCCCAAAACTTAAGCCTATGATTTTGAGCTCAATTATGTTATATTAACAATTCACTCTTATCATTATTTTTTAGTGTAGAACTTCATTCACACGTGTATGTCTCTCAGGAGATTGGTGCCCGTGGGGACCAAAGGATCCCTTGGAGCCATTGATAGTGTCAACATTCTTTTGTTGATATGGAAGAAATGGGTGAAGCAATCTGTATCTTAGCAACATCAGCATCTTCTGATTCAAAGTTGCAAACAGTTACATATGATAAGTAATATGCAATGGAGTAATAATCTATGCTGGCTACTTCGGGTGAATTTTACATTCAAGCTCATAAAACAAGTAAAGAAATAAATACTTGTGATTCTGCTTAGTTTGTTCTCATGCATTTCCGTTTTATAGAAAAAAGAAAACAAAGTAAAATACAGATTAAATCCAAGCAGTAATTCAGTAGAGACGCCTGCAGATTGTGATACCATCACCCAATGAAGCGTGTGAAATTTGGACTCGCTGATCAGCTGCAAGTAATTTATTAAGCTCAATTGTCAACTGTCTGCCCGATTTCATGAACTCTGGAACCAATGCATGAGGCATTGCAACTGACCCTCCCCAGAGTGTGTTATCATAGACAGCTACCCCACCCACCTTTAACAGTTTCATCAGCCTCTCATGGTAGTTCCAATAATTGACCTTGTCAGCATCGACAAAAGCAAAGTCGAAACTCCCTTCATTTTCATGCTGCATAAGCCCCATCCCCCGCAGCGAAAAAAAGAAATAAAGAAAAAGAAACATGAAGACCTTATTGTGGCAAGCATGAAAGAAGATTAATAATAATAAGAGGAAGCAATCCTTACATTCTGTAATAGCTGATCAAGAACAGGTAAAGCCTCAGACTCAATGAAATCAATTTTGTCAGCAACACCAGCTTTCTTAATTACTGGCAACCCAATTTCAAAAGGGTCCCGATTTACATCTATAGCTATAATCTGCAGTAATCTACAACAAACCATAAGTCATTTAATAGATAAGTAGAAGATACATAAGATTGTCCATTACAGACCTTGCCATCCTCTGGAATTGTAAGGGCAGTGAGGAGTAGAGAGTATCCCGTGAAAACTCCAACTTCAATAGTCTTTTTCGCGTTTACTAGTTTCAACAGCATGGCCATCATCTGACCGACATCTGGTGGGGTAGCCATCATAGCCCTAGAAAACGACAAGCTAATTAATTTTCTGAATGCTGTGAGATAAAAGATACTTGAAAGTCTCCAGTAACTCATTTTGAAGGCATGCTCATGAATGTGTACCATAACAAGTTCAAAAATTCTTTTAATGCCAACTACTGAACCAGTAAGATGATTTAGCCGTATCCATGCCATCCATTGTCAAATGCATCATTTCTTGAGGGAGTATTTGAATATCACAAGAATCAATTTGCTCCATTCATTCACATGGCATTTCTTAATTAAAGAAATTTTAAATAGCTTAACAAGTTACATGGAATCCACACAGAAATTTTCATTTTCACGCTGGGGTTTCTAAACACCTACTAAGTTACATTTATAAATTTCAGAACATACAAGAACTATAGTAATTGAAAGAACAAGCACCAAGTTAGTTAGAAAGAAGGACAATTACCTTGGGTGGCTAGCAGTGACACGCCTTAGCTCCTTGAGAAATTCTGGTTCACGTGGGAAAACACTAGTCTCCTGGATATACTGCAACATTGTTGAAGAATGACATTAAGAATTTAAAAAAGAAAAGAAGAAAAAAAAAATTATCAAAAAAGAAAAGAAAAGATGAACACACACACAAACACACAAAAGAATGGTATTGTACCTGATACAAATCTTCACTCTGCAATAAACCCTTGGATGGGCCAGATACCATTTTCGCATTTTGCTCCATTGCTTCCAATAAAGGCCTAGGGTCATGAGGAGGAATCACTATAAGAATAATACCATTTACAATGGATAATAATGATAGGATGTACCAGCAATAGTATTGTTTATGAAGAGAGAAAAATTAACAAATCTGCATATATATGCTAACTCAAATAATGTGAATCTCCTTCACAAACGTGTGTTACGTTTAGTTAAACACTGAATAAAAGAAAACAACGGAAAATTTTAATTTCTCTTATTTTTTCATTGTTTGGCTAGTAAGTGAAAATCGACAGTGAGGTAAAAGAAAATAAAGATGGAAGAAATTGTTCAAAATTTTTCACTGGTCAAGTCAACTAAAATTTTCTCTCCAAAAATTGACGAGAAGGAAAAAGTTAACAAATGTATCTTTTCTTATCTCTAGTTTCCTTCCATTATCTCTACATTACCAAACAACATGAAATAATTTATTTCTCTTCCCTTCTTTAGTGGTTAACCCTCAGGGTGTTTGTCTTGTCCACAATAAAGCCTGTCATAGAAAATCTCAAAGTGTACACACACACACACGCATATATATATGACATCAGGGATAAAGGTTAATTGTCTTGGCAAAATGGACTGAATCAACTACTTCAGTCCCATCAAGCAGTACTCTTTTTGGAGAACATCAAGACTGTAATTCAAACCAACTATTTCAATTAATTCCCAGCCATTGCAAAATGCTCAGGTCTCAATTTTAATATCATCATATAGGTTACAACTATTTTATGAAATTAGTCCTTTTCCAACACAATATTTTGCACCCATTGATGCATATCATGTCTTATTGACTCCTGGGCATTCTTATTTTAATATTGTCATATAAGTCCTTTTCCAACACACTGTGTCACTTTTTTTTCACTCAAGAAACAACCTCGGTATCAAAAAAAAAAAAAAGAAACAACCTCGGTATCTTACCTGCACTTGGACCTGGACCGAAGGGGCCCAACAAAAACAAGGAACACCCCCCAAAAAAAAAAAAAAAACCAAAACAAAACAGAGGGTATTGATCATAATTCAATTGTATGCCCGTATGCCAGAAAAAAAGCATAGATAGCCGTTCTAGAAGGCAGGCAGCTTTTAACTTCGATTAGTCATATAAAACATCTAAGAAACAAAACTTTTAGAAGATAATAAATGTCACCCAAAAAAGAAGAAGATTATATATAGAGAAGTGAAGCATGCCTAGATTAAGTTATACCTGATTTAGTAAAGCAAATGAGGGAGAGAGTACCCAAGGGTTAGTGGCGTGAGGAAGGAAATAAATGGTTGAATCAGAATTCAGAATTTCAGGAGTCAGGTGTCAGGACCCTGAAATCGAATGGAGGATCCCACCTACAGCAACCGGTTTTTGGGGTTGATACAAGGGTTCTCAATGGTTGGATGCACAACAACAATAAATCATTACTCCTGAGAAAGAGATAAATGTCGTTTTGTTTTTTTTGGGGTTTGATTTATCTTGTTACTTTTATTTTTTATTTTTTATTTTTTTTATTGTACATGTCCCACTTCTTTTTTTATTTATTTTTTATTTTTTATAACAATAGCAAGTACTAATAGATTTTAATCTTCACATTTTATTTAGTTAGTAAATGATGTGACATTTTCTCATTAAAACAAAAAGAGATTCTAGTGAAAAAAAATACTGGAAGTAAGCCAAACATTTGTTTTTCTTATGTGCGACCAAAAAAAGAATACATGAGAATTATTTATTACGACTAATTTCTTTTTATTTATCAGAAAATTCTAATACCAAATAATTGTATTGTTGTACACAATTTTGGGCATAACTGATGAATTGTGAATGGTAAAGATGTGGACCCATGTGGACCCATCACCATACTTTTACCACTTACAACTCATCAGATGAGTTGTGGCTAAAGTTGTGTACAATTATGTGCTCCTAAGATTATTCTTTTTTATTAAAATTTCTTAAAGTATTTTAATATAAAAGTGATTTAAATGAATAAATTAAAAAAATTAGTTGAAAAGTTTTTATTTATTTATTTATATTAGAAACAAATGGTCACATAATGGATATGGAATGAGATGAGGTTCTAAGTTTTAATATAAGGTCTATTATAAACTCTACTCAAGAGCCATGATAATTTTAAGGGGAGAATGATGTGCCTTTGTGTTAGAATCTCGTTTTCTCTTCCTTGTCAATTTATATATGGTGGGATGGGTTAAGTTAAACCGGTTTAAAAACTACCAACTTAAATTTGATTTAATTAGAGACTCAAAATAAAATTCCAACCCAACTAGACCCATATTTCAACCCAAATTAATACAACCTATATGGGTTGAGTTGACTTGCATTGGATAGGTGGCTGTGCTTATATATTTCATACATAGTAAAAAATTGGACTCTTTCATTAACTATTTAATTTTTTTTTAAAAAAAATCAATAAATTATTACAATTCATTATAATATGCCTAAGTTATATTTTGAATTTTCAAATTCATAATTAGTTCTTAAAATAGCAATAAAATAAAATAAGTGGGTTAAGTTGAATCATATAGGTTGAAAAAATTATCATCTCAAGATTCAAAATAAATTCTAAAACCCAATCCAACCCAACAATTAACAAAAAACCAACTTAATTTTGGACAAAGTTTAGCTACAAAATTGGTTGTACCTTAAGGCTACAAACTCACTTAATAAAATAAATATTACTACATATTTTGAAAATCTAACCGTTGAATTGCATGTTCTTTACGCTCTTAATATACATGTCAAATTTTGTGTCAATCAAATATTATTTACTATATAATTTAAAAGTTTATATTTTATACATAATTTTAAATTACAAAAATTTGCAATTTAAAAAATTTATTGATGACATAACTAGTGATCTTTAATTTTCTTGAAATTTTGTAAGCATAAAGGATATAAGAAGAAGATGTAATCCAATGGTGGATTTGTCAAAATTCACCTCTAATAAAAAGATATTGAGTAAGGTTGTAGCCTTAGGCTACAACTACCAATTTTGTAACTAAATTTTTTCCCTTAATTTTTATTAAAATTTTTTACTATGATAATCTTAAATCCAAACCTATGTGTTTGGGTCTAAATCCCCAATTCAAATCCAAACCCAAAAATAAATCTAATCTTGTCTTTTGTAACCAAACAATCTCATTCTCCCACAACAATCAGATCTAGTCGCCCCCCAACATTTATGGCTTTTAAATCTCCAACACCATTCAAATTTAAAGAGATTGAAGCACAGAAAGAATGAAGGGAACTGGAATGAGACTGTCGCGATACTATGAATGTCCTTCAACATTTCTTCCGTAATCTTCTATGAACAATATATATATATATATATATATATACTAGTATTATGCCCGTGTGATACACGGCTTAATCAAGAATCATGTGTAAATTAATGAAAAAAAAAAAAAATATTTTATTTTAACTAAAATTAAATAGATAATAAAAATAAAGTAATATTTTACTCTATTTTTTTAAACAAAGTTACCTTTTACTTTAAGTTATATAATGAATGAATATTGTGTAAGATTAAGTTTTTATTAATAAATAAAAATTCATATATAAGTCCACAATTAATTGAATGGAATATGGTAGATAACTATGCAACTAATAAAAGGAGATGCCTAAAAAAATTATAAAGTGAGTTTGCATAATTAAAGCCCAAATTTAAATGAAAAACCTTGAATTCAACAATTTAAAAAAAAAAAAAAAATTCAAAGCATATTTAAGTGATAACCTCAATGTAATAGTTAAGAATTATGAACAACCCAAATTACTAAACTTTAAAAAATAAAAGTAGATAAACTTATGTAGGGACCGGTTTCGAGCGCTCTCCGCAGATTGAGAGAGTGGACCCAAGCCCAGCTAACCCTCCAATGAATTTATAGAGTATGGGTTCAAGAGCTAGGCCTTAGTGAGGAATGCAACGGCCGTGCATGGTTGTACGTGAATGCTGATAACTTAGACGTGGGTTAGGATGGACAATAAGGCTCCTCGGACGAGCTTTACAGAGCTTGAAGTTGTTCTTATTTCTTTGAAGAAAGGCTACAAGGTTTCAGAGAATGCCAGTAGCTACAGTATTACTTTTTCTCTGGTTTTCCGCCCCCCCTTTAAGAGAGACTTATTACATTATATACTTCTCTCTCAGTTGATCCTAGCCCTACATTTGTTGATCAACCCGGTTTCCACTTGAGTGCCTGTCCCATCAGCCGCATTCCCATCCCTCTTGTGGGTTACAGCGCCCAAGACGGCACTGTTCAGAGGTCCTATCCTCATTAATGCGGCCAGGGCGTTAGTTGAGGGCATTTAATGTGGAGGTGACAGTTCATCTGGGACTTGCTCCTCCGCCATGCTTCCATGTCCGGTGCCTGGCACTTGCTATCTGCTCATTGGATGCTCTGGGAGATTCTCCTTGAGGGTGTGCTGCTTGCTTACTTTCTGATTTCGGACGTCCGAGGATGTAATCATCCTCGGCATGACTTCTTGGGCTACTGGGCTTTCATGCTTCGTCCTCGGACCTTGGACACGTCCTCGGCATGGGCCTTTGGGCCTGGTTCAAAGTGGGCCGGGGTTGCTCGACTCTTTCTGTCCCCATAACTTACATAAGAATTGAATTTTTGTCTTTGAAAGTGAGGGAGGAGGCACCGAATTTTCACCCTATCAAAACTAAATGTGTAAATATAAACTTCAAGAATTTTTTTTTTTGAGAAAAACTCAATACCAACAAAATTGGGAGTTTACTTTTTGAAGCGATGATAGATACTTGGACGTTCAAAATATTAATAAGAAAAATCATGAATCTTTCCTTATTATTTATAGTGACTTGAAAATCTAAATATAAGAGTCATGGTATAATAAAACTTTTATCCATAATCATTCCCATATTTATCCAACAAACAAAATTTCAACCACAGTAAACTTCAATAAAAAAAAAAAAAGTTGATAAGAAGTTGTTTCTATTTAAAACAATAAATTTAAGTTGTGAAGAAGTTGATATAAAAATCAAGTTGTTAACATTAATTACAAATATTTTTTCTGTTATACCGTAAAAATCAAGTTGTTAACATTATTAGCTTTTTTTTTTGTTATCCAAAAATTTGATAGTTATCCAAAAAAATAAATTAAAGCAAAATATATTTGAAAAAAAAGTAGATAATAAATTTATTATTAATTCTTCCCGTGTGTATATCCTCCCAATGATTTTTTTTTTTTTTTTTTTAATTCATGGGATTAGCTATACTTCTAGGTACACAACTACACATTTTAATATTTTATGCTTTGGATTTTTTTTTTTCTTTCTATCCTATTATTTTAGGCTTTGTTGATAATATTTAGATAGACACAATTGTAGGTTGTAGTTGTATGACACCAACCAACTAAATTTACTTCTCAAAGAAAAAAACCAAATAAATACATGTAGTGTAGTAATTAAACAATAAGAAAGTTGCTGCTTTTATTTTTTAATTTTATAATACACTACACTAAAAAAATAAGGATTAGATGAAGAATTTGGATTATAATACACTACACGTAAAAATAAGGATTAGATGTATTAGATGAAGAATTTGAATTGTAATCAAATTAAGATTTTTATTAACTTAGAAATTATAGGAGAAGAAAAATACTAAAATCTAAAAAAATTTCTACAATTTGGTAAAGGCACTTGACACAATCACGGCTTCTATGTTCAACTTTTATATATATATATATATTCTATGTTTCTGGTACGGGATCAAGAGTCATTTTTAGGAGAAACTATACTGTGTTTCCGTATTACCACGTCAGCATCCTATTTGGTATTTCGTACCCAATAGATGATTGACAACTGGCGGGAGTTTGAAAAAATTTCAGGGCAAAATTGTCATTCAATTCACTCTAACAACGCAAATGACAATTTTGCCCTGAAATTTTTTCAAACTCCCGCCAGTTGTCAATCATCTATTAGGTACGAAATACCAAATAGGATGCTGACATGATACGGAAACACAGTATACTTTCTCCATTTTTAGAGGGATTGCCGAAATTTTGGTCAAAGAATTTCTGGCATAATTGAGATTCAAAGGAAACAACTCACGAAAACTCAAAAGCCGTGGATAACGATGACTTGATTTGATTGGTGTGGAAGAATGAGATTGTTTGGTGACAAAGACAAGATGAATGTGTTCGGTTAGAGTTGTAATTGCTATTTTTTTTTATCTAAAGAATTATTGTTTTTTTTTTTTTTTTTGATAATTCAATAGTTGGGAGGAGGGTTTTGAATTTGGGATGTTTTCGTTGGAAATATCAGGAAATGTCAACTAGTTGCGTTGACTTTAAATTGTTTAATTGTAATTTTTTTTTATAGATACAATAGAATTTCAACTTATAGTAACCAGACTGCTCTATAATGATTGGTCTTTATCAATTGATTTCGGTGTAATCAGAATTTATACCCTCTATCAATTGAGATGTCTTATTGGGTTATCTCTTAAAAAAAATGTCACTTCATTGATCAGTTATATATATAGACAAGAAAACAATCGGAGCTAGACAAAGAGAGTAAACCAGACTTGGAGATGTTTTGTACCACTAGTTGCTCTTGTGGATTCATAGAAATGAGACTTTCATGGGATTTCGAGAATTGTGTTCCTCCCCAGATGTTTTGGTTCGGAAAGTAGCTGATTTCAAGATTCAATTCTTGGAACTGAATGATGGAAACAGTATAGGGTTGCATAATATGTTTCAAAACTTTGTGTAAAGCTCTGTACTAGGGCTACTCTTGGGTTGGTAGTTTTGCTATAGGGCTGCAACTTTTCTATGGTAGGACTAGGATGGCGGAAACCACCTCCATCCATGTTTCTCTGAGTTTTTCTTACTCAGGTTGTACAAGTAATATATAGTTTCTGTTGGTGCAAAAATGCTACAACATTTTCTCTTTCAATAAATCTTCTATTGATTTTTTTTTTTTTTTGAGCAAAAATAAAAAAATCTTAAGTTTCACTGTGCAGGCCATTATATATACAGAGATGGCTCATTTTCGCTTATATATATATATATATATATATATATATATTAGTTTAAGGATAATGGTAAATCTCTTCTAATATTAAGTTTCCTAAAAAAACACATGAAACCTAGGACAATTGTTAATAAATCTCTTGTGTTAATTATTTTAATAAATCATAAGAAGTAGTTAATATAAATTAATATAAACAAGGGTCATGTTAACAGATGTTCTTAAGACAATTGCTAGTAAACCATATTAGGAAGGGTTTTACATAACTTTTATAGGAAATATAAAAAGTTGTCAACAAAATTAATTGATTTATAATTTTTCCATAAAATATTTCTAAAAATGGTTTTTTTTTTTTGAGAGAGTTTCAACCTATGGCGTCCGCTCCTGATGATAGCTCTTTATCATCAGACCAAGACACCAATCAGTTTCTGGTGTAAGCAGGGATTGAACCCCAAGTCTCTTATACAACCATCAGAGACTTTACCAAGACACCAATCAGTTTCTAAAAATGGTTCTTAAACCAATGTCCTTATGTCATTTTTTAACATTTCTGATTTCCCTATAAACAAAACCTAGGTTGTATATTTTGTTAAAATACTTATTATTATTTTATTTAAAGAAGTTGATAAAAACAAATACGTTGTTTTTATCTTAAAAAATTGCTGCAATTTAGTGTAGCCACTTGGCATAATCACGACTTCTATATATGCCCAAATTTTATTATATAGTATATGATATGACGTTCTTATGACAAAATTAACCAGAGTACATTCAAAGTCCCTTACGAAATAGTCCAATTCTTTAGCAGTTGTTATTGAACAAAGACTGATGACAAATCATGGTCCAGTTTTTATTTCTGATTTCAACTGGTTCACAGAAAGCCTTGTCTGCACACATTTTTAGTCACAACTGAGTGAATATTTAGCAAATTCGCCTGCAGATCAGGACGCCATCACCCACTGAAGCATGAGATATTTCAACACGAGGGTCAGCCGAGATGGAGTTATTGAACTCAATGGTAGATTGCCTCCAAGCTCTTTTCTTTTCTGGAACATCCTCTTCAGGCAAAGCAACATATCCTCCCCACAGTGTGTTATCGTAGATAATTACCCCTCCAACCTTAACCAATTTCATCATCCTCTCATGGTAATTCCAATAATTAACTTTGTCAGCATCAACAAAAGCAAAGTCAAAACTCCCTTCATTCTTTGGCTGCAATGTAACATATATAGAGTTAAACATTCTAATTCTTGAAAAGTGATCATGAAAACTAGAACATTTTTTTGGTGAAACTTAGAAAGTGCAACCGCTACTAAAGCTTACATCTTGTAGAAGTTCATCAAGAATTGGTAAAGCTTGTGACTCAATAAAGTTAATTTTGTGCTCAACCCCCGCTTTTTGTATAATTGGCAATCCTATCTCATATTTTGTTCGATCAACATCTATGGCTGTAATCTGCAATTAGGCATTACATGGCATAAGGATTTTGCCAAGACAGTGTATTTAACATACATACAGATCATGAATGGTTTGCATACCTTGCCATCATCAGGAATTGTAAGGGCCGTGAGGAGAAGAGAGTATCCTGTAAAGACCCCAATTTCAATTGTCTTCTTTGCATTCACTATCTTCAAGAACATGGCAATTAGCTGACCTGCATCTGGTGATGTACCAAAGTATGCCCTGGACAAGATATTTGTCACTCAACCTGTTAGAAGTAATCACGTGAAAGTATAGCCCAGAGTCCCCACTATCTTTTTATTTTTTGGTACAAATGGAAATATTATAGATCACCTGCAAATTAGTCCAGTATAGAAAAACTCAGCTTTATCAAAAGCTAGCAAAGTAACCACCACTAGTAGTAATGGGGAATCAAAAATAGCAAAGTCTATGAGCTATCTAGCACCCAATAGTCCCCAATAATAAAGATATGTTTTATTGGTTCAAATGAAATAGTTTGGATTCCAATTAGTTAGATTTGTTTGAATTAGGATTAATTCTAATTGAAGTTAGTATTTGTAGGGATTGGATTTGAGTACTTCTACTGTTGAGTGAGTGGACTCAAGCCCAACTAACCCAATACAATGAATTTGTAGAGAGCGGGTTCAAGAACTAGGCCCTAGCAAGCGGACAACGCCCAATGTGGTATTCGCCACCGTCGAACGTAGATGAACTGAAATCATCTTGGAAAGTCTGTCCTCGGCTCGGTCCGAGGAGCTCGGTGGTACTCTTTTTCCTGTGAGAATCCTCCCCCCCCCCCCCCCCCCCCCATATGAGAATGGTTCTTCCCATTATATAGTCCTCCTCCAACGATCCATTTCCTCCACTTGTTGATCATCCATGCCTCTCTCTGACAACCCGTCCCATCAGCCACCTTACCAAAACTCTCTGTGAGTTGTAGCAACCGAGGCAGCACTGCTCAGGGGTCATTTCCCCATTAATGCTGCCTGAACATTAGTCGTGCGCATTTAATGTGGAAGTGACAGTTCAATCCTGGTTTTGCTCCTCGACTATTCTTCCATGGCTGACATGTTGTACTTGTTCTTTCTCCTTAGATGCCCTGGAGGGCTGCCTATGGTGGCCCGTTACTTCCTCCCCCCATGGTCTTGGTTGGCCGAGGACAGGGTTGTCCTCGGCGAGGGCATTGGGCTTCCTCCTCCTCGGCATGGGCCTTGGGCTTGGTATAAAGTGGGCTGGGGTTGCCAAATTCTCCGACCCCACAATAGCCCCTCAAAATCCTGCTGTCCGGCTCCTCGGACGGGGAGGAGGATTTTGATGTCCTCGGGCCTATACCGTGGCTTGTCTAGTCTGGTCCCAAGTCAGCGCTTGAAGTCTTTTCACCTGTCTAATGCACGTTTCTGGCGCTTCGATATGCGGTACGCACCCATATTAAATTTTGGCGGCTCCATACTCCCCACGTTCAACGATGTGATGGTAATCCAACGGCGTGGAACTTTCGCCATTATGGGCGGGAAGCCTTGCACAGTTGTCTTTGGTGAGGCGGTAAATACCCATTTGAACTGGTTTGCCTCTTCACTTCTGCATTCAATGGTTCTTATGCACACACCCCGAATCCGGTCGAGTCTCCAACCCAATTCGCGTCTCTTCGCAGCCTAAAAAGCCTGTTCTGAGTGCCTTCCCTCATTTCTGTAAGTTTTCTTCTTACTCTATCTTGTGCTTTTCCCCTTCTGGTGTTCTTCTCCCTTTATTCCTCTCTTCTTTTTGCTCTTCCCTGAGTCTTTTAGCTGTCCTTCAGGATGGGTAGGTTTAAGAAGTTGGTTGAGTCTGAGGAGGCGATGGAGGAATTTATCGCCACTTATAGGATACTAGGTAACGTGGGTCTGAGGTACTACGAGGAGGGGGAGTGGTATATCAGGAGGGAGGTTGGTGAGGTAGTGATTCCCATAATCGCCTTCCTTGAAGGTGGTATGAGGATCCCTAAGGGGCCGGTGATGAAGGGCTACCTTAGGCATTTCCGATTAGCCCCTACCCAGTGCGCCACTAACGTGCTTAGGATCCTGGGTTGCGTGGATGCCTTGAACGAGAAGATGGGGTTGAGGCTAACCCATCACGACGTGAATTGGTGCTACAACCTCCAGCACCTAACGGGTAAGTCTTACTACATGAAAACGAGGGATGATAGAGTTAGACTTATCCAGTGTCTCCCTAAGTTTAGCAAGGGGTTGAATAAGGATTTTCTCATCGTGTCGGGGGGGTGGCACAACGGCCTTCACTGCTCGATAGTAGAGGGGGAGCCAGGTAGGGTACTCGGAATATGGGAAGGTTGATTTGCTATGTTTTCACTGTTTGCATTGCTTGGTTGTTAACAAGGATTAGCTTTTTCTTTTGCAGACCCACACGCCTTTGAACGGCACTTCCATTTGGTCAACAAGGAAGACTTGGAAACTGTACTCAGGGCGGAGGTATTTGTGAACGAGGCTGACAATCAGGTTAGAGCCGCTCACAAGATTCTCGGGTATAAACCGATTCAGAAGTCCTTCTCGGCTCCCAGATACGTGATCAGAGCTAAGGACCCTAGGCTTCGCCAAATCACTGTGGTGAAGCACGGGTTCTCGTTTTCTGAAGGATCTTCCATCCCCGAGGGCGTCCCGTTGGCAAGCTCTTCCTCGTCCCACCAAGCTGCGGAGGCCGAGGGAGGAAGTTTGGAAAAAGAGGGAGAAGTAGTTGATCTGGGTTCATCCGAGGACGAATGTGGTGCATTCGACCAAGTCCATCTATTCGAGGACCCCTTTGGTGACTTGGGTGATCCCCATTATCTGAAGCAAACCTTCTGTCACCAAGGACTGGTACTCAGGCCGAGATGGGTTTCAAGAGACAACCTCAAACCAGCCTGTTCGACCTACTTGAGGGCCAACCGGGGAAGGACACGCCGGGGAAGTCACAATCCAAGCTTCCTTCTCCTCCACCCAAGCTTCCCCCTCCCCCACCTAAGTCTTTGCCTGCGCAGACTAAGCCGTCTTCCACTCTGCCGACCTCGGACCCTCGGCCTGAGTCCACCGATCCGAAGAGGAAGAGGCCTTCCAAGGGCAAAGACCCAGTGGATGGGGGGAGATCTCGTTCCTCCCAAGAGGAAGATGAAGCCCGCCGACCTTCCAAGCAGCTGAGGATTGGTGGTCAGGACAAGGGAAAAGAGGTCATTCAGCAGTCCGAGCCCCAGGCCTGGCTGCCCGCCGCCATGCTTCATGGGAAGCCTTTGATGGACGACGCCACCCTCAGGGACTTCCGAGGGGGCGAGGGGGCTCGCGTAGCCGATGCCCTGGAGAGGTCCCTGCTTCTCCCCACTGACATGGCCGAGCTGGGGGGCATGAGGAGGCAAGAAGTTGCCCGTAACCTCAAGAGGTACCTGGGTATGGTAAGACTTCTGATACTTGTGCCTTTGTTTGAATTTTATTCCTTAGTACCCAACTTACGATGTACTTGTTTTGATTGGCAGGCTGTCCAGGCCACTTTTAGGCTGGAAGAGGAGGCCGATAACCAGGGTAGAGCCCTGGATCAGGAGCGCGACAAGTACTTGGATGCCGCGAATACTCTTAAGAAATCTGAGGCTGATCTCAAGAAGGCGAGGGAGGACCTGGCGGAGATGACGAGGGCCAGAGACAGCGTGGCATCTGACCTAGCCGGCGCCAAAAAACAGGCCGAGGACCAGATAGGGCGCTTGCGGGAGGTCGAGGGTCAGCTGCAGGTCGCCAAGGAGCATATCGATGACTTGGAGAAGAAACTGGCTGCGGCAGAGGGGGCTAGGGGTGTTGCTGAGTACACCAGGGACGAGGCCTTGAAGGCTAAAGAAGAGGTCGAGTTTGCGAGGACAAATGCTAAGAGCTCCAAAGAGCAAGCGAAGGAGGAGGCCTTTGCTGAGGGAGTGGCTAAGACCGAGGCTAGTCTTAAGGCTCAAGTGCCCGAGGTGTGCAGACGTTATTGCTTCCAGACTTGGAATGAGGCCCTCAACCAAGCTGGGGTTGAGGCCTCATCTGAACTTAGGAGGGCTGAGAGGGTGTATTATCCTCCTGCTATTCGAGAGGCTGCCTCTGCTGACCCTGAAGCTAGCACCGCCTCTAAAGCGACGGACGAAGGTCAGGCCAGTGCTGCCAACGATCCAATGTCAACTGATAAGCCTGCTGAGGAGACTAGGCACCAAGGGACGTTGGGGAACGAGGAAATCGGTAACCCAGCAGCGCCCCAGGACGTGGTGAAGCCTCCTATTGACCCCCCAGCTGCCCCTACTGACTCTCAGGCTCCCCCTGCCGAGAAGGAGTCCTCTGAAGTTGCACCTCCGAGCCAGGCTCTCGAGGCATCAGATGAAGCTTCTCGGCAGACCCCCAAGGACAAGCTGTCTATCAAGTTGAAGAAATAAGCCATCTCGTCGGGCCACCTTGCTTTGTTGACTTGTGCCGTCCTAGTCTTCCTTCCTCTTCGTCTTAATTTACTACTGTATATTTTTTTTTTTTGTTTAAAGCACCGTAATGCTACTTTCTAAGTTGAATGCATGAATCCTCTTTTTCACTTAGTGTTTATTGTTATTGTGATGAGTTTTGCTACTTATATAACCTGGGCTTTAATTATTAGCTTCACAATCTCAGAGGCTCAGCATGTTTTTCATTCTAAATTGACAACCAAAAAATGTAAAGCCCATAGTGATAGTTCCCACTTGGACCTTGGTCGATAATTGAACCACCTTGGCACCACGATCTATTTTCGCTGGATTGAATACTGAGGGAACAACTTCACAATATTGGTTCTACATCTCATGAATGGGTTACTGTAAACAGTAAAAAAATGCTTAAGAAAGCCGTTAGTTGCTAATTATGCTAAGGGGTTAGGTTCAATGTGCCTCAGAATGCCTTAAGTGATGCTCATGGGCTTGTGTTTGTTTACGCCTTTGCTGAATGTAGCCAGTCTCTCCAGAGACCTGAGTCTGAGGACCATGCGAAACCTTGGCTCTGTCTTACACTTAGGTTCTTCTGTGGGTAACTAGTTTCCCCATAGGTTTAAGTCCGAAGACCATGCAAGACCTTGGTTTAGCCTAACACTTATGTTCTTCTGTAAGTAACTAGTTTTCCTATAGGTTTGAGTCCGAGGACCATGCAAGACCTTGGTTCAGTCTAGTACCCAGGTTTTTCTTGGAGTGGTTAGTTTCCCTATAGGTTTGAGTCCAAGGATCATGCAAGATCTTGGTTCTGTCTGACACTTATGTTCTTCTGTAAGTAACTAGTTTCCCCATAGGTTTGAGTCTGAGGACCATGCAAGATCTTGGTTCAGTCTAGTACTCAGGTTTTTCTTGAAGTGGTTAGTTTCCCCATAGGTTTGAGTTCGAGGACCATTCAAGACTTTGGTTATGTCTAACACTTATGTTCTTCTGTAAGTAACTAGTTTCCCCATAGGTTTGAGTCCGAGGACCATGCAAGACCTTGGTTCAGTCTAGTACCCAGGTTTTTCTTGAAGTGGTTAGTTTCCCCATAGGTTTGAGTCCGAGGACCATGCAAGACCTTGGTTCTGTCTAACACTTATGTTCTTCTGTAAGTAACTAGTTTCCCCATAGGTTTGAGTCCGAGGACCATGCAATACCTTGGTTCAGTCTAGCACTCAGGTTTTTCTTGAAGTAGTTAGTTTCCCCATAGGTTTGAGTCCGAGGACCATGCAAGACCTTGGTTCTGTCTAACACTTATGTTCTTCTGTAAGTAACTAGTTTCCCCATAGGTTTGAGTCCGAGGACCATGCAAGACCTTGGTTCAGTCTAGTACTTAGGTTTTTCTTGAAGTGGTTAGTTTCCCCATAGGTTTGAGTCCGAGGACCATGCAAGACCTTGGCTCTGTCTAACACTTATATTCCTCTTGAAGTAACTAGTTTCCCCATAGGTTTGAGTCTGTGGACCATGCAAGACCTTGGTTCAGTCTAGTACTCAGGTTTTTCTTGAAGTAGTTAGTTTCCCCATAGGTTTGAGTCCGAGGACCATGCAAGACCTTGGTTCTGTCTAACACTTATGTTCTTCTGTAAGTAACTAGTTTCCCCATAGGTTTGAGTCCGAGGACCATGCAAGACCTTGGTTCTGTCTAACACTTATGTTCTTCTGTAAGTAACTAGTTTCCCCATAGGTTTGAGTCCGAGGACCATGCAAGACCTTGGTTCAGTCTAGTACTCAGGTTTTTCTTGAAGTAGTTAGTTTCCCTATAGGTTTGAGTCCGAGGACCATGCAAGACCTTGGTTCTGTCTAACACTTCGCCGTCACTGCTCGGGGTGAAGGAACTTGTCCTCAACGCTGGAATGTTCGCTTCTAGAGCGATAACGGCCTCGGCCTTGCCTTGCCGAGGAGGGACTCCTCCTTAGACTGGCAATTGGCCCAGTATTGACTTGGACAGGGGCGACTTATTCCTCCGCCTTTATGCACAGTGGTAGCCCCGTTGCGTCAATTTTTTCGCCACTTCTGATTACGAGGCGTCCTTTGGCTGTTCGGGTTGTGTGCTTGACGTTTCAATATGCGAGGCACGCCCTCATTAATACCTTGTGGATTAACGCAGATCCAGCGGCTAGTGGCCTCCTTGGAAATTGGTCGGGATTAATGTCGCTAGTAATTCTTCCTTTGAATTCCGTGTGGATTAATTCCCTCCAACCTTCGCCTTCTACATAAGGTTCTCTGGGGGAATCGTTCTTCCACACTTCATGAATCCTTGAGTTCAACAGGAACTCTGAGCCCCCAACCCTCTAAGCACCTTCGATAACCTTGCCAAGATTGTGATCAGGGCTTGGGGGAATGGGACGGCCCTAGATGAGGGCAAGGGCAAGGAAGCCAAGCCCCTTTCAGGAACCAGAGATGCCGCCCAGACCCTAGACGACGCAGTTGAGGTAAAGGGGGTTGGGGCCAAAGGTGTCCCTACCTTTCAACCGAGCAAGAAGAGAGGTCTTCATTCCTCAATCGAGAGCCGTAGCGGTTGTAGATGGCATCAAACTTTCAGCGCGGCAAGGCTTGGGCGTCATTCTGATGGTAGTGCATCTGGCAGTTAGAAGGGAGGTCCATGAGGAACATAATATTTTTCTTTGGTACACGTCCATGCCTACCCTTCAAGCTGGTAGTGATTCGCGCCCAGCTTACCCGCCGATGGAGGTTTGCAAGATTACGTCACGATCGGTGCCCAGGTGTTGCCGCCTCCAATGCTTAATTATCATGAGGCTGGGGGAGCATCAAGGTAATGTCCTAGAATGGGGCCGCTCGGCGCTTCCACTCCTTCTCTTCTCTCATCGCCGGTACCATCCATACGGGCTCGAGAGTTGTTGGTAGCCTTAAAACAAGCCTGCCTCAGCCTCCCTTTCCTACGGTTAGCTTTAGAACAAGCCTGTCTAAGCCTCTGCTTGTACATTTAGCTTTAGAACAAGCCTGTCCAAGCCATTTTTTGTACTTTTAGCTTTAGAACAAGCTTGTCTAAGCCTTCGGGCGTATGATGTACTTTTTTCTTCATTTAATAAAAGGCTGTACTGTTTACTTGCTTCATTCTCTGAACCTTTCATTTTTCTGCAACAACTATTTCTTGAGTGGGTGCGTTGTTTTCCTCCCTTTTTTTTTACGGGACTCGGAGTCGGTGTTAGCGGCGGCGACGAAAAATTTGCCTAACTTTGTGCAAGCTAGCAATGTAGGAATAATTGACCATTGCGCTTGCTAGCGCACTAGTTCTCCCCACAGACGGCGCCAATTGTAGGGACTGGGTTTGAGCACTTCTACTGTTGAGTGAGTGGACTCAAGCCCAGCTAGCCCAATACAATGAATTTGTAGAGAGCGGGTTCAAGAACTAGGCCCTAGCAAGCGGACAACGCCCAATGTGGTATTCGCCACCATCGAACGTAGATGAACTGAAATCATCTGGGAAAGTCTGTCCTCGGCTCGGTCCGAGGAGCTCGGTGGTACTCTTTATCCTGTGAGAATCCCCCCCTATGAGAATGGTTCTTCCCATTATATAGTCCTCCTCCAACGATCCCTTTCCTCCACTTGTTGATCATCCATGCCTCTCTCTGACAACCCGTCCCATCAGCCACCTTACCAAAACTCCCTGTGAGTTGCAGCAACCGAGGCAGCACTGCTCAGGGGTCATTTCCCCATTAATGCTGCCGGAACATTAGTCGTGCGCATTTAATGTGGAAGTGACAGTTCAATCCTGGTTTTGCTCCTCGGCTATTCTTCCATGGCTGACATGTTGTGCTTGTTCTTTCTCCTTAGATGCCCTGGAGGGCTGCCTATGGTGGCCCGTTACTTCCCCCCCCCCCCCCCCCCATGGTCTTGGTTAGCCGAGGACAGGGTTGTCCTCTGCGAGGGCATTGGGCTTCCTCCTCCTCGGCATGGGCCTTGGGCCTGGTATAAAGTGGGCCGGGGTTGCCAAATTCTCCGACCTCACAATATTCATTTTTTATCCAATTGAAAGTTTGTTATGTATAAATTCATATGCTGACAAAAAATAAAGTATTGGCATGATTTCCTAAGTGACAAATGGTCCGCTAGTCTAACTTAGAGATTTTTTTCGTTCCGATGGACAACCTGGTGCAAGTGACCCCCCTGTTCTGTGTCATCCCAAATTCCATTCTGTTCTAACTTAAACCGGCATTTTGGAAGAAATTCTATCATTCCTGGTGAAAATAGTATTCTAGACCGGAATTAGACATTGCTAGAGAAAAGACAAAAAAAGGAATTGGGATCCGGTGCAATTGCACCATGCAATTAGCCCATTTCCTTCACATAATTTTTTTACATTTTAACTTTAACTTTTTACTTCTTTTTAATACATTTTATATTTAATGGTTGAGATTGAAAGTTATTTTTTTCAAATCTCAATCTCAACCATTCATTGCAATTGCATTAGATGCAATACCCCTTGATCTCAATCCATTGAAAAGCTGAAAATTAAGACATAAAAAAGAGTGAAGGTCACATGAAACCATGGAAGTTCAAGTAAGTTTAAAGAAAAGAACCTTCTAGGACGGTTTATAGTTTTCCAATACCCCTAGATACTTCTTTATTTACATATATATCGGGTGTGATTCATTTTTTAATAACCATTAACCATATTTGAACTTAGTTTTTAGTAACCAATCTAATAATTACATCACTTATTCACTTTTTAAGGAATTTATTTTTATACTCTAAAAATAATTAATTTAAATCATATATATATATATATGGTGCATAAGCCTGAAACGGTGCATTGGAACACATCCACATTGAAATTTTCCATTCCCCTAGTCAACCCTAAACGGCTTCCGGAATGGAATTCAAAATCTTGATTAGAACCATAAAATAAGGGAATGAAGTAGTTGTAGCAAAAAGTTTGCTCAATCATCTCTATTTAGTTGCAGTTGCGACAGGTTATAGAGGGATCTGAATTATTCAACAAGTTCACCATGTCTCCATTGCTCAGAGAAGGAGAGAACTTACAAGCTCATGCAAAGGCCAAGCATAAAAGGCATTGTGGCAATGGAGGATCACAAAAGACTGGTAATACGTACAAAAGGAGGAAAACTATAGTTCCAAAAGGATTGCCAAAGTCATTGCAGCTAAAAAGTAAAAAACATGTCTTAAAAGGGTGGACAAGTATGAAGTATCATCAGAAAACAAAAAGTTCCAACAAATATACCTTTATGTCATTCACCAAGGAAAATTAAATGCATGTCATCTTAAAATAAAAGGCATAAAGAATTCAAGAAAAGGAGGTTGATCGAATCCAAAAAAGACAACATGTAAGAAACCAAAGAAAGGTAGTTCGAGGCGAAAGAAGACAAAAGAACCATGAGGAAAAGAGTGTCTTTTTAGAGAGGATGAATGTTATGAATCTAATTTGAAAGCTCGGATTTGTGTTAAAATACAAGAGCTTGTTCAGACCCTCAAATTAAAATTATGGTTAGAACTTAGACTAAGTGCGAAACAAGAGTAAATAAGCGCAATGAACTGATACTACTCTAATGCATAAATATGAACAACAAACAATAAAAGTAAAGCACAAGAGTAAGGGAAGAGAGATGCAAATACAAGATAACACCAAGACGTGTTATCGACGAGGAAACTGAAGAACTCGGCGAAAAACCTCTCTGCGACCCTTCAAGTCGAAATCAATCTACTAGAGAATAAAGTTGGAGTACACGAATAATAAAAGATCCTCCAAGCCTAGTCTACCCAATGTACTTGAGCCATTTAAGCTCCTGCTACCAACTGGCTTCTCGGAACCTTGTCTTCTTTAGCTTTCCCAGATCCCGCAATACGCCCAATTGCATCCGCTAAGCCTCACCAGCTTCTTTTGGCAAATCCCCAAAACTTCCCAAGCTCTAAAACACTCACTACACTCTAAATAGGTGTGGATTTTGTTTGAATACAAATCTCCTCTCAAGGTATGGCAATGAGAGAGGGAAGGAGAAGTGATTACAATGATTTCTCACTAAGGATGAGTAACTCTCTTTTTAAAAGATGGGTGTGTTGTGTTGTAGAAAACCTATCTACGGTTTTTTCTCTTTGAATAGCCTTACATACATTTGTGGATAATGAGGGTATATATAATATGGGTGAAGGATAAGAAAATCACACTTAAAATCCTCTAGGCAGAGAGTTTCGCGAGTATTTCGCGAGAAGGCCTTACCCGCGAGACACTCGCGAAATTGACAGCCTGACACGACTCTTTAGCTTCCAGTCATGTGCTTCTCACGTGCCCTTTTCGCGGGAACCCTTCTCGCGAGATACTCGCGAGCCAATTGCGAAACTGCACTGATTTTTCATTTTATGCACGATTCTTCACCAACTTAATACTAAACCCAATACAATAAAATCTCACAAAAAACAAGGAACAAAATTAAAGCAATTACAACACTTTTTGTCATGGAATAAAGTCAACATAAAACATAGTTGTAAATCACAACTTTACATAATTTATTTTAGTTAGTATTGGGTAAATAATGATAGATATGTTTTATTGATTCCCTCAATAAAACTAATCATGATTCATCCTAATCCTTAGTATTTATCTTTTATCCAAATGGAAGTATGTTCCATATAAATTTAAATGTTGACAATAAATAAAGTATAGTCATGATTTTTTAAGTTATAAATTGTTAGTCTAACTCAGAGGACTAGACCCCAAAATAGTTAATTATATCGAATTTAGAGTTAAGCAACCAACAAAAAATTGTATCCCTTGTGACATTGTTGGTACAAATGCAAGGAAAAGTTGAAAGTCCATTACTTCATATCAATAATGCTTTCAAACAATCTCTAAATGATTTTGATGTGAATCATGTGAAGACAAAAGAAAATGAAGAGAGAGAGAGAGAGAGATATTTGGTGGTTTAGCGTAGTTTAAGATAGAAAGAACTATTACAATGGTTGGGTTGCAGTAGCTTTCCTCAGCTCCTTAAGAGGCTCTGGTTCTCGTGGGTACACACTAGTGGCCAGAATGTACTGCCAGATTAATGAAAAATTAGATTGAACGTCATTGACTTAAAAAGAAACAAAACAGCTAAACTCAAGAAAAAATGTCAAGAAGATAATAGAGAGTACCTCATATAACTCCTCACTTTGCAAAATTAAAGGGTTTGCCAGATTTCCTTGCTTTTTTGTGTTCTCCATCTATATCCATGTACACAAGAAATTATGACATTTCTCTAAGCCTTCGTTTGAGAGGAGGGAATGGAAATGAATAAAAAGAATAATTTTAGAATATTCTTCACTTCTCTTATTTGGGAGTTTTAATGGAGGGAATGAAAAGTTCATTCCCTTGTTTGGGAGTTAGATTTAATGGTAAGAGGGAACACTCATTACTCTTTTTTCCTTTAAAACCTCAAATTTTCATTCCCCCCGAAACTGGAAGGAATGGGAGAGAATGAAATTAGATTTAATGAATTTTTTACTAAAACTCTCAAAATACCCCTATATATTCAACTCTTTATTTTAAAATAGGAGTCTAATAATAATATTGTCATAAAATGAATTCATTCCATTCCCTCTATTTTACTCCCAAACAAGATTACTTACATTCCATTCATTTTCATTCCTTTATTTTAAAACATCCAATCAAGGTTACTGTAGGGACTGAGTTTGAGCACTTCTATTGTTGAGTGAGTGGACTCAAGCCCAGTTAACCCAATACAATGAATTTGTAGAGAGCGGGTTCAAGAACTAGGCACTAGTGAGGGATACAACGGCTAGGCATGGTTGCATATGGATTGAATAGCATGGATGTGGATTAAAGTGTGCAACGATGTTCTTCGGCCCTCCTCTTGGGAGCTTGAGGTTCTTATTATTTCTTTTGTGATTTGTTACCAAGGATTCTGTGATGTTACAGGTTGTTGCACTGTTCTATACTTCTAACTTTCTCATTCTTTTCGGTCCCTTTTCAAGAGAGATTTCTTACATTATATACCCCCTTTCAGTTGATCTTAGCCCTACATTTGTTGATCAAGCAGGTCACTACTTGAGTGCTTGTCCCATCAGCCGCCTTTCCATTCTTTCTGTGGGTGGCAGCAGCCAAGACTGCACTGTTCAGGGGTCATTTCCTCATTAATGCGACCAGAACGTTAGTTGTGGGCATTTAATGCGGAGGTGACAGTTTATCCTAGACTTGCTCCTCCACCATGCTTCCATGGCTGACACGTTGTACTTGTTCCTTCTCTTTAGATGCTCGGGAAGGCTGCTTTTGGTGGCCCGTTACTTCCTCCTCCCATGGTCTTGGTTGGCCGAGGACAGGGTTGTCCTCGGCAAGGCTCCTGGGCAATTTAGACTTTCACACTTCGTCCTCGGCATGGGCCTTGGGCTTGGTATAAAGTGGGCCGGGATTACCAAATTCTCTGACCCCACAATAGCCCCTCAAAATCCTACTATCCATGTCTTCGGGCGGAGAGGAGGATTTTGACATCCTTGGGCCGTCGTGATGGCTTGTCATGTCTTATCCTCTGTCAGTGCCAGAGTCTTTTCGCTTGTCTAAGGCACGTTCCTGGCTCCTTGGTATATGGAGCGCGCCCTCATTAAATTTTGGCGGCTCTGTGCTCCTCACGTTCAACGGCGTGATGCCAATCCAATGGTTGGGCTTTTCCCAGCTTTATGAGTGAGGAAACCCGCACGGTTATCTTTAATTGGGGGTATAAATACCCGTTTGATCCAATTGGCCTCTTTACTTTTGCACTCAAGAGTTCTTGCGCACGTACATTGAATTCAGTCAAATCTCCAACTACATTCACACCTTTTTCAGCACAAAAAGCCTGTCCGATGAGCTTTTCCTCATTTTTGTAAGTCTTCTTCTTCCTCTCTAGCTCAAATTTCCTCTCTAAGTCCTTTCTTGAGTCTTTTAGCTTTTGTTAGGGATGGGTAGATTTAAGAAGTTAGTTGAGTCTAAAGAGGCGATGGAGAAATTCATCGCCGATTATAAGATACCTAGTAATGTGGGCTTGAGGTACTGTGAGGAAGGGGAATGGCACATTCGGAGGAAGGAGGGTGAGGTCGTGATTCTCATTATCGCCTTCCTTGAAGGCGGTATGAGAATCCTCATGGGGCCAGTAACGAGGGGTTACCTTAGGTACTTTAGGTTGGCTCCCACACAGTGCGCCACCAAGGCGTTCAAAATCCTGGGTTATGTGGACGCCTTGAATGAGAAGATGGGATTGAGGTTAACCCATCATGATGTAAATTGGTGCTACAACCTCCAAAAACTAAAGGGTAAGTCTTATTACATAAAGACGAGGGACGATAAGGTTCGGCTTATCCAGTGCCTTCCTGAGTCCAGCAAGGGGTTGAACAAAGACTTTCTCATCGTGTCCGGGGAATGGCACGATGGCCTTCACTGTCCGACAGAGGAGGGGACACCAGGTGGGTTACTTTGAGTAGGAGAGAGTCTAGTCTTTCGGGTTGTAGGTCTGCTTTGTTTGGTTATTGATAGGAACATGTTTTCTTTTCTACAGATCCGCACGCCTTTGAGCATCATTTTAACCTGGTCAACATGGAGGACTTAGAAAGGGTCCTCAGGGCGGAGATCTTTGTGAACGAGGCTGACAACCAAGTTAGCGCCACCCACAAAATTCTCGGGTACAAGCCGCTCCAGAAGTCGTTCCCGGCTCTGAAGTACGTGATCAGAGCCAAAGATCCTCAGCTTCGTAGCATAACTATAGCGGAGCAGGGGTTTTTGTTTCCTAAAGGGTCTCTTGCTCCGGAAGGTATTCTGTTAGCAGGTCCTTCTACCTCCGCCCAAGCTGCAAAGGCCGAGGAAGAAGAGTTAGGAGAGGAGGAAGAAGTTGCTAATTTGGGTCCATCCGAGGATGAATTTAGCGCTTTTGACCAAGTCCACCTGGTCAAGGATCCCTCTGGTGACTTGGGCGATCCCAATCTGACCGAGGCGGACCTCCTCTCTGTAAGGACTTTTCCCCAGGCCGAGATGGGCTTTAAGAGGTAACCCCAAACTAGCCTACTTGACCTGCTTGAGGGTCAGCTGGGGAGGGACGAGCCGGGAAAGTCCCAATCCAAGCTTTCTCCTCCGCTACCTAAGTCTCAACCTGTTCAGACTAGGTCGTCCTCTTCCTAGTCCAAGCTTCCACCTTCTCCACCTCAGCCGAGTTTGCCACCAAGGCCCGAGCCTTCTGATCCCCAGCAGAAGAAGGGCCCTTAGGGCAAAAGGCCTATGGGAGTTGACAGGACTTGTTCTTCCCA
The DNA here is from genome assembly GCA_019022515.1 of Quercus aquifolioides. Classification (NCBI taxonomy): domain Eukaryota; kingdom Viridiplantae; phylum Streptophyta; class Magnoliopsida; order Fagales; family Fagaceae; genus Quercus; species Quercus aquifolioides. Next base: position 42,305,644 of record CM032327.1, read on the forward strand.
GGAGAAGGATGAGGCTCGGCGGCCCCCTAAGCAACAAAAAATTGGGCACTAGGGCTAAGGAAGAGAGGTGACTGTGCAGTCTGAGGCCCAGACTTGGCTCCCTGCCCTAATGCTCCATGGGGAGCCTTTGATGGATAACGCCTCCCTCAGGGACTTTAGAGGGAATGAAGGCGCATACGTGGCCGATGCGCTGGAGAGGTCCCTGCTACTCCCTGCCGATATGGCTCAATTGGAGGACCTGAGGAGGCAAGAGGTCATCCTCAGTCTGAAGAGGTACTTAGGCATGGTAAGCCATTCAACGCTTGAGACTTTGTTGATTTTTACTTTTCGGTTCCCAACTTATCGCCTGTTTGTTTCGATTTGCAGGCTGTCCAGGCCATTTACAAGCTGGAAGAGGAGACCAATAGCCAGAGCAAGGCCATGGACCAGGAACGCGACAAGCGCCTAGAAGCCACGCGGACCCTTAAGAACTCCAAGTCTGACCTCAAGAAGGCAGGGGAGGATCTAAAGGAGGTGACGAAGGCCAGAGATAGTGCGGTGTCAGGCTTAGCTTGCGCTCAAAAGCAGGCCGCCGACCAGACGAGGCGCCTTTTAGACGCTGAGGGCCAACTGAAAATTGCTAAAGAGCACATCCCTGACTTAAAGTAGAAGTTAGCCGAGGCAGTAGGGGCTAAAGGTGTTGCCGAGTACGCCAGGGATGAGGCTCTGAGGGCCAAAGCAAAGGCTGAGTCTGTGAGGACAGAGGCCGAGAGCTCTAAAGAGCAAGCGGAGGAAGAGGCCTTTGTTGAGGAAGTGGCTAAGACCAAGGCTGTTCTCAAGGCTCAAGTCCCTGAGGTATGCAGGCGCTACTGCTTCTAGACTTGGAATGAGGCCCTCAACCAAGCGGGGGTCGAGGCCTCGTCTGAACTTAGGAGGGCTGAGAGAGTGTACTACCCTCCTACTATTCGAGAGGCTGCCTTTGCCACCTCTGAAGCCAACACCGCCCCCGAAGCGCAGACGGGGACTAGGCCGAAGCTGCCAAGGATCCCACTTCTACTGATAGGCCTGTCGAGGAGGCTAAGCATCAAGGGGTGCCAGAGGAAGGAGAAACCAATAACCTAGAAGCGCCCCTAGATATGGTGAAGCCCCCTGTTGATCCTCAAGTCCCTCCTGCTGACTCCCAGGCTTTTCTTGCCAAGGGGGAACTTCCCAAAGTTGCCCTTCCAGCCAAGGAGACAGCTCTCATGGTGGTGCCTCTGTAGGCTGTTCCCCTAGGTCAAAGCTCCAAGGACCCCGAGGACACCTCTGGACAGCCTCCCAAGGCATAAATTTCAAATCGAAGAAATAGGCTGTCTTAGCTAGCTACTATCTTATGTTTCGTTTTTTGTTTTTGTCGTTTTTGTTCTTCTTCTTCTTCTTCTTCTTTTTTTTTTTTTTTTTTTTTAAGCACTATAATGCTACTTTCAAGCTGAATGCATGAATCCTTTTTTTTTTTTTTACTTGGTGTTTATTGTTATTGTGATGAGTTTTGCTACCTATATGACCTGAGCTTTAATTATTAGCTTCACAATCTCAGAAGCTCAGCATGTTTGTCATTCTAAATTGACAGCCAAAAAATGTAAAGCCCATAGTGATAGTTCCCACTTGGACATTGGTCGATAATCGAACCATTTTGGCACCACGACCTATTTTCGCCGGATTGAATACTGAGGGAACGACTTCACAATATTGGTTCTACATCTCATGAATGGGTTACTGTAAACAGTAAAAAATGCTTAAGAAAGCCGTTAGTTGCTGATTATGCTAAGGGGTTAGGTTCAATGTGCCTCAGAATGCCTTAAGTGGTGCTCATGGGCTTGTGTTTGTTTACGCCTTTGCTGAATGTAGCCAGTCTCTCTAGAGACTTGAGTCTGAGGGCCATGTAAGACACTGGTGCTGTCGAATCCTTACGTTCTTCTCTGAGTAGCTAGTTTCCCCATATGTTTGAGTCCGAGGATCATACAAGGCCTTGGTTCTGTCTAACACTTAGATTCTCCTGTAAGTAACTAGTTTCCCCATAGGTTTGAGTTCGAGGACCATGCAAGACCTTGGTTCAGTCTAGTACTCAGGTTTTTCTTGAAGTGGTTAGTTTCCCCATAGGCTTGAGTCCGAGGACCATGCAAGACCTTGGTTCAGTCTAGTACTCAGGTTTTTCTTGAATTGGTTAGTTTCCCCATAGGCTTGAGTCTGAGGACCATGCAAGACCTTGGTTCAGTCTAGTACTTAGATGGCCGCCAAAATACAGGATATATAATCATAATAGACATAAAATTCGAATAAAAAAGGGGATGCTTTCATTAATAATAATACATTTTCAGGTTATTTACATTTCATGGACGAGGTACAGGTTTTTCATTTAGGTCTTCTAAGTAGTACGCACCTATCCCCGCCACCGAGGTAATTCGATATGGCCCCTCCCAGTTGGGCCCCAACTTCCCCCAGGAAGGATTCTTGGCAGCCCCCACAACTTTCCTTAGCACTAGGTCCCCTAATGCTAGTGGTCTTAGCTTCACATTGGCATCATATCCCTGCTTGAGCTTTTGGTGGTAATAGGCCAGCTGGATCATTGCCCCTTCCCTTCGTTCATCAACCAGATCTAGGCTCCTTTCCAGTAGTTCGTCATTACTGCCTGGAGTGAAAGAGTTCGTCCTTAGCGTTGGAAAGTTTACCTCCAAAGGGATAACAGCCTCAGCCCCGTAAGTCATGGCAAAACGCGTCTCCCCCGTTGACCGCCGTGGTGTAGTCCGGTATGTCCAAAGAACGTATGACAGCTTTTCTACTCACCTTCCCTTGGCGTCATCCAGTCTCTTCTTAAGCCCATTGACGATGATCTTGTTGACAACCTCGGCCTTCCCGTTTCCCTGAGGATAAGCTGGAGTTGAATACCTGTTTGTGATCCCAAGTTCACAACAGTACCTCCTGAAGGCCTTGCTGTCAAATTGGAGTCCGTTATTCGAGGAGGGTATGAGGGACCCCGAATCATGTGACAATGTTTCTCCAAAGGAATTTCTTAGCGTCCAAATGAGGCTGATGAATATTTGGGGCGAACCTTTGGCATTGGTCACACTTCTTAACATACTCCAAGGCCTCCTTCTGCATCCTCAGCCACCAATATCCTTGTGTGACGGCTCGGTGAGACAGGGATCTTCCTCCTGTGTGGCTCCCACAGATCCCCTCATGCAGCTCTTCGAGCAGTAACTCTGATGCCTCGAGGTGAATACACAGTAGGTATGGTCCAGAGTAGGAGCACTTATACAACTTGTGGTCCTCGGACAACCAAAACCGAGAAGCATTCCTTCGTATTTTTTCAGCCTCTGACTTCTCCTCGGGCAGAATATCATCTTTGAGGAACCTCACTATGGGGTCCATCCAGCTGGGACCCATCCCAATTTGATGGATGTGGACCTTACCCTTCGCCGCCTCATTTGCTCTTTCCAGATACTCTACAAGAATGATCTTAGGCAAATCCCCTGCCGAGGAGGTGGCAAGTGTGGCCAATGAATCGACATGGGTGTTTCCACTCCTAGAGACATGTGACAAGCTGAAAAGGTCGAAATCTGATTGCAAGCGTTTGACCTGACTTAGGTACTCTTGCATCCTCGAATCTCTAGCTTCCAGTTCTCCCTTTACCTGGCCTACCACCAATCTTGAATCCGAGAACATCTCCACTGCTTTTCCTCCCATTTTCTGCACCATGACCATCCCTTGTAACAGTGCTTCATACTCGGCTTTATTGTTTGTGGCCGAGAACCCTAGTCTTAGAGATTTTTCTATGACAGACTCCTTAGGGGATATTAAGACTAGCCCTACTCCAGACCCCCTCTGATTTGCTGCGCCATCAACGTATACCTCCCAACATGGTGGCCCCGAGATAGAGATTGCCCCAACTGATTTTTCGTCCATGCTTCCCTTTTCGGCTGTCATCTCTACTGGTGGTTTAGCGAATTCGGCCACCAAATCAGCCAGGACTTGGCCTTTTATGGAGGTTCGAGGTATGTATTTGATGTCAAAAGCCCCCAGAATTGTGTTCCACTTGGCGATCCTCCCTGTGTAATCAGCTGTCCGAAGTACAGACTTCAGGGTAATTGGGTTAGGACAACCACTGTGTGAGCCTGGAAATAATGGGGGAGCTTTCGTGTAGCGTGGACCACAGCTAGTATGGCTTTCTCCAAGGGTAGGTACTTGACCTCAGCTTCATGTAGTGATTTGCTAACGTAATAGGCCGGTCTTTGAACGCCATTGTCGTCCCGAATCAGTACCAGGCTCACAGCGTGAAGTGCCACAGCAAGGTATGCGTATAGGACCTCGTCGGCCTTAGGATTGGACATGATAGGTGGTCGGGATATGTACTCCTTGAGTTGCTGAAAGGCCACGACACAATCCTCCCTTCCACTTGTTGATCAGGAGATAGAAGGGCCTGCACCTGTCAGCCGACCTGGAAATGAATCGATTCAGGGCCTCCAGTAAGCTTTTGGACCTCCTTGGGGTTTTGCGGAGGCTTTAGATTATGAATAGCCTTGATTTGGTCAGGATCAACCTCGATTCCCCTGTGGGTAATAATGTATCCTAAAAATTTGCTAGATCCCACGCCAAACGAGCATTTGGAAGCATTCAGGCGCAGCTTGTGCTTCCTCAATACATCAAAGGTGCAGCCGAGGTCCCCTAAATGTTCGGACACTGCTTTACTTTTTACCACCATATCATCAACGTAGACTTCGATGCTCTTGCCCAGTATCGGCTCGAACATTCTCGTCATCATCCTTTGATAGGTGGACCCCACGTTCTTCAGGCCAAACGGCATTACTTTATAATGGTAGTTCCCAATGGGTGCCACAAAGGCTGTCTTCTCCTGATCCTCCAAGGCTAGTGGTATTTGATGATAGCCTTGAAAGGCGTTTAGGAAGCTCATCCGACGATGGCCCGTAGTTGCATCCACTAGCTGATCTATCCGAGGCATGGGGAACGGGTCTTTTGGACATGCCCTATTCAGGTCAGTGAAGTCCACACAGACCCTCAACTTTCCGATTTTCTTTTTGACCACCACAGTGTTGGCCAACCATTCGGGGTAAAAGACCTATTTGATAGCCCCTGCACGCTTAAACTTATTCACCTCTTCCCTAATCGCCTCAGCGTGCTCTCTTGATGGGCACCGGGGTGGCTGCTTCTTGGGAATTATGGACGGATTGACGTTGAGATGGTGACAAATGAAGGACGGATCAATCCCTAGGGCATCACAGGCATCCCATGCAAACACGTCGATATTATTTTTGAGGAACTCAATTAGCTCCTCCTGCTCCTTCGGAGGCAGCCGAGCCCCGACCCGAAAGAACTTCTCCGGGTCGTCACCAATCACCATTTTCTTCAGATCCTCACATTTTGCTTCCTCGGCAACTACATCAGGAGGCGCCGCCGGGGACTTTGATTGCTATAAGTCCCCTTCAGTAGTGGCCGAGGGCTGTGCATCGAGCCGACGTGATATGGCAGCCACCATGCATTGCCTTGCCGTGGATTGACTACCACGGATTTCGAGAACTTGATCCCCTGACGGGAATTTCACCTTCTGGTGCAAGGAGGAGGCAACAGCCCCCAAGGTATGGAGCCATGGCCTTCCTACGATGGCTGTGTAGGGGGAGTAGGTGTCCACTACTATAAAGCTTACCTCCACCACCTCTGGGCCTGTCTGGATGGGCAGCCTGATCATGCCCTTTGGGATAACAAGCTTCCCATCGAAGCTCATCAAGGGAGAGCTATAGGGCGTTAAGTCCTTTGGTTTCAACCCCAGCCCTTTGTAAAGGTTCGGGTACATGACCTCGGCCGCGCTGCCATCATCGACCATCACTCTCCTCACATCATAGTCCCCGATTCTGAGAGTGATCACCAGAGCATCATCATGGGGCTGGGTGGTCCCAATCTTGTCTTCCTCTGAAAAGCTCAAGGTTGGGTGAAAATTCCTTCTGGCCCTCTTCGGCTCTGGTTGGGACTCCTCGGCAGGCAGCTGGGCTACAGACAATACTCGTGAAGGGCGTGTGCCTGTTCTTCCTAGTGCGGACAAGATTATATTGATCGCCCCTGCGGGCGTCCTTAGGGCGTTATCTCTCTGGGGCTCCTGATGGGTCCGGCCTTGATGGTCACCAGGGTGATGCAGAAGGTGCTTCAGCTTTCCTTCTCGAACCAGCTGGTCCAAATAGCTCCAGAGATTCCTGCAGTTCTCTGTAGTATGTTCGTGGTCCCTATGGTACTGGCAGTAAAGGTTCTGATTGCGCTTCGTGGATTCCCCCACCATCTTATTCGGCCACCTAAAGTATGGCTCGCTCTCGATTTTTGCCAACACCCTGTGTACTGGCTCTCGGAATACGGCATGGACCGCCTGCGTGTCGACTGCTCCAGATTGCCTCGCGAAGTCCCTCATCGGGCGGGTGTTGTTGTATCGGTCCAACCTAAAATCCCTCCTCTCTTGAGGGATAGCCTTCTCCTTTCCTTTGCCTTGTAGCTGGTCTTCCTCCACTCGTTTGTACTTGTCGATCCGATTCATCAGCTGGCGCATACTGGTGGCAGGCTTGCCAGTCAGAGACTTCCTTAGGCTATGTCCAGTCGGGATACCATTTTTGAAGGTACTGATGGCCACATCATCAAAATTTCCCTCCAGTTCGTTGTACATCTCCCAATATCGGCCCGAGTAGGCCTTTAAAGTCTCTCCATCATGCATGGATAGAGACAGTAGCGCGCTCAAGGGTCGAGGGGCTATGCTGTTTGTAACGAAGCGGGAGCCAAAGGCCTGGGTCAACTGTCTATACGAATCTATGGAATTCGTCTTCAAGCCATTGAACCACCTTATCGCCACTGGACCCAAGCTAGAGGGGAAAACCTTGCACATCAACGCCTCGTTCTTAGAGTGTATAGCCATCCTTTGGTTAAACTGGCTCACATGTTCCACGGGGTCGGTTTTGCCATTATAAATGGAAAAGGTTGGCTGCTGGAACCGTCGAGGAAGGGTAGCCCCTTCTATGTGGCACGTGAAAGGCGACTTGGATAGTTGATCCAGTGCCCTGCTCATGGCATCGTATCTTAAGCCCTTAGGAGATGGGCTTTTACGTTTACGCTCCCGGTAGTGCTCTTCTTCATGAGAGAAGATCTCACTTGGAGGAGTTCTCTATCTTTGCCTATAGTCATCGTCGCTTTCATCGTCAGAGGGCAGGTTGGGGCTAGGTTGAGGTCGCCTTCGTTGTGCATGGCGCAGCCTCCTCTTCAAATTGTCTATCTCTAGCTGCATGGCCTACTCATCATTCTGCCCCTGGGTCACGCGGCTCCTAACCACTTTTGGTTGTATGGCCCGGTTGTTGTTTTGTCCCTGGGGCACATGGCTGTCCTCACGCGAGTAGCTTCTGCTGGTTTGAGTGGTGTGCACACTTCCCTCTCGAAATCTTCCATTCTCTTCATTTCGATCGCGCTCAGGGTTGGCGAAGTTACCCTGATGCTGGGATTTGACCTGTTCAGGCTGATGGGAGCCTGCTTGATGAGGGCCTGATCCTGCCATGCTTGGTCGTTGCCCTTACTAACACACGAGTTCTTCCCACAGACGGCGCCAATTGTAGGGACTGGGTTTGAGCACTCCTACTGTTGAGTGAGTGGACTCAAGCCCAGCTAGCCCAATACAATGAATTTGTAGAGAATGGGTTCAAGAACTAGGCCCTAGTGAGGGATACAACGGCTAGGCATGGTTGCATATGGATTGAATAGCATGGACGTGGATTCAAATGTGCAATGATGTTCCTCGGCACTCCTCTTGGGAGCTTGAGGTTCTTATTATTTCTTTTGTGATTTGTTAACAAGGTTTCTGTGATGTTACAGGTTGTTGCACTGTTCTATATTTCTAACTTTCTCCTTCTTTTCGGTCCCTTTTCAAGAGGGATTCCTTACATTATATATCCTCTTTCAGTTGATCTTAGCCCTACATTTGTTGATCAAGCAGGTCACTACTTGAGTGCTTGTCCCATCAGCCGCCTTCCCATTCTTTCTGTGGGTTGCAGCAACCAAGGCTGCACTGTTCAGAGGTCATTTTCTCATTAATGCGGCCATAACGTTAATTGTAGGCATTTAATGTGGATGTAACAGTTCATCCTGGACTTGCTGCTCCACCATGCTTCCATGGCTGACACGTTGTACTTATTCCTTCTCTTTAGATGCTCGAGAAGGCTGCTTTTGGTGGCCCGTTACTTCCTCCTTCCATGGTCTTGGTTGGCCGAGGACAGGGTTGTCCTCGGCAAAACTCCTGGGCAATTTAGACTTTCACACTTCGTCCTCGGGCATTTCTTCCTCCTCAGCACGGGCCTTGGGCTTGGTATAAAGTGGGTCAGGGTTGCCAAATTCTCTGGCCCCACAGTTACTTAATTCGATTCTATTTCATTCATTTCCCTTGCTTAAATACATTCCATTCAATTTCATTCTCTTCTAATCATTTCATTCCATTCCATTCCATTATCTTATGAACTCCCAAACAAAGCCTTAGAAAAAAAAGTTGCTAGTATAATAACTTTTCTCAAAGGTATTTAAATTTTTTTTTGCTAAAACTTGTCTACTATGGTACATTAGTACTCCACATTCATGCTAAGAGAAGACACACACATATGACAAATCATAGTCTCTCAATTATGAGAAAGATTTTGGTTTGGGTTTTTTCAAAATTTCAAAATTTTCTTCTTTGTATGAATTTTCAAATTTTTTTTTTTTTTTTAAACAGTGTCATTTTGGAGGTTGGAGGACTGAAATAATCAAATTTATTAATTTTTCCTAGGACACTTTGTGAGAGCTCTAGCCACCTTGACGTACTAGCAAGGGGAACAGGGTCAACAAAAGTCACAATAAAGGAAGTTCATTGGGTTTGTGTTTTGCCTATAGTTGATGGTTTGAGCCCAACTCACAAAGTTATAGGACTTGATTGAATTTTGAGCAAAGTTAGAAGGTGCAATTTGTAATTTAGCCAAAAAAATTACCAAGCATCTCGTAGTCTAATGGCATGTTTGGTTAGGTTGTGTATAAGTCGGGTTGTATTATGGTTGTGGTATTTTTCATCCCAACTCAACTTCTCTTGTTTTAGAAATCTTGAACCCATAACAACTTTAAAAATTGAACCTAATTCGTATTGATCTAATTAAATTGGGTTAGGTCGTCACATCAAGACCCACTTTCCTAGACCTAAAACAAGAAGGATATCATTCAAATATTTAAGTTAATCATTGAATAGTTATTTTAATTTTCTTTTATTTATAAGTGATTAATTATTATAATTTACATAATTCAAATTTCATCAAAACTAAATCTCAATAATCAAAATAAATAAATAAAAAATAAATGTAAAATTCATATATTCTTTAAATGGTAAAATGCAAAAGTCTCCCCGGATTTGGGTCTATTGCAAACTAACCCCTATATTATCAATTTTGTATTATAACCTCCAAGGTTTAAGAATTATCCAAAATGACCTCTTCATCTTAATTTCATTAACTATAATTGACAGAATATTGTCATTTGCTATGCACATATTATTTTTAAAACATTGTTGGTTTGTTGTGATGGGTGTATGAATTTGTGTAGAGCTTTGTCGTTATATTTAGAAGATGGATTGAGAAAAATAAATGAATTAATGATACATTGACAAACAAATTTTTTTCTTCTTTCACAAATGCAAAATGAAGTTTTGAAAAAATATTTTCAAAACCAATTTTTAACCTTTTTTTTTTAATGTGAACCAAATAGTCCCAATGATATGAAAATTTCCTAACTCCAATATATATCTTCTTCTTTTTTTAAGTTAGAATGGTCTTGAAAAGGCTAAGAAAACAATGGTAGAACGAGATATACTTTACCAATTAATTAAGTGTAACCATATGTGGCTGGTCTAGTGGCTATAGTTCTTAATGTCTCGTGAGATTCACAAGGCTATGAGTTTAAAACCTCTAGCTACCATATTTGGACCTTGAGATTTTTTTCCCTAATTATTTCGTGTGCGCTAAGACATGAGTACTTTACACATTTTAGAGAATAATCGGGTACTCGAAAAAATATAAATACCCTAAAAAAATAGAGATGGTAGGAATTGAGGAAAAAAAGAGAACTAAAAAGATAAATTACCAAGCTTTTTTTTTTACATTAAAACCTATAGAAAAATATGCTTTGAAAAGAAAAATATTCAAAACCACTTTTTACCCTTTTTGGAAACATATATATTCTAAAAATGGTGAACTAAACAGACCCAGTAGACAGTAGTATAAAAGATTCCTAACTCTAATATTTTTAAAGAAAACAAAAAATAGAAGTGGTTTTGAAAAAGCTAAGAAAATTAACCATGTAGATGTAGAAGGAGATTTCTTTTACCAATTCCCACGAGATGGATGGGATCTTTCATACTCATAGACCTTGATACGTAACTTGGCTTTTTGAAACTATCTCATAACATGGGAATAGTAATTATTATTCTAAAACAATCTCATAATATTCAGGTTTGTCACTCATAATTAAAACAATAACAATATTTATTAAAAAAAAAAACATGTTGACGATCCAAATGATTTGAGTGCTTGAGAAGAATATAAAATTTTATTAAAAATTAAAATTTGGCAATAGAGATGGATGGAAATTACCCGGAGGAAATGAGGGAATGTGCAGATTAGCACAGTGAGGACCAAGTATATCGTAAGTTAAGATGAGGTTGAAAGAATGTTGTAAAGTAGCATCTCGAGTTTTATAGACTCGATTTCAATCTAAAACTTGAGAGTTAAAGACTCGATTTCCACTTGGTGTGTTGGCAGTATGATGCCACATAGATCTCGAGTCTTAGAGACTCGAGTTCCAAAAAGCTCAACCTAGCAGATGAAGAAACCCAGCAGATGAAGAAACCCAGCAATTGGACGCGAAGAAGAACGTTGGGTATGAACGCGAAGAAGAACGCGATCGCTGGGTATGAACGTGAAGAAGAATGCTGCGTATGAACACGAGGAAGAAGAAGAACGCTGGGTATTGTGAGGAAGAAGAAGTGAAACTCGAGTTCCACGTGGAAAATACGTGGATTTTCTTCCACATCAACTCCCTCTGTTTACAAATTAAGACTTAAAAACTCGATTTTTATCCTGGAACTCGAGTTTTAGACACTCGAGATGCTAGTTTTCAACATTGTTTTGAAGGGTTGAGTACTCACCCCTGAGTCTGAGTTCCAGCACCAGCAAAAAATGAAATTGATTCAAGTACCATTCTGGAACCACACATTTATGATGTATCTGTATAACCAAAAAAAAAAGGACCCAAATCACTGTAACAAAACAGTGAAAAAAAGAGGGAAAGGGCCCAAATCATTGTAACAAAACAGTGAGGTGTGTCTCAGTGTGTGTCCCCACTCCCCACTCCCCACTCCACCCAATGACAGAGCCACTCTTGGAGCATGCGGATAAAAGAGATTTAAAGATTGTGCTGAGTATCTAAAAGGTAGGCCATTTTGAAAATACACCACAATAAGTTTCTTTAACACATTCTCCATTTTCTTCGTATGTGTGTTAAAAATACTTAGTATTCTCAAAAAAAAAAAAAAAAAAAATTAGTGTATATATATATACATGAGATGTGTTCAAGTTATACTTAGTGTAACTTCATAAGAATTACACATTTTTGGACCATTGATTTGTATTACATCTAAAGGTGAAAAAAAACTCATAATCATGTCATTATTATTCCCTAAAAATTAGTAATTAAGTCATTAACTCTTCTTATTAAAAAAAAAAAAAACATTAACTCTCTACTCTATACTCTCTATCATCAGCATTAACTCGGTGAATGTTATCCATTTAAGCATCACATTCACTGACCCAATTCGACACAGCCCTGGCCACGAACGATTGACTAAAAAAATCATTGTACTCCCTAATTAAAATTACACACCGACAAGCGTGATATGATCCACCATTCCTAGCCATTAACTTGCCTTTGTACACATGACATGAGCAGTAACTAACAATGGATGGTTTTTGTTTTTATCCTTTACCCAAAGTATATATCATGCCTTGTCAAAATAAAAAGTATGATAAATCATTGTTGACAAAAATTCACTCATGTCTATTCCACTGTCCTGCTGCATCCCAGTTCTTTTTCCTTCCATTTATATATTAAGCACTTAGATTTTTTCAAATTCAAGTTTTAAAATTTGCCCCACCCTCCTTTAAAAGTTACTATGGCTTTTGAGTGGAGTTGTGGTGTGCCTTTGTGTTAGAACCCCTTTCCCTCTCCCTAGTGTGTGTTTGTTTCTAAAAAAAAAAAAACGTAATTGTTCCACATTACTTAAGAGAGTGTGTTGTGTGTAGTATAACTTGTCACACATTTCCTTAAAAGTTACCATAACTTTTGAGTAGAGTTGTGGTGTGTTTTTGTGGTAAAACTCATTTTCCTCTCTTTTATGTGTGTGTTTGTTTCTCAAAAAAAAAAAGTTTTAAACTTTAACAAAATATAATTAAAAAAAGGACACCATGGAGAAAAATAAACAAGAGAACGATTGAAGAAAAGTCCCAAAACGATAAATTTTTTATAATTCGACAAAAATATCGAATTTCTTTTTCATTTTTTTTCCTTCTTTGTTCCTTTGCGGTAGCATGTTTTTTTTGTTTCCTAAACCATCTCTCTGAACAAGGCCAAAAGCAAAAACAAAAATTAAAAAAAAAAAAAGTTCATACTCTGCTCCATCAAAGTCCCTTCTAAAAATCCTCTTCGCTTGGATTCATTCATCCTCAACCTCTCTCTCTCTCTCTTTGTACATTTACTTATTCGCTAACTACCACAATTTAAAGAAAAAAAAAAAAACCAAAGACCCAGTTTTTTTTTTTTTTTCATCCCCTTCACAACAAATTGATCCTACTAACTCCGATTCTCTTCACAGCCACTTCCCTAAACCCATCTTCACCTCTCATACCCATACCCATACCCATACCCATACCCATATTCATACCCATACAAATCCCAGACCCAGCTCCAGTTTGCTCCTTTAACCCGGTCATATAACTCCTCACTTCCTTCTTTATCATCTCCTGCATCACCGCCATTAACTCAACACTCAATTATATAGGAAAGAATGGATATAATATAATAAATAAATGAACGAAGCAATCAAACACTCTTGTTTCCTGAACACAAGACCATGTGAGAGAGGGAGAGAAGATGAAGATGATGATGGATAGAGAGTTAATGCTGTTTTTTATTTTTCTATTTTTAATAAGAAGAATTAATGACTTAGTTACTAATTTTTAGGGAACAATAAATACATGACTATGAGTGTTTTTTCACCCTTAGATCTAATACAAATCAATGGTCTAAAAAATGTGTAACTCTTGTGAAGTTACACTAGGTGTAACTTGAACTCATCTAGTTTTAACTTGAACCCATAAATCAAATCAAAAATAGGCAAAATTCGGAGTGAACAGTGTCATGAACAGTAAAAAGTGAACAGTGTCAGTGAACAGTAATCCGTGAACAGTAACTTTTCCCACTTTTTGTCTTGAAATCTCCAGCAATTTTGGCATAGTCAAAAGAAGAATTTCTGACTTGGAGAGGACAAAAAGAAAAAGGAACATATAATGGAACATGTAGGAGTATTATGGCTACTTGAATATTTGTACGTAGATTCCATAAGTCATCTTGTTGTCTTTTTGTGCACCATAAGTGGGAGTCTTCAGAAACATTGCACTAAAGTTTCTTTTTCTTTTCAATAACTCCAACTTTGTCAGACGCATGGCTTTGCATAGGAATATCACAGCAGGTGCATGGGCTTGTCAAGCATAAGTACATCATAGTTTGAATATTGCAACATTTTTAGTCATTGTGCAGGCTAGACAAATAGAGAAATCAATCATCAGTCAGCTGCAAGAGGTCAGGAGTATCTTGACTAAATAGTTGCTGACTGTGGGAGTAACATTGGGAAGTAACTTTATCAGTGAGAACAAGAATTTCAAAATAGTAGTGCTTTAACAGTAACCCAAGGGGCTACAAGATTAATCAATAGAAGAAGCATCGGATGGATAGCCATCAAATGGGTCCCATGGAGGATCATCATTACATTTATGCTTATGGTAAATAGCATACTGATTGCAAGATCTACAATATAGGAGTGGCTCAAACTCTGGAGTTTTCCCTAGAGTGATAAAACTTCTGAGATCACAATGATTTGCTATGTGCATATAAGTGATGGCAGGAGCATAAGGTCTGGGGCCAAAAACAAAAATTCTATCTGTACTTCCCATGAAATGATAATGTTTCCATAGGATTTGAATGACTTCAAGAATTTGATTATTGAAATAGTTTCTCCAACACTCAGCAAGGGCGTAGGGGTTTTGGAAGGATAATTGAGAATCTCCTTCATACCATTGTCCTTGGTGGGTGTACCCATTAATGAGAACAAGATGTTTTGATGGTTGGACATCCATCCAGTTACCTCTTTCCCATTTTCGCAGGGTGCTCCAGCATTTGATGGAAATAAAGAGACTTTCAAAATTTTTAATAACAGTTTGAGTGATTTATGGAAGCTGGCTGGCTTGGTCAAGACTTGTTAATTTTATGAGTCTGATAAAGCCATACTCAAACATTTGGGAAAGCCAGCTAGGGCTTTTACTGGCATCCTCAGAATCATCACCATAATTGTTAGCAACATCTGAACCCTCTGAAACTGAATAATCACCATAATTGACCAGAAGGCCAGGAAATGGATGTTTCTTCTTTTCATATACTCTAGGACTGGTCCCAAAGTGTTCTCTCCAATCAGCTTGTTGAAGGATATCACCAATATCATCTGAATTAGCAGGATCAGAAATAGCAGTTGTAACAAGTGTTTTGAAATATTCGAACCATAGGTCAAAAGACCTAAACATTACCTTGCTTTTCAGAATATGAGATTGTATATCTGTTGGCAAGTTGGCAACAACACTTGCCAACATTACCTTTATCAGAAAGAAGAGCCTGTTGACTGGATTCATCTCCATCTATGTGCTCATCTTGTTCATTATCAGACTTATTTTGATCAATATTTTGATCAATTTTTAACATCAACAATTCTTGTTGAAGATTATGATTATCACTTTTGATATTTTTAAATTCATGTTTTAATTCACTTATCTCTTGTTTTACAATATTAATTTCATGTTGTAAATCATTAACAGTCAAATCTTTGGATTTCTTTTTATTAAATCTTTCCAAAGTTTCTTCAAAACTTATTGTTGATTTAAGTTTTTTACTAGTTTCATCTTTTAGCAAGTTTTTCTTGAATTGATCCAAATATTCTTTTTGTAACATTGGGTTTTCAATTTGACCTATCAATTTAACCAACAAACTTTCATTTTCTTCACCTTTTCTGGCCGGTGATAGTGTTGTTGTGTCTTTGTATCTTGTCTGTGCTTGTCCGAACCTTCGGTGCTCCGTTGTTGTGTCCCCTTCTTACTGTCGTTGGCGCCACCCTAGGTGTAAGGTGAATTTCCAAAATCTAACTGTAAGGCCCGTTTGAGCCAAGAGAGGGCGTGTAGGGCATGTGTATGGTATAGGGTTGCTTAGGGTATGTGTTACGAAATGCAACGGTTGTGAGAAAAACATGATAATTGAGTGTTGAACCTAGGATAGCATGGATAAGTTGTGGAGATCCAACTCCTCTATCAGCTCTAGGACTGGTTGTCCTCCTGATATTGTAAATGAAGAAGATCACACTGTTGAAGATAATGAGCTTCCAAATTTCTGAAAATGGAACATTCCTAAAGTAGATACTAAAACTATTTACAAAAATAGTTGGGTTGAAACCACTTTTCATCCCATTTACAAAGTGAGAACTGTTGATCAAATATTTTCTATTTCAAAAATTCATGAAAAATGTTGCTTGTTTTCTAAAAGAAATATTAATGATTTCATTGCTAATAAAAAACTCAGTTATTTGCATATTGGTATGGTTCAAGTTGCTATTAAACCACTCACCCGAAAAGGTATCAATGTTTCTGTTCTCATGTGTTTACGAGATGCTAAATTTAAGCACTTTAAAGATAGCATTCTTGGTATGATTATTGCTTTCTTGTATGACGGTCCTGTCTATTTCAATTGTTATCCTGATCTTACTCTTGCTTTGGATGATCCTAATATTGTTAAAGCTTTGACTTTGAATATTGCTTCATCTAGTTATATCATGGACAAATGTAGTAAACCTTTTGCTTTGATTTACCGCATTTATTACAGATTGTTGGGTACTCACTTAAATCCTGGTTGTTTAAATGATAGAGAATCTTCTGGTAAAACTATGTTAATTCAATGTTCAACTCTTGATGCTAAAGTTCAAGTTCCAAAAATGATTCAATGGCAAGATATCAAGCTTCCCACTGAATGGTTGTTGGAACAAGAATCCCCTGTTGCTAAACCTGTTTTTGATGAGCTAGATCTCACAAATATTCAACAATATCTTGATGGTACTGTTAAAATAAGTTTCCAAAATATTCAACCCTTAAAGATCACCGAAGGAAGACATTCCTTTGCTGGATCTGAAAGTATTTCAAAAGGAGACCAAGATCTCAATGATTTTTTACAAAAGAGTTTTGAAAAACCCACTGATTTAAAATTAAAAGGTGTTTCAAGTGATAAATCTCAAATCAGTGCTGGTTTCTATTCCGTTAAAGCTGAACCTTCTTCTCCAAATGGCAGATCTGCTAATGACGAAGAAGATGACGCTAAATCTATTTGTCCATCTGATTCTGATTTTCCTCCTATTGAAAATCCTGTTAACCAATTAAGAGTTTTGACTGTTTTAGATGAAAACTTTGAAATTGATATGGTTTCATTATACAATGAATTTATGCTTTCAAAAAACAGACCTAAAAGGAAATATTTCCAAAACAATTTTGCTCAGTCTGAAAAAGACCGTGTTAAAAGAAAATGGAAAGAAAAAATGCATCAATTGAAAAAACATATTTTGTTTTTTGATTTCCTTGAAAATTATTATGTTTCAAAAGATGAAGTTTCAAAAAATCATCTGAATGTGATAAAAAAATCAAATTTTGTTAAAAGTGACAAAACCATTGTTAGGTCTAGTCATCCACCTCTTGAGACTATTTTGATAACTACTGGCAACATTGATGTTAAAGCTTCTCCTTTCAAAATTGCTGATGATCAAACTCCTATTGTTAGTCTTATTGAACAAAACAATTTTACTAATGAGTCTTTGCATGTTATTGGTCAACAGCTTGACCGTATTGAAGAAAAAATTGTTGAAAAAACTGTTTCTGTTGAAAAATCTGCTTCTGTTCAAAAACCTGTTTCTATCAAGACTGAGGAACCTTTGATCAATTTACCTAGTCATGATAACAAATTTAAGTTTAAAACTTCTAAATCTAAAATTCTTGAAATTGTTGAAAAAATGCTTGTTGATTTAAAAGTTAAAACTGAAGGTACTTCTACCAATACTCCCGCTGCTTGAACTATTTCAAGAAATGAAAAAGAAATTGTTTTTGATAAAAATACAGATTCTGATACTATTTCTTCTGTTTCTACTAAAAAGGTTTTTGATAATGATTTTCCAGAAATTAAAAGATTTGTTGGAAATTCCAAACCCATGTTTCTTACAAAAAATTGGTATTCAAAACCTACTCCTCCTGATATTCAGTTTGAAGAAAGACCTTTTCAAACTCAGTTTTCTGTTTCTGCTGATAAAATTTATGAATGAAATATTGATGGTTTTTCTGAACAAAAAATTATTAATAAAATGGGACATATGTCTATGGTTGGTATTGCTTACCAAAATAATCATGATTTTGATCAACCTAAAATTGTTGATTTACTTACTACTGGTTTTTCTGGTACTGTTCGTGGATGGTGGGATTCATATCTCACAGAAGAATCCAGAGACTCTATTAAACATGCTGTTGAAAAGAATGATGAAGGTTTACCTATTTTTGATGAAAAAATTGGTCGAGGTATTCATGATAATGTTAATACCTTGATTTTTACTATTATCAAACACTTTGTTGGTACTCCATCCAATATTTCGTCTCAAATTTTTGATTTGCTAAATAATTTGAGATGTCCTACTATGTCTAATTACAGATGGTATCAAGATGTTTTCCTTTCCAGAGTAACGCATCAGAAAGACTGTTACAAGCCTTATTGGAAGGAAAAGTTTATTGACAGTCTACCACCAATCTTTGCTCATAAGGTAAAACAAGAATTAATTGGTGAAAAGGATTCCATTGATTATGATAATTTAACTTATGGTGATATTCTAAGCACTATTAAAAGACTTGGTATTAATATGTGCAATGATAAAAAACTATTAAAACACAAATTAAAAAAATAAAAGAAAAGCTAAATATGAAATGGGTAATTTTTGTGAATAATATGGTTTGCCCCTTATTGCTCATTCTAGGCAAAAGGGTAAGAAACATGATAAAATTCACAAAAATTATAAAGAACACCGAACTAATTTGAATAATTTTTATGCTAAAAAGAAAAATGTTTCTAAAAAATTTGTTAACCAAAGATCAAGTAAAGGTAAATGTTTCAACCGTGGAAAACCTGGATATTTCAGTAAAGATTGTAAACAAAAACCTAGTAAGTTAAAAAATAAATTTAACATGTTAAGCATTGGTGATAATGATCAAGAAGAATTATTCAGAATCCTTGAATCAAACAATTCGTCTGATTCTTTGGAAGATGATTTTTCTTCTTCAACTGATTCTTGCTATCGTTCTGCTGATGATTCTTCTGATTCTCCTAATATTAAAATTGGTTGTAGAGATTCTTGTTGCAATGTTATTAAATTGGTTAATACTCTCACTAAAGGTGAAGAAAATGAAAGTTTGTTGGTTAAATTGATAGGTCAAATTGAAAACCCTGATTTACAAAAAGAATATTTGGATAAGTTTAAGAAAAACTTGTTAAAAGAAGAAACTAGTAAAAAACTTAAATCAACTATAAGCTTTGAAGAAACTTTGGAAAGATTTAATAATAAGAAATCCAAAGATTTAACTGTTAATGATCTCCAACATAAAATTAATATTGTTAAACAAGAGATAAGTGAATTTAAAAATATCAAAAGTGATAATCATAACCTTAAACAAGAATTGTTAATGTTAAAAATTGATAAAAATATTGACCAAAATAAGTCTGATAATGAACAAGATGGAGATGAATCTAGTCAACGGGCTCTTCTTTTTGATAAAGGTAATGTCGATGATTCTCAACTTGCTCCTGTTAATAACATACTTCCTCCAAAATGGTTCACAAAAGTGAAAATTGTTATTTCTCATGATTATCATTTCACTGTTATTGCTATGATTGATTCTGGTGCGGATAAGAATTGTATTCAGGAAGAATTGATTCCTTCAAAATATTTTGAAAAATCAACTGAAAGATTGGTTTCTACTAATGGTTCTCAAATGAAGATTTGATATGAATTGAACAATGCTCATATTTGCCATGATAAGGTCTGTTTCAAGATTCCTTATGTTCTTGTCAAAAACATGACTGATAAAGTGATTCTTGGTTTGCCATTTATAAATGCTTTGTATCCATTTCTTGTTGAACATGATGGAATTACTACTGATCCTTTTGGATAAAAAGTAAAATTCAAATTTGCTTCAAAACTTGAAATTGATATTAATGATGCTTTAGATCTGTCTTATGATCTTCCTACTAATATATTTGTTCGGGAACCAAGGATGAATTTGTGCCAATATTTCACAGATAATTTTAAAGGTAATACTAGTTGTGCCAAATTGTCCACTATTACCAATTACCCTAATATTCTCAATGATTCTTTGTAGGAATCAAGCAATGATGCGTGGATAAATACCACTAATAAGTGGGACAATAATAATATTTATATTTATACCACTAGTAAGTGGATTATCACGGCTTCCTCGACAGAGAGGAAAAATAAGGGAAAAGCTCCTGCACAGGACTATTCTCAAAACAAAAGGCTCCCAACGGGACAACCTTTTAAAATGCATGAAGGCGCATCTTCTGGGGTAAAACCCAGTGGATCAACATCCCTTCAGGAATTTGTCCCGGCAATGATGACATATTCCAGTGGTGATATAATGATTGCTTTACAGGAAGTCTTATCTAGATCCTTACAATTCCATAATGGAGTCTATAGTGAATTACCAGATTCCATAAAATTTATTATTGATAATCTCTATGATGCTTTTACTAGAGACCACTGCTCCCTGTTTGAAAAAACCCTCCAAGCTCTCAAAATCCACCTTGTAAACCTTACTGCTCAAAATGAGGCTTATATGAGCCACTATGCCAACCTTATTTCCGAAAACAACCCTGTTTCAGAAAATAATATTGTTTCAGAAAATGAGGCTCTTAGGATTCGTCTTGAAGCCTATATTGGTCAACTCTTTGGCAAAGAGGATATCCATTCAAAGGATAAAATGACTATAATGGGCACTGATTATGCTAGATTGAGTCTTAAGACCCAATCTCTATTAAGAAGTGCTATTGCCAACTTGCCATCAGATATACAATCCAGTATTCTGAATAGCAAGGCTATGTTTGGGTCTTTTGACCTATGGTTTGAATATTTCAAGAAACTTGTTACAGATACTATTCTTGATCCTAATGAATTAGATGAAGGTGATAATGTATTTATCCAGCTAGATTGGGAAGACCACTTTGGGAGTTCTCTCAGAGTATATGAAAAGAAACACCCATTTCCTGGTCTTTTGATTAATTATGATGATGGTTCATATTTTGCTGATGAATCAGATGATGATGATGGAGATCCCAGCTGGCTTTCCCAAATGTTTGAATATGGCTTTATTAGGTTCATGAAGTTAACAAGTCATTTTCAAGCCAGCCAGCTTCCATAGATCATTCAGGATGCTATTAAAGGATTAAAAAGTCCTTTTGTTACAATCAGACGCTGGAGCACTCTGCCAAAATGGGAAAGAGATAACTGGATGAATGTTCAGCCCTCAAAGCATCTCATTCTCATTAATGGTCACACTCACCAAGGACCATGGTTTGAAAGAAATACTCAATTGTCCTTTGATGATCCTTATGCTCTTACAGAATGCTGGAGAAATTATTTTAATAACCAAATTATTGATATTGCTTAGAATTTATGGAAAGATTATCATTTCATTGGAAGCATAAACAGGATTTTTGTTTTTGGTCCCTGACCATGTGCCAATGCCATTGCTCATTTGCGAATAGCTGATCATTGTAATCCCAAAAGTTTTCTCATCCCATAGAGAACTCTAGTATTTAAGCCAATTTTATATTGCGGATGCTGTAATCAATATGCTACTTCCCATGACATTCCATGTGATTCTCCACAAGGTTCTTTTGATCCTTTTGATGGTTATTCGTCCGATGCTCCTTCCACTGATTAATAATGGTTGATTTCTCTATTTGTCTAGCCTGCACAATGGCTAAAAGCACTACTATTTTGAAATTCTTGTTCTCACTGATAAAGTTGCTTTCCCATGTTACTCCCACAGTCAGCAACTGTTTAGTCAAGATACTCTGATCTCTTGCAGACGACTGATGATTGATTTCTCTATTTGTCTAGCCTGCACAATGGCTAAAATGTTGCAATATTCAAATGATGTAGTACCTGCATCTGACAAGCCCATGCACCTGCTGTACCGTGATATTCCTGTGCAAAGCCATGCGTCTGACAAGTTGAAGTTATTGAAAAGAAAAAGAAACTTTAGTGCCATGTTTTTGAAGATTCCTAATAGTACTATTCCTACATGTTCCATTATATGTTCCCCTTGCTTTTTGTTCTCTCCAAGTCAAAAACTCTTCTTTTGACTATGCCAAAATTGTTGGAGATTTCAAGACAAAAAGTGAAAAAAAATTACTGTTCACGGATTACTGTTCATAGATTACTGTTCATGACACTATTCACTCCGAATTTTGCCTATTTAAGGAGGGCTGTCCCTTAAGTTGAATTCAGAATTTTATTCTCAGAATTTTCTTTAGAACTTCTTAGAGAGTTTTCTTAGAAGCCTTCTTTGAGAGAATTCTTTGTTTCTACTACTACCTTGTTCCTACTACTACTTTCCCTACAAACCTTGTAACTAGGACTAGTTCAAACTTTGTAACTATTAACCTCTACTATTGAGATCTTGTATTCACTACTACTGTAAGTGTTTAATCTACTTTCAATAACAAGTATTTTCAGTTTTATGTTTATTATACTATTTGTTGCTACCGCCACCTTGGACGGATTACCGCCATACCGGACGGTTTTAAATTGCTTTCATTTACTTTGAATTGTTTTATTATATACTGCTTGGCTGGTTATACCGTCTTATTATTGCTTTAAATTACTTGCAATTTACTTTCAATATATATCATATTGTGCTTCCATCTCTCTTCCATCGCTCTTCCCCTTCAGCTGTATGTCCCATAAAGGGGGAAGGGGATGCACAGCTGAAGGGGAAGAGAGATGGAAGCACAGTATAATATATATTGAAAGTAAATTGCAAGTAATCTAAAGCAATAATAAGGCGGTATAACCAGCCAAGCAATATATAATAAAGCAATTCAAAGTAAATGAAAGTAATTTAAAACCGTCTGGTATGACGGTAATCCGTCCAAGGTGGTGGTAGCAACAAATAGTATAATAAACATAAAACTGAAAATACTTGTTATTGAAAGTAGATTAAACACTTACAGTAGTAGTGAATACAAGATCTCAACAGTAGAGGTTAATAGTTATAAAGCTTGAACTAGTCCTAGTTACAAGGTTTGTATGGAAATTAGTAGTAGGAACAAGGTAGTAGTAGAAACAAGGTAATAGTAGTAGAAACAAAGAATTCTCTCAAAGAAGGCTTCTAAGAAAACTCTCTAAGAAGTTCTAAAGAAAATTCTGAGAATAAAATTCTGAATTCAACTTAAGGGACAGCCCCCCTTAAATAGGCAAAATTCGGAGTGAACAGTGTCATGAACAGTAAAAAGTGAATAGTGTCAATGAACAGTAATTTGTGAACAGTAATCCGTGAATAGTGTCATGAACAGTAATCCGTGAACAATAATTTTTTCCACTTTTTGTCTTGAAATCTTCAGCAATTTTGGCATAGTCAAAAGAAGAATTTCTGACTTGGAGAGGACAAAAAGCAAAAGGAACGTATAATGGAACATGTTGGGGGCGCACAGCTGAAGGGAAGAGAGACGGAAGCACAGTATAATATATGTTGAAAGTAAAGTGCAAGTAATTTAAAGCAATAATAAGGTGGTAGAACCAGCCAAGTAGTATATAATAAAATAATTCAAAGTAAATGAAAGCAATTTAGAACCGTCCGGTATGGCGGTAATCCATCCAAGGTGGCAGTAGCAACAAGTAGTATAATGAACATAAAACTGAAAATACTTCTTATTGAAAGTAGAATAAAACGCTTACAGTAGTAGTAGTTAATACAAGATCTCAGAACAAGTCAACAGTTACAAAACTTAAACTAGTCCTAGTTACAAGGTTTGTAGGGATAGTAGGAATAAAGTAGTAGTAGTAGAAACAAGGAACTCTCTCACTAAGAAGGCTCACTGAAAGAAGGGAGTTCTAAGGAGGAAGTTCTAAAGAGAATTCTGAGAATAAAATTCTGAATTCAACTTAAGGGACAGTCCCCCTTAAATAGGCAAAATTCAGAGTGAATAGTGTCATGAACAGTAAAAAGTGAACAGTGTCAGTAAACAATAATCTGTGAATAGTAATTTGTGAATAATAATCAATGAACAGTAATCCGTGAACAGTAATTTTTTCCACTTTTTGTCTTGAAATCTCCAGCAATTTTGGCATAGTCAAAAGAACAATTTCTGACTTGGAGAGGACAAAAAGCAAAAGGAACATATAATGGAACATGTAGGAGTATCATGGCTACGTAGATTCCATAAGTCATCTTGTTTTCCTTTTGTGCACCATAAGTGGGAGTATTCAGAAACATGGCATTAAAGGTTCTTTTTCTTTGCAATAACTTCAACTTTGTCAGACGCATGGCTTTGCATAGTAATTTCATAGCAAGTGCATGGGCTTGTCAAGCGTAAGTACATCATAGTTTGAATATTGCAACATTTTTAGCCATTGTGCAGGCTAGACAAATAGAAAAATCAATCATTAGTCAACTGCAAGAGATCAGTAGTATCTTGACTAAACAGTTGCTGACTATGGGAGTAACACGAGGAAATAACTTTATCAGTGAGAACAAAAATTTCAAAATAGTAGTGCTTTGACAGTAACCCAAGGGGGCCACAACATTAATCAATAGAAGAAGCATCGGATGGATAGCCATCAAATGGGTCGCATGGAGGATCATCATTACATTTATGCTTATGGTAAATAGCATACTGATTGCAAGATCTACAATATAGAAGTGGCGCAAACTCTGGAGCTTTCCCTGGAGTGATAAAACTTCTTGGATCACAATGATCTACTATGTGCATATGAGTGATGGCAGGAGCATAAGGTCTGGGGCCAAAAACAAAAATTCTATTTGTACTTCCCATGAAATGATAATGTTTCCATTGGATTTGAATGACTTCAAGAATTTGATTATTGAAATAGTTTCTCCAACACTCAGCAAGGGCGTAGGGGTTTTGGAAGGATAATTGAGAATCTCCTTCATACCATTGTCCTTGGTGGGTGTACCCATTCATGAGAACAAGATGTTTTGATGGTTGGACATCCATCCAGTTACCTCTTTCCCATTTTGGTAGGGTGCTCTAGCATCTGATGGAAACAAAGGGACTTTCAAAAATTTTAATAGCAGTTTGAATGATTTGTGGAAGCTGGCTGGCTTGGTCAAGACTTGTTAATTTTATGAGTCTGATAAAGCCATACTCAAACATTTGGGAAAGCCAGCTAGGGCTTTTACCGACATCCTCAGAATCATCACCATAATTGTTAGCAACATCTGAACCATCTGAAACTGAATAATCAGCATAATTGACCAGAAGGCCAGGAAACGAATGTTTCTTCTTTTCATATACTCTAGGACTAGTCCCAAAGTGTTTTTTCCAATCAGCTTGTTGAAGGATATCACCAATATCATCTGAATTAGCAAGATTAGAAATAGCAGTTGTAACAAGTGTTTTGAAATATTCGAACCATAGGTCAAAAGACCTAAACATTACCTTGCTTTTCAGAATACGAGATTGTATATCTGTTGGCAAGTTGGCAACAACACTTCTTAACTGAGATTGGGTCTTAAGACTCAATCTAGCATAGTCAGTGCCCATTATAGTCATTTTATCCGTTGAATGGATATCCTCTTTGCCAAAGAGTTGACTAATGTAGGGATCAATTGTAATATCTGGATAGTTAACAAGATGGCTTCTAAAAGCCTCATTTTGTGGAACAAGGTTATTTTCTGGAATAGGTTCAACATAATGGCTCATATAAGCCTCATTTTGAGCAGTAAGGTTAACAAGGTGAATTTTGAGTGCTTGAAGGGTTTGTTGAAATAGGTTATGGTGGTTTCTGGTAAAAGAAGCTTGAAGGTTATCAAGAATAATTTTAATAGGATCTGAAAGTTCTGAATAGGTTCCATTGTGGAATTGTAATATTTTAGATAAAACTTCCTGCAAAGCAATTATCATATCACCACTGGAATATGTCACCGTTGCCGGGACAAATTCCTGAAGGGATGTTGATCCACTGGGTTTTATCCTAAAAGATGCGACTTCATGCATTTTAAAAGGTTGTCTTGCTAGGAGCCTTTTGTTTTAAGAATAGTTCTGTGCAAGAGCTTTTCCCTTGTTTTTCTTCTCTGCCGAGGGAGCAATAATAATCCACTTACTAGTGGTATAAATATAAATATTATTATTATCCCACTTATTAGTGGTATTTATCCACGCATCATTGTCTGATTCCTGTAAAGAATCATTGAGAATATTAGGGTAATTGGCAATAGTTGACAATTTGGCACTACTAGTATTACCTTTAAAATTATCTGTGAAACATTGGCACAAATTCATCCTTGATTCATGAGCAAATATATTAGTAGGAAAATCATAAGACAGATCTAAAACATCATTGATATCAATTTCAAGTTTTGAAGCAAATTTGAATTTTACTTTCTGTCCAAAAGGATCAGTAGTAATTCCATCATGTTCAACAAGAAAGGGATACAAAGCATTTATAAATGGCAGACCAAGAATCACTTTATCAATCATGTTTTTGACAAGAACAGAATGAATCTTGAAATAGACATTATCATGGCAAATATGAGCATTGTTCAATTCATATCGAATCTTCATTTGAGAACCATTAGCAGAAACCAATCTTTCAGTTGATTTTTCAAAATATTTTGAAGGAATCAATCCTTCCTGAATACAATTCTTATCCGCACCAGAATCAATCATAGCAATAACAATGAAATGATAATCGTGGGAAATAACAATTTTCACTTTTGTGAACCATTTTGGAGGAAGTATGTTATTAACAAGAGTAAGTTGAGAATCATCAACATTACCTTTATCAGAAAGAAGAGCCTGTTGACTGGATTCATCTCCATCTATGTGCTCATCTTGTTCATTATCAGACTTATTTTGATCAATATTTTGATCAATTTTAAATATTAACAATTCTTGTTTAAGATTATTGTTATCACTTTTAATATTTTTAAATTCTTGTTTTAATTCATTTATCTCTTGTTTAACAATATTAATTTCATGTTGGAGATCATTAACAGTTAAATCTTTGGATTTCTTTTTATTAAATCTTTCCAAGGTTTCTTCAAAACTTATAGTTGATTTGAGTTTTTTACTAGTTTCTTCTTTTAACAAGTTTTTCTTAAACTTATCCAAATATTCTTTTTGTAAATCAGGGTTTTCAATTTAACCAACAAATTTTCATTTTCTTCACCTTTAGTGAGAGTATTAACAGATTTAATAACATTGCAACAAGAATTTCTACTACCAATTTTAATATTAGGAGAATCAGAAGAATCATCAGTAGAGTGATAGCATGAATTAGTTGAAGAAGAAAAATCATCTTCCAAAGAATCAGACGAATTGTTTGATTCAAGGATTCTGAATAATTCTTCTTGATCATTATCACCAATGTTTAACATGTTAAATTTATTTTTTAACTTACCAGGTTTTTGTTTGCAATCTTTACTGAAATGACCAAGTTTTCCACAGTTGAAACATTTACCTTTATTTGATCTTTGGTTAACATATTTTTTAGAAACATTTTTCTTTTTAGCATAAAAATCATTGAAATTAGTTCTGTATTTTTTATGTTTTTTATGACTATAATTTTTGTGACTTTTATCATGTTTTTTACCCTTTTGCCGAGAAGGAGCAATTGGGGGCAAACCATATTGTTCACAAAAATTACCCATTTCATATTTAGCTTTTCTTTTATTTTTTAATTGGTGTTTTAACAGTTTTTCATCATTGCACATATTAATACCAAGTTTTTTAAAAGTGCTTAAAATATCACCATAAGTTAAATTATCATAATCAATGGAATCATTTTTACCAATTAATTCTTGTTTTACCTTATGAGCAAAGATAGGAGGCAGACCGTCAATAAACTTTTCTTTCCAATAAGGCTTGAAACAGTCTTTCTGTTGCATTACTCTGGAAAGGAAAACATCTTGATACCATCTGTAATCAGACATAGTAGGACATCTCAAATTATTTAGCAAATCAGAAATTCGAGATGAAACATTATATGGAGTACCAACAAAATGTCTGATAATAGTATAAATCAAGGTATTAACACCATCAAAAATACCTCGGCCAATACGATCATAAAAAATAGGCAAACCTTGATCATTCTTTTTAACAGCATGTTTAATAGAATCTCTGGATTCTTCTGTGAGATATGAATCCCACCATCCACGAAGAGTACCAGAAAAACCAGTAGCAAGTAAATCAACAATTTCGGGTTGGTCAAAATCATGATTATTTTGATAAGCAATACCAACCATAGACATATGTCCCATTTTATTAATAATTTCTCGTTCAGAAAAACCATCAATATTCCATTCATAAATTTTATCAGCGGAAACAGAAAACTGAGTTTGAAAAGGTCTTTCTTCAAACTAAATATCAGGAGGAGTAGGTTTTGAATACCAATTTTTTGTAAGAAACATGGGATTGGTGTTTCCAACAAATCTTTTAATTTCTGGGAAATCATTATCAAAAACCTTTTTAGTAGCAACAGAAGAAATAGTATCAGAATCTGTATTTTCATCAGAAAAAATTTCTTTTTCATTTCTTGAAATAGTTTGAGCAGCAGGAGTACTTGTATAAGTACCCTCAGTTTTAACTTTTAAATCAGCAAGCATTTTTTCAACAGTTTCAAGAATTTTAGATTGAGAAGTTTGAAACTTAAATGTTTTATCATGACTGGGTAAATTGATCAAAGGTTCCTTAGTCTTGATAGAAACAGGTTTTTGAACAAAAGCAAAATTTTCAACAGAATCAGGTTTTTCAACAATTTTTTCTTCAATACGGTCAAGCTGTTGACCAATAACATGCAAAGATTCATTAGTAAAATTGTTTTGTTCAATAAGACTAACAATAGGAGTTTGATCATCGGTAATTTTGAAAGGAGAAGCTTTAACATCAATGTTGCCAGTAGTTATCAAAATAGTCTCAAGAGGTGGATGACTAGACCTAACAATGGTTTTGTCACTTTTAACAAAATTTGATTTCTTTATCACATTCAAATGATTTTTTGAAACTTCATCTTTTGAAACATAATAATTTTCAAGGAAATCAAAAAACAAAATATGTTTTTTCAATTGATGCATCTTTTCTTTCCATTTTCTTTTAACACGGTCTTTTTCAGACTGAGCAAAATTATTTTGGAAATATTTCCTTTTAGGTCTGTTTTTTGAAAGCATAAATTCATTGAATAATGAAACCATATCAATTTCAAAGTTTTCATCTAAAACAGTCAAAACTCTTAATTGGTTAATAGGATTTTCAATAGGAGGAAAATCAGAATCAGATGGACAAACAGATTTAGCGTCATCTTCTTCGTCATTAGCAGATCTGCCATATGGAGAAGAAGGTTCAGCTTTAGCGGAATAGAAACCAGCACTGATTTGAGATTTATCACTTGAAACACCTTTTAATTTTAAATCAGTGGGTTTTTCAAAACTCTTTTGTAAAAAATCATTGAGATCTTGATCTCTTTTTGAAATACTTTCAGATCCAGCAAAGGAATGTCTTCCTTCGTTGATCTTCAAGGGTTGAATATTTTGAAAACTTATTTTAATAGTACCATCAAGATATTGTTGAATATTTGTGAGATCTAGCTCATCAAAAACAGGTTTAGCAATAGGGGATTCTTGTTTCAACAACCATTCAGTGGGAAGCTTGACATCTTGCCATTGAATCATTTTCGGAACTTGAACTTTAGCATCAGGAGTTAAACATTAAATTAACATAGTTTTACTAGAAGGTTCTCTATTATTTAAACAACCAGGATTTAACTGAGTACCCAACAATCTTTAATAAATGCGGTAAATCAAAGCAAAAGGTTTACTACCTTCGTCCATGATATAACTAGATGAAGCAATATTCAAAGTCAAAGCTTTAACAATATTAGGATCATCCAAAGCAAGAGTAAGATCAGGATAACAATTGAAATAAACAGGACCATCATACAAGGAAGCAGTAATCATACCAAGAATGCTATCTTTAAAGTGCTTAAATCTAGCATCTCGCAAACACATGAGAACAGAAGCATTAATACCCTTTCAGGTGAGTGGTTTAATAGCAACTTGAACCATACCAATATGCAAATAACTTTGTTTTTTAGCAATGAATCATTAATATTTCTTTTAGAAAACAAGCAACATTTTTCATGAGTTTTTGAAATAGAAAATATTAGTTCAACAGTTCTCACTTTGTAGATGCGATGAAAAGTGGTTTCATCCTAACTAATTTTGTAAATAGTTTTAGTATCTACTTTAGGAATGTTCCATTTTCGAAAATCAGGAAGCTCATTATCTTCAACAGTGTGATCTTTTTCATTTACAATATCAGGAGGACAACCAGTCCTGGAGCTGATAGAGGAGTTGGATCTCCACAACTTATCCATACTATCCTAGTTTTAACACTCAATTATCATGTTTTTCTCATAACCGTTGCATTTCGTAACACATATCCTAAGCAACCCTATACCACACACATGCCCTACACGCCCTCTTTTGGCTCAAACGGGCCTTACAGTCAGGTTCTAGGAATTCACTTTACACCTAGGGTGGCGCCAACGACGATAAGAAGGGGACACAACAACAGAGCACCAAAGGTTCGGATAAGCACAGATAAGATACAAAGACACAACAACACTTTCATTTTCTTCACCTTTGGTGCTCCGTTGTTATGTCCCCTTCTTACCGTCGTTGGCGCCACCCTAGGTGTAAAGTGAATTCCCAGAACCTGACTGTAAGGCCCGTTTAAGCCAAGAGAGGGCGTGTAGGGCATGTGTGTGGTATAGGGTTGCTTAGGGTATGTGTTACGAAATGCAACGGTTGTGAGAAAAACATGATAACTGAGTGTTAAAACTAGGATAGTATGGATAAGTTGTGGAGATCCAACTTCTCTGTCAGCTCCAGGACTGGTTGTCCTCCTGATATTGTAAATGAAGAAGATCACACTGTTAAAGATAATGAGCTTCCTGATTTTCGAAAATGGAACATTCCCAAAGTTGATACTAAAGCTATTTACAAAACTAGTTGGGCTGAAACTACTTTTCATCCCGTTTTCAAAGTGAGAACTGTTGAACAAATATTTTCTTTTTCAAAAACTTATGAAAAATGTTGCTTGTTTTCTAAAAGAAATATTAATGATTTCATTGCGAATAAAAAACTCAGTTATATGCATATTGGTATGGTTCAAGTTGCTATTAAACCACTCTCCCGAAAAGGTATCAATGCTTCTGTTCTCATGTGTTTACGAGATGCCAGATTTAAGCACTTTAAAGATAGCATTCTTGGTATGATTACTACTTCCTTGTATGATGGTCTTGTTTATTTCAATTGTTATCCTGATCTTAATCTTGCTTTGTATGATCCTAATAATGTTAAGGCTTCTCTTTTCAAAATTGCTGATGATCAAACTCCTATTGTTAGTCTTATTGAACAAAACAATTTTACTGATGAGTCTTTGCATGTTATTGGTCAACAGCTTGACCGTATTGAAGAAAAAATTGTTGAAGAAATTGTTTCTAATGAAAATACAGATTCTGATACTGTTTCTTCTGTTTTTGCTAAAAAGGTTTTTGATAATGATTTCCCAGAAATTAACAGATTTGTTGGAAATTCCAAACCCATGTTTCTTACAAAAAACTGGTATTCAAAACCTACTCCTCCTAATATTCAATTTGAAGAAAGACCTTTTTGAACTCAGTTTTCTGTTTCTGCTGATAAAATTTATGAATGGAATATTGATGGTTTTTCTGAACAAGAAATTATTAATAGAATGGGACACATGTCTATGGTTGGTATTGCTTACCAAAATAATCATGATTTTGACCAACCTGAAATTGTTGATTTGCCTACTACTGGTTTTTCTGGTACTCTTCGTGGATGGTGGGATTTATATCTCACAGAAGAATCCAGAGATTCTATTAAACATGCTGTTAAAAAGAATGATGAAGGTTTGCCTATTTTTGATGAACGTATTGGTCGAGGTATTCCTGATGGTGTTAATATCTTGATTTATACTATTATCAAACATTTTGTTGGTACTCCATCTAATGTTTGATCTTGAATTTCTGACTTGCTAAATAATTTGAGATGTCCAACTATGTCTGATTACAAATGGTATCAAGATGTTTTCCTTTCCAGAGTAATGCAACGGAAAGATTGTTTCAAGCGTTATTGGAAAGAAAAGTTTATTGACGGTCTGCCTCCTATCTTTGCTCATAAGGTAAAACAAGAATTAATTGGTAAAAATGATTCCATTGATTATGATAATTTAACTTATGGTGATATTTTAAGCACTATTAAAAAACTTGGAATTAATATGTGCAATGATGAAAAACTGTTAAAACACCAATTAAAGAATAAAAGAAAAGCTAAGTATGAAATGGGTAATTTTTGTGAACAATATGGTTTGCCCCCAATTGCTCATTCTCGGCAAAAGGGTAAAAAACGTGATAAAAGTCACAAAAATTATAAAAAACACAGAACTAATTTTAATAATTTTTATGCTAAAAAGAAAAATGTTTCTAAAAAAGATGTTAACCAAAGATCAAGTAAAGGTAAATGTTTCAACTGTGGAAAACCTGGTCATTTAAGTAAAGATTGCAAACAAAAACCTAGTAAGTTAAAAAATAAATTTAACATGTTAAATATTGATGACAATGCTCAAGAAGAAATATTCAGAATCCTTGAATCAAACAATTCGTCTGATTCCTTGGAAGATGATTTTTCTTCTTCAACTAATTCTTGCTATCATTCTGCTGATGATTCATTTGATTCTCCTAATATATTGCAATTTACTGTAGTTATTAATTTTAGCAATTTTGTTCCATAAATTTACACTTTGTCCCCTCAACAATATCATTAATTCTTTTGAGAGTAATGCTATAGTAACAAAATTTTCTACAAAATTTTTACAAACCGTTAAGTTAGAAAATTCTTATTGGTTCGCATTTGAGACTACTACTCACATCACTTTTTTACATAACAATAACCACTAACCACATCAGCAATTTATAAAAACGTTTGTAACTCTAGCATTTTCATCATTTTAAAGACTAAAATTTATTTATAGATATAAAATCTAAAATAAAATATACAAACCTAGAAAATTAGCCCAGCAATAAAAATTACCAATTGCAAAAATAAAAATAAAAATAAAAATTAAGCCCAACAAACCAATTTTACTCAAAACAAACAACTCAGCCCTTAAAAAAAATTTAAAACCAACTAATTTTATCCTTACCTAGTAGTACAAAAAAAAAAAAAAAACCTTGCAGCTAAACAGCAAATTTTGAAGCCAAAACTGCAGCACACAGTCAGTAGCAAAACCACCCCCCCTAATTCCAAGTCCTAGCTACATCCTTGTCTCCACCCCTTTGTGTCTTTGAAGACTTTAGGACGATAGAAATTATTTCGTTAATTAACATCCCATTGGACAGTCTTTTTTTTTTTTTTTTTGAGATTAATATCACTTTGGGAAAATTATCTATTTGTTCCCATACCTTTTAAATGTGTTGATATTGTGTCAAAAAAATGATCCTTAAAGTGATAAATGAAAAATGCTAACCTATTTCTCAAGAAAAAATAATAAAAAAACTGACTTGATTAACAGTCAAAATAAAATATTAGTTTCATTTCATGTAAATTGCCACCTGCACTGCCATGTTACGATAGCCTAAATGAAATAAAAACTTGCTTAGTGAGTAAGCTCACGTGCAAACACGAGGTTTAATTTGGGATCAAAATCCCTCACAAAAGTAGTACGATGTTATTGGTGACTGGATTGCTTCACTTTCTTCAATTATGAAAGAAATTCATTTATTGTCATAACTTAATGACATATAATATACATATATATATATATATATATATATATGCAATTGTGAGTGGTGGAGAAAAAGTACAATTAATGATTTATTCATCATAGATCAAATATGAAAAGTTGTGGCAAAGTGTGTGGTATAGAATAACTGCTTTTATATAAGTCCACTATTGAGACTATTTTATTGTGTATCAATCATAGCTTGACACATTAGTTGAGTCATGAGTGTAAAATTTGGTGTATCCCTACATTTATAGAAAATATTTTAGTTTTTCATCATGTATATTTAGCACAATGAATAGAAAAGTGAAATGATAGATATTAAAATACTATTATGCCCTTATTGCAATTTGAAACAATAAGGTAATGAGGGTAATTTTTTAATTTCATTATTCATGGTCACTCCTCAAGTTGAAAGGAAACAAATTGGTGGGCGGGTGAAAAATCACCGATCACTATTTTCTTTCCAACCAAAAGATAGATAATATTAATTCCTCTCTCTCTCTCTCTCTCTCTCTCTCCAGATTGTAATTTTGTTTATGTTTTTTCTTTTAATTTATTCTTTATCATTTGGGTGTAAAGTATATAGACTGTATATTAAATTAACTAAAAAGGAAATTGGATTTGCAAAATTTTAATTATTTGGTCTTCGATTGAACAGAAGAATCAAAATTCATGCAAACTTAAAGGGACAAAAACAATAAAAAAATTTGTCCTTGCTACAAAACCGGAGCACATTTTCCCTCAACATTCCTATGAAATAGTCTGGTCCTTAAGAAATTCATAATAAGCACTCGTGCTTGTAGGGATGAAAAGATTTATTAATAAGTTCAACTAGTTGTCTAGAAATACCTAGCAAATTCGCCTGCAGATCAGAACGCCATCACCCACTGAAGCATGAGATATTTCAACACGTGAGTCAGAAGAAATGGAGTTATTAAACTCAATGGTAGACTGCCTCCAAGCTCTTTTCTTTTCTGGAACATCCTCTTCAGGTAAAGCAACATATCCTCCCCACAGCGTGTTATCATAGATAATTATCCCTCCAACCTTAACCAATTTCATCATCCTCTCATGGTAATTCCAATAATTAACTTTGTCAGCATCAACAAAAGCAAAGTCAAAACTCCCTTCATTCTTTGGCTGCAATGTAACACATATAGAGTTACACATTCCAATTCTTGAAAAGTGATCATGAAAACTATAACATTTTTCTGGTGAAACTTAAAAGGAGCAAGCACTACTAAAGCTTACATCTTGTAGCAGTTCATCAAGAACGGGTAAAGCTCGTGACTCGATAAAGTTAATTTTGTGCTCAACCCCCGCTTTTTGTATAATTGGCAATCCTATCTCATATTTTGTTCGATCAACATCTATGGCTGTAATCTGCAATTAGGCATTACAAGGCATAAGGATTTTGCCAAGACAATGTATTTAACATACATACTGATCATAAATTATTTGCATACCTTGCCATCATCAGGAATTGTAAGGGCCGTGAGGAGAAGAGAGTATCCTGTAAAAACCCCAATTTCAATGGTCTTCTTTGCATTCACCATCTTCAAGAACATGGCAATTAGCTGACCTGCATCTGGCGATGTGCCAAAGTATGCCCTGGAGAAGATATTTGTCACTCAACCTGTTAGAAGCAATCACATGAAACTATATCCCAGAGTTCCCACTATCTTTTTTTGGGTACAAATGGAAATATTATAGATTAGCTACAAATTAGTCCAGTATAGAAAAGCTCAACTTTATCCAAAGTTAGCAAAGTAACCACCACTAGCCGTGGGGAATCAAAAATAGCAAAGTCTAGCACCCAAGAGTCCCCAATAATAAAGATATATTTATTGGTTCAAATAAAATAGTTTGGATTCTTATTAGTTAGATTTGTTTGAATTAGGATTAATTCTAATTGAAGTTAGTATTTATTTTTTATACAATTGAAATTTTGCCATGTATAAATTCATATGCTAACAAAAAATAAAGTATTACCATGATTTCCTAAGTGACAAATGGTCCGCTAGTCTAAATTAGAGATTTGGACTCCCTCAAAATAGTTCATTTATCAAATTTTGAGGTCTTGATTTCCTCGAAACAACATACTAACACTAGGTATTAGAGCCAAAGCTTTGAATATCATTCCAAAATTTTCATTCCGGTGGACAACTTGGTGCTCTCGGTTCATGCTTACTAGCGTCCTTGATGGGGTTGGGTGCACAACTATGGTTTATTCGAATCCCCTGCTCCTGTAAACCTAGGCCCAGCGGATAGAGTGTTATTATGGTCACGCCTAAGTAGAAGACGCCAATTCAGGTCACTCCTCTCTACCCATTTTTCATTTATTTTTAAAAAATGATAAATATGTTATATTGATTTAAATAAATTAGCGTGGATTAGTATGAATCATGATTAGTTTACCGAGGGATTATAGGAAGTTAGTATTTATCTTTTATCCAAATGAAAGTATTTCTATAAATTTTGATGTTGATAATAAATGAATTATAGTCATGATTTTCTAAGTTACAAATTATTAATTAGTCTAACTTAGAGGTCTAGACTCCCAAAATAGTTAAGTATATCAAATTTGGAAGTTTTAATTCCCTTGGAGCAACCAAAAAAAAAAAAATTGTATCGAATGTGACATTGTTGGTACAAATGCAAGGAAAAGTTGAAAATGCTTTTAAACAATGGAGAATCTCTAAATGATTTTGATGTGAACCATGTGAAGACAAAAGAAAATTATGAGAGAGAGAATGAGAGAGAGAGAGAGAGAGGGCAATTTGGTGGTTTAGTGTAGTTTAAGATAGTAAGAACTATTACAATGGTTGGGTTGCAGTAGCTTTCCTCAGCTCCTTAAGAGGCTCTGGTTCTCGTGGGTACACACTAGTGGCCAATATGTACTGCCAGATTAATAAAAAATTAGATTGAACGTCATTGACTTAAAAAGAAACAAAACAGCTAAACTCAAGAAAAAATGTCAAGAAGATAATAGACAGTACCTCATATAACTCCTCACTCTGCAAAATCAAAGGGTTTGGCAGATTTCCTTGCTTTTTTGTGTTCTCCATCTATATGCAAGTGCGCAAGAAATTATGAAATTCCTCAATGAAAAAAAAGTTGCTAGCATAATAATTTTCCTCAATGGTATTTTCAAATTTTTTTTTTTTTTTTGCTCAAACTTGTCTACTATAGTACTGCACATTCATTCTAAGAGAAGACACACACACATATGACAAATCATAGTCTCTCAATTAAGTATACTCGAAGGTATAGTTACCGTTCCAGCATAACAATCTCAATCACAAAATTTCCAAGAAAGGGAAAAACAACAAACACTCATGATAAGACAAAACGTGGTGTCAGGAAACAGAACATACATAAATAGAAAGAAAATAAAACATGTCACGCACTTTAAGAAAGTTATCTGTCAGAGACTTCTGAATATCCATGCTTTAACACAGTAAAGAACTAACCAAACCAAAGCCCTGAACCTGAATCACTGATATTTTACTTACTCTGCTCCTAATTTCAACGACTTCCTTATGTTTCTTCAATATGGACTCGGTTCCACCATTGTTGTAACCTTTGTTTTAGTGCTAGACCACTTTGAGAAATAAAAGTAGTGTGAGAATGAGACCCGTGCTAATTCCTTATCCAAGCATTAGCATGCATGGATAAACATTAAATAAAGCAAAACCACGTAAAATCACAATAACCCACAAGACAACAAAGTGTTTACGAGGAGGAAAACTCGAGTATTAGACGGAAAAATCTCTCTGAGGCATTACAGTATCAAATGATCCACTAAAAAAAATTGTTGTAGTACATCTTACATACGAAGTCCTCCAAGTAAAGAAGTAAAAAATATATATTCAATACCTCCAAGCTTTTGCTAACAACCAATTTCTCTAGTCCTCTCTCCTCTAGTCATCAAATCTGCAATTGAACCTCCAATTGCAAACTCCAAGTCTCTTCGGCTGTTTTGTAGTGGCTCCAATGCTTCCCAAGTGAATTGACACAAAAACTCGAAAGGTTGGTTTGTGTGATAGATTTGATCTCCTCTCAAGAATTTGGCTATGGTGAGAGCAAGAAGATGGAGAGATTGATTTGGGTTTTGCTCTAAAGTTATGGATTCTCTCAAAAATTTTCAGATGAGACTTTGGGGTAACAAATTTGTGGGAAATGGAGCTTATATAGGTGGGCAAAAAGGTTGTATCTGTAGACAAAAACGTAACTGAATTGTCTCAGGTTCAGTGAACAACTTCAATTTCAGCACATGATCTTTTCACCTCACCAACTTAATACAAATAAATTTGCACGAACAAATGGAAATTTAGACCAATAAGATACAAATAAGTTTGACAAGGAATTAACCAACAATTATAGACCTTACACAATGGTGTTCATGAAAAGTCGTAAGTGCCACTAAAAAGCCATAGTAAGTTCTTGAAAAAGTCAACCGTTAATAATTAGTCTGTGAGTGCCACTTTAGTAAGTTCGTGAAAAAGAAAATCGTTATAATTATATAATTATATTACTAGTAGACCCAAAAATTTTGATATAACTATTTTTAATGAAGTATAATTAAAATAGTATATTGGAGCATTCCGGTTATGCAAAAAATAGAAAAAATATACATTTTATTTCACTAAAAACCCATTTTATCTATCTTACAACACACTATACATCTATTCTATATTTTACAACATTTCACACTAAAATAATCTTACTTTATGCTATAATGGGAGAGAGAGAGGAGAGAAAGTGAGACGAGAGGAGACTGAACATAAAAGAGGAATAAAAAGAAATTTACATGTTGCTACAATGCTTATGTATATTTGCTTAAGCACTATAGCAAGTTGTAATTTTTTTTTTCATTTTAGCCCAATGGATGGTGTCTTTTGTGCATTTTTGGTAAATAGTGTTATATATTAAGCACTTTAGCAAGTTGTTAATGTATCATTTATTTTGGCCCAAAAATTTTAAAAATTTAAATGAGACACATGGTGTAAAATTGAGAATTTCATTAAATTCTAATTGAATTTTTTCTGAACTTTACCTCTT
The DNA here is from genome assembly GCA_019022515.1 of Quercus aquifolioides. Taxonomy (NCBI): domain Eukaryota; kingdom Viridiplantae; phylum Streptophyta; class Magnoliopsida; order Fagales; family Fagaceae; genus Quercus; species Quercus aquifolioides. The sequence continues at coordinate 42,344,227 of CM032327.1, forward strand.
AATATATATATATATATATATATAGATATATTGATATATAGATTTTACCATGTGAGCACATTACAGATTATAGGAGAAAATCTATCATGTATCCGATATATGTATTTATTCTTTCACACGAAGGTGGGTCTCACAAGTATGGGGTCCACTCATATGTGAGAGCCTGAGAGGGTGGATATATGCAATTGATAAATGTAATACCATGTCTAAATTATTAGTCTCCCAATTATGTATCATTGAAAGTAAAAGCTACCGATTATAAAATAAAATAAAAAAGTAAAAGTTACCGTGCCTACACATCAATCTCAATCACAAAATCCCCAAGAAAAAGAGAAACAGCATACCCAAACGACCAGACATTTTTAACCATACTGGCAATCCTAATATCAGATTATAAAGCTACAAGTGCAACAAAAACGTGGTGTCAAGAGACTTCTGAATATTCATCCTTTAACACATAGTGAAGAACTAACCAAACCACAAAGCCCTTAAAATTTAGCCCCCCCGCCCCCCAAAAAAAAAACCATTCAAATAAAATGAAGAGAAGGAGGCATACCTTGTAACTTCTGGCTTGGGGAAAAGAAGAAGAAGAAGAAGAAAATATTTGAAGCTTTGAATTGTTAAGAGTCTATTGTTTCAACCAACTTCCTATTGTTTCTTCAATACAAACTCAGTTCCACCATGAAAGCTCTCTTATAGACTTTGTTTTAGACTTTTAGTCAAGGGCCTCTCGCAAGCTTTGGCAATTTTCAAGTTTCAACTATAATAATGTTCCCTTGCATAAAGGCTTCCTCAGTCCTTTTTATTTTATTTTTATGTTTTTCATAAGAATATTTCCAAGCCAATGTCATCAAAAGCGTCGGTGACTAGTTTTTTTTTTTTTGAAATGGTACGCATGGTACAGTTAGCTCACGTATGCTACTTTGACAAGTAACAAGTAAACAAGATTATTTCCCAAGGAAAACTATTTTTTTGTTCTTTCGTTGGCTGCCAACCATTTTAATATGTCAAACTTCAAATAACGTAAGCAGATGGAATAACCAATCCATTCGGTGCTCAAGAATAAGTCGTAAGTACTAAGTACCACTCAAAGGGTATAAAAGTTCGTCAAAGAGACAATTGTTGTTATTATTATTAATATATTATTGTTATTAAATTCTTGGAAGGACAATTATTAAATTACATGAAAGATATATTAAGCTACAGTAGCACTAAACAGGCTTGCATTCTGCAAATAAAGACAATAGTGAGTTTGACAGCATCTAATCCCTCAACATGATTCTGTCCATTGCTGAACTAATGGCCTGTTTGGATGGAGTGGAGGGAAGGAAGGGAGAGTGGAGGGGAGTAGAGTAAAGTTGACTAAAAATAAATTAATTTTATGCTAAATCTACTCTACTCTACTCTCCCTCCCTCCTCCCCTCCCAATCCAAACGGACCATAAAAGTTTACGATAAACTCGAACCTAGTTATTTACAATAAATCTAATAACACAAAATTTTCACAACACTTTTTTATAACTTAATGTGATTGGTTTAATAAAAATGATGTTCATAATTGATCCATGTAAAGATGATGTTTATCCAATCAAAGGACATCTCTAGTAAGGGTGGCAAATGGATGGATTGGGTCATAAATAGGTTGGGTGTATAATTACTCATTTATCCATTTTTGACCCGTTTATATATAAATTAATTACCCATTACTCACCCAACCCATTTAATTAGTAACCCATTCATTTAATCCAATATGACCCAAATACTTCTAAAATTACTTGAATACCCTCTAACTTCAAAATACCCTTAAATACCTAAAATGACCCAAATACCCCTACACTTCCAAAATTACCAGTATACCCTTGGACATCCAAAATTATCCCAAAAACCACTAAAATGACCAAAATATCCCCAAAACTTCTAAAATGAGCAAAATACCCATGAAACCTCTAAAATGACCAAAATACCTCCAATATCTCTAAAATCACCAAATACGCTCAAAAACTACTAAAATGACTATAATATCCCCAAAATCTCTAAACTGAGCAAAATACACATGAAACCTCTAAAATGACTAAAATACCCCTGATATCTCTAAAATCACCAAATATACTCAAAAACCACTAAAATGACCAAAATACCCCAAAATTTATAAAATCACCAAAATAACCCCCCCCCCCCCCAAAACCTCTAAAATGACTAAAATACCCCCTAAATCTAAAAAATGACCGAAATACACCCTAAACCTAAAAAAGGATTTTTTTTTTTTTTTTTTTTTTTTGGCCATTTAGCATCATTTTAGCAACAATTTCGTTAGTTAGCATGTTTTTGAAACATTTTAGCAAAACCAAATCCACCCCCCTGTTGCCATCTCTACCTGCAAAACCAAACCCACCTGTAAAAAAATCTTTCTTTCTTCTTCTCCGTGTTTTCTTCTTCTCCATGTTCTCTAAATCCAAAGCCTAAATCGAGTGTATTAGACTCGAGATCCACATGTACAAAAAATCCACATCAGCTTCTGGCAGAGCATAAATCGAGTGTATTAGACTCGATTCCCTTAGTTGAAATCGAGTCTAACAAACTCGAGACGTTAGTTCGCTAAAATATTTCAAAAACATGCTAACTAATGAAATTGTTGCTAAAATAATGCTAAATGGAAAGGAAAAAAATCCACTAAAAAATGACCGAAATACCCCCAAAACCTAAAAATGACCAAAATACCCCTGAAACTTGAAAAATGACCAAAATACCCTTCGAAACAAAAAAACTACCAAAATACCCCCTGATAAGCCAAGAATGTATTGACCCCATTGTGATGAATTAACTAATTAATTAGCCAAGTTAATTAATTAATTCAATTTGCCTGCAATAAGCGTGGTAGTACAAACAAATCACCAACTAAGTTAAAGTGTAGCGAAAAATAAATTGACACGGTAATTTTTTTAGAATGGGGAAAACCTACACGGCAAAAACCCCACCGGGTGATTTTAAGGTCACCACTCCCAAGAATCCACTATTATCACAACAAGCGGTTACAAGTAAAGCAGTCTCAGTACCTTATACTAACCTACAGTTGAACCCTTACCCCAATACCCAATTGAACTTGTTCTATAGTGACAATCTCTCATTGTAATGCACGACTCCCAGTACGTGACTAACCAATTCGATGCGCGGATCTCAGTACGCGGCTTACTCACCAACTTGAAAAAGATGTTGGCTGCAAAGTTTTTCAGTTCATCACACGATGAAGATCACGAAGCTCCTTGGTTACAAAATCTTACGATGTACAAACACAACAGCTTCTTCAAGAGAAAGATGAACTAGGGCAAATTCTATCTCTGGTCACAATTTGCATGAATACAACTTTGCTTCACACTCATGCAACCTTTGACGGCCCTTAAAACAATCCTTATATATATTTATGGTTGTAAGAAAAGAAAGCCCAAACATGAATTCACGGATTGAAGTGAAATCAGCTCTGAAAAACTAATTTTCATAAACCTCGACAGATAACCTATCTATCGAGAAGCTGTCGAGTATCGGGCTGAAACAGTTTTTTAAACCTCGATAGATACTAGCTGTCGAGCTTTAAAATCCAGCACTTCTTTACTTGATTCTTGGACAGACTTGCATGGTTTTAACACTTGAACTTGAAATCTTGTTCCTTGAAGCATTAAACACATCCTAGATCTACCCAATTACAAGTAAAGTGCATTTTGTTAAACGATTAGCCAATTCTATATTGACATATGTTCCTAACATTGATTCACATATGTCTTAACAGTAAGAAGGTTAGTATCGAAAAAATCCGATAGAATGACTTGGTGTTCCAAATGAATGCCTCGTCGAGAAAAGTTATTCAAAAAGTCCTTACGGGCTTTATCATCACGGAACCGTATGTGAGAAGGAGTGGTGTCAGAAGAAGAAGATGCCTCAGAACGAAGAGGGTTCTGGGACGGAGTGGATTTTCGTTTAGGTGCCATAGAGCAACTAACAAAAGAAAGAGAGAGAGAAAGAAACACACAGAAAAGCACCAACAATATCAATATCAATATAAAGATAAATGAAGATGCGTATGCATGAAAATGCATGAGCATGTGATATGCAACATAAAAAGTATCATAGGCTTAGCCCAATCCAAACCTACCAGCACACATCATTGTAACAAAGTAAACACACATCTAAAATGCATGGAACATTGTTATAATGCAGATGTAATGCAATGCAGGATGTTTTAAAGTCATTTAAGCAAAACCCAACCCAAAAATTTAGCAAAAACCTCATCAATTTTGAAAAACCCCAAAAACTTTTCAAAAACCCAAAACTTAGGTCAAAAAGAATGAAATGCATGATACAAGAGAGAAATAAGATCATACCAGATGAAGAAAACTTGATTTGGGCCGAAGATCAAGTGAGGAATGTGAAGAGATTAAGTTTGAGAAGTTTGGGAGAGAAAGAAGTGAGAATCTATCGAGAGAGATAGGAGATAATGAGAGAATTTTTGTGCTGACCCTTTATATAGAAAATCATAATGCTCGATGGATCGAGAGGTGTCGAGAGATTTCGAGCTTTAAAATGCGAGAATTAGCTATCAAAGAGCTATCGAGGATCTGTCAAGAGGTGTCCACAGCAAAAAAGGCTCGATGGATCAAGAAGCTATCGAGCATCTATCAAGCATCCAGAAACTTTCTCGATGGATCGAGTAGCTGTTGAGAAGCTATTGAGAATGCAATAAAAAGAAGCTGAAAGGGCTCGATAGATAGCCTAGCTGTCAAAAGGTGTCCAAAAGGTGTCGAGATTGCTTAAAAACAGTTTTTCAAAGAAGAGAAAAACACAGACATGAATGCAATCAAGCATGCTATACAACCAAAGATCCAAACAACATTTTAAGCTATCAAAATCATCTCTCAACAAGAAAAATGTGAAGCACATAGATCTAAAACACACACACACACACACTAAACAAGTCTAACCAATTTTATATTTTAAAAACAAGTTAAGACAGTTTAGTGAGCATACATTAACACATGTATTTCTTGTGATGGCCAAATCACATTGTACCTGCACATGTATCAAAAGTAGCAAAGAATATTGCGTGTTGTGTGTGAAAAACATCGCAAGATTGCATAAGTGTCTACATGTTATGACGATTTGAGATATGAAAAAATTACTTTAACTCACACACAATCATAACTGTTTGATAGGGACTATCACCTTCGAGGTACATCCTATAACTCCCACATCTCCTAGAATACACGCTTGCAATCATATATAAAGCATTTTGATTCTTTTTTTTTTTTTTTTTCTTTGCATATTTTTCTTTTAAGCAAACCATGCATGGACATATAAGAGATAGAAAAGAAACACCCAATGATGTTAAGCATTTGACATTCCACTTTTGCTATGCTAAAGTATACAAATGTCATTTCATGATTGACGGGCAACAGTAGTAAGATGGTTATTTATGCCTTTCTCTTAGGATTTTCTAGTCCTTCCCGTTAAAAAGAGTGATACGAATGTTAAGTACAAGAGATTACTTAATCTTACTCATCACAAATATGAGACACAAAACTCACTTGCTTAGTTGTACATAGAAATGCTCATCTAAGCTACAAAAAATACAAAGTTTAGAAAACTTTGTTTCAATGGTCATCCAAGGTACACAAGTACCAATGTACACAAACATACACTGTTTTTGTATTTTTCTATTTTTTCAAATTTTTTTTTTTATGAAAAACAAAATAAAGTAAAACTGAAAAATAAACAAACAAAAACATGTTAAACAAAACAATGCATAAAACTAGACTGACTCAAAATATGAAAGCAAAACACAGAAGTAATGCAAAAACAAAAACAAGAAGGGGAGAGAGAGAAAAAGTGACTAAATCACTTGAAGCCTTTTTCCTTCCACACCTTGGAAGACCCTTTCCGTTTTGCAAACCCTTGATCTGGCGGTGAGGGGGAAGAATTGAAACCGTTCAAGTTCGAAAGGAACATGAGGACTTTGAGAAGACCTACAAGAGGAGCAAAAGAGGATGGAAACTGATTTTGGTTTCTCGATGAGATCATGTTGTTGCTCTGTTGAGTGGCTAACCACTTGTAGCAATTAGGTCGAGTATGTCCAACTGCTCAACAGTGATGACACAGATGTTACTTCTTCTGTTTAGGCTTTTGAATGTTTCCCTTCTTAGCTCTAGGGTTTTTGATCTCTTTCTTATCCTGCTTATGGGGTGCTCCTAAGATAGATTCACCCTTGTCTATGTTCTCACTAGCTAACACATTTTGCACATCATTGTTTTCAAATTCAACATTATTACTAGGAGGAACAAAAATAGTAGTACTAGCAGAAGCAATACTAGGAGAAGAGAAATCATACCCTAGACCGGTTTGATCGAAAGCAAATTTCTGAAGACTGAGTGTCACAACCCAAATCCATGGAACATGAATTTAAATGCATGACTAACCTGCTAAACTTATATAATTCTATAAACATAATTAATCCAAAACAAATCAATACTCCAAAGAAACAATACTCTTAAAAAACCTCTTACAAAAATCTAAACTCCACAAATTGGAAATAATCTCCACTATAACAAAAACATGAATTACAAAATAAAGGTATCTAAAATTCTATAAGTCTTCAATTCATACTGAAGTCGCCTACAACTTTCATGCTCTACCTTGCACCTTACAAAGCAACCCAAAGGTTCTATAGTCCCAACTACACTTTAATCTAAAAAATAGTAATTGATGGGGTGAGCCACACATCTAGTAAGTAATTATATAGAATACACAACGAAATAGAGTCAAGTAAAGCACGAGTATTTTGATTTTTCACAAACTCATTCAATGATATCAAAAATAATTATTCCAAAACATATAATGAATCACTTAATACATATGTAATCGCATCTTAAAGTCATTTGAAATCACATACATATAATTGATCAGAGCACAGTGTCACATATACACATCACATATTCTCACATACAATCCTGTGAGCGGATACCAACATCTAACCCCTGCTGGTGAGGGATCAACACATATTCTTACATACAATCCTGTGAGCGGATTTACACATATATCTGATCAATTCTAAAAACACTTATTTTGAGTCACATATCACAAAACAAAGTTTATACAAAATATAATAATTTACTTGATATTAACAATTTCTTTTCAAATACAGAGGCATATCAAAGGTCACGATATAGAATAGAATATAAATCAAAGGATGCTTGACTCTCTTGGGGAGCGAATAGAAACTGAGGAGTTTATATAAATATATTACAATTCTTGAGTAAATATGAAAATTTAATTTGCTAAAAGAAACATTTTAAATACCATTTGGAGAATAGGAATATGACTGAAATCACTTGGTTTTAACAATTTAAAGAACAAGAATCTTTTTAGAAAGCTTACTTTGAAACTCAATTATTTTCGGAAAATAGTTTAGTTTAGAAATCATCTTTTAAATGAGATTTGGACATTCAAAATGTTATTTAAAATTTGAAATTTCTCTTTAAAACATTATTTTAAAAAAATCAAAGTTTCTCTTTCAATGATGAAAAAAATGCTTCAATAAACTTTAGAAAACGTAAGCTTAAAAATATGACTTTTGAAAACCTTTGACATCTAAGAACCTAAATGACAAAACTTGTGCATATTATGCATAATTACTTACCTCTCTTACTAATACTTCTGAACACAGCTGAACACTTTAATCTTCTGTAAGCTCTAAACAAAAGAATGCTTTAATCAGTAAGCATGGAATCTAATCCTTACAACCCTTTTCTTTCCTACTGTCCTACAAAATCAGGTATGAAAACTACTTTCGTATATACCATTGAATTAAGCAATTTAATATTCCTTATCAAAGTCCCACCGCAACAATATCTCCCCAAAACTAATCTGTACTACTAGAGTTCAAACAAATTTCTATAACCACAATTGATATTCTAGGCCAATAACGTTTCCTTGCATTGGGTCAAATCTCATTTTTTTTTTTTTTTTGGTGTAGGTCAAATCTCATATTACTATTAAAGAAGCAGCAGCCGAAATACCCTAGACCTTAGATTAATATTCCCATTGAAAATGTAAGGATACGGGGCCACCTTTTGGATTAAAGGTTATAATCATGAAGTCTATATTCGAAGGAAATCTGTAGGCAACTCAATGAAATCATATACTTACTTTTAGGAATTAATCTAATATATATATAATCCTTTGTTAGACCCAAGGTTCTCAATTTCAACGGGTAATCAATATAAAACACAAAAGTACCATAACTTAAGAGTATTACAATCGGATCTTTACATGAATAACGCTCATATGTATAACCATCTTTCCATTGTAATCGATTAGTCAAATAGTAGACATAACTGAATCTTACCATGCTGCCAAAATCGTAAATATATCTCAAGATTTATAAACAGTATAGAAATATTGAGATGGGGTTCTCACCTTGATTTCGTAGCCAAACCTTATGCCCCTAAACAATTTTTCCTCCGCAATTAACTCCAAGGAAAAATACATCTCCTAGCCTCCTTAGTGATGAAACCCTTCTTATAAAAACCCTAATTTATTTTTTCCCTCCACCTTATATTTTAATGCATCAAAGATGTAGACTTGGTGGGGTAGTGGGCTGGAGTTTAAAACCCACTTGAGCTTATCTCTTTAGTCTCCAAGAAGCCCATAAAACCTCTTCATCTTTTATTTATTTATTTATTATTTTAATTGCCGCACTAAATTGTATACACTAAAACTTTAATCTTCTCACTTATTTTGTAATACCACAAAATTGTCTACTCCCATCTTACCATGCACACACATATAGTACCTCAACTCTATATTAAGAATGACAAGGAATGGTGATAATCATAAAATCAAAACGGGGTATTACACTGAGCATCTCATCAAGCTTTGCACTTGAAGTCCTCTCCAGTTGAGCTCTGACTTAAAACAGTTCCACTTCTAGCTTCTTGGTTCTCTTGGCTAAGAAATTGTTCTCAAATCTCAGTGCTCCAATGGTTTGATTTACTTCATCAAACTTCGTGGAGATTTCTTCCTATTCAAACTCCAGATCACTGAGCTTCTTGGTGGCCAACCTATACAACTTCTCATACTTTTCCTAAACCTTGTATAACTTTGCATAGACTGTGTGAATGTCATCTTGCTCATCCATCTTTTCAAACTTAGACCCTACCACGTCTTCTTCTTCATCCACATCTTCAACAATCCCTTCAGTAGGATTTACGGTGGCAGTGAAGGCATTTAGGATTCCATCATCCTCATTATCAGAATCATCCTCAGGCTCAGTGTCGCTCAATGTGGCCGCAAGTGCCTTGCTCTTCCCAATGGTCTTAAGATACGTAGGGCACTCTTATTTCATGTGACCGAAGCCCTGACACCTAAAGCACTTTGGTCTTGAGGGAACAGCGTACTGACCGTCATTCCTAGCATCCTTCTTCCCTTTGTCTTGGCTCTTGAACTGCGAAGAACTGGATTGCTTTCGGTCCTTATCGAATCATTTACCATTGGCATTCTTCATGAACTTTTTGAGCTGCCTTGTGATATAGGATTTCATCTTAGAATCTTCATCCTCTGAAAACTTATCAGTATCATTGCTCTTAGCCTTCAATGCCATGCTCTTTCCCTTAATAGATTTCCCTATCCTTGTTAAACCCAACTCATAGGTCTGCAGATTGCCAACCAACTCTATCAAAGGAATTTTGTCAATATCCTTCGATTCCTCAATCGTGGTGATCTTGGCATGAAATCTCTCGGATAGAGATCTAAGCACCTTTCTCACAATTTTGGGCTCAGGAATGGTTTCCCTAAGATTAAAGGTTGGGTTCACTATGTCCATGAGCTTGGCATAGAACTCATCAAATGACTCATCCTCCTCCATCTTAATCTCTTCAAAGCTCGTGATAAGCCTTTGAAACTTTGAATCCTTGATAGCCTTAGTTCCTTCATAGGTTGTCTGAAGGATGGTCCATGCTTCCTTCGCAATTTCAGTAGAGGATATCTTCTTGAACTCCTCATTCGTGACTACACTGAATAAAGCATTCAATGCCCTATTGTTGAAGTTAGCCGCCTTGATCTTAGCATCATCCCAATCAGCCGGCGCTTCCTTTGGCTTGGTCCAGCCTATCTCCACAGCTTGCCACACCTTCTCATCTAATGACTACAAGAAAGCTCTCATGCGTACTTTCTAGTATGCATAGTTAGTGCCATCAAATAAAGGAGAGATAATAAGAGACTGTCCTTTATCCATGACAAATAAGGGTCAATGGATCACATGGTAAAGATTAAAATCTAATCAGAGTGTGCCTGCTCTGATACCACTTGATAGGCCAAGAGTGTATTGACCACTTATGATAAATTAACCAATTAATTACCGAAGTTAATTAAATAATTCAATTTACATGCAATAAGCATGGTAGCACAAAAAAACACCAACTAAGTTAAAGTGCAGCGGAAAATAAATTGACACAGTGATTTGTTTACGAATGGGGAAAACCTACACGGCAAAAACCCCACCAGATGATTTTAAGGTTATCACTCCCGATAATTCACTATTATCACAACAAGCGGTTAAAAGTAAAGGAGTCTTAGTACCTTATACCAACCTACAGTTGAACCTTTACCTCAATGCCCAATTGGACTTGTTTTGTAATGATAATCTCTCCTTGTAATGCACGGCTCCCAGTACGTGACTAACCAATTCGAAGCGCGGATCTCAGTACGCGGCTTACTCACCAACTTGAGAAAGATGTTGGCTGCAAAGTTCTTCAGTTCATCACACGATGAAGATCACGAAGCTCCTTGGTTACAAAACCCTACGGTGTACAAACACAACAGCTTTTTCAAGAGAAAGATGAACTAAGGCAAATTCTGTCTCCGGTCACAATTTGCATGAACACAACTTTGCTTCATACTCGCGCAACCTTTGACGGCCCTTAAAACAATCCTTATATATGTTTAGGTTGTGAGAAAAGAAAGCTCAAACATGTATTCACGGATTAAAGTGAAATCAGCTCTGAAAAACTGATTTTCATAAACCTCAACAGATAACCTATCTATCGAGAAGCTGTCGAGCATCGGGCTGAAACAGCTTTTTAAACCTCAATAAATACTAGCTGTTGAGTTTTAAAATCCAGCACTTCTTCACTTGATTCTTGGACAGACTTGCATGGTTTTAATACTTGAACTTGAAACCTTGTTCCTTGAAGCATTAAACACATCCTAGATCTACCCAATTACAAGTAAAGTGCGTTTTGTCAAAGGATTAGCCAATTCTATATTGACATATGTTCCTAACATTGATTCACATATGTCATAACACCCCCAAAACCTAAAAAAATGACCAAAATACACCCGAAACCTATAAAATGACAAAAATGTCCCTAAAACCTATAAGATGACCGAAATACACCCTAAACCTAAAAATGGCCAAAATACCCTCAAACCTATAAAATGACTAAAATACCCCTAAACCTTTAAAATGACCAAATACGCTCTAAACCTCTAAAATGATAAAAAATAACCCGAAACCTCAAAAATTACCAAAATACAGGAAAACTTTCTCTCTTTTTTTGGAATACTTTTAGCTAAAAAAAAATTAAGTTACTCTAAATATCCCTACCCTAGTTGGAAAAACAGTTTGGAACCAATTCTTTTCTCCCATATAAATTTACTATAGATGAGTTTTGCTTCATATAACGATAAATCTACCTTCACAAACCTGAAACCATTTGATTACTTGTATTACCTAATAACTGATTATATCTTATGCTGAAAAATAAATGGTTTTACCAAGAAATTTTTTTTTTTAAGGAAATGTATTTGGAGTAAACATAAATGTACTTCATCCAGGGTCCCGACAACAATGTGATGCCTTGTATTGGTACTTTTCTAGAAAATGAATGCACTTTCAAAGTGGTAAGGAAACCTATACTGGCCATCAAAGAGGATTTGCTACTAAAATTGGTACGAAAACAAGAAGAGTAACATTTAGGGTATAAGCACAAATGTGCTTAACCATTTCCTTGGGTCATGAAAAATCTTATCAGACCTAATAATTGCGTAACACCATTCTACAGTTACTGCAAATAATAACCTCCTAAAAAATATCGAGGAACAACAAAGTGTAATACGAGGGCAAAATCTATTACATTTTGCATTTTGCTAAAGCGAATTGCCACACTTATAAGTTAGTGCAAAATCAATCAAATTTTACAATCAAAGGGGAAAATCGATCAAGTATGACTAATATATGAACAAGAAGATAGCCAAGGGCGGCGCCACCTTAAGGCCAGGGTGGTCCCAGGACCACCTAGACCTAAATTTTTTTTTTTTTTTTTTTTTATATATAATAATTAAAAAAAATTTATTTGTCTACCCTTCAAAAAAAATTTGAAAACACCCTCAGTTTTTTTTATGCCAATAAAATTAAATTTTGCTCCATAATTTGTTCTACATTCAATGGATGAATGATTGTTTGGTTGTGTACATTGAAAGAGATGTAGCATGTAGCATTGATAATTAGACTATCATGCAACGATTTCAAAATATGAAAACGCGTAGAAAGCAATTGTAAACTTTATGTATTTGCGTATTTTTTTATTGTTGTTGTTGTCAATATATGAATTTCTCTTTTTATTAGATTGTATAATTTATGCTTCTTAAGGAACACCCTGAGAAAAATTCCTGGAGCCGCCACTGAAGATAGCTCCTCACCATTACAATAACCCTTCAGCGTAATTAAACTTTACATGCAATCAATTGGGAAAAGGTCTAGAAATTTATTATAATGAAAATACAACTTCAAATAATAATAATAATGGCGATGAAAATACAGGCCTCATCCCTTCCTTGGGTTTCATTTTTTGTGAAAATACTAGGCTAAATATATTTTTGGTTTTGGGGGTATTTCGGTCTTTTTTTTTTTACGTTTATGGCGTATTTTGGTCATTTTTTAGTTTCGAGGGTATTTTAGTTATTTTTTAAGTTTCGGGAGTATTTTTAATCATTTTTTAGCTTTCAGAGGCATTTTGGTCATTTTTTAGATTTAGGGGATATTTTGGTCATTTTTAGATTTCGGGGGTATTTCGTTAATTTTGTAGGTTTAGGGGGATATTTTGATAATTTTAAGTTTCAGGGGTATTTCGGTCATTTTTTAGGTTTTGAGGGTATTTTGGTCATTTTTTAGGTTTCGGAGACATTTCAGTCATTTATTAGGTTTAGTGGATATTTTGGTAAATTTATAGGTTTCAAGGGTATTTCGGTATTTTTTTAGGTATACGGGATATTTTGGTAATTTTCAGGTTTCAGGGGTATTTTTGTCATTTTATAGGTTTCGGGGGTATCTCAGTCATTTTTTAGGTTTTGGGAGTATTTCGGTCATTTTTTAAGTTTCGGGGGTATATCAGTCATTTTATAGGTTTCGGAGATATTTTGGTCATTTTTTAGGTTTAGGGGTATTTTGGTAATTTTCAGGTTTTGAGGGTATTTCGGTCATTTTTTAGGTTTAGGGGGCATTTTGGTAATTTTTAGGCTTCTAGGGGTTTTTTGGTTGTTTTTTAGGTTTCGGGGGTATTTCGATCATTTTTAGAAATTTATATTGTTTGTTGTTTATTTAAATTTTAGATGGGTTTTAGTGAGTTTATCCATTAAGACTCATATAATTAAATAACTTAATAGGTTTTTACCCATTTTACCCAAATGTTCAAATGAGTTGGGTTAAAACTTATTCAAATTAGGTGGGTAATGAGTGGGTTTATAGATATGGATAAAAATTGGGGAGAATGGGCAGAATAACTATAGAAAGGATTTCTATATAGTTAGTTAGGCAATGCTTGAAACAATAAGGAAAAGTAGACATCTCGAGTTTTAGAAAATCGAGATCTATTTGCATAAATCTCGAGTTTTAGAAACTCGAGTTCCATGCAAAAAATTTTTTAGTTTTATCGCCCCTATAGTGGCGTTTTTAAGTTCTATAGTGACGTTTTAAAGACCTATTGCGGCGTTTTCTTGCAAAATTTTTTCATAAGTGTTTAATACTAAGTTCAGGGAGCCCTATAGTGGCGTTTTTATGCCCTATACTGACGTTTTAAAGCCCTATAGCGGCATTTTTCTGCTAAATTTTTTTATAACTTCATTTTTAAGTCCTATAGTGACGTTTTTAAGCCCTATAACAGCGTTTTCTGAACTCGAGTTTTTAAAACTCGATTTTCACTTGGATTTTTTTTACAAATCAAGCCTTAAAAACTTGATTTTTATATTGGAACTCGAGTTTTAAAAACTCGAGATGCTAGTTTTCAATATTCTTCTCCAACGTGACAACTAACTAAATTTTTTAATATTTATTGTTATTTAGAAAAAAAATTCTAAAAATTGTCACTTCAATCTCCATTACTTTAAAACATCATGCCTGCCTTTCTTTGGATGTCTAAGAGCACCTAAAAATTAAATAGACATTGTACTGGACAAAAGTAAGCCAGTTACAAGTTAGAATGACATGCATAAACTAGGGAGGTTCACATTCTTACAATTTTGATCTTTAAAGTCAACCAAGAGAAAACAATTCATTACGCTACAAGATCGTTCAAACCAATGTAACCTTATATTTTTATGGTACAAAAAAGAATATAAGAATGACAAAAATATATATATATTAACTGACATGACTCGCTTTGGACAAGGAAACTATAATCTTACTCATCCTATAAGGCTATAACCAACAAAGCTATTTGGGTTCTCGGATCAAAAATGTAATTACAAACATACACATTGTAAAAGTATAACAACCCACAATAATCATGTAACAGAACCTATATTCCATGTGTAAGTAACTCAATTTATTACCGACTCTGTCGGAGAGACTGGAAGTGTGCACTTATGGCATCATAGTCAGGAAGCTTTGGGTGAACATGACTAGCCTTTTCCTTAGATGGAGTTTCTGCACTTGAACTTGGAGACCTTGGAATTTCAACTGAGGTTGATCTCTCCGGAAGAGAACCGGATGAATGGTTTCCTGTAGATGACTTCAGACTTTCCTCACGCAAGGACCTCTTGGATTCTGGCATTGGCTTAAAGGCTACCTGCTCTGTTGACCGACGCTGCTTAGCACTTCCCAAGCTATCTAAGCTCTTGGTCTGAGATGAGGGCTTTGTTGGAGCTTCACTAGCATACGAGCTCCTTGAAGAGGCTTTCCTTTCAGTGCTAACAGATGTTAATATCTCTGGAAGAGATCCAGATGAATGATTCCTTGCGGACTTTAAACTTTCCCCATACAAGGATCTCCTGGATTCTGGCATTGGCTTGGAAGCTGCCTGCTCTGTTGACTGACGCAGCTCAACATTTCCCAAGTGATCTGAGCTCTTGGTCTGAGATGAAGGCTTTGTTAGAGCATCACTAGCATAGGAGCTCCTTGAAGGGGCTTTCCTTTCAGTGCTAACTGAAGTTAATATCTCTGGAAGAGAACCAGATGACTGTTTCCTTGTGGATGACTTTAAACTTTCCTCATGCAAGGACCTCTTGGATTCTGGCATTGGCTTAGAAGTTGCCTGCTCTGTTGACTGACGCTGCTTATCACTTCCCCAGTGATCTGAGCTCTTAGTCTGAGATGAGGGCTTTGTTAGAGATTCTCTAGGATATGAGCTCCTTGAATAGGCTTTCCCTTCCACTCCATAGTCAGGAGTCAATGATTCCTCAGGAATATCTGTAGCCTTAGAATAAGAACTCCTACTGGTACTTGAAGAAGGGGCTTTGGTCCTCCGCGACAATCCAGTAATTGGTCGAGCATTGCCAGAGGAAGCCTGTTTAGGAAGATCTTCCTCAGAATCACTAGTATCTGCACCAAAATATTTAATTGGGACCCTTGAGCTTGAGTTTTTATTTACTTTAGTGCCTGCTTTCTGATTGTATGGCTCTCGGCTACTGCTAATAGTTTGTTGTGAGAGCTCCTCCTTTGAATCATCATTATCAGAATCAGAAGATGAGACCAAGACTGTTGAGTTTGGTTCTTTACTTTGTTTTAAAATCACCTTCTGATTGGGTGGCTCTTCATTGCCAACATCATAACTAACTGAAGTCCTGCCCGTTACAGAAGAAGAGGATTGCTCGATTTTGGAAGAAGTATCATCTGATGGTTGTTTGAGTGATGAGGCACTGCCTGATGGACTCCTAGTATAAGGCGGATGCCTGAAACCCTTATTTCGAAGGCCTCCTTTCAACTTTCCAAAGTTCAACTCACTACCACTATCTAGACTAGATTCTTTCAGAAGTTCATCATCTTTCCTAGCATCAGGTAACTGTGGCGTGTGGTCATTGTACTTGATGCTCAAGTCTGATTCTGATTTCTTATGTCTTGGAGATGGCACGTCACCATAACCAAACTTTTTCTCAGATACAATACTAAATTTATTTCCTTGGTTTGTATCAAAGCGTACTTCCATGGGGTCTGAATCAACTGAAGAGGTTGGTAACCATGGCTTTCTGTTAGATGCCACATTTTCCTTCTCTACAGATGAAGATCCTGTTAACCCATGACTTGCACTCTGGTTCAGATCAGAATTTCCGTCGTAAACATTCTGTTCACGATGATATATATCAGAGTCCATACTCCCAACAAGCTTTGATTTGTCTAGCTCCTCTTCACCATCAGAACTTGGGCCCTCTGAATCATCATAAGTTACATGCGACAGATCATGTGGCTGCGAAGGAGCTGTAGAACTTGTCAAACTTTCAGAAAATACCACAGAAGAAGAATGCTGCTCACTGAAAGAATGTGATTGAAAAATAGAATCTCCCAAGGACTCACCAATGTTTCTCCTGGGGCTCCAAGCATTTGTATTTTCGAACAGATTTACAGGTGATTTTCTACCTGGTGATGAAAAAAACAAACTAGATTCTTGCCTTGTGAACTCATTCTCTTCATCAAATTTGTAGTTATTATCATCAGAACCATATCCATCAAAAACTACAGCAGCATTGTCATAAGAAGTCGTCTCCTCATCATTCGTGCCGATGTTCACTTCATCAATAACAGGAGAGTCCTGATCAGCATCATTCCCTAACATTTGGTGGTTCAAATTCAAAAAATCAACGTGTTCATCACTAGAAGTGCTTGAATGAGAGGAAGCTCTGCTTGATTGTTTTCTGATTCTTACATCTCCAACATAATCAATTTTTTCAGATTTCATACCATCATTCAGGTCACTAACAAATTCTACCTTATTATTGCTGGATTGTTTCTTCACACTCACTTCACCTACAGAGTCACTGTTCTCTAGTTCAGATGAGTTCCTTTGAGTATATCTATCTGTCTTTTGGGAAACATTAACCAATGGGTTATTATCAACGGAAGCTGACCAGGTAGATTTCTCAGTGTTCTTATGATCATCCCTGTAATACCTGTCAGCTGCTCCTGCCAAATTATCTTGTTCAGTATGATCAACTTGAACATCTTGCTTCCAAGAATTTCTTCTAGGAGAGGCATTACTAATTGGACCTTTGGCAAGATGTTCACCTTGCAACTTTGACTCCGCATATTTTTGAGACCCTTCATGGCTTAGACCATAAGCAGAAGACTTTGGTGATTCCATAGAATATTGCCCAGTGAACTTTTCACGACTTGAAAGTTCGGCAGCTGCTCTGGCAGCCATGCTTGCACGCTCTGCAGATTCAGCAGCTGCCTGTGCAGCAGCAGTAGCATCTTTAAATTCCATATTCCAATTCTGCCTACTCGAAGAAAAAGCATTACTATCCCCAGAATATGACTGCCTAAATTCTTTCTCTTCACTTCCAGTTCCTACAAGAAAAATGATCCCATAAATCCACCTTTAGAAAAAGTATATATTAAAAGTTTCCACTATGTAAGACCTTAAAGAGTAAGCATTTACAATCTTCAAATGAATACTTTACATACCTGAAGATCCTGCTTCTGCATTAAAGGTGCCAAATGTTGTCGCCTTATTGGCACTGACATCTGCAGAATTAAAATTTTGGGAGTGAGGCGATCTCGAATTGTGGAAGTTTCCAGATACATCATGCTTTGCTTCGTGTTTAGGTGAAACTTGAACATTAGGAGGTCCCCTGTAATCATGATTAGGTGGAGCTTGGACATGAGGTTCCACATACGTTTTACTGGCCTTCTCGAAAGTGTTTGGTCCACTCTGCTCAAATATATGGAAATGACATTAACAAAGAAACCATATAAACAATGACACGCATATATAGATTACTCCTCACCCTCATATTAGTTATATGCTTTATGACAATCTCACACCAAGCAATGTATGGACCAATTAGATATGATTTAATCTTACCAGCAAATCCTCATTAGACTTTGTATCTTTCTCTTGCAACGAGTTAGGATCCCATTTGAAGTTATGTTCCTCAGCAATTGCACTCAAGATTTTGATCTTGGTCTGGCTATCAGGTGCTTTGGCAGATAACTTCTCAACCAACTGAATTGGAAAACATTAAAAATAAGCATTGATCTCTGACAGAGATTATGTTATTATTTGCGATTTCAACATATGCAAACTTACCATGCGGCCTACACCACAATCTGGACGTAATTCAACAGCAGCAGAGACAAATTCTTTTCCATATTTAGCCGTAAAATGTTTGCGGACATCCATGAGCTCAGGAATGTCCGCACACCTTGGAGATGCAAATATTACACTTGCAACTGCTTCCTTCAGATCAATGGGGCAGTTTCTGGAAAAATATGAAATATATCAACACAATGCAAGCTCTCAGAATGATCTCCTTACGTAAAGTCAAGATAAACCTCTATACACGGAACCCTTCACAGTTAAGATCATAATGTTGCAAGTTACAAATTCTGATAGCTTTTGGAGTCGGCTGTCAACATAATTTAAACTATTATACTAAATCAAACAGTGGAGCACCTACAAGACTGCAATTCATGTCTCACTCAGCAGGACTGAAGCTAAACCGTATCAGTGTGTGGACAATATAGAGCCACATGATTGACAGGAATTTAAATGACATCAGACATTTTCCCAAGAAAGGGCTGTCTTTCTTTATTGCTTCTAACTTTATTGCAAAGTTATGATCTACAACATTGAAATGCGTCTTTGGCTAGGGGTTTTGATTTTGTTGATTGGTGCATTATTTGTTGTTGTTGTGGAGCATTGTTTTAGATCTTTTGGGATTTGTGGATCTTACCAAGAATGGTTCCAGATGTTCTTTTTGGTTGGTAGAATTGGTTGGGGAAGTAGTAGTTAACATTTGGAATTTAGTTCCGTTGTGCTTAATGTGGTGTATTAGGAGGGAGCATAATTGGCGGATTTTTGAGGACATGGACAGTTCCGAAGACCAGTTGCTTGCTTCTTTTAGTGGTTCTATGTTTGGCTGGTCTTAGGCTTGGGGACTCACATCTAGTGAATCTCTCCATTTGTTCCTTTGTTCTCTCCTTTTTTGTAATTAATTTTCTACTTTGTTTTTTTCTCTTCCTATTAATTTTTAGACTGCTTTGTGCTTTTTATGCATAAAGCAGCTTTTTGAATATACATCTTTCTTACTTATAAAAAAAAAAGGGAATTAAAAAATGAAATGTTTTTACCTACACACACTAATATTGTTTGGTGTACATAATTATGCATGCTAGCAAGATTGCTATGAATCAACATAACTATTTTTTTTTTTATTAGTATAAATCAACATAACTAATAACTTTTACAAATTCACATACTTTTGTGACTCAATGATTGGTAAGCGTGCTGCAATGAGTTCGCAGTATATTTCAATAAGTTCAAATGCTGCCATTGTCTTCTCCTCCCTGACAACATGTTCAACCTGAGACAAAGAATTAAAAACATAAGTTAGAAGAAAGAGAAGTCAAAGATAGGGAAACAGGAAGGGGAGGGGAGCATACGGTTTTGACACACATTAATACCTTAACAAAGTATAAAAATCAAAGACACAGATACAATTTACCTTTAAGGTAAGATGTCATATGCAAAATTCCAGAGCATGAAGTTAAATCTTTGCTAATTTGCTACTTAACCTTATAAAAAGTCAAAATTGATGGCTGCAAATTTACCACTTAAAAAAATTATAATATTTCATATCCACAATAAAAATCCTCATATCATATGAAAATCATCCGAGCCCATTTTTTTTTTTTTTCCAAATTTTTCCATCATTCACTTATCATTGAATGGTGGAACATCTCCCACTGCATAATTCCACATGGGTTATTAAAATTACCGATGCCACTAAGTTACACATGAATCCAGTGAGTCTTAAACACAGTTGAGATATACGCGCACAAGCTAAATAGCTTGATTATTGATTCCATGCTATTGATAACAACAATATTCATACCAATTGTACTCAATCGAAAAGAACCAAATGACAAATAAAATCATAACAAGCACAACAGAATGATTAAAAAGTGATCAAAACCTAAATGGAAACTCAAAAAAAAAACAATAAAAACAACAAGGATCTTGAATAACATACACGAATCATAGCAGTCCGTTCCTGCCCAGACTCTAGCAATTGAGCCACATCCCTTTTCAACTGCTTCACCTGTGCATCCTTCTTATTCTTCAACAGCTTTATCCGCGACGCCGCAAGCTTCAACGCTGTTTTGCTGAATACCAAAAAACCAAAAACAATCCAAAATTCAACAAAATTCTCATATCCAATTCCATCAATCAAACAGTAAAATCCGAAATTCCTCATAATCGCTTAAAACAAAGGCAAATAATAAAGAATTGATTTCTCGGAAACCCAACAGAGTCTGAAAATTAGCGAGAAAAGGGAAAAAAAATAAAAAAAAAGTCATAGATTACCATTTCGCGGGCTTGAAACTCCTGTGTAGCATAGTTGTTCAAAATTTGTGACCAAAAAAAAGAGGTTCAGATCGTTGGAGTTGCAGAGCAAAATTAGGGCTTTCTGAAAGGGACTGATGTGATGTGTTATTTTGAATTTACAGATTTTTTTTGTTTTTTAATTCCAATAATATGGAATTTAAATCAAAGAAGAAGAAGAAGAAGAAGAAGAAGAGAGAATCTTAGGGACGAAGAAGAACATGTGAAAATGAAAGCGAAGGGAATTATTACGCGGAATATTAATACCGTAATACGTGTGAAAAAAGATATATATGAAAATTTTTAAATTAAAGCGATTTTTTGTTTTGTTTTTTTTTGGGGGAAAAAAAATGATAGCGAGTTTTTAATAGTGAGTTCCGTAGTCAAGGATGGAACCCAGTAGTTTCAACAAACTAGACTTTGGTACATGGAAGGTGCAGGGAAGGAACTAAAAATCTGAAGTTGACTTTTCCATTTTGACTAATTTGCCCTTTTTGATTGTATTCTTTTTCTTTTTTTCTTTTTTGATAAATGGTTTTCTTTTTAGGAAATGTTAAGTAACGAGAATATATTTTTAGAAATTAAAAAAAAAAAAAAAAAAACAGATTATTTTATTGTCAGATTTTTATATTTTTCATGAGAGTGATTAATTTTCTTAATAAACTGCTAGATTTAGCATGTGCCATTTTAAAAAAAAAAACATGTATTAAACCTGCGTGAATCCGTGAAATATATTCAAATAGAGAGAATTCAAAATTTTTAGAAAAAAAAAGTTTATTTAGTATTTTTTTTTTAATTTTGTTGAATTACAATTTTAACTCTATTTTTATTTTTTAAGAATAAGGATTATCTAATTAAATTAGGAATATTTACACATTTTTTGAAGTCATAACTAACTTTCTAAATTCTCTTAATATATATATATATATATAGAGATATTTATAAAAAAATAAGTGTGCTCACTGCTCAAGATACAAGCCGAAATATATTTAATATCTTATTCAGTATAGTTAACATAACCCATGGTTTTTTTATTTTTAGCTTGAATGAAATAATTATAAATAACTAAGTAATAAGTAGTATTTTGAAAACATTCATGAGCTCTCGAGTGATGTGTTTAGTTTTTTTATGGAAAATATGAAGAGTCTTATAATCAAATTGTCACTTTGTGGTATTTTCAACTAAAATACTCATGATTCATATGTATCCTCCTTCTCTCAATTATTGAATAACTCAATAAAACTAAAAAATAAATAAAAAATAAAAAATAAAAAGCTCTCCTAAAATGTTGCACTTGACGAAATAATCATCAATTTTATATTTAGATAGGATAGATTTTGAAGTTATATATAAATAAAAATATAAAATAAAATAAAAAAGAATTTATTGAAGTTGCGGTTTTGTCTACTTGTAACTTGTTATAATCAATCAAATACATTAATGGTTTTTTTTTTTTTTTAAGAAGTTGATCTAATTAATTAAAAATTAACTGATAGATTGCCCTATAAAAGGTGTAAAAAAACAAAATTTTGACATTATGTATACAAGCGATGCTGTATGCATAGAAGAAAAAACTTATACAAAATTTTTATTACATAATGTAATTATGTAAGATAAGAAATCATTTCATAAAAACCTTATTTCTTCTTCTTTTTCTTTTCTAATTTTAATGCTATGTTTCTACATTTGTCTATCATTTTTCTTACCATAAATGACCAAACAAGAAATGCTTCTAATTTATTTGAAAGAAAATACTCCAACATTATTAACTAACATTTTAAATTACTATTCATATACAAAAGAATTTAATGGATAATATGATTAGAATAAACATGTATAGTCATCTAAAAGTCACCTAATGATAAAGGTAATTGACAAGAGGAAATTCATGATCGAAGGAAATCTTTATGGAGAAATGACATTAATTTAAAGCAAGGATTTACATGTAGGCCAAAAGGCGTTAATGATTTATTATGCGTGGGTCAAAACTCGAAAGGAGTAAATGATTAACAATATTGAAAAACTGTCATTTTAAGCCAATAAACATTAAGAATTAAGAGCAATATTATTACTTGTTCTAACAATATTTTTTTGTTCATAATTTTTTTGTTTTTACCCCCCAAAAGCACAAAATTACGTAACGAAGAAGTGATTTGTCGGACAAGATTTACAAACAAATTAAGTTAGAGTTTCTTAATGCAACTGTGAATTAAAAAAGTTGGTCTTTGCTTTGGTGTTAGGGCAAGCCTGCACGTCTTAGACGCGTGTTGACCCAGCACTGCAGCAATTAAGAAATGTAGATTCATGCACTCACATAAATAATGCAATTTGCTGAGGCGTCGTTCTCATTTCTCCGTGAAAATCTTTCACTTTTCGTCTTCTTTCATATACAGTATAGTCGGTGAGTCCTACACGTTGCAAATATCGTTTTCATAATCTTTTATTTTTTCTTGTTAGTTTGGTTATATGCAAGCATCCAAAGCGTTAGTGACTTTATTAGCTATTTCTATCATTGAAAACGAAGCAATATTAATGTCTTGATGCTGGTGGATTTTTTACATTTAGCTTTTATATTAAGGTTTGCAGTGTCTTTTTTTATGAAAAGATTATGTTAACCTGCTTTCTTTTTGGACTCTTCCTTGTCCCTACTCCCTAGTATCCTATTTCCTATTAAGAAACGGGGAATACAAGCTCAAATGAATTTAACTAATTATTTTGAGGTTTCTCTTTTATTTCTTCTTTAAAAAAAATAGATAGAGAGTGATGTCCTTGCAATTTTTTTTTCTTTCCAAGTAATTGAGGAGAAAAGCTTGAGAATAAATGAACACCTTTATGGTTATAAGTGCAAATCCCAAGTCCATCACAAAAATCCCAAGCTAACTTAAATACTATAATCAACATCCACTCCCTACTTGGAAATGTAAAACAAGTCCCAACAAACTATTACTCTCAAAATTTGAATATCACTCATCTAGATGCTTAACTGACTAGGTAATTGTACTTCTACACAAAAAGAATTGCTTTGGTGAAGAGGCACTGTTTTTTTTTTTTTTTGCTATTTCTTATTCGTTTCGTGCCAGATTCCCTAGTGTGTCACTAATTGCTTTCTAGTGCAACAGAACTTTTTCCTTCGCCTAGGCCGAAATGGAGAGAAAGGCCCTTAACTTATTTGGGCTTAATCTGGTATTATATATTTCATTTTGATCCTCTTCATTTCTCTTTGAAATGGTGAGTGTCTGAGGGTTATGGTCTAGATTAACTTGAATGGTGAGTGTCTGAGGGTTAGTGAGTGTCTGAGGACAAGCCATTTAAATTAACTTAACCTAATGCCAAACTTAATTGTGATTAAACTAAAGTAACCACTTTGTCTTTCCTCCCCAGCGTCTCTCTCGCTAGTTTTTCCAGTGGAGTTAAGGTTACTAACCAAACTTAAGTTACTATGGCTTTTAACTAGAGATGTGGTGTACCTTTGTGTTAGAACTTCTTTCCTCTTCCTTGTGTATGTGTATATTTAATATTTGTTTCTCAAAAAAAAAAAAAAAACCACACTTCAGTTTGGTATTAGGTTAAAGGCTTTTAAATATTGTAGACCATAGATTTCATTCAAATGAATCATGGCCATAATATAGACATTCTCTATTTCGAAGAGAAATTGAGAGGATCCTAATCAATTGTCCACAGTAATTGTAATGCTTAATTCACAATGATAAATGGAAAATGCGCTCCGTTTGGGAAATAATTTCCAATAGTCCATTTTAAGGGAACAACTACTGATGATGTTTGAGAATAACAGGGCATGTGGACATTATGGAGAGCCTGAACTTAGATGCCTTTCGATTGTGCTCAACTACGTTTCTTCTCTTTTCCACAGGATACACGCCATTTTATGTGTAAAAAAACAGTGCAGTCACTGCATTTAAATCCAAAAACTTGATTCTGTCAAGCTAAAGAAAGAGATCCAAACATCTCCTGTATACTGAAATTAAGCTTCTCATACATACATCTTGACAAGAAGGCCTCACATCAAGAAAAGACGGGTTTCCTTTGGCCACTAGTTGTATTCATCTCAATTATCAGACACACTTTGAAATCAGAGTTCATTGAGAAAAAGGTGAATGATTTATACATTAGAGCTAGTGAAAAAACACAAACCTAGTTGGATCATAGGATCCACACATTAATAATTCTAAGTTCCATTTCTGAAAAATGAGAATCACTCCTTTTTCTTTTCTGTATTTGTCTCTAAATTTGCTAGGTGATACCAAAATTTGGCAGGTCAGAGTTCATCCTTCACGTTAGCGAACTGGCTCATTAAGATAGCCAAATCCATACCCTGTACCATTGTAGGCACAGCTGTCTCGTAAGGACACTCCCAAGAAAATCCAACTTTCCCAGATTTCTGTACTCTCTTTATGCATTTCTTAAACTTCTCATGACATTTCACATTGGCCACACCTGCAAAACCCATGTTTCATTAATCACCGATCAGATTAAAGAAACAACACAACCACCAAACCCAACCCCCTGGAAAAAAGTAAAATAGAACTACAATTACCAGAATCATAACAATATTCCATTATTCACAAACAGACACAAAGAAAAGCCCCTGAAAAAGGGTGAATGCAAGAGGGAAGCAAACTTGTTGGTTTCTACACAGAGATGTGATTTTATATCCTTGAAAATATGATTCACCATATAATGTCATCATATTTTCACTTGTCTACTCTTTTTGTGTTATAAGCAATTAACCATTAAGTAGCTGATAAGAGGGCAAACTGGCACAGAATATCCAATCAGCAATGATGGCCGCAAAATGTTCCCCTTCAATCTTTCCTTTCTTGATAATTAACATGATGGCTCTTGAAAAAATATGGCCACCCCCAATTTTCAAAACACACCAAGATCAAACAACCAACATATCCATCCACCATAAAACCCTCAACTCGAACTTCAGCATGCAAATTTGTTTTATTACAGAGTAAATGATATGGCCCAAAAAAAAAAAAAAACCAACAGTTAACTTCCCATAGAATCAGTTAAACACAAATTCAGGCATACCTTGTGAACCTATCCTGTTGTCCTCTTCTTAATATTGAACATTACATCCTTCTCCTACAAGACTACTCATTATAAACATCTATATACAACACAACCAAGTACATCTAATTTGATTTGTTTTTTTCAATTCTCCTTTTCATTCCAAGATCTAATTCATATAAGTCTTACAAGCAATGCTAATCAATATATATATATATATATATATATTTTTGACTAGTACAAGTAATGCTAATCAATTAGATGAAACAATTGTGATAAAGCATTCCACAACTACATTATACTTGAAATAACATATTTCTATAGTGTCTATGATGATAAAACACATTGTGGACATAAATTAATTTCCTCTTTCAGCGTTTGTACTATTGTAAACATCGCATAATGCCTTTTTCACCCAATAAATCTAGTAATACCAAAATTTTCACAAATATTAACATGCCCTATTGTGGTTGGTGTATAATAAAAACAAGGGGAGATTACATAAAATGGCCCAAAGTTTATAAAATGTTTCAAATTGATATTGCTTAAAGGAAATCTACTAAAGCAACAAACTATATTACGAAATGCTGATGTGATGAGTCATTATTAGTAAGTAAAAAGATGATGTTAGTGGTGGATCCAGACAACAACATTAACGGTTTGTAAAAATATTGTAAAATAGTTTGCACCTTTAACTTTACTCTTGCTTAAATTACAATTTGACACCTTTGACAAGTTGCAGAAAAGGTTGTCAAATTTTGAGTTGGAGCTTCTTTTTTCTTTTTTTTTTTTTTTTTTTGAGAAAATTGGCGTTTAAGAAAGCTTCTAGAGTACTTAAAAAAATCATATTCACCCATGGTGAAATTAATGGAGCATTTAATAAACAAATAAATAAATACATTGAGATTGAGAAACAGCGTACCGTGATTTCCAACACATTCATCGTGAATTTTGCAACAGGCATCGAGATCATCACACGGTTTCTCTCCTGGACAACCGGTCCACCCTACTCCGCAGTACTTACCGTATCGTATCCCAACACCTTACAATTATTCCAAAAAAAAAAAATTATCAATTAAATACATTAACAAAGTACCAATTTTTTTTTTCAAGAAATGCAAGTAATGTAATAGAAGGATTGGATTAAGCTTACTATTACAATTCTGTGCAACGCAGGTTCTGCTGCACGTTGTCTGTCATTGAAGAAAAATTGAAAATTTTCAGAGATTTGGATTTCGGAAGATCCCGGAAAATTTTTATCACTATATCTTCGATTCAACGATTTATTTTTTCCTACGTTTTCTCGGGAAGCAAACAGAGAGAGAGAGAGAGGGACGTGTAGTTACCTCGGAGTTGTTGATAGAGCAGTTGGCGACGACGGTGAGGAAGGTGAAAGCGAAGGCGAATGCGGCGGCGACACGTGTCTGAACGGGAACGCCAGCACGACGCTGCATTTTTTTCCCTTTCGGAAAATGCTGGGGATGATTGTATTCTTCTGCGTTTTCTAGAATATTCTATTTTTATAAAAATGCTCTTTTCGGAAACTTCAAGGGGTGGTACAGAAAAAATAGTATCTTACAAAACTATCCCTGTAGCGTAGGGAAGAAGATCAAGAGTTGTCCAGAAAAAATAATGGTATTAAGCTGGTTTTTCTGGAGTAGATTTCCTTTTTTTTTCTTTTTAGATAACCATCACGCGCGCTCTGATTGGATGTAACACGTCGTATGGACGTTTTTTTTTTTTTGGTTTTTTCACCGGTAAATTTTTGTTGCTGTATTTATTGATGAAAAGTAATCAGTAAGAGCTTATGCCATAAATTAAAACTCTTTTTTTTTTTTTTTTTTTTTAAAAAAAAAAAAAACTTAAGTTTAGGTCCAGTGCATCCAGTACATTGGACCCGGTCAGATGATGACACATGTCCAAAAATGAATTCATGTCATCATTTCGACGAGTTCAGTACTACTAGACACCTGGACTAAGCTTGACCAAAAAAACAAAAAGTCAATGGCACTCCACCCATTTTATCCTAAAAATTATAAAAAAAAAAAAAAAAATCCATTGTAACCCTACAATATGAGGTTAGATTTCTTTCAATTTTAATAGGATATGTGACAAGTAGCATTAATTTGATTTTTCAACTTTACATATCTTATATCTAAATTTAAAAAGAATTAGAGAATGTAATTTAGGCCTGATTGCAGAATTGCTAATTGATGGCATTTGAAAGTTGGAACGGGCGGATTTCTGTTACCAAATAGTGAAGGCTTGTGTTTTCTGTTTGAAATACAAAACTTGAATGGTTCATTAATTTTTAGTGTGTTTTGGCAATAGCTGTGTTTTAATTTTTCAAATTATGTATAGCTTTTTAGAAGCTTACTTTTTTTTAGCTACAACTATGCTTTAACCAACTTTCAGTTTCAATCAAAAACTACATCCAAATGAACTGATCTGATCAGATCAGATGTAATAGAGATAATCCACAGAAGCCTTTCAAGTGGGGTTAATGACTGGTTCATTTTCGAAATATATATAGCTTGTAGGACATGTCTTCAAAAGCTCTAAACAGTGATCAAGCAAATACACTTGATGATGAAATATCAGAATCAACAGATGCCTTCGCCAAGGCAATCCAAAGGTATAGCAAATAAAACCATCAAAACGGCCAAGTGCAACTGGAATTCTGGCTTCAGCCTTCAGGCATGTTGATTGTCGGGTAGCCAAGCAGTTGCTTAGATCACAATTCACAAACCTCAGGAAACAAACACAGTTACAAAGTGATATTATCAGATGATGGGAATTTTTCAAGTGTAACTCATATTTAAAGATAAAAAATTTAGAATCTAAAAGGTATTAACACCTCAATATCTATATTCTCCCCACCACTGGCATAAGAATCCTTATATCCCCACAAACCACTGCAAAATATCAGATATAAAAATTTGGAACAGATGTTGTGAAATTGTATTAAGAGTTTGGCTAATCACACCAAATTGGATTCAAGTGATTGATCAGGATACCACCAGTAGAAGTATAGTAATTGAGAAGAAAAATAGTAAACCAATGCAAATTTGCAGTATTATGATTCATTCAGCAGCAGCGGTGCCAGTAGCTTTCAACATCAATAACAAAGTAACAGCAAGGTACATATGAAGTTACTTTCAAGTACATGGATTATTAAGGCTACGAGAGATTCCAACTGATTTCTCAGCTTCAAAAATTTTGCAGAAGAAACAAAAATTTAAAATCAGGGTTCTCATGTTTCAGATCACGCAATGACATGAGAAGCTTACACATTCAAGCCCCTTCAACAGTGGTTATCCTCAGACTTTGTAACCAGTGATAGTAAAACCCCTTCCCACTATCTCACCGGCACAAAACCAGGCAAAGCATTCCAGCCCAAACAAAGCAGCAATACCAGCATCTTCGACCTTCAACTCTTGCCTGTGCTTCCACAAATGCTTGACATAATCAAGTTCCTTCCACAATGACTCATAACGACCAGGAATACTGTACAGAACAGAACAAATAAGTCCAATGAAGTTGCAGATGTATAAATCTGAAGGAAAAGCTGTGCATGATAGTTCACTTCACCACAATGAGTACAAACAACAACAACCATGACCAAGCCTTAGTCGCAAAACTTTGGGGCCAGCTATGGATCCTCAACAGACTAGTCCAGATCGGCCACATGTATTCTTTTCACTATTTGATTCTATCCATAATCATTCTCTATTACTTCCTTAATTGACATGTCATTTTTTTACTACTATTAATGTTATTTTTGGTCATCCTTCACCACAATGAGTACAAACATAAGGTGATGTTAATTTTTCCCAAAAAGTAGTAGAGCTAGACATAATTTTTAATGAGGTAGGGGTGTGAGTGGGTTTTCCGTGATGAGGTAGGGACAAGAATCCAAAAGCCACCACAAGTCCAAACCATTGCCAGCCCTATTCTAATGTTATCGCCAAAGGAACTGAATGTTAAAAAGTGTATGGTCATGAAAAGGCTTTGATTTAGAAGTTCAAGATGTGGAACAGGAACTAGAGATGATAAGTTGCGACAATAAAACAACTTTTACTTCTCCAACACTCTCATATATTAGTAGTAGCAACAGTAATATGAGCACAATTTTTCTTCAAGTTATTAACCCTAATAACTCAAATAGCCCACAAGCAATGGAATTTTCATTCATTATTATTCTAGCAGAAGTTATTTCACTTAAGAAGTATTTATTACCAATTAGATCTTCTACAATACTAATTAAAGCAAAGGTGTTCTGAAGGATACGATAGTTTACACATGGTGAGGCTTGTTAGACCAATGTAGGTTTTTAATTGCAAACTTTACTTCCCAATGTAGATCTTTAACAGTAAATTTTACTTTTCAATGGAAGTCTTCACTTTTCTAGTTTTCTTTGCATAGAGTTCAAACTTGTCCAACCAGCTGTTGGAGGTAAGTTAAAAGCATATATTGAGATTCTTACCTTCCCTGCATAACTCTAGTGCCCATCACAAGCAGTACCATACCACATGCAATTTTAACATATTAACAAATACCTTAGAAAGCCAATAAAAAGCACATTTTTTAAGTTTGCACCTACCATGAGCAATCTATATCCATACAATATGTTACAAGAGCATTGTTATGCTCTACTGGATGCAACAAGCAAAGAGCTCAATGAAAGAAAAAAAAGGATCAAATAACAAGATATTCTAGAATTATGGTCTAGTTTTGATGCGGGACTTTATCGACACCTTAGATAGGAAACTTTAGTTATCTATGAGTCTTAGTAATAAGTTTTTTTAAGTTAGAAAGTTTTTGGTTCAGTTCTAGTTAGCTTTCTTAAGACTATGGGTAGTTTGGTAATTCCATATTTTTGGAATGGGCTGTATCAAAGGGCCATGAGTCTAAATTAATGTTCCCTTTTTAGGAGTCCTAGTCTATCTAAGAAAGGGATTGGCAATAGCCTATATAAAGGCATCAATGTAGTCAATAAGAGTCAGATAAAGAGATTGAGTTTAATAAAATTCCAACAGCTTATTTTTTGATAGGAGGGTGAGATTGCCTTCTCTTTCTTAAGTGTGATTGCTTAGTGAACCTAGGTGTTATTTCCTAGGTCTATCTTTCTTTGTTTCTCACTCCAACTACTGCTTTGACACCAAACAAACATCATACTCATCAAGATCCAATCTTTTATTACCTAACCCTACCTAAACCCTTAAATAACAAAACCTATTTATGAACCCTTTGAGATCTCATCAAGAATCCTAATTTCATGCCAAAATTCAAAATATCCTTTTGCAACAATAGTATCGGAGCCCATTAAGGCTTTTATCTTGCGTAAAATTAACTCACCAAACACCTAATTATTGAAATATGCATCATTGCACATGGTCTATACTAGAGCCACTATAATGTGCTTAATAATTCATACTGTCAAATATTCATCAAGGCACATTATCGATTTTAGGCTTATTTACAACATTCTTGCAATCGTTTTACTTAAGAGCTAGAATGCTTATTGCTAAATATATGGTGCCCAATATTTAACATGTTCTCAAACTATCTAATTTTTATAAGATAATACCACTACACACAATTCATTTTAAAAAACCCACCAAAACCAAGTAAAAAGTAATTTCAAATGTCAATATGACACGGGGAAAAGAACTATAACCTAGCAAGACGAGTGTAAAACAATTGCTTGGACAAGAGGTTGCATTTCTCCACCGTGGGTGGCTCCTGAATGAATTGCTTGTTCTGCTCCAACAACTGCTTGTAGTAAGCACCTCCATGCTTTGAAACAAACTGTGAAGCTTGGACAGCCTTAGACTGCAACTGATGCAACTTCGACGCCATCAACTTTCCCAATTAAGCCTAATCATTAAAAAAATTAAAAAAAAATAAATAAATAAACCAATATGAAACAAAATACTCAAGTTTAACATTGGAGCCCAACTTCATATTTCCAAATTAGAAAAGAAGGCCATTATGCACATATAACACAACCACACCGCTATTCTGGTTATTAACAAGAAATAGTGAAGACATATACTACTAAGTACTAACAATTAAGTCTCATTCATTCACAACTCACAACCATTCACAGAAAACATCTTTTTTTCCTTTAATTGGTAATTACACAATCACCAAGAGGGCCACCTTGCTCTTACAAGGGGAAGATGTGCCATTTGAGCTTGAATTCATTGGCCATTCACAGCAAAGATACCAACTTTCATACCAAACACATAAAATGATAAATAAATAAATCAATCAATCAATTCATATAATCAAAATTTAAGTTCAAGCCAATATGGGTTTCGATCAAAAACCCAAAATTTTAAGATTCTGATAGCCACACATATATATATTTTCAGAGAGTTCACACTGTGTTTCCAAAGTCAGAGATTGCCACGAAGCACAACTTTAACATTACACAAACCCAATTAAATTAAACCCAAAAATTATAAGAGCAAAAACAAAAGCAGATCTGTCAAAAAGCAGAAGATCTAAAACAAAAGCACAAGAGATAGAATTAAATTATTTTTTTTTTCGTGTAAAGAAAATATAGAATATAAGGAGATTAGAAATCTTGAGTACATGCGAAGTGAATTAAAGAGGCTTTACCTTTGTTATTGATCTATTAGACGAAAGAGCAAAAGAGTGAGAAGCAGAGGAAGAGGACGGCTCTCGCCGCTGCGAAGTATGAGCAGTGCGAGCGAGAGAGAGAAATCGTTTGTGGGTTTTAGGCAGTTTAGCTGTGGATGCATTTTATTTGTCTTATAGTGGGGTAAATTTGGCTTTTCAAATTTACTTGTTAAGGTAAAAGACTAAAGACAAATTAAATTACAAGAATAGAAGCCTAGGTTGATACTCTCTCAAATGAGTTTTTGATGGTTGCATAAGAAATTTAGAGTTTAATTTTTGCCTACATCAAAAATTTATTGATATCTTGGTCTAATGATAAATACCAAAAATTGATTGGTGTCTTCTTGAAACTCTCTAAAAAAAAAAAAAATCTATTTTCTTAAGTTATCTAACTTTTTGTATTCACTTCCCCAACAAAACTCTCTCATTTTTTCTTTATTCCATTCAAATATTATATTTTAATCAATGGTCATATCTTTCATTCTAATTCTTAGTACAAATTCCCCAAACTGGGGGCGAAACTGGATTTCTAAGAATAGGGGGTCAAAATTATAAAAAATATAAAAATTGAATCAATATAAAAGTGTCATACAATAAATAAGAAAAATTTGGGGAGCCAACCTTCTATATTTTTGAAAACTTTAAGTAAATTTAGGAGTAAAAATCCAATATTTGAGAAACTTGGAGAGCCAAACTTTAAGTAAATTTAGGGGTAAAACCCGAACATCTGAGAAGTTTGAGCTAGTCCCTCCTATCTTCTATGTGGTTTTACCCTTGACCCAAACCTTATTTCCATTCACTCAAATCTTTAACTACACAAATTCACCCAAATCGTCAAACCTAATTCCAAATCCATGCACTTAGCCCCATCATCAAACATAACCATAGAACGAAATACCAAAAAAATAAAATACAAAGGCATTGATTTAAGATTAAAGGGCCTCACATTTGACACAATGTGCCCTTCAACTTTGTGTCACCATTCTTAGTGGCGACAACTCTAAAGACCTTAGCATCAATGACTTTGCCAATGTCACAATGTTGTTGCTTTCGCAGTAATGCTCCTCTAATGATGCTTGATTAAGGATTAAAGGGCCTCACATTCAACATAATGTGCCCCTCAACTTTGTGTCACCATTCTTAGTGGCGACAGCTATAGAGACCTTAGCATCAATGACTTTGCTATGTCACAATGTTGTTGCTTCAGCGGTGATGCTCCTCTAATGATGCTTGAGAGAGAGAGAGAGAGAGAACAAAAAAATGGGTGGTGGGAGGAAATCTCTGTTAAGAGGGATTAAAGAGAGCAAGAGAGAAATTTGTTGAAACTGAAAACTTTTTACTGAAAGTACTGTAGATAAATGTAAAAGTTAGTTAAAATAGTAAACCGAGACTCATGAATAGTATCAAAAAGTGTAGTGGGGCTCATGAATAGTAGTAAAAATAAGTTGAATAGTAAAATAAGCTGACTTTTTAATTGGTAGCCAAACGCACACTTAAGGTCTGTTTGGGATCTACTTATTTTGCTGAATTGAAAACTTTTTGCTAAAAGTATTGTAAATAAAGGTAAAATCCGCTTATTTTGCTGAAATTGAAAACTTTTTGCTAAAAGTATTGTAAATAAAGGTAAAAGTTAGCTGAAATAGTACAATAGGACATATGAATAGTACTAAAAACTGCAATGGGGCCTATGAATGGTAGCAAAAATAAGTTGAATAGTAAAATAAGCAAATTTTATCATGCCAAATGCACACTTGGTGTCAAATTATTTAGTAAAGTTACAATACTCAACAAATTTGTTGAGTTAGCGTGACAAAGAAAAAAAAATTGTTGAGGAAATGGCAAGTTCTTTGGAGATGAAAGAAAATGAGTTTTGCTCACCAAAACTAGGGGGAAAAAGTTAGGATTTTTGGAGCTCCTTGTGAATGCTCTAATTTGGGATTGTTAGAAGCTTTAACATTCACAGTGTTTAATTGAAAGGAAAATGGAGATAACACAAAAGAATGGAGGGAAAGGAAAATAGTCCTTATGTTTGGTTAGACAAAAAAGAATGGAGAGAAAAGAAAGTAAGGAAATCACTTGATCTAATGTATATCTCTTATTTGTTATTAGAACAAGGTCACGAGTCTTGACCCTTCTACGAGGAAGAAATCTTAAAAGAATCCTCCCAAGTCAATTAAGAGAGGAATCCAACTACTAATAAAGAAAACAAATTTCTGAACTATGTATGACTTTCATGTATCAAGAAGTAGTTCGCAGAGATCACTTCCTTTGTTTGAGTAAGGTTTTTATAGTCCCCAATAAAATGTTTTTTTTGTATCTCTGTAAGTTCAAAAATGTCTAAATTAATGCAACAAATGTAAACCTTTCCTTGTCTATGAATCTTCAAATAGAGACTAAATTTTATAAAGATGTGGAGTAAAACCCAGTTTTTACACATTCCAATTCCAACATGTCATATCATCATATCACATATTAAAGAATAGACATAACCACACTCAATCAATATACTCATATGAAAATCCAACTCAATTGGGAGTTTATTAAGATGTTATTATGTATAGTAGGATGTATTAAGTTTTAGATAAAAAACTAATATGACAATCTCTTATTGGACGATGTAAAACATGAATTTTACACCACATCTTTACCAAATTCGGACTCTTTCAAATAATATTAAATTAGTAAGCAGCCGTTGTCTATTTTTTACAATATTTTGTTAACTGCTAATTTAGTATAAGAAAATTTTTATGGAAAAATGAAACTTTTATCATAAAAGCTATTAGCTAAGTGTTGATGCTCATTTTGGGGAAGCCCAATAGCAGGAAGAAGCCGAACAATATGGAGAAAAGAGTTAGTGGATTGATAGAAAAACCATTAAACCCGAATGACAAGAACAATGGATCATAGGCCCATAAAGTAAATAAACGGGCCTTGAGGAAAGCAAATAGGCCTAAAGGAGCCTAGAGAGAGAAGTAGTAAACCCATGGGCATTATGTGATGTAGAAAAGTAAGAATGAGTCACAACAGGGCCGAAGTAATGAAGTAAGAAAGTAAGGGGTTGATGCAAAGCCTACGAGTCCCAAGGATGAAGGATACAGTTATTAGGCCAGGGAAGCCCAAAAGAGTTAGTAAAAGCCCATGAGAATGCAAAATTAGAAAATGGGCCGAGGATGCCCAAAGAAAGCAAATGGGCCAAGGATGTCCAAGGAAAAAAAATGGGCCAAAGGAGCCCACAAGCAATGTAATGGGTCAAGAAAGCCCAAAGTAGCAGAGTATAAATCCAATGACCATACTGGGTCATTGTAACCTATTGAGAGAAGAACATGCAACAGGCCCAAAAGAGGCTCAACAAGTACAGGTCAAATAACACCATAGCAGAAATAGTAGAGTGACATGACAGGAATGCTAGTAAGATTACGGAAGGAGCAAAGAGTGGGCTAAAGAGAGAAAAACCCACAATCAAGTAAGGCCTAGCCCTTGAAAGGAGTAAGCCAATAAAGAATGGAAAATCATAAAACAATTCATGCCATAAGAGGTCAAGGATGAATGGCAGAATGTACAGATAAACCTCCAGACCATGGCAAACGCATAAGCAGCGAACAAAATTTTGACGTACACGGAAGTGGAGCACACGCAAGGCCCAGGCACTACCAACCTGTACCCAGCTAATACAGGAGTGGTAGGTCATGGGTCAGAGGTAAGAGAGGATATGGTCCGGCGGTGGGGAGAAGGGAAAATCTATTCTAGGGTTCCCACTCAGATTCTTTTGGGGGAGATGTCCTGTTGGAATGACATACCACCCAAAAGAAGGAAGGATGAGTTGGAACCATTAGGTGCATGTCATGAGGGATAGCAAGAGAGAATACCCATACTGTGGTGGATAAGAATGCCACGGTGAACAAGCAAACAAAATAATCTTCTTTGTCTTGTAATGGAGAATGGCACAGCCAGCACAAGTAAGTGGTGGTGGTTGGGCAGCTGACAAACCAGTGGATGGTCAGGAAGGACACCCAAATCCAGACAAAAGTAGTTAAAGGGTAAAATAGTAAAAACAAGTCACAGCAGGCAGTATAAAAAGGGCCCTCGTCGTGCACAATATCATCATCGCAAGAGTAGCAACCACTAAGAGAGAATTACAGCACCACCATAACATTACATGAGTAAGCACTAAGAAAGAGAGAAAATGGTGGGAAAGAATAAAAGTAACAAAACGGAAAAAAAGAAAAAGAAAATATAATCAGTAAAAGAAATAGAGAGGGTAGAATGGCAGGTATGCACCAATAGGCTAGTCCATTCTCTCCCTCTAAAAGCCTACCATCTGTTAAGGATAAATGATTTGTTTGGGCATAAAGCATTCAGGCCCGTTCCCTTAAAGTGGATAATTTCTACAGCAGGATTCTCCTGCGAGGTTGTCCACGTTGAGGAAGTGGTTCCCTCCTTGGTCTTAGTCCTATAGCACAACTGAACACGACATACTAATCTTCTTTCTTTGATCTCATTATTATTTCTTTTCTTGACTTTGCAATTTTACTTATGATATGAATCTTGTATTTGTGTTGTCCTTTTCATTAAGGATCCCTTATTTGTCTTTCCTGGCAGTAAGCACATCTCTTTTATTACTGTTTTATTATATTTATCTGCTATAACTCTTTTGCAATAGTTTCGTTTTGTCTAACAGCAAATGTGTTGCCTTTAGTATTGGCCCATTGTATCTGTCTGCCATGATTCTGTTGTAACAGCTACGCCTGCCATGGGCATGTGAGCAAAGTTTCAGCAAAAAATGGGCATAGTTTGTGCACAAGTCGGACCAAGGTGAGTTGCAATTAGACTAGTCCTGACTTTCCTACCCAAAACACTTGGGCCTTAATGCAACAGGAGGTAGCCTAGCCCAACATCTCAAAAAGGCCCACCACACTAAGTACTAGCTTTTTATAATAACTAGTGTGTAGATCTGTGCATATACACGGGTACAATTAAAAATAATTACAATTATATAGTTCAAATTATACATTTTTTCGAGAAGATGTTCAAACTATACATGGTATTAGCTTACACTTTTTTTAAATCATACATTTCTAAAATATGTAATGGTTTTTCATTATATATATGATTTAGAATTTAATTGGTTTTAGACTATTTGGTTTTTGTACTCAATAATTCACTTATCACAAAAATTAAAAATTTAGATAGACACATGGCAGAAAACTAAACTTTAATTGAAATTCAATTTAGAATTTAATTAGATTTGGACTCTTTGATTTTTATACTCAATAATTCACTTGGTGTTAAAAATAAAGTCTGATTGGAATGTGTAAACTTTGGGCAATGAAAAGTTTATTTGGGATATGTAAAGTCTATAAGGGAGATGTATATCCATAAGTGTCTATAAGGAAGATGTATATTTATAAGTGTACTCATTATTACAACCTTATCCCATAAACTCTACAAGTATTCTAAGGTCCTATATATATGTGAGATTACTTTACTGTTATTGTACACATCTAAGAGAGATCAAAAGAATTGTGGATAACCACTTGAATATAAGAGTTTATCAATATATATTTCTTGTTTCTTTTACTTTGTTTTATATATTTCTATCATTTCACAACACGTTATCAGCACGAGTCTCTATCCAATTTCTAAAGGAAGTTGTCATCCTATTGTTCTTGAAACATCAAAGATTATTTGTGTAGTTCTCTTAACTCACTGTAAGTTTTCTTTAAAGAATTAGTAATTATCCTATTTATTTTTCTTTACGTTTTATGCTCATAATTTTAGTGATTTTTAATTGATTAAAATTTTTATGAGATTCACGTTATCATATTGTTATATATTGTTATGAGATTCACGTTTATTTAGTTAAAAATATATTGTTAAAAATGGTTAGTGATAAAACAACTCAATCATACCTATAGCTATATGTAATGGGTTTTGATAAACTTTAAAAAAAATCTAAGTATTGTTTCATTACAATCAAATTTTGAATATGTATGTGTAGTATTGTTTCATTAAAATTGTGTATGAAAAAAAAAATTAGTTATTTAATTTCTTTTGTAATTATATATTTGATATAGATATCAAACCTTACAAAGCTTAAATTTGTTGCCCTTGACATCTTAGGCAAGAATTTCTTATCATGGATCCTTGATTCTAAGATTCATCTGGAAGCAATGAATCTTGATGAGATCTATGTTGATGTAATAAATCCTGAAGATATTATTATGGATGGCAACATAATATCCCCGAAGGATTATTCAAAAGCAATAATTTTTATTTGTTGTTATATACATAAAAAACGGAGTACTTTACTATAAAAGACCCCTTAGGAGAATTATAAGTTCTAGAAGAACTTGATCATCCTAAAAGCTCAGTATGATGTGCACTTAAAGTTGCAATAAACTAAAGTTGTAAGTGAATTAATCTAGCACTTTAAAATCAACCCACAATTAAAATTGTATAATAGAAGACACATATATTATGTTTCGAATGTGCTCATGCAGTAGCAATATCGAATGCATATGTTCATAATGAGCTTTTGCTGAAAAACCACCAATCTCGCCCGACCGGTTCTACTCCATTCCCAGAAGCAAATGGAACCTCATTTGATAAACATAGAGGAAATTATGTTCGTGGTCGTGGTTGTGGACGTGGAAGGAATAATCAATATAGAGAGGATCGTACTCATAATTCTTCAAAAAGGAATAACACACCTTACCATTAGAAGAATCAAAATGGCAAGGGTTTACAAAATAAACCATCAAATGGTCATGAAAATAAGTGTTATAGGTGTGGAATGGAAGGTCATTGGTCACGTACCTGTCGTACTCCTAAATATTTAGTAGATCTGTACCAAGCCTCCATAAAAGGAAAGGAAAAGGGAATTGAAACGAACTTTGCTAATCATAATAATCTTGAAGATCTTATGAATTATCTTGATTTTTTCAAATGGAGTGGATATGACTCATCTTGATATGTCGTTGATGGAAAATTTGATAATTTGATTAGTGATGGAAATGTCCATACCAATTAATTATTTTTCTTTCATTATATTAAAGTTTAATTTGTGTTTTGCATATGTGAAGATGCATGGGTCATACTAGTAAAATCAATTCCAAGATAAATAGAGAAGATTTTTGTCTAGCAGACAGTGTAACAACTCATACGATCCTTAAAGATAAAAAATATTTTAAAATTTTAAAATTATGCAAAACCAATGTCAATACCATATCAGGTTCATCAAACTTAATTGAAGGCTCTGCAAGAGCGATTATCATGTTGCCAAAGGACACAAAACTTTGTATTGATGATGCTTTGTATTCTTCTAAATCAAACAGAAATTTACTCAGCTTTAAGGATATACATTATAATGGTTATCATATTGAAACTAATAACGAAGGCAGTGAAAAATTTATTTATATTACTTTAATAGTATCGGGCCAGAAGCTCATATTAGAAAAACTGCATATTTTCTCTTTTGGGTTATATTATACTACAATGAGAACAGTTGAAACAAATGTTGCAATACACCAGAAGTATTCGAACCCAAAGGTTTTTATGCTTTGGCATGATCGTCTTGGACATCCAGGATCAATAATGATGCGTCGAATTATTGAAAACTCTCACGGACATCCCTTAAAAAACCAAAAGATTCTTTTATCTAGTGATTATCTATGTAGTGCATGTTCTCAAGGTAAATTAATTATCAAATCATCACATTCAAAGATTGTTGTTGAATGTCCATCTTTCTTAGAAAGAATTCAGGGTGATATATGTGGACCAATACACTCACCTTGTGATCCATTCAAGTATTTTATGGTTTTAATTGATGCATCAACTAGATGGTCACATG
This sequence comes from Quercus aquifolioides, assembly GCA_019022515.1. Taxonomy (NCBI): domain Eukaryota; kingdom Viridiplantae; phylum Streptophyta; class Magnoliopsida; order Fagales; family Fagaceae; genus Quercus; species Quercus aquifolioides. Next base: position 42,384,618 of record CM032327.1, read on the forward strand.
TATATTTATTTTCTACTAGAAATGTTGCATTTGCTAGGCTTCTTGCTCAAATAATTAGGTTACGAGCACAATTTCCTGATTATCCAATTAGGAAAATTAGTTTAGATAATGCTGGTGAATTCACATCTCAAGCTTTTGATGACTATTGCATGTCAATTGGAATTGATGTTGAACATCTTGTTGCCCATACACATACTCAAAATGGTTTAGCTGAATCACTTATCAAGAGACTTCAAATTATTGCTCGACCTTTACTTATGAAATCAAAATTACCAGTTTCTGCTTGGGGTCATGCTATTTTACATGCTGCATCATTAGTTTGCATTAGGTCAACTGCTTATCATAAATTCTCACCATTGTAACTTGTACTTGGCCAACAACCAAATATTTTTCACTTGCGCACATTTGGTTGTGCTGTATATGTATCTATTGCACCCTCACAACGCACTAAGATGGGTCCTCAACATAGACTTGGAATTTATACGGGTTTTGATTCCCCATCTATTATTAGATATCTTGACCCTCTAACTGGTGATATTTTTAAGACACGTTTTGAGAATTGTCATTTTAATGAAACAATCTTCCTACCATTAGAGGGAGAAAAGTCGTTGCCTGAAGCACGATGTGAGATTACTTGGAATGTTTCGACGTTATCTCATTTTGATCCTCGTACAAATCAATGTGAATTAGAAGTTCAAAGGATTATTCATTTGCAAGGAATTGCAAATCAATTATCGGATGTATTCACCGACAATAAGAAAATAGTGAAATCTTACATTCCAGCTGCTAATACTCCAGCACGGATTGAAGTCCCTGTAGGACAATCAGTTAATACAGCAACAAATGAATCAAAGCCACACCTGAAGTGTGGAAGACTTGTCGGTGTTAAAGATAAAATTCCCCGGAAGAGAAAAGTACAAGAAAAACAAGTTACAGCCCATAAATAGGCTATACCCAGAAAACAGGTTACAGAAATAATTGATCTATCCAAAACTTATGAAAAAAAATCTTCTAAAAATAAACCTCTTGAAGAGTTATCCCTTGAAGAGGATCAGGTACCTGAAAATAACGAGATCTCGATACATTATGTACATACAAGAGAAATATGGGATAGAAATAAAATCGTTGTCGACAACATATTTTCATATAAAGTTGCTCTTGATATTACCAGAAGTAATGATAATGAATATGAACCACAAACCGTTGATGAATGTCAACGTAGAAATGATTGGCCAATGTGGAAAGAGGCAATTCAAGCATAATTAAATTCACTAAGTAAACGTGAAGTTTTTGGACCTGTAAATCTGAACACCTAAAGGTGTAATGCCTGTTGGATACAAATGGGTATTTGTACGTAAGCGAAATGAGAAAAATGAAATTATAAGGTACAAAGCGCGACTTGTAGCACAAGGTTTCTCGCAGAGACCTGGTATTGATTATGAAGAAACATATGCTTTTGTAATGGACGCAATTACATTCAGATTTTTTATTAGCTTGGTAGCAAAAGAAAATTTGGATATGGATGTTGTTACAGCATATCTATATGGATCATTAGATAATGATATCTACATGAAAATCCCTGAAGGATATAAAATGCCTGAAGCATATAATCCTACATCCCGAAGTATGTATTCTATCAAGTTACAAAGATCCTTATATGGGTTAAAGCAATTCGGACGCATGTGGTATAATCGCCTCAGTGAATATCTTTTGAAAGAAGGATTTGAGAATAATCCAATTTGTCCATGTGTTTTTATCAAAAAATCAGAATCCGAATTTGCTATTGTTGTAGTATACGTTGATGATTTAAATCTTGTAGGGACTCTAGAAGAGTTAACAAAAACAGCAAATTGTTTAAAGAATAAATTTGACATGAAAGATCTTGGTAAGACAAAATTTTGTCTTGGCCTGCAAATTGAACATCTTCCAAATGGAATTCTTGTTCATCAATCAACGTACACAGAAAAAGTCATGAAGCAATTTTACATGGATAAAACTCATCCTTTGAGCACTCCAATGGTGGGTCGGCCACTTGATGTCAAGAAAGATCCGTTTCGACCACAAGAAGATGATGAAGAAATTCTTGGTCCTGAAGTACCATATCTTGGTGCAATTGGTGTTTTGATGTATCTTGCAAATTACACACGACCTGATATAGCATTTGCGGTTAACTTACTGGCAAGGTATAGTTTTGCACCAACTCGAAGACATTGGAATGGAATTGAGCATATTTTACGTTATCTTCGCGGGACTATTGATTTGGGATTATTTTATCCAAATGGATCAAAACCACAGTTAGTTGGATATGCTGGTGCAGGTTACCTTTCTGATCCACACAAATGCTGATCACAAATTGGATATTTATTTACTTATGGAAATACTGCTATTTCATGGAGATCTGTTAAGCAAACAATTTTTGCTACTTCCTCAAATCATGCAGAGATTATCGCAATTCGTGAAGCGAGTCGTGAGTGTGTTTGGTTGAGATTGATAATTCAACATATTCGTGAGAACTGTGGATTATCATCAATCATAAAAAAGTCCAACGATATTATACGAAGATAATGCCGCTTGTATCACTCAAATTAGGGGAGGATATATCAAGGGTGATAGAAACAAGCATATTGCACCAAAATTCTTTTATACACATGAGCTCTAGAAGAGTGGCGATATTGATGTCAAGCAGATACGATCATGTGATAATTTGGTTGATATGTTTATTAAGCTATTACCGACTGCGAATTTTAAGAAGATGGTGCACAAAATTGGTATGCATTGACTTAAGGATATTTTTACTATGAACAATGGAAATTCTATGTACTTATGAGGGGGAGTAAATTTTCTAAAGGATGTGTGTTGATTGTACTCTTTTTCCTTCGCTAAGGTTTTTTCCCACTGGGTTTTCCTTTGCAAGGTTTTAATGAGGCAATCCTAAAGCACTAGAAGTTATACAAGAATATTGTACTCTTTTTCCTTAGCCAATTTTTTTTTTTTTCCACAAGGTTTTTTATTTGGCAAGATTTTAACGAGGCATATTCTTAGAAAGTGGTCATCCAAGGGGGGAGTGTTAAAAATAAAGTCTGATTGGAATGTGTAAACTTTGAGCAATGAAAATGTTATTTGGGATATGTAAAATCTATAGGATAGATGTATATCCACAAGTGTTTATAGGGGAGATATATATCCATAAGTGTACTCATTATTACAACATTATCTCATAAACTTTACAAGCATTCTAAGATCCTATATATACGTGAGATTACTTTATTGTTATTGTACACATCTAAGAGAGATCAAAAATATTTTGGATGACCACTTGAATATAAGAGTTTATCAATATATATTTCTTGTTTCTTTTACTTTGTTTTATATATTTCTATCATTTCACAACACTTGGTACAAAATTAATAGTTAAATAGCGCACATGACACAGGAGCTCCCTAGTTCAAGTCCGGGCAACAGCACTTTGAAAAAACTCCCTGGGTCAGCGATTTATCCCGCTATGGGCCCACCCGTCGTGAACAGTGATTAGTCTCTGGTTGAAAGCTTTGAGGAAACACTGTGGGAAACCAAAAAAAAAAAAAGAGAATCAAATCTAAAATCTAATTGAATTTTTCCTGAGGTTTTGGCTATTAATATATATATATATATATATATCATTTTTAAGAGGAAAAAAAATCTTAATAATTATATTTGATTTCTATATAATTATAATAAATAAAAAAAGGAGAAGAAAAAAAAAATCCAGTATATGTCCGTACCCAGTAAAAATATTTAAAATGAAAAAAAGGAAACAACTCATGTCTCATTTCCTCAACTGTCTCTCTCTCTAACATACACACACGGCGAGCCGTTCAATAATCGATCTCTTATTATCTACAAAAAGAAGACGGAATGCTAGATGATTTTTGCTTATTCAGGAAATGGGTATTGCTTATAAATCAACAAATTCTCTTGTTTCTTATATATTCAATCGTTTGATTATTAGAGTAAGCCTTCCATTTCATAGAGCTCTTACTTCTTATTCTACTACTAGAACTTGTGGTATTAATAGTAGTAGTAGATGTAGAGAAAATGTGAAAACCCCACATCAGAATCGGAATCAGTTCTTGAAATCTGTAAGAGATGAGTGCAAATCTCGGAGCTTAAGGGATGTTGATCATGCCTTAGACCTGTTTGATAGAATGCTTCACTTGCGCCCTTTGCCTTCCATTGACGATTTTAATCACATGTTCAGTGCCATTGCAAGAATGAAGCATTACACTGTTGTGGTTACTCTAATTAAACGAATGGAATCATTGGGTATCGCTCCCGATGTTTATACTCTCAGTACTTTGATCAATTGCTTCTGTCATTTGAACCGTGTCGATTTTGGGTTCTCTGTCTTAGCAACAATGTTGAAACTTGGTTGTCAACCAAACTATATAACTCTAACCACTCTTGTCAAGGGGCTCTGTCTTCAAGGTAACATTGCTGGAGCTGCGAGGTTGGTGGAAGAAATGGAGAAGAAAGGGTATGAACCTAATGCAATTACTTGTGGAACGATACTAAATGGTCTATGTAAGATTGGTAAGACTGATATGGCGATTGGGTTGCTTAGGAAGATAGAAAAAAAGTATTTTGAACCTAATGTAGTGTTTTATAACACAATCATTGATAGTTTATGCAAGGATAGATTGGTAACTGAGGCTTTGAACCTTTTATCTGAAATGATGGGTAAAGGCATTCAGCCAGATCTTGTGTAAGCACTTACACGTGTTTAATTCAAGGTCTATGCAATTTTGGTCGATGGAAAGAGGCTACTGCTTTGTTGGATGAGATGGGGCAAAGGAAGGTTATGCCAGATGTGCAAACATTTAACATATTGGCGGACACACTTTGCAAAGAGGGGATGCTGATAGAGGCTAAAGAAGTTTTTGATGTGATGATTCAAAGAGGCATTGAGCCTGACACAGTCACTTATAGTTCTTTGATTGATGGTTACTGTTTGCAAAGCAAAATGGATGATGCAATCAAAGCCTTTAATATGATGCTTGAGAGGGCTTGTTCACCTGATGTGTTTAGTTATAATATATTGATCAGTGGATATTGCAAAAGTAAAAGAATTGATGAGGCAATGCATCTTTTTCATGAAATGTCTAACAAGGGATTGGTTTCTGATGTTGTGACTTATAGCACTCTTATAGGTGGTCTTTGTCGAGTAGAGAGACCTCAAGCTGCACTAGAGCTATTCCATAAGATGCGTGCTTGTGGCCAGCATCCAAATCCCCGTACCTATGCCATCTTGTTAGATGGTTTATTTAAGAACAAACATTTTGCTGAAGCAATGGCATTGTTTAAAGAGATGGACGACAAAAATCTGGACCGCAATATTGTGATTTACAGCATCTTAATTGATTGTATGTGCAATGTTGGGGAAGTTATGGCTGCAAGAGAGCTCTTTGATAGTCTTGCCACCAAAGGGTTGCAACCTGATGTTTGGACTTACAATATAATGATCAAAGGGCTTTGCAAAGAGGGTTTGATAGATGAAGCGAGTGCGTTGCTTGAGAAAATGGATAGGAACAGTTGTTCACCTCATGATTGCACATTTAACACAATCATCCAAGGTTTATTGCAACATAATGAGACATCAAGGGCAATGAAATATCTCCACATAATGGTTGAGAAGGGTTTCTCAGCAAATGCAACCACTGCAACCATGTTTATTAATTTGTTGTCATCTAATCAAGCAGATAACAACATTCAAGAATTGCTTAAGAAGTCTACATGAAGGCCTTTAAGTTTTAAGTTGCTCAACGTCAAGAAAAATTTTCATATTTTAACCTGTCTCAAGTCAATTTGTAAGTGACATATATATGCCTTTTGAATTTAATTCTTTTCACATGATTATATTTCTTTTAAATTCTATGCACAGGCTTGTTTGCTACTTTAACTATTTGATCTTACTTTGCAATTTCTTTGTGCGTTAATGTTGCTGCTTTGAACCTATTTTCATAAATATCTATTTCAAAATTTAAAAGATGTGAAGTTAGTTAATGTTACATATTGTACTCATAAAATTTGGCATTTTCATGAATACTTATTTCAAATTTTGACTTTAGTCAATCTATAGTAAGATGGACTTTTGGATAAGTTTTTGCACTATTCTTTTTGTATTTATTATACTATTATGATTATTTATTATCGGTGCATGCCATATATTTGATGAAATTTCTTCTAGACATGATATGTAATCTTTTCATTCCTTTTTTTTTTTTTTTTTTTCCTTTGCCTGTTATAGATTTACATCTTCTTTTTTTGCATTCACAAAATTGTGGTTGGTTCTTACGTATCTATGTTTTTTTATTAGGTTTTAATTGAATTATGTTGATCACAAAATTGATCGATCATTGAGAATTCTAGGGAATCAATGATTAGATATAGTTTTGTTATGAAGTAAGGAACAAAATTGAGCCTACAAAAGATTTTCCTAAGTGGCTGAATATAGCTGATCAACAGCATGCAGTAAATGGCTATGTAAATGACTAATTGTGTTAAAAACATTTGAAATCTGTCATTTGTTTCTCCCCTAATTCTCATCCCTTTACTACAGATGACTTCAAATTGTTATTTGCAGAAGAGAACTGAATGGCAAGGATTGTCATAAAGTAATTTTTACTCCACAACATTCCTTTTCGCCTTTAGGCCGGAAAGATTAATCAATAGGATGAGTGCTAATTCCTGACTTAAATGCAAGTTAGGCCAACTAATTCAAAACTGAGAACATATTGAAGCTCTTTTATATGAATGATTGAAGCATGGAGAATGGAGGTAACTCACCTTACTGACCAGTACAAGGCTTAACACAGCTGTCAATCCTCAATCTACCTTCTCGATTAAGTTAAAATCATATGTTTTCTATACATATGTGTGTATGTACAGGTGTAGGTAAGTATACATACAATAGTTTATTCTACTAGAGGATCATTGAATAAAGGCGTACTCATGTAGCTTTTTTAGTTTATGCTAATATGCCTTCTGACTTTGGTAGCAGTTGCAATCCTATTGTCCAATGTCCATCCACCAGATGGGAAATGGTAACCCATTAAAGTGTAGTATGTATTTGATATCCAATTCTATTGACATATGTCAACACTTCATCTAGATCAAATTGTTTTATGTAGGGTTGAAAAATTCTTCATTGGAGGGACAGTTGGGTTTGTTCTCTGTTTTAAGCATCTCATTTCCTGTTTTTGTTTGAGATTTCTAATAATGTATGATGTTAGTTTTAGTGATTCCTAAATAATTATGATTTGACAATCTACATTTTGAACATAAATTAGTTGGTATAGTTGCTAACGATGGTTTTGAGATGGTCGTTTGGAATTTTGTGCAGAGATGCTGATTGTATTGGTTTAAAATGGATGGTTTCCATATTCTATCAACGTTTGATTGTTCTTTCTTCCTCTCTCTCTCTCTTTTATTTTTTTATTTTATTTTAATTTTTAATTTTAATTTTGATTTTAATTTTAAAATTTGATTTTTTTGTTATAGACTTGCTGCATAGGGAGCCACAACAGGAAGTGTGGTGCACTTAACAGAATATTTGCAGGTATATGGTCAACTTGACAACTTGATTTGTTGAAGTTTTTTTTTTTTTTTGGTTGATAAATACTTGATTTTGGGAAGTTACTAGGCTACTGAATTATATTTGAACTCATATGTGCTGTTCATGATTTTTATGTTACTGATTATATATTGTTTGTAGTTACAGCATGATTAGACTCTTTTATGTGGATTTTGTTCTTGGATGTAATTGAACATATGGGTTAGATATATTTGTTAATGAATTTTTCTGTGCGTTTTGCTTTTTAGATGGTCTTGAAGATATTACTTCTATAATAAATTAGTCTTGAAGAGAGGCATGTTGATATTGGATTGGTGCTGCATGTGCAAAAAATGCGGGTAGACTGTGGATCACCTCCTCCAATTCCTATAGCTTTGGAGCTGTGGACTACGGTGTTCTGTTTATTTGACCTCTATTGGGTTATGCCAATGAGAGTCATTGATATGTTTGTAGCTTGGCAGGGGACTATCGGCAAACATAGAAATATTGCTTTTTGGAAGGTTGTGCCAAATTGCATTATGTTGTGTCTTTGGCAAGAAAGGAATTCCAGAAGTTTTGAGGGGTGCGAATGGAATATCCTAGAAATTAAAGCCTTCTTCCTTCGTACTTTGTTGGATTGGAGTGCTGCTTTTCTCTCTCCACCTTTTTTTTTTCTCACGTTTATTTGATCATTGTATTTTGAATTGATTGTACTTCTCTCTTAGTACACTGCTGGTGTACTAGGTTTGTTTTTATTTCTAATAAAATTTTCGTCACTTATAAAAAAAAAATAGTCTTGAATAGATTACTTCTATAATAAATTATTCTGGAAGATGTTGATTTTTGTCCAATATGTTTTATATATATATATATATATATTGTTTTTGTTTTTGTTTAGGTGTACCATAAATCATGGTGGTTTGGGCTTTGAAAGACTCTGTAAAGAGGGAGTGAGTTGCACTGAAGAGATGGAGTTTTCTTGCAATCAGCAATTTTTTCTGGTTAAATAATCATTTGTAACTACATTTTACTTTTGATCAAAGTATCTGATCGTACAGAGTTAGATGCTGAACTTATTGAGTTGTTGGTGCAATTACATTATAGAATAACTTAATTTCTGACCAAGGTTAGCTGCTCCCAATTTAGTGGGGATCTGTTTAGATGATAATGTAGTTTGGAATATGATCTTAGAGGTGGATTATTTGTTTAAGCAGCCCAACAGCTAAGTGGTGAAGTTTAATGTTGTGATTGACCAATTAGCTCTACCATGATGTATGCTTTCTATAGGGTAATTTAGCTTGTGTAGTAGGATCTAATGATGACATGTGCAAGTGTGCAACACAATGAACTAATGCTCTTAGATGATGTAAATATGATTTTCTTACCCCATTTCACCAAATGGAGCATATTCTGTTTTCTTAGTTTTTATTGGTCACTTTAATTTATCTAGTGTTTCTCAAAACAGAAAACACATGAATATATAAAAGCTGGTTGAATTTGTCCCAAATAGAATTATTAATCTTCCTCTTTCTTCTTCATTTTGTATTTTTGTTTTGTTTTTGTTTCAGTCAAAGAGAAATGAATTTGAAACTGTTGCAAGATATGCTAATCTACTTTTGTTATGAATTTACTATTCATCAAGATTGAAACATTGAAGCATCAAACAAAATTCCTGATGCATGTTTCTTTCATTGAGGTACATTCGTTATATGGTTCATTTTTCTTCTTAATACCTAGATATGCCTGCAGTCATATGCTTTAGAGCACGTTATTCTTTCTGAAGCTACTGATTTCCCATTTCAATTTATATTAAAGGGCACAAAAGAAGTAAAATAGGGAAAAATTCTTAAGAATTCCTTATTTGTAAATGTGCACAAGATAATAGGTTCCAATACTTCTGAAATGCTATTTGCAATTTTACATGATAGCCTACTTGTATTGAGGAATCCAATTTGATCCGTTTCCTTGCATAGATTCCTTCTGTTTCTTATATCCTTAGTAAGAAGTATATTGTAATGCTACACTAGCATTACAATAATGCAGGAATAACTCAATCCTTGACGGTTGGGTTAAAACCTTCTGATTTCTAGTTTTGGAAAAGTATTCTTCTGGCAAGGAAATGGTTTTATGGACGTAAAATGGAGGGCTGTTAAGGGTGAAGCCATTACCATTATCAGTAGTTCTTGTAACAAAGTAAGAGATGAAGGCATATTGAATAACTTTCTAGTGATCCGCATTGTGGATGTTCTTATATATTATACAAGCAATAGGTGGAAAGGGAATTTAGTTGACAGGACCTAACAATGTCAAAGTTCACTGGAAATATTGAAGATTTCATTGCCTAGAATGGCCTTGCAAGATACGTAGATCTGTCCTCATTCTAGAAAATGATAATATGAAGTTAGGATAGGCTATTTCCTTCTGTGTAGATAATTGACTAGGTCTTATAATTGACTAGGGAGGTTAAAGACCAGACCATAGTTGGGGATTGTATTGGGTGAAAATGGCTGTGGAGGTTCAACAGTTGAAGCTGTCATTGAAATCTGTTATTTGATTTGGAATTTTTGTCAAATAGGCACTGGTTGTTACATCTGAACTGGCAAGAAGGAAAAATTATGCTAATACCTGTTGTCCTTTCTGTGATAATGAAAAGAAACTCTTGAGGCTTTACCATATCATCATTTCTTGACCCTAGCTAGAGCCTTGTGGTTTGGCTTGGAGATTTTTATCATAACTATTGTAAATTACCTCCATCCATACAGCAGTAGAGAATAATGCTGATTAATGGGGTAATGATAATTGTAAGGAATATCTTGATTTTTCATTCATTTTTTCAGGTGAATTTGTGGAATCTAGGGAATGAGCATCAATGTTGAAGCTCTCCCAACCTTTTGCATAAAAAATTAAAAATTTTCTTTGGACTTGCAGGGAAGCCTTTGGTAATCAACATATTTCTTCACAGAAATCTACTTGAGGCGGCAAGGTATTCTATTAGTGGCAGATAGAAGAGCAAAGAACAAAAGATGGGGAGGGTCAGGTTTTGTTGGCGGAGATGAAGAAGGCAAAAGGATCATAGCTGGCTGCCATAGTTGGGAGTCTCTGGATAAGGTGGCAATCATCTTTCTAGCTGTCAAAGAAGCCTGGGACGCAGCAAGAAACAAAGGATTTAAAAAGGTAATTATTCTTGTAGCTATGCTTAAGCAGTGGCCTTATATCAGAACACTAGGCTTCTTAGATGGCAAACTCAATTGGTCATGGAGGATGTATGACACATTGGCAAATGGAAGGGGATGATCTTGCTGCAGTAGCAGAAAAAGGACTTTTCTTTTTTTTTAGTTGGCATTGTCATGTGTAGCTACCACTATTGCTTTTTGATTTTTGCCAACTGATGTTGTACTTGACTATGAATATTAAAAAAAAAAAAAAATTGGAAAATGAAAAATGAAAGAGATTGTTGCAGCATACGTGCAAGCTCGAAAAGAGCTCTGGACTAGTAACCGAGGAAAAAGTTTTTATTTATTTATAATAATTTGATAGTTGGGAGAGGGATGCATACACAAAAGATTAAGATATCATTTGGTCTATTGCAATGCATTACTGGACTTCATGTGTATAGAGTCGCGTAATACTATCCTTGTGAAACCGGATGGTTTGCTAGAGAAGATAAGACAGAATCTAGAAACTGTGTGAATCAAATTGGTACAGAGTGGTCTATCCTTTTTTTTTTTGAGGAACAGAGTGGTCTATCTTAAACTCTAGCTGTCTGTCTTAAATAGTAGTATCAACTATCATCCACGAGAGAAAAGCCATATTGCTAATTGTAGATTGCAGTTATAATAATTAGGAGGCACTTTTGCAGAAGCACCCCATTTTTATGCATATGACTTGACTTCACTTGACAAATTGAACACATAGATAACAAATAAGCATTTTGATGAGTTAAAATGCATTTTTTTTAATAACCAAAAGAGAATGCTCTTACAAGTTACAAGCTCCTTTTTGTTCCTCTGGATAAAAAACTTAGAAGGGCATCATATTCAAGTCTTTATAAATGTTGTTACTAGTTACTACATGACTGGTCTTTAGTATAGTTAAAAGACTTCACTTAATGGCGGCCATGTGCACTTATTAGTCATTAGCTGTTACACGTTTCAAATGGTTCTCATTAAAATTGAAAAGTAGCAAAAACTAATACACGCTATAAAAGTTGCTTGACTTCCTAAAAAAAGCTAAATGTTGTTGTGCTAAAAGTGTCTATTTGGGAATAGTTTATTTAATTTTTTGCTGAAAGTGTGTTAAAGTATACTTGTACCTTGAAATTTTTTTAAAAAGTGAAAAAAAGTGGTATTAAAAAGTTGTACATAAAAATTAAAACTAAGCAAATCAACATAAAAAAGTGCACAAAAACACCCATTAATAGAATCCATAATTAAATTATTTTTTTCTCCCAAGGAGAAAGGTTTAATGATTATATTTTAATTCTTAAAAAAAAAACAGAAGGGTAAACTTTTTTTTTTTTGGGAAACAACAGAAGAGTAACCTAGCTACATTATTGTTATAATTAGAATCAGAACCTAGGGTTTTTTTTTTGGAGAAAGTAATCAGAACCTAGGTTTGAATATGAAAAAAAAAAAAAATCAGAAACACCAGCGACATTTATTTATTTAATGAACTACATATGTCAAGGGGGACGGCGAGAAAAGGACAGAGACAGTGGCTGTCTACTTTGCTCCACTGTCTCTACAGCACCGAAAACCCAACCCGAATTGTTAGCTGGATCCGACGAGGAATACTACATTTTTGCTGCTGCTTCTTCTTTTTGTTCAGGAAATGGGTACGGCTTCTGTTAAATCAAGAGACCTTATTGCTTTTGTATTCAATCCTTTCATTGTTAGACTAATAACCCTTCTTTTTCAACTTCATGCTTCTTCTTCTTGCTGTTGTTATTCTACTCTTACTACTACTACTGTTACAATTAGTGGCAAAGAAAACTTGAAAACGCCTAATCAGAATCCGAATTGCAAACAATTCTTGAAATCTGTGAGACATGAGTGCAAATCTCGGAGCTTGAGGAATGAAGCATTACTCTATTGTGCATTACTCTAATTAAACGAATGGAGTCATTGGGTATCGCTGCCGATGTTCATACTCTGAATACTGTGATTAATTGCTTTTGTCAATTGAACCGTGTTGATTTCGGGTTCTCTGTCTTAGCAACGATTTTGAAACTTGGCTGTCAACTAGACAATATAACTCTAAACACTCTTCTCAAGGGGTTCTGTCTTCAAGGTAACATTGCTGGAGCTGTGAGGTTGGTGGAAGAAATGGAGAAGAAAGGGTATGAGCCTGATGCAATTACTTGTGGAACCATACTAAATGGTCTTTGTAAGATTGGTAAGACTGATATGGCTATTGGGTTGCTTAGGAAGATAGAAAAAAGGTATTTTGAACCTAATGTGGTGTTCTTTAACACAATTATTGACAGTTTATGTAAGGTTAGATTGGTAAATGAGGCTTTGAAGCTTTTATCTGAAATGATGGGTAGAGGCATTCGGCCAGATATTGTCACTTACACATGCTTAATTCAAGGTCTATGCAGGTTTGGTCGATGGAAAGAGGCTACTGTTTTGTTGAATGAGATGGCGCAAAGGAAGGTCGTGCCAGATGTGCAAACTTTTAACATATCGGTGGATACACTTTGCAAAGAGGGGATGCTGATAGAGGCGAAAGAAGTTTTTGATGGGATGATTCAAAGAGGCATTGAGCCTAACACAGTCACTTACAATTCTTTGATTGATGGTTACTGTTTGCAAAACAAAATGGATGATGCAATTAAAGCCTTTAATATGATGCTTGAGAGGGATTGTTCACCTGATTTGTTTAGTTATAACATATTGATCAATGGATATTGCAAAAATAAAAGAATTGATGAGGCAATGCATTTTTTTCATTAAATGTCCAACAAGGGATTGGTTTTTGATGCTGTGACTTATAACACTCTTATAGGTGGTCTTTGTCGAGTAGAGAGACCTCAAGTTGCACTAGAGTTATTCCATAAGATGTGGGCTTGTGGCCAGCATCCAAATCCCCAAACCTATGCCATCTTGTTAGATGGTTTATTTAAGAACAAATATTTTGCTGAAGCAATTGCATTGTTTAAAGAGATGGAAGAGAAATATATGGACCGCAATATTGTGATTTACAGCATCTTAATTGATTGTATGTGCAATGTTGGGGAAGTTATGACTGCAAGGGAGCTCTTTTATAGTCTTGCCACCAAAGGGTTGCAACCTGATGTTTGGACTTACAGTATAATGATCAAGGGGCTTTGCAAAGAGGGGCTTATAGATGAAGCAAGTGAGCTGCTTGAGAAAATGGAAGGGAATGGTTGTTCACCTCACGATTGCACATTTAACACAATCATCCAAGGTTTATTGCAACATAATGAGACATCAAGGGCAATGAAATATCTCCACATAATGGTTGAGAAGGGTTTCTCAGCAAGTGCAACCACTGCAACCATGTTTATTAACTTCTTGTCATCTAATCAAGCAGATAACAACATTCAAGAATTGCTTAAGAAGTCTAAATGAAGGCTTTTAAGTTTGAAGTTGCTCAACGTCAAGAACAACTTTCATATTTTAACCCATCACAAGTCAATCTGTAAGTCATATATATATGCCTTTTGAATTTGATTCTTTTTACATGATTATATTTCTTTTAAAATTTATGCACAAGCTTGTTTGCTGCTTTAACTTGTTGATCTTACTTTGCAATTTCTTTGTGCGTTAATGTTGCTGCTTTGAACCTATTTTCATAAATATCTATTTCAAAATTTAAAAGATGTGAAGTTACTGTTACATATTGTTCTCATAAGATTTGGCATTTTCATGAATACTTATTTCAAATTTTGACTTAGTCAATTCATTGTAAGATAGACACTATTATTATGTATTTATTTATTATGATTATTTATGATTGTTAGCTATAGCATATTGATCAGTGGACATTGCAAAAATAAAAGAATTGAAGATGCAATGAGTCTCTTTCGTTAAATGTCCAACAAGGGTGTGACTTCTAGTGTTATGACTCACAACACTCTTATAGGTGGATTTGACTGAGTGGCGAGACCCTAGGTTGCGCTAGATCTATTCCATAATATATGAGTTTGCGGTCAACATCCTAATCTCCCGACCTATCATGTCTTGTTAGATGGTTTATTTAAGAACAAACATTTTGCTGAATCAATGGCATTGTTTCAAGAGTTGAAAGACAGCAAGTTGGACCACGATATCGCGATTTACAACATCTTGATTACGGGTTTGTGTAACAATGGAAAACTTTCAATTGCAAGAGAACTCTTTTATAGTCTTGCCAGTAAAGGGTTTGCAACCTAATGTTCCAACTTACAATAGTATGATCAAAGGGCTTTGCAAAGAGGAACTAATAGATGAAGCGGGTGAACTACTTGAGAAAATGGATGGGAATGGTTTGCACATATAACACAAGTATCCAAGGGTTACTGCAACATAATGAGACATCAAAGGATATGGAACTTGTTATGATAATGGTTAACAGGCGCTTATTAGCTAGGAAGCATGGACACTACATTTAGGGTGTTGTATCTGTGTCGTACCCGTGTCATACCAGCTGTTTCATATTATAATTTTTCAAAAATTGGTCGTGTGTCCGTACCCGTACCTGTGTCCGTGTCCGTGCTTCCTAGCTTATCAGTGAATCTGGCCACTACAACAATATTAGTTGACTTGTTATCTGCGAATCCAGCAGATATAGCACTTCAAGAGTTAATTCAATAGCTTGAATGAAGAATTTTAGTTTAAAAATAAAAAAAATAAAAAACTTAAAGTGGTGGTGATGGATTGGTGTTGTATGTGCAATGGGGAGACAACTAACCACTTACTCCTACTTTGCCCAGAATCTCAAGAGTTGTTAGTGCATTCACCATTTGGGGTTCATTGGGTCATGCTTTGTACTGTTGTGGAACTTTTGGCAAGTTAGTCAAACAAGTTCAACAGACTCAAATCTAAGGTGTTTTGGAGAATGATCGCTCATTGTCTTAAGTTTGGAGGGAAAGGAATACATGTACCTTTGACGGGAATGAAAGATCGATTCATGAGTTGAAGCTTCTCTTTTTTCAAACTTTGTTTGATTGGGCAAATGCTACGGGTGTTTTTACTTTTATTTCTTTACTTGATATGCTTGATTTTTGTACTTTCATTGTTACTTAGTTTTTTCCCTTGTAGCTTCTAGCACACGGCCTTTTTTTCTTTTTTTTCTTTGTATTTTCTCTTCTTTTTTGAATGAATTTTATTACTTATCAAAAAAAGGCTTTTAGTTTTTTAACATCAAGAACAACTTTCAAAATCTAACAGCTAGTCATACAATGAGTATGTCTATTTGTTGGAAGTTGATATTTAATTTTTATAAAGTGATGTTTCTTTACATGCCACTGGAGATTTTTTTTATAAAAAAAATTCTATTTTGTTATTGTTCGCATCCTTCTTTTTTTAATGAACTTTTCTTTTCAAAAGTTTGACTCCTGAAAATTCAAAGTATTGTTTTTTATGGGATGTACGTTCAATGTTATGGATAGCAATATAGGTATAATGCTCAAGCACATTGTAACACTGCCTATTATATCGTGCAGCAAATGCTTTAAGCTTTGTGGATCTATATGTACAGTGAACCGTGAAAACAATTTTTATTTGTGTAGCTTGGTTTGTTTATCAACTCAAGGTGGTAGTTGATAATGACCTGCTTCTTCTTGAATGTCTAAGAGAGAGCCAACTTAGGTTGCAGTGCAATACAAATAATTTCACAATTTAATCATTTCGACATTTGCTGTTTTGAGTAACAAAATAACAAGTTTGAAAATCAAAGTAGAAGAATATGTGTTATACTCCAAATTCGTGATTTTTTTTTGTTAGTTATCTACTAACATTTCATTGACTTCTCAAATACTGACAATGCTTCTAATATGCATGCACCTGTTTTCCCTATTAACTATTCATCTAGCTCATAAATTACTATGGATTGAATATGAAAACCATCAGATGTCTCTAACTGTCTGGTTGCTTTGCATTATTGTGGTTAACATCCTATGTAAACCACCTCCCCCCCACCCCCCCCCCCCTCTTTTTTTTCCCTTCCTGTTCTTCTTTGCTTGACTTCCCAATTCAATTCAGTACACCATTATGACCATCTTCCCTCTTCAAAGTTATATTACTTTCTTCTCAATATTTATTAGATTGACAATTGATGCATGCCCGTGCAGATATTGAAGAACACAAACATTAAAAAATGGTCAGGCAGGTCAGCTGTATGGTTTTTCTTCCACCATAAATTTTTAGTTTAGCTTTGACTTATTTGGACTTGATTTGAAAATTGACCTTCAAACAATTTTTAGTTTGGTTTTGACATGAAAACATATTCTGGATGAAGTTTTTATAAACAGCCTGCCTTTAATTGTACGTGGCTCTATTTAGTATTTACAAGAAACCCACTCTTTGGATATGGCTGTCATTATGGAATATGTTGAATAAATTTGTTTTTATCAGAATATGTTGTAGACAAGTTAATCTATGAATTTCCAATTTGCTTCCACTTTGCATGCAGAGCTGTCAGTTTGATTAAAGTGTCCTTATTATTATTATTTTTAATATATAAATGGGTATGCATTAACATTTTGTATTAAAAAATTTCTCTATATTTGTGTTCAGGGAAAATTTAAGCATCTGGAGACTCTATGCTACATTGCCCAATCTATCATCGTCAAATTCTGTGTGTTAAGTAATAGGGTCTTGCTTTAGATTGAGAAGGAAGATGGAAGCCTTTCTCCTTATACATTTACTTCAGTTAAATCTTCTTCTTTTCTTTCCTTCTTCCATTTTGTATTTATATTATTTTTTTTCTGTTGATAAATTGGAACTTGAATAAATCTCATTTTATTTCACAGGCTTCAACAAAATCACTTGCAAAAAAGTTATGGGCCAAATAGAAATTTATTAAGCAGTTTGGAGGTGGTAGGCAGTATGTAAAGGCTATGGAAAATTAGAGAAGCTCTGCCGCAGAGTGGTTTCATGTGTTAGCTTAGTGGTCATTGCTGTAAGAGACTCCATGGTGGTGCTGGTAAATGCTTGGCTCCCTTATCATTCCTTGATGTGAATTTGATAAATAAAATTTTGTTTGTTTTCCCAATCTTTGATTGAGTCATTAATTGATAGTGTTTTGCTTTTATTAATATTGATGTGACATGCACTAAATATATACAACAACAACAATAACAACAAAGCCTTAGTCCAAATACTTTGGGATCGTATATGGATCCTCAACAGATTATTTATCAGACTTGGAACATCAGTAGTATGATTTAAATATGACCCAGTCTTACAAGAGGTTTCTGATGTTGCCTTCTTTACTCTCTCACTCCTCGTTTTATGTTTGTTTACATATAAATGCCTGTGAATCTAAACAGTCGCTCCTGCATGGCTTCATTCTTTTATTTAGCTTTGTTGTGATTAATGAATACTATTGGAATTTGCATCATTTCTTTGATCGAGTAGGAAGTTGCAAGAGGCCATGTACAGTTCCAATGGGGTAGCAGGGCTGGTGGTTGCATGCTTGATTCAGTCTTGGGATTTTGGTCTATGTAATGGCAGTGGCTACTAAAACATCTATTTCATAAGTGCTCTGCTTGGTACTTGTCTGGGATTGCTTGGTACTTCTTCATGAATTTTTGCAAGTCCAAGGCGTGGGTTGAGTTCAACGATGCTGGGGAAAAGTTGGAAGGCTAGGATTTGAATAGGTTGATAAGGATTTTGAAGGTCTGTATTTGTTGATCCTTCCTTGAATTTACGTTCTCTAAGCTTTATCTCATCAGTTGAGCGGATGCAATATTCCTTAGTGGCAGAGAAACAACCACTGACATGGTTTAAGTTTGAGAACCTAAGAGTCTTTGTAACAACTGTTTATGTGTTTTCTTTATGCTATTTGATTAGGTTGGCAACATGTCACTTGAACCCGTCGAGACATTTAGATGCACCAGAACTAGAAGAGCCCTTCACTTTGGACATGAGAAGCATGGTAAAGGGTCAAGTCACAAGTGTGGATCAATGGGCAGAGCATTGGAAGATATTGGAATGTCTATGCTGATGGACCTTATATCTAGAAATGCAAAACTCAATTTGGTGCAGACCCATGTCCAAACATATGAATCCTAAGATACTAGAACTTCCAATTCAAGGGTTTGAGAAGAAGAAAATGAATTCTAACTCCATACATATGCTAGACCAATTATACTCATTTCTACATGCATTAGTAATATTTCAAGCAGTATATTCTTTCAATCAAATGTAAATACTTTTGTTTAAGAACTATCAAAGATACAAATAACACTTTATTAGAAATAGATCCAGAAAATGTAAGATTTAGGCCCCTTTCATTTATGCCATATTAACACCTGTCAGAAACATCATTTTAATGCACAAACATTATATTTAGGAGATTGACATGGTTGAAGTGTTTGACCTGATTAAACTAAATTTATGAGTTGCATGTTAAATGTTTTGTAAGAATGACATGGTTGTTCTGCTCAAAGGAATATTTTAGTGTAATTTGTGATATGATGCATTTAACTTTTATGCATGTTTGTAACCTGAATATATGTTTCATATGCTTTCTAGAGCTGTATTAACGTTGGAATTGGTAGTCAATTTTGAGTAGGGTAGTTTGGTTAGGTGGTCTACCTAAGGAAGTTGCTGACAATTATCTACATGCTTCTTTGTCTGTTGACTAAGAGATGGGTGACATACATTGCAATCTTGTAAAGCAAAGCCCTAGTTTAGCAAGAAATTATTCACTCCTATGGGAGGACTCGTCCCATAGGAATGAATGATTTCTCCTAGATTAGTCATCATAAAATCCACTTTCTAAAATGGATGAAATAAATGCTTATTAACTTAATCCATCACAAGTGGTTTGACATTCATTCTTAATTCATGAATCAGCTGGATCCAAGGTGAATAATTTCACTTTGTAGATCAAATTTAGAGTTAATGCTGATCATAGGCATTCGAAATTAGTACAATGATTACAATCATCTTTCAGCAAGCTGAGTGGAATTATTTGGAGCTATTTTCTAGACAAGCTTGCTATTGTTCCAGATGCGAGGGAATTGGAGATTGTAAGTATCACCATTTATTCCAAAAAAGGCAGTTGTTTCTCCTGCAATGTGGTCTGAAGTCTTAAAAGCCTTACAATAAATGAAATGTGACCTGGTAAGTGCTAGCAACCTTTATATTCTGAATTCTCTATATTATGATCACTTTCATTGGTTCCCCTGCATGACAACATTAAAATTCATATATTTTTTTTCCTTGCTATTACAAATGATTCAGTATTTAATGAATCCATTCAACTATTTTGTGCACCCATCTTTCTTCTTCTAAATCACATGTATTAATTCTTGTTTCAGGTTTGGTTTATGCTGAAGCATACTTTAAACAAGCTGTTACAGTAACCTGTTGCTAAAAGGAAAAGCATCATGAGAAAAATGTTTAATATTGTTAGTTCCTGCCAAATTTCTATATTCTCTTCTTGCTTTATCAGTGTTCACTCCACAGTACCCATTCGACAGGTAGGAAAACAAGAAATTTGTAAATCAGGAAATCATTTACTAGTGACTTTTAAGTTGCTGAGCTATTTCCCAGCTAAAGTTTTGGCATATGTCCATCTATATCATTAAAAACTTTTATTTTGTCACCTTATCCTCAAGATTGTTAACTTTTACTTGCTATTGCAATAATCCTCAGCATTTAAGAGTTAAAGATACTATATATATAAAAGAGAGTTAATGATACTTGTGGGGCCAGAATAAGTCAGCAACCCCGGCCCATCCGAAACCGGGCCCAGAGGCCCACACCGAGGACGCCTTAAAGGTCCGAGGTCCGAGGACGAAAGTTTAGAGCCCAGGGCCCAAGGAGCATTGCCGAGGATGGTTACATCCTCGGGAGACTGAGGTCAGAAAGTGGGCATACAGCATACCTTTAAGGGGAATCTCCCCAAGCATCCAAGGAGCAAATAGCAAGAACCAATCACCGGACATTGAAGCATGGTGGAGGAGCAAGTCCCAGGTGAACTGTCACCTCCACATTAAATGCCCTCAACTAACGCTCTGGCCGCATTAATGAGGATAGGACCTCTGAACAGTGCCGTCTTGGGCGCTGCAACCCACTGGAGGTATGGGAATGCGGCTGATGGGACAGGCTCTCAAGTAGAAACCGGGTTGATCAACAAATGTAGGGCTAGGATCATCTGAAAGAGAAGTATATAATGTAAAAAGTCCCTCTTGTGAAGGGGACGGACGAAAAACCAGAGAAAAAGAAATACTGTAGCAGAGTATTTTCTCTCAACCATTGTAACCTCATTTGAAAGAAATAAGAACGACTTCAACCCCCATAAACTCGTCCGAGGAGCCTTATTGTGTATTCCAACCCATATTTAGGATACCAGCATTCACGTACAACCATGCATGGCCGTTGCATTCTTTACTAGGGCCTAGCTCTTGAGCCCATACTCTATAAATTTATTGGAGGGCTAGTTGGGCTTGGGTCCACTCTCTCAATCTGTAGAGAGCGCTCGAAACCGGTCCCTACAATACTAGTATTAGATTCTATTGAATGAGGTCATCAATTTTAAAAATCTTGTCAGTGACATTATAGCCTAATCATACATTTATTTTGTTCTACTTATTTTTAAAAATATAATATTTGATTTCCCAAAAATCCTAATAATACTTTATTTTGTTCTGTATATATGTGTGGGGTCAGAAAGAGTCAAGCAACCCCGGCCCACTTCGAACCAGGCCCAAAGGCCCACGCCGAGGAGGCGTCCAAGGTCCGAGGACGAAAGTGTAAAGCTCAGTTGCCCAGAAAACAGTGTCGAGGATGATTACTTCCTCGGACGGCCGAGATCAGAAAATGAACAAGCAGCACACCATCAAGGGGAGTCTCCCTGAGCATCCAAGGAGCAGATAGCAAGTACCAAGCGCCAGCAAGGGAAGCATGGTAGAGGAGCAAGTCCCAGATGAACTGTCACCTCCACATTAAATGCCCTCAACTAACGCCCTGGCCGCATTAATGAGGATAGGATCCCTGAATAGTACTGTCTTGGGCGCTGCAACCCACAGGAGGGATGAGAATGTGGCTGATGGGACAGGCTCTCAAGTGGTGGCCTGGCTGATCAACAAATGTAGGGCTAGGATCAACTGAGAGAGATGTATATAATGTAAGGAGTCCTTCTTGAAAGGGGGACGGAGGGAGAAACCAGGATTAAGAAGTACTGTAGCGACTTGTATTCTCTCAAACCTTGTAACCATTCTTCAAAGAAATAATAAGAACTCCAAGCTCTGAAAGGCCAGTCCGAGGAGCATTATTGTGCATCTCAATTCACGTTTAAGATATTAGACTCACGTGTGACCATGCATGGCCGTTGCATTCCTCACTAGGGCCTAGTTCTTGAACCCATTCTCTATAAATTCATTGCAGGGCTAGCTGGGCTTGGGTCCACTCTCTCAGTAACAGAAGTGCCCAAAATCGGTCCCTACAATTGGCGCCGTCTGTGGGGAGAACTTGTGCGTTAGTAAGGACAACAGCCAAGCATGGTAGGATCAGGCATTCACCAAGGAAATCCCCATCGACCTGAACCGGCTAAATCCCGGCACCAGGGTAATTATGGCGACCCCGAGGGCGGTCAGAACGAGAACGGATGATTTCGAGAGGGAAGCGTGCATACCTCAACAGCGAGCGAAAGCCAAACCCGCCGAGACGGGCACGTTCCCCAGAAGCGCGACAATGGCCATGCCACGCGATCCGAAGAGGCCCATAGCCACGCTTCCTAGAGAAAGGATGATAAGGTGGCCATGCAGCGCGAGATAGATGATCTGAAGAGGAAGCTGCGCCGTGCGCGGCGAAGACGGTCTGAACTCAGCCCTGACCTGCCCTCTGACGACGAAAGTGATGACGAATACATGCAAAGGTCAAGAACACCCCCCAGCGAGACTTTCTCCCACGAGGAGGAGCGCTACCAGAGGCGTAGACGTGACAACCCAACTCCCAGGGGCTTAGGGAGTGACGCCATGAGCAAGGCGTTGGATTGGCTCTCCAAGTCGCCCTTCACGCGTTGTATAAAGGAGGCAGTGCTCCCTCGGCGGTTCCAGCAGCCAACCTTCACTGCTTGCAACAGCAAAACGGACCTCGTGGAGCATGTGAGCCAGTTCAACCAGAGGATGGCTGTCCACTTTAAGAACGAGGCGCTGATGTGCAAAGTCTTCCCATCCAGCTTGGGACCTGTGGCAATGAGGTGGTTCAATGGTCTAAGGACGAATTCCATAGACTCGTACAGACAGCTGACCCAGGCTTTTGGTTCCCGCTTTGTTACGAATAACAGGCCTCCTTGGCCCATGAGTGCGTTGCTGTCCCTGTCCATGCGTGATGGGGAGACCCTCAAGGCTTACTCGGACAAGTATTGGGAGATTTACAACGAGCTGGACGGCAAGTACGACGATGTCGCCATCAATACATTCCAGAACGAACTACCAATGGGGCACGGCCTGAGGAAGTCCTTAACCGGTAAGCCCGCCACCAGCGTGCGGCGATTGATGGATAGGATCGATAAATACAAGCGGGTAGAGGAAGATCTACTGCAGGACAAGGGGAAGGAGAAGGTTATCCCTCAGGAGAGAAGGGATTTCAGGTCGGACTGGTACAGCAACGCTCGCCCGATGAGGGATTTCGGTGGGCAATCTGGGGCGACCAACGCCCAGACTGTCAGTGCTGTGTTCCGAGAACCAGTACATAGGGTGCTGGAAAAGATAAAGAACGAACCATACTTCAGGTGGCCGAATAAGATGTCTGGGGAACCTGAGAAGCGCAATCAGAACCGCTACTGCCAATACCACCAGGACCACGGACATGCCACGGAGGACTGCAGGAACCTCTGGAACCACCTAGACTAGCTAGTCCGAGAGGGGAAGCTGAAGCACCTTCTGCACCATTCCAGCGGCCAGCAAGGCCAGACCTACCAAGAGCCTCGGAGGGACACCGCCATGGGGCAGCCCGCTGGGACGATTAATGTAATCTTGGCGGCATTAGGAAGAACAGGCACACACCCTACGCGAGTGTTGTCCGTAGCCCAACAGCCTGCCGAGGGGTCCTGGACTGAGCCGAAGAGGGCCAGGAGGAGTTTTCCCCCAGCCTTGAGTTTCTCGGAGGAGGACAAGATTGGGACCACCCAGCCCCACGATGACGCTCTAATTGTTACCCTCAGAATCGGGGGCTACGACGTGAAAAGGGTGATGGTGGATGGTGGCAGCGCAGCCGAGGTCATGTATCCAGACCTCTACAAGGGGCTGGGGCTAAAACCGGAAGACTTAACGCCTTATAGCTCCCCCCTAATGAGCTTCGACGGAAAGCTCGTCATCCCAAAGGGCATGATCAGGCTGCCCATACAGACAGGCCCAGAGGTGGTGGAGGTGAACTTTGTAGTGGTGGACACGTACCCCCCCTACACGGCCATCGTAGGAAGACCCTGGCTGCACACCTTGGGGGGCGTTGCCTCCTCCTTGCACCAGAAGGTGAAATTCCCATCAGGGGATCAGGTTCTAGAGATCCGAGGTTGCCAGCCCACAGCGAGGCAGTGCACGGTGGCTGCCATATCCTATCGGCTTGATGCACAGCCCTCGGCCCCCACCGAGGAAGGTTTATAGCAATCAAGGACCCCGGTGGCGCCTCCTAGTACAGTTGCCGAGGAGGCTAAATGTGAAGACCTGGAGAAGGTGGTAATTGACGATGACCCGGTGAAGTTCTTCCAGGTCGGGGCCCAGCTGCCTCCCTGGGAGAAGGAGGAGTTACTTGAGTTCCTCAAAAGGAACCTTGACGTGTTCGCATGGGACCCCTGCGATGCCCCTAGGATTGATCCCTCCTTCATCTGTCACCACCTTAACGTCAACCCATCCGTGATCCCCAAGAAGCAGCCGCCTCGGCGCCCGTCAAAGGAGCATGCTGATGCAATCAGGGAAGAGGTCAATAAGCTTAAGCGTGCAGGGGCTATCAAGGAGGTTTTTTACCCCGAATGGTTGGCCAACACTGTGGTGGTCAAGAAGAAAAGTGAGAAATGGAGGGTTTGTGTAGACTTCACGGACCTGAACAAAGTATGCCCAAAGGACCCCTTCCCAATGCCACGAATAGACCAGCTAGTAGATGCAACGGCAGGCCATCCTCGGATGAGCTTCCTAGATGCCTTTCAGGGCTACCATCAGATCCCACTAGCCTTGGAAGACCAAGAGAAGACAGCCTTTGTGACGCCCATTGGAAACTACCACTACAAGGTTATGCCATTTGGCCTGAAAAATGCCGGATCTACTTACCAGAGGATGATGACGAGAATGTTTGAGCCGATGTTGGGCGAGAGCATTGAGGTCTATGTTGATGATATAGTGGTGAAGAGCAAACTGGTGTCCGAACACTTGGGGGACCTCGGCCGCACATTTGACGTCTTGAGAAAGCACAAGCTCCGCCTAAATGCCTCCAAATGCTCGTTTGGCGTAGGCTCTGGCAAGTTTTTGGGATACATGATCACCCACCGTGGGATCGAAGTCGACCCTGACCAAATCAAGGCCATTCATAATTTGAAGCCTCTGCAGAACCCCAAAGAGGTCCAAAAGCTTACTGGGATGATCGCGGCGCTGAACCGGTTCATTTCCAGGTCGGCTGACAGGTGCAGGCCCTTCTATCTCCTGATCAACAAGTGGAAAGGATTTGAGTGGTCCGAGGATTGTGCCGTGGCTTTCCAACAACTCAAGGAGTATCTATCCCGGCCGCCTATCATGTCTAACCCCGAGGCGGCTGACGAGGTCCTATACGCATACCTTGCCGTGGCGCCCCACGCAGTGAGCCTAGTACTGATACGGGAAGACAATGGCGTTCAAAAATCAGTTTACTACGTCAGCAAGTCGCTGCATGAGGTGGAGGTTAAATACCTACCCTTAGAGAAAGCCATACTGGCTGTGGTTCACGCCACGAGAAAGCTCCCCCATTACTTCCAAGCTCACACGGTGGTTGTCTTAACCCGATTGCCCTTGAAGTCTGTACTCCAGACCGCTGACTACACAGGAAGAATCGCGAAGTGGAACACAATTCTGGGGGCTTTCGACGTCAAGTACATGCCTCAGACCTCCATAAAAGGCCAGGTTCTAGTAGATTTGACGGCCGAGTTCGTTGAACCAACCGTAAAAGTGACAGCCGAGGAGGAGAGTTGTGATGAGAAGTCGGTCGGGGCAATCTCCATCCCGGAGTCACCATGTTGGAAGGTATATGTTGATGGCGAGGCAAACCAAAGGTGGTCCGGAGTGGGGCTAGTCCTAGTATCCCTTGAAGATCATGTCATAGAGAAGTCCCTGAGGCTCGGATTCACGGCCACAAACAACGAGGCCGAATATGAGGCATTACTGCAAGGGATGGCCATGGTACAAAAGATGGGAGGAAAGTCGATAGAGATGTTCTCAGACTCGAGATTGGTGGTAGGACAGGTAAAGGGGCAGATGGAGGCCAGAGATTCGAGAATGCAGGAATACCTGAGCCAGGTCAAGCGCTTGCAGTTGGAGTTTGGCCTCTTCAACTTGTCTCATATTCCTAGGAGTGGGAACAGCCATGCCGATTCATTAGCCACACTCGTAACCTCCTCGGCAGAGGCTCTACCTCGGATCATACTTGTGGAGCATCTGGAGAAGGCGAGTGAAGTGCCAAAAGGAGCGGTCCCCGTTCATTAGGTTGAGATGGGTCCCAGCTGGATGGACCCCATAGTGAGATTCCTCAAAGATGATGTCCTGCCTGAGGAGAGGTCAGAGGCAGAAAAAATACGAAGGAAAGCTCCTCGGTTCTGGTTGTCCGAGGATCACAAACTCTACAGACGCTCCTACTCTGGGCCATACCTGCTATGCGTCCACCCCGTAGCGGCAGAATTACTGCTCGAAGAGCTGCACGAGGGAATCTGTGGGAGCCACACAGGGGGGAGATCCCTGTCTCATCGAGCCATCACACAAGGATACTGGTGGCCGAGGATGCAGCAAGAGGCCCAGGAGTATGTCAAGAAGTGTGACCAATGCCAAAGGTTCGCCCCAAATATCCATCAGCCAGGAGGGGTCCTCAATCCTTTGTCCAGTACATGGCCATTCGCCCAGTGGGGCTTGGACATTGTAGGGCCTTTCCCCAGAGCGCCAGGGAATAAGAAGTATCTGTTGGTGGCCACGGACTACTTCACCAAGTGGGTCGAGGCCGAGCCACTGGCCAACATCAGGGACGTAGACGCAAAGAAATTCCTTTAGAGGAACATTGTCACACGATTCGGGGTCCCTCATACCCTCATCTCAGATAATGGGCTCCAATTCGATAGCAAGGCCTTCAGGAGGTACTATTGTGAACTTGGGATCACAAACAGATACTCGACACCAGCCTACCCTCAGGGAAACGGACAGGCCGAGGCTGTCAACAAGGTCATCGTCAACGGGCTTAAGAAGAGACTGGATGATGCCAAGGGGAGATGAGTAGAGGAGCTGCCCCACGTTCTCTGGACGTACCGGACTACGCCCTGGCGATCAATGGGTGAAACACCTTTTGCCATGACTTATGGTG
Organism: Quercus aquifolioides; assembly: GCA_019022515.1. Lineage (NCBI taxonomy): Eukaryota > Viridiplantae > Streptophyta > Magnoliopsida > Fagales > Fagaceae > Quercus > Quercus aquifolioides. The sequence goes on from CM032327.1 coordinate 42,411,912, forward strand.
CCAAGGTAGTGATCCTCCTGGAAACAAACTTCCCGACGCTAAGGACGAGCTCCTTCACTCTAGGCAGCAATGATGAACTGCTGGGGCGGAGCCTGGACCTGGTAGACGAGCGAAGAGAGCGAGCAGTGATCCAGCTGGCCTATTACCAGCAAAAGCTCAAACAAGGATATGACGCCAATGTAAAGCTCAGACCACTAGCACCGGGGGACCTGGTGCTGAGAAAAGTCGTAGGGGCTGCCAAGAACCCTTCTTGGGGAAAGCTGGGACCCAACTGGGAGGGGCCCTACCGAATTACCTTAGTAGCAGGGATAGGAGCATACTATTTAGAAGATTTATATGACAAACCTGTACCTCGTCCATGGAATGTAAATAACCTGAAAATGTATTACTATTAATGAAGAAGCCTCTTTTGATTCAGATGTTCTGCCTATCATGATTATATGTCTCGTGTCCTAACGGCCAATATACCTGGGTACTAGACAGAACCAAGGTCTTGCATGGTCCTCAGACTCAAACCTATGGGGAAACTAGCTACTTACAGAAGAACAAAAGTGTTAGACAGAACCAAGGTCTTGCATGGTCCACGGACTCAAACCTATGGGGAAACTAACCACTCAAATATACCTGGGTACTAGACAGAACCAAAGCACTGCATGGTCCTCTGACTCAGGCCTATGGGGAAACTAACTACTTCAAGACTAAGTGTTAGACAGAACCAAGGCATTGCATGGTCCTCGGACTCAGGCCTATGGGGAAACTAACTACTTCAAGACTAAGTGTTAGACAGAATCAAGGCACTGCATGGTCCTCGGACTCAGGCCTATGGGGAAACTAACTACTTCAAGACTAAGTGTTAGACAGAACCAAGGCACTGCATGGTCCTCGGACTCAGGCCTATGGGGAAACTAACTACTTCAAGACTAAGTGTTAGACAGAACCAAGACACTGCATGGTTCTCGGACTCAGGCCTATGGGGAAACTAACTACTTTAAGACTAAGTGTTAGACAGAACCAAGGCATTGCATGGTCCTCGAACTCAAGCCTATGGGGAAACTAACCACTTCAAAAAGATCCTAAGTGTTTACTTCGAAGAAATTCTACCTAGTCCTTTGGACATGAAAGGTCCGCCCGAGCATACATGCCCTCACGTTGTAATGATTGATGCGGCGATTGGCCGAGATACAATTGAAGTTAAAATTATACAAGTAAAACAAAAAAAAAGAGCGGAATAGCGTGCAAGTAAACAAACAGCCAGAACAAATAGAAAAAGAAATGAGAATCACATTGCACTAATTCCATGGAAGTTACATGATAGGTGTCACATTACAAAAAAAAAAAAAAAGGATGCAAAAATAAAGTAAAGCAGGCAGAGGCGCCAAGGAGCCTACTCCTTCTATTTAATTGCCCGCCCCAGTGGGTGGCTGGACCATGGCAGCCTCAGGATCTTCTGAGCTCTGACTAAGTGGGATGGCTTGCAGAGGCACGGCAGGAATGGCAACTTCCTCGGAGGAAGAAACCTGGGCATCAGAGGAGGGCCTTGCAACCTCTTGGGGCGCTTCCTCATGGGGGACTTCACTCGATTCAGCCAACCTTGCCACTGAGGCCCCCTCACCCAGAGTGGCACCATCTCCCTCAGCAGCCACCTCCGCCTTAGAGCTATCCGGAGCAGCCTCGCGGATGGCAGGGGGGTAGTACACACTCTCCGCCTTCCACAGGTCGGACGAGACCTCCACCCCAGCTTGTTTGAGGGCTTCACCCCAAGTCTGGGAGCAGTAGCGCCTGCATACCTCAGGGACTTGGGATTTGTAGGCAGCTTCTGTCTCGGCTACCCCAGCAGCATAAGTTGCCTCCTCAGCTTCCTTCTTAGAGGCCCAGGCCTCCTCCCTACCCTGGTCTGCCTCAAACTTGGCCCTCACAGCTTCCTCTTTGGCCCATTCAGCCACCTTCCTGGCTTCCTCAGCAGCAGTCATCTTCTTCGCCAGGTCAGCTATCAGCTCCTTGGCGATCTTCAGCTGCTCCTCTACCTCACCTAGACGCCTCGTCTGAGTTTCGGCCTGCTTCTGAGCACCGTCGAGGCCTGACATTGCGCTGTCCCGGGCCTTGGTCATTGCCTTTAGCTCCTCCCTGGCCGCGGCGAGGTTGTCCTCGGAGGTCTTGAGGGTCCGAGTTGCCTCCAAGCGCTTCTCACGCTCTGCATCCATGGCCTTCCCTTGGTCGTGGGCCGCCTCCTCCAGCCTATAGGTGGCCTGGACAGCCTGTCCAACAAAGCGGGACTATAATAAGCCGAGCTCAAAAAAGAAAGGAAGGCAGAAAAAAAAACTAAAGCCAGAAAAATCACAAGTGTTGAGGGTCTTACCATTCCCAGGTATCGCTTGAGGCTGAGGAAGACCTCCCTACTCCTCATGGTCCCTAACTGCGCCATGTCCACGGGAAGTAACAAGCATCTCTCTACCGTGTCGGCCACGTATGCACCTTCGCCCTCTCTAAAATCCCTGAGGGAGGAGTCATCCCTCAAAGGTGCCCCACGGAGCATTGGGGCGGGAAGCCAGGCCTGAATATCGGGCTGGGCATTGACCTGGCTGTCTTGGCTTTTGGAGCCTATCTTCAGCTGCTTTGAGGGCCACCGGGTGTCATCCCCCTTCCGCGTGGGCCCAGACTTGTCCTCGATAGGCCTCTTGCCCTTATCCTTTTTCTGCTTAGGATCAGCGGGCTTGTGCCTGAACGGCGGGTTCGTCTGAGGCGGAGGAGGAGGAGGCCTAGATTGAGTAGAGGCCGACCTGGTCTGGGCAGGACGAGTCTTAGGAGAAGGAGGAGGAAGCTTTGGCTTGGACTTCCCCGGTTGTCCTTCTATCAGGTCGAGCAGACTAGCTTGAGATTTCTTCTTGTAACCCATCTCAAGCTGAGAAGAGGACTCTGATGTTAGGAAGTCCGCTTCGGTCAAGTGTGGGTCACCCAAGTCTCTAGGAGGGTCCTCGGACTGGTGGGCTTGTTCAAACACGTCAAATGTGTCTTCGGCAGGGCCAAAGTCGGTAACTTCGTCTTCCCTTTCTGGATTTTCTTCTGAGGGCTCTGCGAATTTGGGGGAGGAAGAGGGGCCTGCTAGTGTGACGCCTTCTGAAGTGGAGGAATCCTCGGGAAACTGGAACCCGTCCTCGGTCACGGTTATTTTCTGCAGCCGAGGATCCTTTGCTCTGATCACGTGCTTTGGAGCCGCGAACGATTTTTGGATCGGGGTGTACCCCAAGATTTTGTGAGCGGCTCTAACTTGATGGTCAGCTTCGTTCTCGAAAACCGCCGCCCTGAGCACTTTCTGCAAATCCTCCCTGTTGACCAGGCTGAAGTGGCGCGTGTAGGCGTGCGGATCTGCAGAAAGAAGACACATTCATGTTAGTAACCAAACAGTGCAAAAAAAAAAAAAAATGAATGACGCATGAGATAAACTAAAATCTTTGAACCCCCTCCTACTCCCACTGCCCCACCTGGTGTCCCCTCCGTCGTCGGGCAGTGAAGGCCATCGTGCCACTCTCCGGACATGATGAGAAAATCCTCGTTCAGCCCTTTGCTGGACTCAGGGAGGTACTGGATAAGCCGGACCCTATCGTCCCTCGTCCTCATGTAGTACGACTTGTTCTTCAGGTGTTGAAGGTTGTAACAATAGTTCACGTCGTGATGGGTCAACCTTAGCCCCATCTTCTCGTTTAGAGCGTCCACACAACCCAGAATTCTGAAGATGTTGGAGGTGCACTGGGTGGGGGTTAACCGGAAGTATGTAAGGTAGCCCCTCGTCACCGGCCCCATAAGGATTCTCATGCCACCTTCAAGGAAGGCGATGATGGGTATCACCACCTCGTCCTCCTGCCTTCGAAGAAGCCACTCCCATTCCTCACAATACCTCAAGCCCACGTTGGCAGGTATCTTATAGTCGGCGATGAATTTCTCCATCGCCTCCTCAGTATAGACATACTTCTTAAGTCTACCCATTCTAAGTGACGCCTAAGAGAACTAAAGAAAAGAGCAAATGAAAGACAAGGAGAAGTAGAGAGGAAGAAAGCTCAGAGAGGGATAGAGCGACTTACAGAAATGAGGAGAAGCTCCTCGGACAGGCTTTTTATGCTGGAGATGTAGGTGGAAATTTGGCTGGACTCAGAATGTATGCGCAAAAGCTCTTGATTGCGAATGAAAAAAGGGAAAAGCAGTTCGAATGGGTATTTATACCCCAGATTGAAGAGCCACGCGGGTTTTCTCGCCCATAAATGCTAGGCGAATCCCCACCGTTGGATTGTCATCCTCTCGTTGAATATGGGGAACATAGAGCCGCCTGAATTTAATGAAGGACACGTTACGCGCGCCGAAGCGTCAGTAACGCGCCTTGGGCAGATGAAAAGGCTCCAACACTGACGAGGGACAAGACTCGATTGGACACGGAATAGGTCCGAGGATGTCAAAATCCTCCTTTCTGCCCGAGGATGCGGACAGCAAGATTTTGAGGGGCTATTGTGGGGCCAGAAAGAGTCAGGCAACCCCGACCCACTTCAAACCAGGCCCAAAGGCCCACGCCGAGGAGGCGTCCAAGGTCCGAGGACGAAAGTGTAAAGCCCAGTTGCCCAGGAAACAGTGCCGAGGATGATTACTTCCTCGGACGGCCGAGATCAGAAAATGAACAAGCAGCACACCATCAAGGGGAGTCTCCCTGAGCATCCAAGGAGCAGATAGCAAGTACCAAGCGCGAGCAAGGGAAGCATGGTGGAGGAGCAAGTCCTAGATGAACTGTCACCTCCACATTAAATGCCCTCAACTAACGCCCTGGCCGCATTAATGAGGATAGGACCCCTGAACAGTACTGTCTTGGGCGCTGCAACCCACAGGAGGGATGGGAATGCGGCTGATGGGACAGGCTCTCAAGTGGTGGCCTGGCTGATCAACAAATGTATGACTAGGATCAATTGAGAGAGATGTATATAATGTAAGGAGTCCCTCTTGAAAGGGGGACGGAGGGAGAAACCAGGATTAAGAAGTACTGTAGCGACTTGTATTCTCTCAAACCTTGTAACCATTCTTCAAAGAAATAATAAGAACTCCTAGCTCTGAAAGGCCAGTCCGAGGAGCATTATTGTGCATCCCAATTCACATTTAAGATATTAGACTCACGTGTGACCATGCATGGCCGTTGCATTCCTCACTAGGGCCTAGTTCTTGAACCCATTCTCTATAAATTCATTGCAGGGCTAGCTGGGCTTGGGTCCACTCTCTCAGTAACAGAAGTGCCCAAAACTGGTCCCTACAATATGATTCCCCTCCGACGAAAAAAAAAAAGAGATAAAAAATTATGCATAATTTTATTGATGATTGAAAAATAAATAGCTTTCCCAAAATTCAGATCATGATAAAACATGTATTGTTATGGACAAAGCTCCTAAGGATTGTCATAAATTTAATGAATTATAAATTGAATTTCACTATTTAAAGCATTTAGTGAAACATTAATAAGAATTGACTCAAACATTATGATTGTTCAACATGGAACCCATGATAAATTTAATTCGTATAGGAGGCCTTAGGCCCTCAACCATCTTTTGTGTTATATATATATATATATATATAAAATATTTTTCTCAATAGTTATTAATTTGAATATACTTTTACTATTAGCAATTATTAAAATTGTTGCAGGAGAGAGCTTCACACACACACATATATATATATATTTAAATTAGGCTAGAATAAAAATTCTATCTTGTATAAAAAAAAAAATGTTGCTTTTTAAGTACATTGGGAGGTGTTTGTTTTTAGCTATACCAACAGGACAGGGTTGGTCGAATTAAGGGTGCCATTCTTATTTGTTTCCTTTAATAATATTTATACTTAAAAAATTAGAAATTATTAAAAATTGGTAATAAATGATTGGTTTAAAGCTGAGAATATATGTTTGCATATTCTACCACCTAAATGCCTCAATTTTTAGGACTGGGCAAAGTCCAAGTGAGTGTGTGCGCATAAGGTTCTGTTATTATTATTATTTTTTTCATTCCCTAAAATTACTCTCATTTAAAGATGTACTTGTCTTATTTACGAGATTACCTGAAAAATACTCTCAGCCAATATTATCAATGTGAAATCACTTGTACAAATGAGGAGATATGAGTAGACAATATTTTTTGAAAAACAACAATACAATACAATAATAAATAAATTAAAAAAAAATTTAGGGATATTTATATTAAGTTTAAAAATAAACTAGGTATCAAATATTTTATTAAAACAATAGTAAAAAAAATTGATTTTTGTCAAGTAATTGATTTTGTTTGGGTTTTTAAATGCAGAAAGATTTTGTTTGTTAATGGGCCAATAGTTGAATCTTTCGGGCAAGTAAAAGTATCACCATGCCAAGTAGTGGAAATGAAACTGTGAGACAAAAAGTATTGTGGATTAAGGAATACTTTTTGTTTGGGTTTTTAAATGCAGAAAGTATTGTTTGTTAATTAAGGAATGTTGGTCATGCCTTAGGCTTGTTTAATTTTCACATGCGCCCTTTGCCTTCCATTGTGGATTTTACTCATTGTTGGGTGTGATTGCAAGAATGAAACATTATTCTGTTGTGGTTACTCTAATTAGAGATATGGAATCACTAGGAATCCCTCCTGATGTTTATACTCTCAATACTTTGATCAATTGCTTCTACCATCTAACTGTATAGATTTGAAACTTGGTTATCAACTAGACCATATAACTCTTACCACTCTCGTCAAGGGGCTTTGTCTTCAAGGTAACATTGCTGGAATTGTGAGGTTGGTGGATGAAATGGAGAAGGAAGGGTATGAACCTGATACAATTACTTGTGGAACGATGGTAAACACAACGCTTTGTGTAAGATCGGTGAGACTATTATAGCTATTAGGTTGCTCAAGATGGAAAAAAGGGTAATTTGAACTTCTTGATGTGGTGCTCCATAGCACAATCATAGACGGTTTATATAAACGATAGATTGGTAATTGATGCTTTGAATCTTTTGTTTGAAATAAGGAGCAGAGGCATTCAGCCAGACCTTATCAGTACTTACAATTCCTTAATTCAATGCCTATGTAATTTTGTCTGGTGGAAGGAAGTTACTACTTTATTGAATGAGATGGTGTAGAGGAATTGAAGATCATGCCAAGTGTGCGTTCCTTCAGCATATTAGTGGACGTACACACTTTGCCAAGAGAGGATATTGAAAAAGGAAAAAGAACTTTTTGATGTGATGATTCAAAGAGGCATTAAACTTGATAGTCACTTGCAATTCTTTGATTGATGAATATTGTTTGCAGGAAAAAAAAAAGGGTAATTACACTAAACTCACTTGTGGTTTGGCCCGAAATCACTTTGCCTACCCATGATTTAAAAAGTGTCATTTTACCCACCTGAGGTATGTTCCATTTGTTTTCCGTAACCCACCTCTGTTAAAATCAAGGGTAAATAAGTATTTTTGCTCAAATTTTATGTTTCTCTCCTCCCAAAACAAAAAATAGCACAAAAATGTAAGAGAAACAAGATTAAAAAGTGATAGTAGTCACTCTCAATTCACATAAATCTTGAACATGAAGAACATACCCAAAAATCAAGGGTAAATAGGTATTTTTACTCAAATTTTATGTTTCTCTCCTCCCAAAACAAAAAATAGCACAAAAATGTAAGAGAAACAAGATCAAAAAGTGGTATTGGTCACTCTCAATTCACATAAATCTTGAACATGAAGAACATACCCAAAAAAATAAAACCCAGATCAACCTACCCAAATAACTGAACAATGGGGGCTTTAGTGTGGATCTAATCCATCGTGACTCTCCAAACTCTCCCTTCTATGACCCTTCAGAAACTCCTTCACAGCACATAGCCAAGGCTTTGCGTCGTTCCATTAACCGTGTCAATCATTTTAAGCCAACTTCTTCACTCTCTACCAATGCAGCTCAAGCAAATATAATCTCAAATCGAGGTGAATACCTCTTGAAATACTCTGTTGGTACACCACCAGTCCAAATCCTAGGCATTGCTGATACTGGTAGTGATTTGATTTGGCTACAGTGCAAGCCTTATAATGGCTGCTACAAGCAAATAGCTCCACTTTTTGATCCTACAAGGTCAAGAACGTACAAAGAAGTTTCACGCTCTTCATCCCAATGTCAGTCTCTAAAAGGAACCTCATGCTCAGGCAGCGATGATTCAAGTTGCTCATAGCTTTTGTTTCTGCAAGAAGAAGATGGAGGTTGTTCTTTGTGGGGACATGTCTGTGAAAGGAGAGGTAAAAACAGAGGGGGTCTTTAGAATATAGGGTCCAAATATAAGAGTTTCGAATACAGGGAGAGGTGAAATTAGGAGTTTTGGATATAGGGTCCAAATATTAATTTTCACAAAACCCTCCCTTTTGATCTTGTTTCTCTTGCATTTTTGTGCTATTTTTTGTTTTGGGAGGAGAGAGGCATAAAATTTGAGCAAAAATACCTATTTACTCCTGATTTTAACAGAAGTGGGTTACGAAAAATAAACGGAACATACCTCAGGTGGGTAAAGTGACACTTTTTAAACTACAAGTAGGCAAAATGATTTCGGGCCAAACCACAGGTGGGTTTAGTGTAATTAGCCCAAATTAAAAAAAAAAAAAAAGCAGGAAAAGGATGATGCAATTAAAGCATTTAATACAAGGGTTGAGATGAGTTGTTTACCTAGTATTTTTAGCTTAACATGGACATTGCAAAAATAAAAGAACTAATAATGTCTCTTTCAAGAAATGTCCAATAAGGGAATGATTCTTAATGTTGTGACTTATAACAATCTTATAGGAGGTTTTGTAGAGGGGAGAGTCCCCAAGCTACCCTAGAGCTATTTCATAAGATGTGAGCTTGTGGCCAACATACAAATGCCCAAACCTATCATGTCTTGTTAGATTGTTTGTTTAAGAACAAACATTTTGCTAAAGCAATGACATTGTTTAAAGAGATGGAAGACAACAAGTTGAACCACAATATCATGGTTTACAATATCTTGATTGATGGTTTGTGTTATGTTGGAAAACTTGCAACTGCAAGAAAATTCTTTTATAGTATTGCCACCAAAGGGTTACAACATAATGTTTGGACTTACAATATAATAATCAATGGCCATTAATTGCAAAGAGATGTTAATAAATGTAGTGAGTGATCTGTTTATTTCCTCATTTCACATAATTGTGGGTCCCATTAATTACATTCATGGTGGGACCCACCAGTTTATATGAGGGGGGAAGTATGCATTTATAATACTCTCAGAGTATTCAATAATTTTCCAAGAAAATGGATGAGAACGGTTGTTCACCTAATGATCTCACATCTAACACAATCATCCAAGGTTTATTACAACATAGTGAGACATCAAGGGTAATGAAATATCTCCATATGATAGTTGAGAAGGGTTTCATAGCAAATACAACCACTGCAACCATGTTTATCAACTTCTTATCATCCAATCAAGTAGATGAAAACATTAAAGAATTACACAAGAAGTCTACATGAAGGCTTTTAAGTTGCTCAACGTCAACAACAGTTTTCACATTTTAATCCATCACAAGTCAATCTGTAAGCAATTTTGAAAGCTCGAAAATGTGTTGAAAAACACAAGAGCTGTTTAGACCCCCAATTAAAATTACGGCTTGGTTGATTTTACACAAACTTAATACTAAGTTCGGAATTGTGTAAACACAAGCGTATAAGCAATAAGCTACTCTAATCCATAAACTAAGCAACACAGCAGTATAATGGAATATAAAAGAGTAGGGAAGAAAGATGCAAACTCAGAAAACACCAAGACGTGTTTTCGAAGAGGAAACCGAAGAACTCGGCGAAAAACCTCTCCGCCGCCCTCCAAGCGGAAATCGATCCACTAGACAATCAGTTGGGATACATGAGTAAGCAAAAGACCCTCCAAGCCTAATCTACCCGATGCACCTAAGCCCTCCAAGCTCCTACTCCAACAAGGCTTCTCGGAACCGTGTCTTGTCTAGTTCTCCGGATCCCGCAACAAGCTCCATGTTGCATCTGCCATCCTTGGCTTCTTCCAATGCTTCCCAGCAGCACCAAAACGTCACTCAACACTCTCAAAAGGTGTGGTAAGTGTTTGGGCTATCAACCTCTCAATGGTGTGGAAATGGAGAGGGAAGGGTTGAGGAGATACCACAAGCAAGAGTATAGAGAAAGGTGGGGATGACAATCTCTAATTGCAAATGTGTTTGGCTAGGGTTTTCTCTCTGAAGCATTCCTCAACATTTGTGGGTAATGGGGGTTTATATAGGATAGGTGCAGAATGTGTGAGTCAGTCAGTACAGGCTGGCAGAACAGCATGTCTCGCGGGTGTCTCGCGGGAAGGCCTTACCCGCGAGATACTCGCGAGAGACAGCTGTCTCCATCTGTCCTGACTCTTCGCATTCCAGCATGTGCAAGGCACATGCTTCACTTCGCGGGAAGCTTAGTCGCGACATACCCGCGAGATTCCATCAGCTTCCACTTTGCTTGAGTCTTCACACACTCTCTATCACACACCCCTTACATCAATTCCCACAACAAATACAGGGTATAAACAATTGATAGAAAATACAATCAAATTTGGCACGGAATGAAAGCCAACAAAACACATAGTTGTAAATCACAACTTTACAATCTCCCCCTTTGGCTATTCCATGACAAAACCCTAAAACAGACTCTAGACTTAAACGTGAGTTTGGGAACACAGGCAAAACTCACTCACACTTAATTCTAGATTCTGATAAGCTCTTGAAACATATGAACAAGTAACTCCTGAAACACAACAACAAAATATTATCATTGTATGCAGAAAACTTGAAAAACATATGGAGCATCAATAGCATGATCAAGCAAGATGAAATAGAAAACACTAGATCATGGCAAGATCAAACAAGTAATCACTATACAGAAGTGATTACTATGCTCATTCACACAAGGAATGAACATCCGGATATGCAAGATGATAAGCTCATATGAAGAGTACCATTTGCAAATCCAACACTCAACCAATGCAAAATACTCAAAGTATTTGCATCTAGGAACAATCCTACATGGGCACAAGAGTGTTCATCACTCAACCAATGCATAGAACGTATATGCATCTAGGAACAATCCTACTAGGGCACAAGAGTGATGTAATGAAGTAAATGTATGACATTAAACTTCAAAAGCACAAGCATAAAGGCTGCATAAGCAAAGTATTGCAAATACATGGCACAAACCATAAAAGCCTACAAACATGCAATGAAACAAAACAACCCTTAAAGCTTACAAAAGCAACATGGGTACATGCAAAGTATGCTACAAAGCATAGAGAATAACACAAATAATATCTGAAATAAAACTTAAATAAAGCATAGTATCAAAGCTTTAAAGACAAAAAAAATAAACACAGGAACAGTTGACTTCTTCTCCCCCTATCTCCATACTCCCCCTATCAAAGACATCATCTCCCCCTTTTTGTCAAGGAATAGCTAGTCATCCCCTTCTAGCTTCCGTTGTATTTCATCCATCTGAGTTTGGAGAGATGTGAGCTGTGCATCAAGACGTCGGTGGTGAGTGTACATGATAGTCCCAAACCCGGACATCTTTGTACTCAACTCTTGAAGAGCAGTAAAGATATTGTTGATCTGTTCATCATTGATACGAGCTGCAGAACTCGAGGAACCCGATGGTGCATGAGTTTCTTGCTTGGGGTTCTTCTTGGCATGGCTCATACTAGCATGGAGAGACCGAATGTTGATTGGACTTGGCCTTGGATATGGACGTTCATCATCCAATGGACGGACACCTTTGAGCTTCAAAATCTTTGAAATAAGGCGAGAGAAAGGAAGACAATTCCTTGAAGCTGTCCGGTCAACTGTTTTGGCCAAAATGTGAAAGATGTGAGAGCACACATCAATCTCGACATCCGTGATCAGATCGTTCAAAAACAAAGCTCGTCCAAGGTTCATATATCCGGTGCTGGACAGGGGATAGAGATTGCTACACATGATCATTGATAGAAGTCGTAGCTCGGAAGAAAGAGATGCCACATTGATTGACTTTCTAATGGATGAGAATTCCAATTCAGCTCCTAAAGACTGTCGGAGATATTCTTCATCGAGGTTCAGCTCATCATATACCGGCGGTATGGGGAGTATTGGCCGGTTGATGTGTAGAATTTCTGCCAAGTACATTGGTGTGATAGAAAAGGTCTTTCCCCGAACCCAACATTTAATCTCATCGCTGACGACACTGGCATTGGCATAGAATTCCTTAACCATGTTCTCATATGTATCCTCGAAAGTTGACAACAGATAGTTCCAATCTTTCGTGGCAAACCAAATAGGTATTTGTGTGTCTTTGAGTGATTGCTGGTCAACCCCCCTCTCAACTATCAAAGGAGCACCCTGAAAGTGGTTCTTGAAGGATTCAAAAGCAGCATGAGACTTGAACAAGTGAGGATCAAAAGTTCCTGTTGAGCCACGAGTTCGCTTCGGTCTAGGTGAATCAGCATCAACGTCAATGATCGGTTCTTTCCCTTTGTCGCGGCCTCCTTTCACAGCGGAAGTCTTGAATGGAGACATCTGTGCACCACAAAACAAACAGGAGACAGGAGCACAACCCATAGACCACAGAGCACAGAACTTGATTAGAGTCAAGTGAGGTCAAAGCAGAAGTAACACTGCTGAATGTATAGACACAATGCATGGATCTCAGCAAATGTGCATGAGTATGTATGTGGGAGCAAGTGCAAGATGCATGTGACACACTATCAATGACCAAATTGAGTGAAATAAGGTCAAACAAGTGAAAGTCCATAGATTGAAATCACTTGGTTTCAAAATAGCACAAAAATGTCACTCGGACATTTTGACAAACACTTAGTGTGCACAACATCAAATAAGACATGAGCAATGCATGAACATGGGAAAATCTACCCTCAATACAAGATAAAATGCCACTAGGGGCCAACACAGAAGCAGAAATAACCAATGGGACATAGCCCAAGCAAAAGATTTGACAAAAAATCACCCAATTTTGAAAAAATATTCAAATTTTCGAAAAACCCCAAATTTTTGAAACCCTAACGAAAAATCTGCAAAAATAAGACAAAACTTGAATGGAAATGCTTTAGAAGACATACCTTGAAGATGAAAATGCAGAAAAGATGCTTGAAGATGAAGGGTTTTGAAAAAAAATGACCTTGGGTTGAAAAAGGTTCGACAAAGGTTTGAGCGAGGGAAGTTTTTGTGTTTTTGAAACACTGTCACATCAGCAAGATAAAGACAGAAAACACGCGTTTTTCGCGGGTTAGGGAGTGGCGACACAGTCGCGAAACAGTCGCGAGAAGGGCCACTGAAGCACAGAATTTTCGCGAGAAGCAATAGGTCGCGAAACAGTCGCGAGACAGTCGCGGTAACTTCTGTCCGAAATTGGAAAAATCCAATTTTTAGCCAAACAGCATTTCGCGAGTAGCTTTTGGTCGCGATACAGTCGCGAGACAGTCGCGAAAGTTTCTGTGTGACAAGATAAAATAAAAAAAATCCCTCAACTCCTTTTCGCGGGAAGCTCTAAGTCGCGAGCTTCTCGCGAAACTTCCCCTGAACCAGTTTTTGAAGAAACACAAAAACATGCATTTAAATAAAAAACAAAAGACAAGAAAGCAAAAAAAATCACTTTCAAAAACAAATAAAACACTCAAAAATCTTTTTGGGTTTGATCAACAAAGATTGAGCATGTGAAAACACATTTAATCAAGTACAATCACACAAATGAATAAGGCATTCATTGAACATAGACTTGTGTGTTGTGTGTGGATATCAACAATGAGATAGTCCTTAGTCCAATGTGAAGCTTCAATGATCAATTCAATCAAGGCATACACAACTAGCACTAGATTATGTGATCTATCTCAATTATAGAAACATGCATATATGACCTCCCACATGTACTTGACAATAATTCATTGAAGCTTTTCATTTGGCTCCATTTTTAACATATCATTTGCAACTTTTGAGCAAAGAGAATCTCATTTAGAGAAAGATGCCTGAAATTTTTGATATTTCAATTGGTGTGTTAGCCTTTGGCTTGTTGGGCATCATACATTTTATTTTGGTCGCTTTCCCTTTTTCCTAGTCGAATACTAGTTTGTGCGACAGGCTTTTGCAGCTCTATATCTCTTTTCATTTGGAGATTTACAATTAGAGAGCTCTTTTAAGCAAAAAAAATAAAAGTGGGAAGATATATAGGCATGAGTCTATGCATGTCTCAAGATCAACAGAACCATTCACTAATCATTCATGACAAGATTGAAGATCTATTTACAATAGTCACATAGATTTCAGAATTTCTTCCACAATGATATGAGTGCATGAGAGACAAGCTAAGCTCGTTAAATGCACAAAGCCATAAGTACAAAGGTACAGGGCAAAACATGCTTTGAGACAGAACTCAACAAAGTGATCAAACTTTTTGGATTTTCTATTTTTTATGTGTTTTTGAAATTTTTGTACACACCCAAAACAGAGCAAGAAAAGAACGATAAACAAAAGTAGCAGATGCAAACCAAAACAAATAAAATCAAAACAATTAGACATTAAACATGTGGAACCAAAACAACAGGTATGCAACATAAAGTAGTATAGGTTCACACAAGAGATAGAGTTCAGGGAATGATACCGACACCGATGGTCTTACGCAAAGATTCAAACTTTGGGCCATCTAGAGGTTTAGTGAATATGTCTGCCTTCTGATTCTCGGTGTTGATGAACTCTAAGTACACGTTTCTTTCCTCCACCAAATCTCGAATGAAATGATACCGAATTTCGATATGTTTTGACTTCGAGTGTTGAACTGGATTCTTGGACAAGTTTATGGCACTTGTATTATCACAATATACACACATCGTGTCTTGAGTGATTCCATAATCATGAAGAAGCTTCTTCATCCATAGTAATTGAGCACAGCAACTTGCAGCAGCAATGTATTCGGCTTCGGCTGTTGATAAAGAGACTGAATTCTGCTTTTTGCTCATCCATGACACCAAGTTATTTCCAAGATAGAAGCATCCACCGGAAGTACTTTTTCTATCATCAATGCAACCAGCCCAATCAGCATCAGAATATCCGGCTAAGCATTCATTTGAATCTCTTGAGTACCAAATCCTATAGTCAGAGGTGCCATTTATGTAACGGATAATTCTTTTGACAGCTGTTAAATGTGACTCTTTGGGGGCTGCCTGAAATTGAGCACACACGCCTACACAGGCTATGTCTGGTCTACTAGCAGTGAGGTATAAGAGGCTGCCTATCATGCTTCGATAAAGCGTTGGATCCACTTCTATCCCTGCTGCATCCCGACTCAGCTTTGATGAGGAGCTCATTGGAGTGGAAGTATGTTTCTTAGAGTCTAGACCAAATCTTTTAACAAGATTTTTGGCATATTTCTCTTGAGATATGAATATTCCATCTTTCCGCTGTTTCACTTGAAGCCCAAGGAAATAGTTCAGCTCTCCCACCATACTCATCTCAAACTCCCTTTTCATTTCTTCGGAGAATTCATGAGCCAACTGATCAATGGTGGAACCGAAAACAATATCATCCACATACACTTGAGCAACTAGGAGAGACTTCTCATCTCTCTTTACAAACAAGGTCCGATCAGCTTGACCTCTTTTGAATCCGCGATCCAATAAGTATGTTGTGAGACGATCATACCATGCTCTTGGTGCTTGCTTTAAACCATACAGTGCTTTCTTCAGCCTTAGCACATGATCCGGAAAATGAGGATCTTGAAATCCTTTTGGTTGCTCAACAAATACTTCTTCATTTAGGAAACCATTCAGAAATGCACTTTTTACATCCATTTGGTACAATTTAAAATCCATAACACATGCAATAGACAGTAGAATTCGAATTGACTCTAACCTTGCTACTGGTGTAAACGAATCATCAAAGTCTATGCCTTCCACTTGAGTATATCCTTGAGCTACCAACCTAGACTTGTTTCGAACTACCTCACCATCTTCGTCAGTTTTGTTCTTGAAGATCCACTTGGTGCCAATGACATGGGTATCTTTGGGTCTTGGAACCAACTCCCATACATCATTTCTGACAAACTGATGTAGCTCCTGATGCATAGACTCGATCCAATTTTCGTCTCTAAGGGCTTCCTCTACCTTCTTTGGTTCGAATTAAGCAAGATAACAATTGTACGTCACATGATTCGCACTGTATTTTGGTCCTTTTCTCAAACGAAGTCCCTCATTTACGTCACCAATGATATTACTTGTTGGATGATTGAGGGTTACCCTTGATGATGGTCTCTTGGAGGTGGAAGGTTCTTCATCTCGAGAGATTGGAGGTTGAACTTCTGGAGGGGTGAGAGGGCTACAGGGCCTTTGCATCGACCTGGTCTCCCTTCTTGGTATAGGAGGTGTAGACTCTTTTTCTGGTGACTCTTTCTCGATCTCATCATCTTGAGACATGTTGTCCTCAACTTCCCCCTTCTTCAAGTTCGATCCTTCACCGTCATCCCTTTCCCTTTCAGATATGGTATCATCAATGACCACATTTATTGACTCCATTACCGTCTTGGTGCGTTTATTGAACACCCTATATGCTCGGCTATTTAATGAATAACCTAGAAATATCCCCTCATCACTTTTAGCATCAAATTTTTCGGGATTCTCTCTGTCGTTGAGAATATAGCATTTGCTCCCAAATATTCGGAAATATTTCACCTTCGGCTTCTTTTCTCTCCAAATTTCATATGAAGTCTTCTTCGTTCCTGCTCGAAAGTAAATCCTATTCCCAATGTGACAAGACGTGTTCACAGCTTCAGCCCAAAACTTCTGTGGAAGATTTTTGTTGAGTAACATTACTCGAGCCATTTCTTGAATCACCCGGTTCTTCCTTTCAACTACTCCATTCTGTTGTGGAGTCTTTGGGGCTGAGAATTCCTTCTTAATACCGTGTTCATTGCAAAATGCTTCAAACTTCGCATTTTCAAACTCTTTCCCATGATCACTCCTGATTTTGATGATAGGTACTCCCTTTTCATTCATCAATCTCTTGCACAATTTCTCCATCTTATCACATGCTTCCGATTTCTCTCTAAGAAAGTCCACCCAAGAATACCTTGAGAAATCATCAACTATCACCATGATGTACCGCTTTCCACCCATGCTCTCTGTTCTAGTAGGACCCATCAAATCCACATGCAGTAGTTCTAACGGACGAGAAGTTGCAACCACATTCACTTTAGGATGGCTTGACTTTGTTTGTTTTCCCAATTGACATGGACCACACAAATTCTTTTCAATCTTCCCAAACTTAGGTAAACCAACCACAGCCTCAAGCTTCGAGACTTTCGCCACTTGTTTGTAATTTGCATGAACAAGCCGTTGATGCCACAGCTCCAAGAGATTTACCCGTGCACTTCGACATGCTATGCTGGGTTTTGGAATGATCCCATAGCAATTATCAGTGGTCCTTAGTCCCTTTAGAACTTGGACACCTTCTTCATTCAAGATTAGACATCCTTTCTTTGAAAATTGGACCAGAAAATCTTCATCACAAATCTGAGTGATACTTAACAAGTTCACTTTTAAACCCTTAATATATAGCACATCAGTCATCAACGGCAGACCCGGAATATCCACTGTTCCCTTTCCAAGAACTTGTGAATGACTACCATCCCCAAATGTCACAAATCCATCTTCCTTCTCTTTAAGAGTTTTGAATAGAGATTTTTCTCCAGTCATATGCCTAGAACACCCGCTGTCAAGGTACCACAAACATGAGTTAAACACTTTCAATGCGGTATGAACAAAAAGGCATGCATGAGAGAGACATTCTTGATCATCAAAACAAGACTCATTTTTCTTTATTTCATTCAAGGATGAGTGAAGTTTCCCTTTTAAACGACCAATTTTATCACTTAACTGTTTATTTCTTCTCTCATATTCATAGTTCAAAGACTTTGACTCACATAGGCTGTTGTGAATATCATGGTTCCTATGAACTAATGATTTCAGCATACGACAAAAAATTCTAGCATGTTTCTTGGATTTAAATAACTCTAAGACAGCATTGCTGGAACAATCTTTAAATATGCTCATTGAGTCATTTTCACAAACACTTATCAAATCCTTCATGGTGGTTTAAACACAAACACTTTTCAAAACACACCGAGGGGTCTAGGATCACACTAAGGTATTTAAACCCAGCAAGTGTACCCGCTCTGATACCAATTGAAAGCTCGAAAATGTGTTGAAAAACACAAGAGCTGTTTAGACCCCCAATTAAAATTACGGCTTGGTTGATTTTACACAAACTTAATACTAAGTTCGGAATCGTGTAAACACAAGCGTATAAGCAATAAGCTACTCTAATCCATAAACTAAGCAACACAGCAGTATAATGGAATATAAAAGAGTAGGGAAGAAAGATGCAAACTCAGAAAACACCAAGACGTGTTTTCGAAGAGGAAACCGAAGAACTCAGCGAAAAACCTCTCGGCCGCCCTCCAAGCGGAAATCGATCCACTAGACAATCAGTTGGGATACATGAGTAAGCAAAAGACCCTCCAAGCCTAATCTACCCGATGCACCTAAGCCCTCCAAGCTCCTACTCCAACAAGGCTTCTCAGAACCGTGTCTTGTCTAGTTCTCCGGATCCCGCAACAAGCTCCATGTTGCATCTGCCATCCTTGGCTTCTTCCAATGCTTCCCAGCAGCACCAAAACGTCACTCAACACTCTCAAAAGGTGTGGTAAGTGTTTGGGCTATCAACCTCTCAATGGTGTGGAAATGGAGAGGGAAGGGTTGAGGAGATACCACAAGCAAGAGTATAGAGAAAGGTGGGGATGACAATCTCTAATTGCAAATGTGTTTGGCTAGGGTTTTCTCTCTGAAGCATTCCTCAACATTTGTGGGTAATGGGGGTTTATATAGGATAGGTGCAGAATGTGTGAGTCAGTCAGTACAGGCTGGCAGAACAGCATGTCTCGCGGGTGTCTCGCGGGAAGGCCTTACCCGCGAGATACTCGCGAGAGACAGCTGTCTCCATCTGTCCTGACTCTTCGCATTCCAGCATGTGTAAGGCACATGCTTCACTTCGCGGGAAGCTTAGTTGCGACATACCCGCGAGATTCCATCAGCTTCCACTTTGCTTGAGTCTTCACACACTCTCTATCACACACCCCTTACATCAATTCCCACAACAAATACAGGGTATAAACAATTGATAGAAAATACAATCAAATTTGGCACGGAATGAAAGCCAACAAAACACATAGTTGTAAATCACAACTTTACAAATTTATATATGCTTTGAATTTGAATCTTTTAAAATTTTATGCTCAAGATTATTAGTTGATTTGACATTATGGTCTTTCTTTACAATTTCATTTGTGTTATTGTTGCTACTTTGAACCTATTTTCACGAATATTTATTTATAAATCTGGCAGATTTGAAGTTAATGTTACATAAAGTTCACATAAAAAAAAAAAAGATTCTCACATCAATTCTTCTTCGTATAAATAAACACCACATGTTTTATTAAGTTTGTAAGTAATATAATAATAAATTTCATCATACATCTAGAAACAGAATCATGACATTAATTTTTATTTTTGGCAACAAGATTTGTGGTTTCTTTTTAACAAAAAAAGAAGAAGCTTTTAATATAGATTTAGAGCCTGTTTGGAATTTTTGGATTGAGCAGGAAGGGAGGAGGAGTGGAGGGGAGTAGAGTAGAGTTGGCTAAAAATAAGCTAATTTTGGGCCAGTTCTACTTTATTTCCCCTTAATTCAAACGGACCATTAACTCCCATGAGCGTTGTTTCTCAAAAAAAAAAAAAAACTCCCATAAGCATAGTGTTTCTTTTGGGGAAGAGGGGGAGGGGCCGGGGGGGAGGATAAGCAACTAATGTCCAAGCTCCGGGGAAAAGTAAAACAACTTGTAACACTCTTTGGAAGAAATATCTTCTAAAGGATAGTGCATTTGATCTAAAAACTACACATTTCACAAAATAGAAGTTTCCAATTAAAAAAATTGTTCTCTCTCACTTGTTGAGAAAAATGACTTACAACCCATGCATCCTCTTCCTGCATGATTTGCTTATATTTCTAATATTCTTCCATATATTCTTTGTATAATTATCATTCTAACTTTTATTTTGTTTGTGTCTCTCCAAATTTTGTGCATTTTTTTTGGTTTTTTGGTACGCTGGAATCTAGAGATTTATTAGATTTATGAAGTGTATGTGGTATGAGATGGGAGACAATTCTCTTCCTTCCCTTCTTGAAGATGAAGTTTTCCTTCCTCACTATGTTTTAACAAAAAGAAACTTTCATATGAGCTATGCACAATGAAAAATGTGTGGGCCAAGATGAATTGAAGGAGATTGGGCCTAAGTTGGATTCTAGGAAGGCCCAACTAAATATTCATGTGGAAGATCTGGGCTCAAGTAATCCGAGGAAGGAATCGAGGAAAGAGAGGAGTTAGGAACTGTATGAGGGGGACGGAGTACTGTTGAACCATGCCAGGGATGTTAGTTGAGGAAAGCAATAGTAACTAGTCAGAGCAAGGGTAGGAAGAAGCTTCCTGACGAAGCCACCATCCTCTCCACATTAAATGCTCTGCACCAACCAAACATGTTGCATTAATGGCTGAAGGACTCCTGAACAATGTCTCAATAGCCAGTTACCTGCTCAGCATAGCCTTAAAAGGAGGGGAGAAGAAAGATGGGACACGTATCTTGCCTGAAGAATCATCCACTCTACAGGTGGATGGCTAGGATTGAAGCATTAGAGCTATAAATAGGAAACGACTCCCCATGTACAGAGATTTGATCCAGAAAAAGAGAAAGAGAATAAAACCTTTGTAATATTGAGTAAAGCTTTGTCTTGTATTCCCATCTTCGAACAAACATTCCTCGAAGTGCGAAATAAATAAGAATTGATCTTATCTTTTATAAGTTTATCTTGTGTTGTTTTTTATGTTCTCTACATTGAAATATTGTTTTAACTCAACTATTGGTCCAAACACCGATCTCTTACAAATGAATTGTTTCAGATAAAAGCCCAACCCATTAACCAGGGTCCTTAGTTTTTGACCCATACAAAAAACAATTCTCATCAATATTCTATACTATTATTTTGGACTCCTACATTTTGATGTCCAAAATACTCTCAAATTATACTGTTTACCAATAGTGGTGAACTTAAAAAAGTAGTTTACCAATAAATGGATTTTCTTTTAAAAAAAAAGTTATGTACATGTTTTGTTTTTTTCTTTGTTCTCCTGAACAAATCTACTCCCACATTCCTTCTAACTTTATACTCCCAATAACAAGCAGTTACTTAGTTCTACACGTCTCTCCATTTTTATCATATTTTCTCTTTCTTCTTCAAATTCTAAAAACCAAATCCAATTATGCACATTTAAGGTCTGTTTGGGAACAATTTATTTAGCTGAAACTAAAAACTATTTATTGAAAGTACTGTAAATAAAGTTAAAAGTTAGTTGAAATACTATGGTAAGATCCATAAATAGTACCAAAAAGTACAATGAGACTAATGAATAGTACTAAAAATAAGCTAAATAGTAAAAGAAGCTGCACAATATAAGCTTATCCCATACGCAACCTTATTCTTAGGTTCCCACTAATTTCAAAGGAAGACAATCACTCAAAACTCAAAACTCAATTAAGAATGTATGAACATACCATTTGTTTTTAATAAATTTTATTATATTGATTTCTTTTTCCCTTTGTCTTTCTCTTTGTCTCTCTTTCTCTAATTACTTAAAAAAAAAAATCTCTTTACATGTGCAAAACGCGTATGATGAGGTTAGTAATTTTAATTCATTTTCCCAAGTTTAAATGCGATTTGATTCCAAATTTATATATATATATATATATATATATATTTTAACTATAAGAAAACTTTTTATCATTTGACCAAAATGCCTTTGCTTTGATTGAACCAAATGTGAACAATCCACAGTGGGATTCGATCCGTCTGTTGCAACAATTATCACGCAACCAATGCCGGCTCTATATGTGAAGCAATTGATGCGGTCGCCTAAGACCCTAAGTAGAAAAAAGGCCCCCCAAATTTTAACCAATAGGTTTTTTTTTTTTTTTTAATATTATAATTGTATTAATTAAATCCAAATATTAGCCAATAAATAAAATAATATTTTTTTATCAAATGAAAAACAAGAAAAATAATGTTACACTCACAACATTTTTCACAATATTTTCATAATAAATCCTAAGTGGTAGGTTGTTACAGGGTATTATTGAGGACAAAAAATTAATTTCAGTGATGAGTTCAAATTAGAACCAGTAACAAATTAACACCTATGATTTATTGTGAAAATATTATGAATGTAGCACTTCTAAAAAAAAAAGAGCAATGCAAAAAAAAAAAAAAAATTCACAACTTTTGTCACAAGTTGAGTTAACAAACTTTTACTAGTTTTTATCTAAATTCACCACTAGCATTAACTTTTTTCTTATTACTATCAATATGTCACATTAACAAGTATGAAAAGTTGTCTATAGAATTTCAAAATAATCTACATAATTTATGTTAATTAGAAGTAATTTTACATCTAAAACAAAATAATAGAGTATAAGTAATATTTAATTTTTAAAAAATTATATTTAAATATATAAAATGCCTCCATTTCAGTTTTCCTCTTAAGCACTCAAATACATTAAGCCGCCCCACGCAATTAAAAACCTTTTAGACTTTTCATTGATAAAGTTGCCATTTTGTCGAACTAAAATCCAAACAAGCAGTTGTACTTACTTGTTTCACTTACGTGGAACTCAATGCTTGCTTCATTTTTACTTTTGATTTTTGTTTTGTTGGATATCAAAGTGTTTTGGAGCACATCAAATCAAAGTGGCGCAGTTGATTTTTTGACTATAATACTCCTATCCTATCAATGAGATAGGTTTGGTATGGCGCATAGGGATATTTGTATTTGGCGGTAACAAAATGTCAACACGAAACTCTACTCCGTCTACGTAAGTAGACACCCAAAAAAAATAAAAAAAAATAAAAAATAAAAAATAATTCCGACTTAACTACATTAATTAGCCTTAACACATGAGAAAGGATATGCTTTCTTTTCCTTTATAATGACTTTTATTCAAGGCTTTTAGTTTAGTTTATTTTTAAATTTGTTCTTCCCAATATTATACTATCAAACAACTTTATTTTTCAATGTAACTTGTAAGGCAAACTTTTTTTCACCCAATTTCTTTTTGCTTTAAACATATCTTGAAACATAAGCTTTTAAAGAAATTGAGTTGCTAATTTGATGCATAATAAGTTGGTGTTTGATGGTATCTTGTGGCTACTTTGAACAAGATTTTCAATAAAAATTTAAAATTTTTAGTGTATAATATAATTTTGGCCCCCCAAATTTGGGATTTACTATATTTTTGGTCTGTCAATTTTAAAATATTCAATTTTGATCTTTCAAAATTTTAAAATATAACAATTTAGTTATTCCTTTTTTTTAGTTGACTAGTAGGATTTTGAGCCCACCATACTTAAGAGACCAAAATCAATCTAAACCTATAAGGCACTATTAAATTATTAATCAAACTAATCTCATATTTAAGGGACTAAAATTGAACAAAAATACAAGTAAGAAATGGATGAAAAGCAATAAGTAGAGTTAAAATAGAATGTGAGACTAAATTGTTACATTTAAAAAAAAAAAAAATTAAAGGACCAAATTTGAACAAGCTTCATATTTGAAGTGAAAAAAAATGCAATTACCCAAGTTTTTATTAACTGTATACTTTTTAATTTTAAAAATGTTAACGAATTTAGTCAAATGCTGTGAAGTGTGAAACTACCTAATCATTGTAAATTATTCTCAAAAAAAAAAACCTAATCATTGTAAATTGGAGCGTAAGCTATTTAAGCTTGACCATCTTCGAGGCAATTCACATTAGTAAATAGACAGTTAATACTTAGTATATAGACTGTTAGTTTTTGAGCATACAAAATGGAATTATTTTTAAATTATAGAAAAGGCCTGCAAGAAATTCATGACCCAAAAGAAAAAAAGAGGTTAAAGAGTTTTGAAACTGACATCCTAGAAATTAAATCTAAACTAAAGCAATTTGGAGTTTGGATTAAGGCAAATGACAGTTGACTACTTCATTGGAAACTAAAAATCACGTTTAACGAGGAAGTTAGGTGATTACTTTAGCATGGAAGAAAGGTTTCTTGCGTAATGTCGTTTTGAAAGATGAGAGAAGCTACTTAACCATGCGTTATTATATCATTAAATCATTGTCAGTTTGTGTTTTAGTTGAATTTAGAAAGGGTTGTTAAAGTCAAATCAAACTTTTAAAGTAAATGCTAAAATATTCAGGAAACTTAATTTAAAAATATGTTCCAAACTCCTCACTATGGTAATGACACAGACAATAAAACATATTTTATATATCGTGATCTGAATGCATGATAAGTTAAACAAAAACCCAAATATTTATCAACCAAAAAAAAAAAAAAAAAAAAAAAGAGAAAAATTTTATGCTTATTACACCTTGTTTGCTTGATGTCTTACCTTTTATTAATCCTTGCTTGAAGGATTAGCCGATGAGATTAGCTTCATTATATATGTTCTCTAATGTTGTACACTATTTGGTCATTACATTAACACAATTAAGGTTTATTCATTCTAATCCACTGCATTACTTTTTAATGATACCATGTGGTGGACCATTATTTGGTATGGAGCATTATAGTGTGTGGAAAGCAAAGCATACCTTATCTAATTACTACATCTTAATCAAGCCAGGTTATTATGTGATCATGCATGACACGACCATCACAAAAAATCAAATTCAAATGTCAATGTTAAGAATTTCCTGTGTTTAGATTCCAACCTAACCAAGAAATTTGGTCCCGTGCATGTTGATTAATATACACAAAGATGATTATGCTTAGTTGCGAACTCCAAGACAAACTCATTTCTTTTTTTTTTTTGCTAAGCAGACAAACTCATTTCTTACTTAGAATTAAGTGGCGACCAAGCATGGACGGACCTAAGTGGGGGCCGGGCCCCCCGTCCAATTTTTTTTTAATTTTAATTTTAGTTATTATATATATATATATATATATATATATGTATGTATGTATGTATGTCATTTTTGTAGTTAGGCTCCTTCTCCTAAGCTAGCTAGTCTCACTCAAATAGCAACTATTTAACCCAAAAACTTTAACAAAAAAATAAAAATATTCCCAATGGTGTTTGTATTTTAGCATTAAAAAAAAAAAAAAAAACTGTTTTACCACCAAATAACCAAAAAAATCATGTGTTATTGGAGAAAATAAAGCTAAATTTTTTGTAACTACAGTAAACTGGTATAAATACCAGTTGATTGTAGCAAGTTGTTAAAAATAAAATACAATATTTTATTAAAATTATATTTCTTCCTTCAATTAAAAAACTCAAATTCTCTCTCTTCTTCTATTATTTTAATGAATTGTTTATATTATTTTAAATGAAGTGATAAAAAAAAATAGAACATTTGATATTGGGTGTATTGTAAAGTGAGGTGGTAAAATAAATAAAATACCTTTTTGAGGTGCTAAAAATTATACTATAATTTTTAGCACCACTACCCTAAATGCTCTAACTTCAACAACAAAAAAAAAAAAAAAAAAATCATAACCGCCTAGTATTGAAAAAAACATTATTTTGTTTTTATTTTTGTTGGTAAATGATTGCATTATAATGTATTTAGAAATAACGATTTTGAGTATTTATAATTTTTTAATACTATATGAATATCTATTTAAATTTTTTTTATCTTATATTCCGGGCTCTACTAGTTTAAAATCCTGAGTCCGTCCTGTAACTAAGTCAAAGGAATTATAAAATGGTTCCAAGTGAGAAAAATTCTGCAGTGTTACTTCAATGACAAATGGAATTTCTGGGAAACTTGCTTCGCAAAGCAAGAAAACAAGATATTTTCCAATTCAATCTGATTTACAGTATAGTAAAATAATG
This sequence comes from Quercus aquifolioides, assembly GCA_019022515.1. Classification (NCBI taxonomy): domain Eukaryota; kingdom Viridiplantae; phylum Streptophyta; class Magnoliopsida; order Fagales; family Fagaceae; genus Quercus; species Quercus aquifolioides. The sequence continues at coordinate 42,437,981 of CM032327.1, forward strand.
GGACCAGCCCAATTCCTGAAATGGGTTTTGTCACCCAAATAATCAAAATGGGTAAAACCATAAAAAAAATTGAAGATTTACTGAGAAGAGATTAGATTTCTAACTCTCTCTCTTTTTTCCATGAAATTATGGATTCTTTTCAATGCAACTTCTAGTGTCTGCTCACTCATGTTCGCAAAACACACCCTGAACCAACCAGGTTCCGAACAGTGACAAGAAGAGCCTGGAGATATATTTAGCTTCACTTCATGCAGCATGGAGTTCCAAAGAGCCAATTCACCTTCTCTTGTAGGTTTCTCCAACAATGGACTAAGATTCATCCAGCAAAACAACCCGGCATTACCTTTCAAACACTCAATCCCAACACTCCTTAGACCTTCAATGATCATATTATACCTATTCCTTAGTCTCTCACGGTTTGTCTTGATGTAGTTCTCAGTGAATTCCTTGTTAGATAACATGGACGCCAGTAGATGTTGTGTTTGAGAAGAAATTAAGGTAAAGCTGGACATCCTCCTAGCTGTGGTCACAACCTTGTCGTTGTACGAGTATATCGTGCCAACTCTAAAACCAGGAAGGCCAAGGTCTTTGGAAAGACTATAAACAATGTGAACTCTTTCTGAATTCTTATACTGACGAGCTTCAAGGATTTCTGCTATGCTTATGAACTCAGATGATGAAAACACAGATCCTGAGTAGATTTCATCAGAGACAAGATGGATGTTCTTGCGTGTGACAAAATCAAAAATCTCTTCAAGAACTGAGCGTTGGATTGTTGCTCCTAATGGGTTGGAAGGGTTTGTGATTAGTACCCCTCTAACTTTGACGTTCATGGCTTCTGCTTCACTATATGCAGCTTCTAAAGCTTGAGGAGTAATCTGGAAATTGTTTGAGCTGTCACAGTGGATTGGAACAATCTTCACACCAGTCCTCCACCTTAAATCTCTATCAAATCTGAGTAAAAAGAATAGAAATTGACATCAGTACAAGGTTATATATTCATATAAACAAGATAACATAAAATGAACTATTTCAATGGAAGTTTGATCAAGTACTAGTACTATTTCTCACCCTGGATAGTATGGGGTTGGAACTAGCAAAGCATCCCCAGGATCAGCCAAAATGAATGTCAAAAGTTCATTAGCCGCAGTTGCACCTGCAGTCAGGACTACTCTTTCAGGGTCAAATTTTGCTCTCCCACCTCTTATTTGTTCCATGAAACTTGCCATTGCCTTTCTGAAAGATAGAAGTCCGTGGTAATCTTGAAACAATGCATTCTCTCTAAATCCAGATGCTCCTTTTCCCCAGCTAGAGGCTTCTGAATGTGTTTCCAAGAAAGCTTCTAGCAAATCAAATGAAACCTGTTCAAGAAGCAACACACAAACGTTAACATGCAAATTATATGAAGTGAGAAACAGTAACAGAAAAGTTTCTTCTTTTAGCTTTTGCAATAACTGTTAGATAGACTCTTTGTGCACACTTACTTGATTTTCTGCCAATCCCATCTGTATAACTCCGGAGGGGTTGTTGAGTTCATCATAAGGGTTTTCATCATATGCTTTCCAGCCAGCAAAATATGGGGAATCTTCCCCATGAGTTTCAGAAACAGCTACTTTTGATAGTCCAACAGAAGGTTGCTCAATCTCGATAGCCATAACTAGCTTTCTTGTAAATAATGAAGCCCTTTTTTTTTGCAAAGAAAGCTGCTGTGGATATGAGAGATGAGAGAGATAAGAGAAGATAGCTGAAGCCTAAAGGTGTTGTTGAATGAATGAAAGCTTTTGTCGAAGACCCCTTTATATATAGGAAGTCTTTGAAATAAAATAAGACCTTCACACCTCTAAGAAATAAAAAATAAAAAAATAAAAAAACATTAAGTGAAAGAACAAATATCAATGATTGATTCTGTAGTGTAAGCAAGATCAAAGCTAACCTTTTACAGATATCGTTTTTATCTCTGGTGACAACTGTTAGCCTCTGTCATCTTGTCAAAGCTTTCTTTATCTCAATCTTCATGAGATCTATTCCGAATAATGGTGGTTGATGAGGGGTGGGTGCTATTCTTTATAATCCCAATCCTTCTGCAAGTTCTTTTTGTCAGAATAAACATTTTTTTTTTAAATTACTTTCTGCTTTATAGACTATACAGTGGTGTTTGGTATAGCTTACCTTCATTGGTTTAAAAAATAATTGGATAAAAGTACAACTGCTCTTAACAATAAGAAGAAGAAGTAAAGCTTTAAAAAATCTTAGTTGTATATTAATGAAACGTCTTGTTAACAAATATCTTACCATTGGCAAACCTAATGTAGTCATGCTAATTTTTATAGGTAGTAGAATCAAACCACTTTTAATCAAAAAGCCTATATTTTAATTAACTCTTGTTCTTTTCACTATTTCCCTGTTGCAAGTCGGATCCAATAGATGCCTTTTTAACGAATGTTGGGTAACAAAATTCATAAACCAAATAATCTAAATAAATTGGGAAAAAAATTATACCAAACTGCAGGCTCTATCTACATATAATTAATCTCATTATTTTTCCCCAAATAATGGTTGTTGGGTTTTCTCTATAAATTCCCACTTCCCCAATCTATGACTAATCAAATTTTCTCCAAACAAACTCTGAACCAAATCATGCATTAAGAATACATTTTACATTCAAAAGTTTGAAGAGATCTAAGAGTAGTTAAGTTCTGATGACCTGACAAAGATACCAATTTACCCAAGATTAAGATTCTGATTTGCAAACAAAGCTATGACAAAATAGAAGCTCCGGCAAGATCTGATGGACCCACACATGTATCAATTCCAAACAACAAAATTTATGACTTGCGTTTGCATTTGAAGATTGTAGCCATAATGGGTTCTCCATCATGATCTAATTATGCTTTACAAGATTTTATTCATTCTTGATCAAATGCAGTAATCATTGGCTAATCTTCATCTTATATATATTTTATTTATCTATGGTTTGTTTAGTCATGTATGAGATGTTAGATCATCCAGTGCCTGTGAAATCCGGATGCCAAGGTATTCATGCATTACATGAACATGGTTGTGAATGAGTGAACCATTTCCTTGTATAACATGTTTGCTGCATAATGTATGTGCTATATAATGCGTGCTCCGTGTATATAAATATAAATATATATGGCTGAATCAAGTTGCACATACATACACATGCATCATATGTACATGTAGGTATATATTTATGTATCTATGGACATATAATGTGGAAGCCTGTTACTCTTATTTAAGCTGCTATTTGTAGGAATTAAGATTTATTTTCAAGATTGTGTCGTTTGTATGGATTTCAACTAACTGACATTAAGAATAAACAACATCCAGGACCTAAAAAAGAAAGCAAAAGATAAATGCAATAATGAGTAGAATATGCTTTCTTTAGATCAGCGACGTGGGGTTCAAGATCATGAGAATCCATGTGCAAAAGAACTACAACAGCATGAGATTTGCGAAATGATAGATTGAATCCTAATGCAAAAAAGAGAACGTGAATGGATTGTTCAGATGATGACGACTGTTCGGCAACCTCAGTCTGTAAGGGGGAGACAAGTATCAACCAAAGGTCTTCACCAGATATGGAAATTCTATTTTATAATATTTTTGTGTTTCATATTTTTGAATAATTGCATCATGGTCATGGCAATGCAACTACAGTACCATTTCTTACTCTAGAAGGCATTAAAAAAAAAAAAACTCACCAGAAATAGCCTCAAACTAATCATTGGTTGGAAAGTATGTGGTTGATGTTAATATATATGCTCCTTGGATTAATTATACGGCTTGTAGCCCAATTAAAACACTATTAGTAGATTATATTATATGAGATAGGGGAGTGAGGTTTTGTCTTCTACCAAATAGAAATACTGCATTGATTTTCATGCACTTCTTATTGCATCGTCTATATACATCTTAAACGTGGGCATCAATAATATATATGAACATCACACTTAAAATTATGGAAAACAAATGTTAGAGAACAACTACTGATATAAAAAAACTTGGATTGTTTGATTTTTTAAGAAAAGAAAAAAGTAAAAGTTTTCTTCTAGAGATGTTATGAATTTATTATATAAACATTATAAACTAATGTGTTACCGAATACAAAAGAGTAATTCAAATATTTATTTATTATATTGTTGAATTGAAACTAATTATATTCATTATCATGTCAATTTGTAATTTTCATATATAATATCATATATATTTTGTCAAAATGGAAGTTGAGACTAAATTCAATCAAGAATCCAAATTAGATTCTAATTGCATTTTAATTTTATGCCAAGTGTCATTCTAATTGTCCTATTATTTGATGCCAAATGTTATGTAATTTAAATGCACTACAATTTCATGCACACTATCTTTCCGATTTACTTAAATTTTGTGTCAATTATGTTTACAAGCAAGTTCATGTATCTAAAATTTGAAAATATGAAGAAAAAAAAAACTCTATTCAAATTTGTTATACTTCTATTTAATAATGAATGTGTACCGTTTATTACTTATTAGGTAGAAATGTACTACATTCGTTCCTATATATACATGGGTTATAAGCTAGTATTATATTAAAAATAGAAGCATGATCAAAATCCAAATTAGTTTTTAATTATTGTCTAATTTTGTGTCATATTTACAGTTTAATTTTCTTAATTTTGGTGCAAATAACCCATTCATATTCAGTGTGAAGGCTAAGATGATCACCTCATTGATCTAGGTAACACTATCTTATCTTTACTATTGTTGAATGTTTTCATCCGTAAGTACGGGTTGCAACCTAGTTTTGTAATAAAATTAGTAGTAGTTTAACTCTCTTTTTTTTTTTTTTTTTTTTTCAAATCAAAATGGTATCTATTTTATAATGAAATATGTGTGATTCAGGCCAAAACTAGTTTTAACCCGTCAAAAGCCAAATTAATGACAAAATTATTGAATATGTCGTACCAGGAAAATAAAATCATCAAGTAAAGCACATTGGTGAGAAAGTGTTTATGCTCCCAAGTGGATTCCAATAAACAGGGATCATGCCATGGAAGCACCCTAGATTTTAGAGGTACTTTTAATTTTAAAACATAAATCTCAAAAATTGATATGACATCAATCATATTCATTATTATGTCAGTTTGTAAAATTTTTTTGTAATAAAATTAATAGTGCTTTTTGTAGTTTCCTGTTTTTAACTATAAATTTGTGTTATCTATTATAAAATATGCAACAGCATGGGAATTTCCAAAACTGGCTTTTCATCCATCAAAAGCTAAATGAATTGATGAAAAAATTAGTGGATATCTCGTTGGAAGAAAATAACACTATAAATTAAATCATATTGGTGAAAAATGCTTATGTTCTCAAAGTGGATTCCAACTTATAGGGAGCATGTCATGGAAGCACCCTAGACATAGGAAGTATTATAAATTTTATTACATAAATCTTTCAAATCGACGTAGAGTTAATCAGATTCATTATCATTTCTATTTGTAAACTTTTTATAATAAAATTAATGATAGTTTTGTTATTTACTTTTTATCTACGTATAAAGCTGTGTAATTTATTATGAGAATATCAGAATATGTGGCAGTGTGGGAATGACCAAAACTAGCTTTTCATTCATCAAAAGTTAATTTTAATGAAAAAAAACTTATGGGTATGTTGTAAAAAAAAATTATAAAGTAAACCAGAAGTGTTTATGCTCCCAAGTGGATTCCAACTTAGAAGGAACATGTGAAGGAAGCATCTTATACGTTGGAGGTACTATAAATTTTATAACATACTAAAAATTGATGTGGTACTAATTACATTTTTTTTTTTTTTTTTATATATGTTAGTTTGCAAACATCTTGTAACATATTTTTGTGGCATCTCCTCATTGGCCTTGTAGTTGAATTGACACATCTTCATGCACAAAATACTTGGGGTCTAGGGGTAGAAAAATAGTTCGAGTTGCAAGGTTAGTAGCATATTGTAATTATCTATAAAAAAAAATCTTGTAAAATATTTTTATCAATTTCCTTTTTCTTTTTTTAAACTGTAAATCTATAAAATTTATTATGAAATATGTGCAACGTGGGAATTGCCAAAACTGGTTTTTTCAGCCATCAAAAGCTAAACTAATCATAAAATAATGAATATGTCATACCCATAAAATAATATAATCAAGTAAAAACCATTGGTGAGAAAGTGCTTATTAAGTTCCCAAGTGGATTCCAACTAAGAGAGATCATGACATGGAAGCACCTTAGATGTTAGAGTTTTACCAAATAAATTTTATATATTGAAGTGGCACCAATTATATTTTGTGCCTCTTCATTTTGTAAGTTTTTTTTTTGGGTAAGAATATTGATAGTAGTTTTAACATTTTCTTCTTCTTTTATTAAGTATTTTTATTATAAAATATGTGGCAGTGTGAAAATTGCCAAGACTGGCTTTTCAACCATCAAAAGCTAAATTAATGACCAAGCTAATGGATATGTCATACCAAGAGAATAATATTATCATATAAAGCTCACTGGTGCCAATGTACATGTTTAATTATACACTCAATGTAGATTACAACTAAGAGGTAGTATGTCATGGAAGCACCCTTAGACACTATAGATTTATATAATATTTCGAGAGCAATGCTCCCTTTTTTCATAGTAAATCCTACAATTAATTTAATTAATGAGACTTACTATTAGACATTAGAAGTACAATAATAGTATGTTTTTTTTATAATAAAAATTGATAATAGTTTTAGTATTTATATATATATATATATATATATACATATATATTTATTTATTTATTATGTGGCTACGCGGTAATTGCCAAAACTGGCTTTTCAGAAGCTAAATTAATGATAAAACTAATGAACATATCGTACCAAAAAAAAATATATATATATTATCAAAGAAAGCACAATGGTGAGAAAATGTGGATGTTCCCAAGTGGATTCCAACTGGTATGGAGGGAGCATATGTCATGGAAGCACCCTAGACGTTAGGACTTACACGTATGAATATGACAGGGCCAATAGGCTTTATACAATAGTTGCAAATGGACTTCCCTGATGTGTCTTTTTCCAACATCAACTACTGTTTTAAGCCAAAGTCACGGGGATTACATACATTATAAGATGGGATTATCTTAATTGTCTCAACAGCTCATTGTGTCAACATCTTAAGTAAGGTGCCAAAGACTATGTCACTTCATGTTTTTGATTTGGACTACAAGAAAACGGAATGTGCTATTGTTTTAATTTGCATCCTATATTGACTAATTAATGCACTAAGAATATATATGCATGCAGAATTCCCAGATAGCACTGGGCATATGCATTGCTATTACATTGCACAAGTCATCTATTGATATAGAACAAACAACATAAACTTTCCTTGAGTTGAGTAAAGGAACTGCCAAAAGTTAGTGCCCGAGAAATTAAAAAAATAGCAAAATTTTTAGTAGAAATTATTGGCAACAGCAATAAAATTGCGTGAGATTTGGTGACATGAAGAGAAATGACTCTGAGGATAAAATAGTCTCCTTTGGCCACAACCAAAGTCGTTTTTGGGAAAAATTCCATCATTTAGTCCTTGAAATCTATGTTTTTGTTGTTTTTAATTATATTGATTTCTTTTATAACATTTAATTTAAAAGTTAGAAAAAAATCTTGTCTTTTTGGGAATGTTTCTTAGAGGTAGTAGTTTTAAATTCATCAATTATCTTAAATTTTCCCTTTTTGGTGAAATTTACTATTCTACCCCCTAATCTCGTGGTTTGGTGGGCGTTTTCCTAGCTGCCCTAGAATTTCTTTTTAGTATTTAAATACACTATAGTCTCTAAAGCCATCAGTATTTGAATAATAGAATTCAGAATTTTTCTTTATTATTTCTCCGGTGAATTCTAAACCTATCACCCTGTGGATTTAAGGAGTTCCTTGTAAATTTGAGATTATTTTTTGAAACTAAACGTGTTTTGTTTTTTGTATTTTGAGATATATATGTTTTATTTCTCGTAGGTATTTCGCTGCATTATCTATGTGACAAATTAAGCCTCCTATGCTATATATTTTGGTTTTCAATTAATCTCGTAAACCTAAACTGGGGTGATATAAGTTGGCATGTTTGTGTGTGGAATGCAAAGGGCATGAATATCTGCTGGGAAGATTATTACCAATAGCAAGAAGCCACGTGGAAAACAATATACTAATCATGCCAATGAGAAAGCACTTTAGAATATTGGGTAGGTCAGATCTTAATACTGACTCTGGTTCTATTGGAATAGCTATAAGATTTGCAATGAAATTTCTTAAATTATAGATGTTCTCTTCTACCTTCCCTTATTTTTTGTTCTTGGGGAACATTTTCTACCTTCCCTATTTTAGCTTCTTTAATACTATATTCAATGCGAATATATTCATGTTGAAGTTATCTATATTGATGATTCTTTGCGTGTTTGTAGAAACACGTTTTTGAGAACTCCATTGGATATACATGATGACCTTTAAGGCAGACTAGTCTGCTGTGTTCATCACAAAGTCTTAGCAAAAACGCGACAATATTTGTCTTTATATTAGAAACTTCAGGCACGTTGATCGAGAAAACGATACTTTGCCCTGAATGTGGTACCCAAAAGATGTTTTTGTATTAATTTCTTAATGTTCTTGTTATAGTATATGTTTTTGTATTACTAGCTAATATCTTAATGTTGTTGCTATAGTTGTAAAGCACAAAGTACGATCCACCGGCGTCCACATAAGCTTTGACTAGGAACAATATATCAAGGCCATTCAAACTCAATCTATATTTATTTGCACTTAAAAACAATTTGTAGTTCATTTCTGCCTTGCACTTGTTTAATAATACATGCACAAGAACACAGTATATATGTATGTGTGTGTATATATATATATATATTGTCATTGAGTTGTAAGCAAAAAAGAAAAAGAAAAAAAAAAAGACAATTGTGTATATATTATCATTGAGTTTTTAAGCCACTTGTCTGTACGTATGCACCAAGAATCGCCTTTTTGTGGATATAGCTATCTAATTTTACATCAACCATGTGCCTCCTCAACTAGCTCTCACAAAAAAAACGTGAATATTTTTCATTATTGATTGAATTAGTTTATGAGTAATTAATTAATAATGGCATACTTAAATAAATAAAATAGCTTCTTGCACTCCCTAAATTGTGATCCAAGAACATCCACACAGGCCTAGAGAGATAGGGTTGCTCATTCATGAGTATTATATAAATTAAACAGACCATGATTTCACAATCTAAATGTCTTTCTCTACTAGAACTCATGCTTGGAATTATTTCATTTTCTTATTGATCTTTAAATTATTATGTATAATCCAGCTCCTCGCCAACCAGGCTACATATCACGCACGCTCAGCGTTCCAATCATCTAGCATAGCTTATTACATTGGAACTCATGAAACACTGCATATTAAAATGTTTTTCCAGTAATCAAACAAAGACCTCGTAAATTCAAACACATGCCTCACACTTTGTCTCAAAGACATAAAGGACTAGGGAGTAGGGACACCCTATTTCACAGTTTTTTGAGGTGTAAGTTGTGATTGGTGTGTACAAATTGTGTATTAGCCATAAGTGCATGTGCAGGTAATATATGTTACACCAACCATTTCTAACAGGTTGTGAAGAAGTGCGTGTTCTGTGAAATATAGCTCATATAACACAATTCTATAATGGAAACCGGAAAGTAATTGCATCACTACTCCACCTGCGAAGCTTGTCTGGACAGCAGCCATAAAAGGACAAGAGAGCAGGATTTTAACATTATTTTTCTATGCAAAGTCTTGCCGTACATCAAGATTCGAGACCATACTCCAATAATTATGAAGCGATGAAAATGATTCACGTTAGGGTGTTATAGCATATATGGGAAAAATACTCTTCCGCGTAGTGTGTTTTACATCTTGTGTGTTTTTATGACCAAAAAAGTCGGTCAAAAACGTGACACACTGTGTGAAAGAAACAACCCCCATATAGCATATACTTTTAACACTGGCAAGTTCTAGCCGAGATACTTTAAGCTATGATAAAATTCTTTGAGAAAAGTTCATTGGGGGTAGCAACTAGAAGGGAAAAAAATAAATAAATAAAAAACTTAATTGAATTGGGTTAGTTGCTTTCTTTGGATTTGGGAAAAGGAAGTTATTTTAATTGGACCTAACTGATCATGTTTAGACGGCAAAGCTTCAACTCTACAACTTGGTATAATTCCAAAGCAATCCTCCTCAATAAAGTATTTTTCAGATTGAGTTAGGTTTAGATTCAATGTCCAGTAGTACTGGATCTGTTGAAATGATGACATGTGTCACCATCTAACCAGGTCTAGTGCTAGTGGCGGCTTCAAGAATTTTTCTCAGGGTGTTTCTTAAGAAGTATAAATTATACAATCTAATAAAAAGAGAAATTCATATATTGACAACAACAACAATAAAAAAAACGCGCAAATACATAAAATTTACAACTGCCTTACACGAATTTTCATATTTTGAAATTAGTGCATGATAGTCTTATTATCAATGCTACAAGCTACATCTATTTCAATGTACACAACTAAACAATCATTTATCCACTGAATATAAAACAAATTATGGAGCAAAATTTAATTTTATTGGCATAAAAAAACTGAGAGTGTTTCCAGATTTTTTTGAAGGGTAGACAAATAAATTTTTTTTAAATTATTATATATATATATATATATATAAATTTAGGTCAGGGTGGTCCCAAAACCAACTTGGCCTTAACGTGGCACCGCCCTTATCCAGTGCACTAGATGCATTGAACCTAAACCTGGGACCACCCTGGCCTTAATGTGGCGCCGCCTTTATTCAGTGCACTAGATCCTTTCAAATTTTTTGAATACCTACTATTTCCAAGATTACTAGTGGAGTCACCATCTATGCTCTTTCAAAGAGGCGCTTATTACAACAACAAAAACAAAAAGAAAAGGACACTTACTTAAAACATGCTTCCAATTAAGTCCAAGTAAAACCAATTACTTTGCTTGGCTTGTCAAGGGTAGCGAAAGTTCCATTTTGACTTCAAATTACACCACAAAGTTACACCTTTAAGCCATTTGAATCGTAAACTAATAATATCCTGAATTGACATGAAAAATACTGATGTAACATTTTCGATCCCATACCAAATAGAAGCTGCCAAGAGAGAACACAGTTGATCACCAGTAATAATTGTCATTTTTAATATTAAAGAAGTTATTGGATGATATTAAAAAAGAAAAATAGAAGGTTTGGACAGGATAGATAAGAGGCTGTTTGGATTGAGTATTTTCATGACTCAATTCTCAGTTTTCATAACTCAATTCTCAAAAATGGTGGGACCCATAGCAAAATACTCGTTTGCCTGCACCAATACTCTATTTCCATAACTCTGTTTCCAATACTCAATTCTCTACTTTTTGAGTTATGAGTTATGGAAACTGAAAACAACTTTTGGCTGTTTTCAGTTTTCAGTTTTCAAAGGCAAACTTGTAAATAACATCACATAACCGGGCCCACAGTCAGATTTTTGCTCCCTCTTTATCTTTTTTTTTTTTTTTTTTTTTGGTTCTTTCACAGGGTTCTTCCTTCTTTTTTTTTTTTTTTTTTTTCTTTTTTCCACCTGGGTTCAACGCCCTGGGTTTCTTCCTTCCTTTTTTTTTTTTTTTTTTTTTCACACCTGGGTTCACCGTCCCTATTCTTCCTTCTTTCTTTTCTTTTTTTTTTTTTTCCACTGGGAACGGTGAATTTCCCAGTGAAAAAAAAAAAAAAAAAAAAAAAAAAGCTGCAGTGGGTGACAAAACTGGGGCCCACAAAATAGTGTGAAAAATGTTGAGTGATTGTATTTCAGTGATGTGCCAAACGGGTATTAAGTGATGGGTGATGGGTGATGAGTGATGAGTATTGAGTGATAAGTGATGAGTGATGAGTGACGGAAATTGAGTGACGAAAATTGAGTGACCAAAAAAAAGTGGCCAAACAGCCTCTAAACTCCGCAAATGTTGACCTTGTGCCTCTGGGTCTTAAGTCCATATCAGGCCTGTCAAATGATGCTCATCATGTCCAATTCTCACCAATTTGCTAGACAGGCCAATCGGTCAGTCACATGTCAGCTAAGTCCTTAAAATTTCAGGCTTCTCACTAGAAAAAGTTAAATATACTTCATCTTTCCTTAGAGAAATTTTTACATCCCATAGCTGATAGGTCAATATGGGGAAAAGAAGGACATAGTTCTAGGGTTTCCTTTGTTTTACACTTGGAAGTAGGAACCTCAAAGTTTTACTGTTAGTCAGTTTAAGGCTAGCTGATGCTTCGGATATTTGCTATCTCACTCTCTTTTTGTGTTTCGTTTTGTTTTTAATATATTACATTTTCCACAAAATGAAGAATCTTCATAATCAAATATATTGGCAAAGAGCCAAAGGATTAGCTAGGTGGTAGACTCATTGGTCTTAGAGTATGACCAATGTTGTTAAAAGTGCGCTTAAGCGTGTTCAAAACTCAAAACCCCAAGGCTTGAGTGCTTTGCTTAGCCAAAAAATAAAACTCATTAAATGAGGGACGTGCTTTTTTGATGGTTTTTTAAGAAGCAAAAAGCATGTCTAGATGAACGTAAATCCCTTTTCTGAGTGTTAAACCATAGATTTTGCAGGCATGTGACAAGGCCACAAACTAGAACCATAAATCCCTTTTTTTTGGGTTTTCTATTGAGCCCAGCTCGCCAGCCTAGAGTCCAGGGCCAAGGCCCAGGTAGAACAAGACAATCATCAACAATCCTAATGCTACAGAACTCCCATAAAGCCAGGCCTCCACTTTAGACTTCCCCATAATTAACACGGGAAAAGGTGAGGCCCAACAATCTAGATGGTCATTGCATGTGTCTTTCACATGTATGCAAGATGGTAATTGCATACGATAACTTGTGTTACTATTTTGAATCCTATATAATGATAAGGTCCTCTTTTCTTTTCTTTTTCTTTTTCTTTTTTTTTTTTTTTTTTTTTTTTAAGAGCATTAGTATTGGTGGGCTGTATTAGTGGAAGAAAAACTAAGGTTATGTTTGGTAACAGTTTTTGTTTTTTATTTTCAAAAACTTGTTTTTGGGAATATAAAGAAAAAATAATTTTCTTGTATTTTTGAAATAAAAAACATGTTTAGTTAGTTGAAATTAAAAAGATAGTTTTTTGAAAAAAAAAAGAAAATACTAAAATATGTTGTTACTAGAATTTGAACTTTAATGTTAACTTATTAAATGAGATAGATTCATTAAATTAAATACGTGTTTTTGTTAGTTTTTAAAAATTAGAAACTGAAAACAGTCTTTTGCATATTTTCAGTTTCTTTTACAAATTGAATTTTGAAAACAATTTTTGGTTTTTGTCTATTTTGGATTGCCTAACAAGTTTTTTAATCTAAAAACTAGAAAATTGTTTTTAGAAATAGAAAATAAGGAAAAAAAACAGTTACCAAACATACCCTAAATTTTTTTGCTGTTGAGCTATAGTGCATAGTCATTTTTGCGTATGTAGCTCAGATGTTACATACATAAAGATGGATGTGCACTGTAACTCAGATATTAAACAAAAAAGCAATATTTTATTAGCTCCTCCACTATAGCTCAGATTATTAAATGATTATTATTTTTTCTTCCTTTCTTTTCTCAAATTCCCACCACACCTTCTCTCTATTCTCATCACTCTTCACTTCTCTCGCCCTTTCTCCTGATATTTTTCTCTCTTCCTTCACCCTGCCAACTCATCTTGCCAGCCCAGCTGCCGATCAACACATCTCTCCTACCCAGCTCTGACCCATCTCTTCCTCCACTCCTCATCGACCCAAGTCACCGCCCTTCTCTTCTCCCTTTCACTTTTTTTTTCTTTCTTCCTCCACTCATCGCTAGCCCAACTCCTCTACCCTAACACCGACCCATCTTTCTTCTTCCACTCACTGCCGACCCAAGCCGACCCATCTCTACCTCCATTGTCAACCCATCTTCGACCCATCTCACACTCTCTTCTCTCTTTGGATTTGAGTTTTGTTTGGTTTTGGGTTAAGGATTCATTTTGGTGGCAGTGATGGTGGTTGTGGTTGTTATTTATTGTAGTAGATATATTATTTTATTGTATTGTTTATATTATTTTAATGTGTTGAATGCTAAAATAAAACCACTGATATCGGGTGTTTTATAAAGTGAGGTGATAAAATAGATAAAATAACTTTTTGGCATCACCAATGTTGATGCTAGAAAAAATGATTTTTTTTTTCAAATTATTTTACAAAAAAGACACTTATTAAATAGTCTTGTTTAGAACTCGACTTTGCAAAACTCAAGTTCCAAGCCGCTACTGCAAATGTAGTGTACTAATGTGACATTATTCCCATTTAAAACTCGACTTTTGAAAACTCAAGTTCTTAGTAAATGGAACTCTCTTTTGACAAATTCGGGTTCTATGTAATTTTCTTTTGTTGTATGAGACTTGGTTTTGTGAAAATCAAGTTCTATGTAAAAAAAAAAATTTTGCAAGGAACTTATGTCGTAAAAGAAGTTGGAAGCAAAATACATGACTTCTAATGCAGAAAGTCATGTTCGAATCAAGGCACCCATTAGATTCTTCTTACCGGTAGTCTTAATTTATTGTTTTTGTTCATTTCAATCATGTTTTATTTTTCTGCTTTAGGCAAGCAAGATATATAGCTTCTAATGCAGCAAAAACCATCTTAAAAACCAGTTGGTTTTTGCAATCACAATTTTACATATCATTATTTTAGAGGATTGGAAGCATGATTATAAATAATTATTTGTAAAACAGAAACCATCTTATGCACGGGATGAATGAACGCACTATAAAAAAAAGGTAAAAATATATCATAATCCCTAACCTTTTATCTCACTAGTGATTTTATTAGCTTCTAAAAGTTTAAAATGATCACTTTTTAAAATGCCTATACTGCATGTTTCTTTTTTAAATTTGACCGCATCATATAAAGGAATAAAATCCATCACTTTACATTAAATCATCGACTTTCATTGGAAATGAAGAGAATTTATAAAATGGTTTAGATTTTATTTCTTTGATCTAATAATGTATACAGAGCCTCTTCATTTAAAATTAAATGCCACGAGAGATCCTATCAGGAAAAAAAAAAAAAAAAAAGCCATGAGAGATTTGTCATTTAAAATTTCTGGAAACAAACGCTATCAAAACGCCGTCGTTTGAGGGAAGTATAAAAGTGCAGTGACAGTTATCGCACTGCCTGGTCCATCATCGTGAAGCCATTTTTCCATGGCTTCGTCTTCGTCATCTCTCTCTCCTCCGGGAGTTCCAATGGAGCTCCACGTCACCAACCGAGAGAAGCTTCTCAGTTCTCTCCGCCATGACCTCTCTCACTCCTCTCGTCCTCTCTACGGCTTCGTCTTCCTTCAGGTACTCCCTACGAATGAGGTTTCGAATTTTGAAACGCAATTTTCCTTCAAATTTTTCTTATCGACCAAACGGTTTTTCAGGGAGGCGATGAACAAACGCGCCACGATACTGATCACATCGAACTCTTCAGGTACTCTCTCTCTCTCTCTCTCTCTCACACACACACACATTTATACATACATAGATACATTGAATCGTTTACTATATCGAACTTTTTTGAATTGTTATTAGGATTTGGTATCGGAGAGAATTATTGGCATAAATTTGATTTTTTTTGCAAGTTGATGATCATTTTATTCGCTAATTGAGGGTTTAGTTTGATCTATATAGGCAGGAGAGTTTCTTTGCTTACTTGTTTGGAGTCAGAGAACCTGGGTTCTATGGAGCTATTGTAAGTACATCACATCTATAACACGTTATCTCTTGGTTCTGGTTTACGCGTAGTTTCGAAAATTTGGCTTCTAAAGAATTATCTTCATTATCATTCATGTTAAAGTACTGGATCATAGCTACCATTAATGGAATAATGATTATTTTCAATTTTCATAGAATGCTTAAAATCTTGGGTTAATTTCACTTCCCCCCCTTAACTATGATCCACTTGCAATGCCGTCCTAAACTTTAAAACAGAGCAATGTTCACCACTTACCTATTTACAATTTTTGTTAAATTTAATGGAAATGTAATTTTTTTTTTGGTCTGAAAAAATGTCTAATAGAAATTTAAATTTTCTGTTAAATTTGATGGAATTTCGAATGATATGGGCAAAGTGCTTATTACCAATAATTAAGGGACAAGATTGCTTAGTTTTGTAGTTGGGGGGAGACATTGCGACTTCAGGATAGTTAAGGGGGGAAAAGTTCAATTTTCCTAATTTTTTTTAATGGTTTGAAAGCTTTCAACAATTTTTTTGGTGTGTGTGCTCGCATGCTTAACTGAACAAATAGTGTATATTGTATGGGTTTTTTATATGTCTATTGATGCTTTGCTTAATTTACTGTCATTTTTGCCCTGAAGGACATTGCGACCGGGAACTCAATCCTGTTCGCTCCTCGATTACCCTCAGATTATGCTGTTTGGATGGGAGAAATAAAGCCATTATCCCATTTTAAGGTGATTAATTGATTGATAGTTTGAAGTGTACGCCTTTTTGCATATTGTTTTACCTAAGTACATTCTTTTGCAGGAAAGGTACATGGTTAGCATGGTGTACTACACCGATGAGATCACAGGAGTTTTGCATGACCAATTCCAAGGATCTGGTAAACCTTTGTTGTTTCTGTTGCATGGGCTTAACACCGACAGCAATAACTATGCAAAACCAGCAGAGTTTGAGGTGCTTACATCTTATATTTTTCTCTCTCATCACAAATGACTTCTTTATACCTTCAGAATAGTGTAATGAGAATCTGGTTTTTCTAGTTTCCCTACATTTTTAAAATATCTCTATACTGATAGCATTTCCATGGTTCTGATGTTTATCTTCATATTATTATTCTTAGACTAGAATTACTATTGCAGATAAGTTTTACCTTTTCTTTCTTTTTCTGAATCTCTGTAGGGTGTGGATAAGTTTGAGAAGGATTTGACAACCTTGCATCCAATTTTGACTGAATGCCGTGTTTTGAAGTCGGATAAGGAGCTTGCCCTCATCCAGTTTGCCAATGATATAAGCTCTGAAGCTCATGTTGAGGTAACCATTTCCAAAATGTCTTATTCACTAAACACATTTATACAAACAGTACTTACTTCATTTGACAACACACACACATCATTCAATCTAAGTATAATTTTGCGTACACGACTCTGACATAGTTGCTAAAGGGGTCAAATCAGTAACATGTCTATGCAAAGTAATAGGGAAATAGGTAGCTTATACAACAACAACTAAGCCTTACCCTATGTTTAGATGGAGGGAGATGAGGGAAGAGTAGAGGAGAGGAGAATGGAAGATAATAGAATGTATTAAATTTTATTTTTTAGTATATTCCGGCCACCTTCCCCCTACTCTTCTCTCCTCTCCCTCCATCTATCTCCCTTCCAAACCTATCATTGGTCACAAAATTTTGGGGTCGGTTATATATTCTCAACAAATTAGTTAGGGTTGGCCATATGTATTCCTTTTTACTATCCATTCATAAGAAAGTGACTAAATTTTATGTTGGCCGTCAACCTACTGGTCCCTCTCTCCTTTTCGGGCATCGGATCGGCTGTGAACAAAATGTATGACATTGAACACAGAAAATGGTGAACTTTTTTATTTGTACTAATGGCATGTCTGAGTTTTAATTAAGTAGAACAGATCCAGTGGAGATGGGGTGGGGCCTGTAGCTCAGGGGATTAGAGCTTATATATATAAGAATGTGGCATTTCTGATTAATAAAATATTAGTTGGCAACTTCATTATGTATGTGCGGTTAGTTTGCTTCTGTTATGAAAGGTATTGGTATTGGGCACAACTGTAACTTAAATGACAGAAAGAGAAAATAGGGGTTGGGGGGGGGGAATCTCTGTGTGTTTTGGGAAATTTTCATATTGTAAGTTTATTTTTGTGTGTATTGATATTCAAAAACATCTTCTTGTTTTTGATAGGTATTTTGGATGTAGAGTACATGTATGCTTTTCATTTTTCTTGTGGAGTCATCCCTGGCTTGCTTGTAGTTATAAATATAATTTTTTTATTTGCTATTTACATTCTGACCAGGTCATGAGAAAAACTAGAGTGGGAATGAAAGAGTATCAGTTGGAAAGCATTTTTCTTCACCACACCTATATGTATGGTGGCTGTAGGCACTGTTCTTACACATGTATTTGCGCTACTGGTGAAAATAGGTGAGACCTTTGGCGGTTCTCAAGGTTTCTTGTTCTATGCATGCAGTGCCAAGTGCTCTCCCATGCATTACTGAAACTATGATGCATGCTCATCCCGGAATTAACTTCTTTTTATCACAGAAAAAAATAAAATAAAAGTAAAACACAAACAGATGTAAATGTGTGTTTTATATTCAAATTTCAAAATATGGACATGCTCTGTAATTTTCCAATACTAATAAAAAAAAAAAAGTTTTCCAATACTTTGGGACTGGTTTTAGCTAGGACATTTATGTATAGTTATGCACTTTTGTAGACTTTCTGGCAAACTCATGATTGAAAAGATTTTAACTTTTGTAAATGGAAAGGTAAATTATGAGTGTAAATGTATTGATATAGAATTTTACATCCATCACAGAAAGGTTAGCTAACTGGTGTATTGTTTCATAACACAGTTCTGTGCTGCACTATGGGCATGCAGCGGCTCCAAATGACAGGGTATGGTAAATTCGATATTCTTTTAGACTTAATGCATTGTAGAGCCTTTTGTATTGTCTTTTTATTATTTTTATGTTTATTTTTAAATAAGAGAACCTTTGTATAGTCTTAATACTTAAACTAGGCTTAATTGCACAATGACAGAGTTAGTTATACTTTGCAGTTTCATTATTCAATTTTTCTGATTGAATCTCCTTGACTTCAGAAGTATCTTATGAAGTTTTCAAATCCTTATAATCTCCTTTGTGCAGGCTTTGGAAGATGGAGATATGGCATTGCTTGATATGGGAGCTGAATACCATTTTTATGGTTCCGACATAACTTGTTCATTTCCTGTGAGTTTGGCCATTTTGCTTGTAAAATAACATTAGATACAATTTTTTACCTTTGGGCCTTGACTTTTGATTTAGGCAGTTAATAAACTTTAGGTAGCTCCTCACTTAAGTCTTACCCAATTTTATCTGGTTTCTCTTTTCCGCTTTACATATAGGTCCTTCTTTGATGGTGTTTGTAGATTGATTAGATCATCATCATTATCATTGCAACCTTCATCCTTTGCTCTTAGAATACTTATGAAGTTATGATGATTAACTAGGTCATTTTATAATAATCATTATCACTACCATCATCATACATATTTCTAGTCTTTGACTTCTTCTGATTTTATAAGGAACCTTAATGATCCATAATCAAACCCATAATGTCTTAGACATTGAGGGTTTTACATCAGAGCTCTGATTTGATGGGAATTTCTGGAGTAAAAGAGTATATTTGTGATGCCAAGGTTATCTAAATATGTCTGATGCAGATTTATCTTCACTCTCCAGTTGTAAGGAATTATAATTTTGTTAAATTTTCTGTGCAGGTGAATGGGAAGTTCACTAGTGATCAGTCACTCATATACAATGTGAGTGCTTACTCCTTAGAGCAGTATCAACCTGTTCAATTGGACTTAATTTTCTTCTCCCCGGTGTGTGAGTTTGTAATGGTCTGAAGCTAGGTGATAGAATTCGTACGTGGCAAACCTGCTCTTAAGTTGTCTGAGAATTGTGAGCACATTTGCAGTAATCTGTGGATTGTAATGATACATATAATGTACTTAAACAACTGTTTATATATATATATATATATAATTTACCTAACCACTGTTTATCACTGCTGTACTAAATAGGTACCAAACAGAACTGCACGCATATTATTTGGGTGTATTGCCTTTGGCATTTTGTTGTTCAGTGGTTCCTTTTCTAACTATCTTGTTTTGCAGGCTGTCCTTGATGCACACGATGCTGTAATATCTACAATGAAACCTGGAGTAAACTGGGTGGATATGCACTTGTAAGACTTGATATTAAACTCTCTGTTAAAACAATTGTAATGTGCATGTCTTGTATGTGTTTTATGGGAGGAAGGATAGGGTGTCCTCTTTGGGGAACTACATGGAAAAATTAGAGCATATATGAAAGCATTGAAATAGAGTGGTTTTCATTTCATTTGTGTGAACATTGAAAAACCGTATGTTGAATTACAGAAATTGTAGAAGGCAAAAAAAGAGAAAGAAATCCTTGTGCATTCAAGCCTAAACCAAATGTGGTTCTCAAGAAACCTCAAAGACGTTTTTACTCAATGTGTCATATGGAAACTGAACGTCATGTTCTCGAAGTGTTGGTAGACATGCATAATGTACTACTGGCATGCTATTCATAATTGCATTTTCGAAATGAAGGAATTTATTTGTTTTGTCTAAAATATTTTGTGGCATTTCAAGGTTAAGTAGATTATTCATTCAATTGAAAGAATGTAGTTATAATATTTCTGTGTCTTCCACTGATCCTTTTTAAGTTTCCTATAACTTCTCTTCGGCATGACATCTTTATTCTCTCTTCTGCTCCCCCCCAACCCCTGCCTTCCTCCTCAAAATTGCAGATTAGCAGAGAAAATTATACTTGAGTCATTGAAGAAAGGATGCATCATCGTTGGGTAACATCTGTTTTTTCAATGTTACTTCCTCAATTACCTGCAACTTATTCCTTTTATTAGAAGGAAATCTTCTAATTTATGTTTAGTTATGTTCTAGCAATGTCGACGATATGATGGTTGAACGATTGGGTGCCGTTTTCATGCCTCATGGTCTTGGGCATTTCCTTGGTATTCATACACATGATCCTGGGGGCTACTTAAAGGTCTTAGTGAATAATAATTTTTATTATGCTCAGTTTCTTTTTCTTGCTTTAATTTATATTTTTAGAGAGCTGCGCATATCACATGTTTTGTATTACATTTTCCTTTATTGTCTTGAAAATTTGCATATTTTTTTGCAGGGGCTGGAGAGACGAAAAGAACCTGGATTGAGGTCTTTACGTACAGTTAGAGAGCTCCAAGAGGGAATGGTTAGTAATGGTTTTTCTCAGTCATTGGAATTATCCTTTCTTACTTTTTCTCTTTCGGTAACATAATTAAATCATATGTGTGGGTGATGTAGGACAAATTGGGGGAATTTGACTATGTGTGGTTTAGGTGGGGTTGGGGTTAGGGTTAGGATGATTTGTGGAAATAAGATTTAGAGTTGTTGAAGAAAGGGTCATGGAGTTATGACCGGAATCAAAAAATGGTTTGATAAGTTATTTGATGGCTATTTAGTATAAGAAAGTATGTGGGTTTTAGGGCTTAAATAGGTAAAAGAAAGGACTTGATTTTGGGTTTTAAGGAAAAAGAAAAAGAGAAGAAGAGAGGGAGAACAGAAAATGCAAAGGCCATCATGTCTCTATGCTCAAATCAATAATTTTGTCAATCAACTCCATCTCCTTTGAATACATTGAGCATAAATATATGGTAAAACTCTTTCTTGAACTAGTAGTATTAAGACTCCTAGTTTGACTAGTTACTAGTAAACTAAACGACTTATAAAGACTAACTAGGATTCAAAGAAAATAAACCTAAGATACTTAGGATTCCTAGAAAATTCTAGACTCAACTAAGGTATCAAAAATATCCTTCATTCACAGGAGTTGCAGAAATTTCAGATTTACCTCCGACTATGAAATTGACCATACAATAATTGAACTTCAAAGGTGGACCCCATACAATAATTCTTGAATAGGAAAATTTGCAAAGTAATAGCAAATCAATCTTCCATAGTTGCATCATCAATGGGTGATTCTATTTTTGAAATCTAAGACCCTAAAGCATGTGTGTTGCATATGATAATTGTGAAGTTGTATGATTTCCTTCTGATTTTATTTTATTTTTATCATGCTTCATTCAGACTTAGTTTATATGTCAAATTCATAATTAGTTAAAATTTAAAAACCTAAATTGGGATAAGCAGCATCACTTTATCTTCTATTTGGTTAAGAAGTTGTAACTTCTAACTTCTCAGGGCTAACTTATTCAAAGGGAACTGAAATATTTTACATATACTGATATAAATTATGTGCCAAACATGTTTGTCAGGGCTGTTCATTGGTATTATAATCACTGATTGTTTAAAGCATCTTTGTATATGCTTTGCCATGAGGATAGATATTCACTTGGGACCTGTAAACTCTATTGCTAAGACGTGGAAAATACACTGGAGGGTCTGGTGATGTTACATTATTTGGAGGGAGGGAGCTCTTTTATGTTTAATTGCTCCGTTTGATTGAAATCTGTGATTTATTGATTAATTTTTCTTTTGGTGGGGAAGGATTGATCCGATATTATTTATAAAAAAAAGAAAAAAAATTGATGTTACAGTTATCTACCATCTCTTCCCAACTACTTCATTTATGTTCTTGGTTTTTCATCTGTAATATGCCCATATAATTTTATGGATCTTTGGCTTATATGCTTCAGAATATATCATAGAATAATCATTATTCCAATTTCTTTGGGGCTTTCTATGTAGGTGATAACAGTAGAGCCTGGATGCTACTTCATTGATGCTTTGTTGCTTCCAGCCATGGAAAGTTCAAATACTTCAAGATTCTTCAATCAAGAAGTAATTGGCAGATTTAAATGTTTTGGTGGGGTTCGAATTGAAAGTGATGTGGTACTCCATTTACCGAAGCTCTCTTTTAACTGGATCAAATAATTTGCTTTCTTTGACATTTGCATCTGCATAATAGTACTGGTTATGTTATGTTTTCAATCTCACCACATAAATCGCATGTTAGATTTACCCAATTTAACTTTTAATACATTGGAAATGCAAATTCAGTAAATTTTCTTAAGCCAGTCAATATTTTTACTTATACAATAAACTGTTTTGGCTTATTTCTCATCATGTGCTCATTTTTCTTTCTTCATCAAGTATGCTTTGAGTGAGCCATATGCAAGGCAGATTTATAAATGTTCCCATATTAAAATTATTCTGGTGCCATTTCTATTCCTTTTTTTTTTTTTTTTTTGAGAAGTGCCATTTCTATTCCTATGATAGCAATTTATCACTTCATGCATTTTACTTTATAGTTTCTTATTGTATTTTTTTTTTTTTTTTGCTTTTTTGTTGACCATTTTTTTATTTTTGCAGCATGTCACTGCCAGTGGTTGCAAGAACATGACAAAGTGTCCCCGGAAAATATGGGAGATCGAAGCGGTGATGGCAGGAGAACCGTGGCCACTCGATAAGACCCTATAGAGGATGGAGACTGAGTTTAAAAGTCACTGCCCTTGATAATTTGCGCAGGAATGTGCTCTTAACTTGTGACGTTGTTGTAAGGCAACCTATTACCCCGTGAAGTTTAGTTTGAAGTACTGCATTGTGTTTTTAATAATAGGGCCGGATTGAAAAAGCTTTTGAACTCGGTTTCTTTTGATGGAAATATTTTTTCTGGAAAATGATTGTTTTTTTGGAAAATATATTTCTAGAAAATTGGCTCATTTTCCTGTGTTTAATTGTGAAAAATGAGCTAAAAATTATTTTTTATTGTTTGACATGCATGCAAAATAATTAGTAATTCTTATAATTTCAAATAATTATATGAACATTTTTCTTTCATAAAAACATGTCCCAAATGGAAAATATTTTTTATTTCTTTTGGGTTATTCAGGAATCTCATATGGAAAAATTGATCCCAAATTCAGACTCTACATCAAAAAAATGAGTAGAAAAGCGACAAGTTTGAGTAAAAGAGTCATTTGGGAAAAAAAAATTAAGGGTTGGTCAAGAAGACAAGAACGATAAACAGTCGTTCTATGGAGTGAGAGTGAGGGGAGTTACCATTGTGGAGTCTTTTGTTATATGGAGCTTATGACATTTCAGAAGATGTTTTAAAAGTTTCAGAAAATGTTTTATGATTTAAAAAGGGTATTGTTTTTGCCAAATATTCAGTTTTTGCAAAAGATATTATTGAAAAATCTCTACCCGTTGGCCAAAAAAAAAAAAAAAAAGAAAAAAAAAACCTTAAAAAGTCAAAAACATTCTTTGGAATGAAAATTACATTGAAACAAATGCAACAATAGCCACAGAACTTTACTCTCGAATAATTAGTTTAGTTTTCTAATCAATTGGTTTGTGTTTGTATGTTTTTTCTTTTTCTTTTTGTGGGTCCGTGCACTCTAGCAGTGCTGGATGAATTTCTTATACTAAGAATTTGATAGTCCAAGGGCAATTGAAGCAGGGTAGAAAGGTCCTAATGTGATGGTACACTGCTCTTTAGGTTTTGTATATTAGGTTTCTTAATTGAATTCAGTCATGCCAATTATTAGTTAAAGCATCACAATCATGTTGATAAAGTTAAGGTAGAATGCCTAAGAAATAGTAACTAAGTTTTGCCTTATCCTATCGATACTTCTTATTCAAATGATAATATATATGTTGGTATTAATCTTACATTATTCTTTTGGGAGTGTTGTGCCGTTGCTTATGAGACTGTGAACTCAACGGGGGCCATTGGAATTGAATGCAAGAACTAGTTTCAAGTGCAGTCATACAGTTAAAAATGCAAAGAGAAGTTAACGGACCTTCCACCCACGATCATTTGTATGGCCATTGCTTTGACTCAGCTACAATGCCCTCACGAGACATTTCAGTTGAAAAATGATTTTGGATAGATGCAAAGCTTGAAATTGAACCAGGGTACCCATTGAGCTAGGTATTTCTGGCCAAATAAAGAATTGAACCATTTAGTTATTCTTTATTATTGGCCAAATAAAGAATAACTAAAAATTCAATAAGCATCCAACAACCATGAAGTTCTCGAAATAGTTGGTATGATGAGAGGTCTGGAATTTTTAAAGCGCTATAGGTCATTGAACAAAACAAGAAAACTGGAGCAAAAAACATATTGTTAGAGAGTGGAAAACACACATTTGGGATCAAAGTGGAAACTTCTGCTTTGTTTGTCAGCTGGCTGTGAAGAACAACTTTAAAAGTAGTAATAGAATAGCTGGTTAAGTCTTGAGTTGCTGTCATCTATCATATTATCCAAATCACAATTCTGAAGTTCATAATGGAAAGTTAAGAAGTATGGACACAGACACTAATGTGGACACTGTGACATGATAATTCTTGAAAAATTATTACACAACATAGTGGGGATTATGTGACTATTAATTAACTAATATCTTTAGGTATATTTAATTTATGGCAAAAATTTAAAACTGACCCTCTAACTTTTAGCCTTTTTCATTTCAGTCCTTTAACTTTCAGTTTTGTCATTTCAGTCCTCTAACTTTCAATTGTTGTCAATTCGGTATTCCATTAACTATCCGTTAAGTGTCTCCGTTAAATGAGCAAAACGACGTCGTTTTGGCTCTTTTCTTTGTTTTTTTTTTATAATTTTTTTAATTTTCGTAATTAAAAGAAATTAAGAAAACTGTTATTAAAGTCAAAAAAAAAAAAAACTCTACGGTGTGTGTTGGGTTTTCAAGTTTCAGCGTCAGAATGGAAGTTTCCGGCATGACTTTCCGGCGGGTTCCTTGTCTTTCCGGCACTGTGATTGAGACCCACTTTGAAAATACCAAGCCATGTAGAGCTACTATGAGAGTGAGACCACCCAGAAAGTTTTCTATGGTTATGAATTCTGGGTTTTGTGATAACCGGCATACACAGTACTATTATGAGGGTACAGGTCTCAGGCGTGTTGGACTTGAGAAGAATGGTTCGGATGAACTTACACCAAAGAAGAAGTTGAAATCGCTATAGTCTCTCACAAGGGACTTGTCCAAGTTTTCTGATATTGGCTTTGGCTTAGATTCTGACAATGATTTGCTTCATCAAGTTCAAGGGAAGGTGCTGCCGACCATCAAGCAACGATTTGCTTAGATTCTGACAACGATTTGCTTCATCAAGTTCAACGATTTGCTTCATCAAGTTTTCTGATATTGGCTTTGCCGCTGCCGACCCAGACGGACTCTCCTTTCTTCCCCTAAATGTTTTTTTTTTAATAACAGTTTTCTTAATTTCTTTTAATTACAAGAAAAAAAAGTCAAAACGGCGTCGTTTTGCTCATTTAACGGAGACACTTAACAGATGGTTAATAGAATACCGAATTGACAATAATTGAAAGTTAGAGAACTGAAATGACAAAACTGAAAGTTAGAGGACTGAAATGAAAAATGCTAAAAATTAGAGGGTCAGTTTTAGATTTTTGCCTTAATTTAATTGTAGGCATATTTTATGTTTTCAAAACAAACAACTATCAAATTATATCTAATATCAAAGGAATATATTTTAGATAAAAAATATTTTTATCTCCAACACAATGAGGGGAAAAATTCAACCTGATGTTGAAATTGTCCAGGCTATCATGCAGGATGTGAGATATACATTGATTTTGTGAAGAAATATAATGAATTCTATTCAAAATAGGGTCTTGAACATTCGTTTTATTGAATTTGATAGCTGTTGGGATTTTTGGTTTGATGTAGGTTTGCAGCTCTGCTGCTTGTTTGTATTGTCTGTATTATCATTCTGTTTGGTGAATAAAATTGCTCATTCATTAAAATAAATTTAAAAAAAATCTGCTGCTGCCTAATGGGCTTAAAAAAAATTAAAATCTTAGGGGTCATGGCACCCTTGAACTACCCGTAGTTCTATTCCTAATTAGCTAAATAAAACAATGAATGGTATTATACACATCTTATTCCACACAACCTTGACAATTTTAGTGCAAAATGTGGGTATGCAGTTGTGTGTGTAAGAGTCATTTTCCATAAACAATTAC
The DNA here is from genome assembly GCA_019022515.1 of Quercus aquifolioides. Taxonomy (NCBI): domain Eukaryota; kingdom Viridiplantae; phylum Streptophyta; class Magnoliopsida; order Fagales; family Fagaceae; genus Quercus; species Quercus aquifolioides. Next base: position 42,464,897 of record CM032327.1, read on the forward strand.
GTCATGAAGTCTATCATGCATTTGATGTAGAAATTGTTTTATGTGTCCTCTTACACACTAATACAGGAAAATAAATAAATAGAAATTAGTAGAAATACTGTTCAATGTATTTTGAACCCCAACTACCCTAATCAAATGAATTTAAATCATTAATCCAATATAGAACAAATAATTTATTGAGGGCAATTTCAGCTTTTGCCAAGTACACACGTAATTCTGTATATATATGAATACATAAAAGCGCACACACATTGATATTGGAATTTGGAAGTCTAAAATCATGTGATGTCCAAAACTTGCACCACAGCATCAGTCCGTAAGCAGAATAAAAGCATGTAATATCGAAGGCCCAAGATCTCCTCCAAGGCTACAAGGTTAAACAATAGCCATTAGTTTGCAAAATTAAAATCAATCCATAAGAAATAGTTAGAAACATATAACCAATCCAACAAAAATTCCCAAACCTTTTTTAGTAAAATTGTAATAGCCTCTAGCTGTGAAACATCTTCTGCAATCTTGTAGTATGCACTACTATTGTCACGTACAACCAATCCTTCAGGTTGGTCATCAATAGGAAATATGAATGTCTCCAAGAACGGTTTAACATCAAAGAGCCACAGACTCCCCAAAAACCAACAATGAATCCAAGCCCTGTACCAATATAAAGACATCTCCAGAATTCATCTCCATCTTCTTGATAGTTTTCACTGCGATTAGTGTTGGATGTTACATCTTCTGGGCACTTTTCTATAAGTGGAGGTCCACAAAGTCCAGGATTACCAATGAATCTGTCAGGATCAAAGGATTGGAGTTGAGTGCCTGTCGGAATTCTTCCTGAAAGTTCATTGTAGGACAAGTTTAGGAAGCCCAAGTAATGTAAAGCAGCCATGCTAGCAGGTAATGGACCAAATAACCGATTTCTTGACAAATCCAGAGATTCCAATTGTTCCAACTGACCAATGTTTTGTGGAATCATTCCAGTCAACATGTTTCCTGATAAATTTAATGCTTTCAATTCTATGAGGCTGGATATCTCTTCTGGAATTTTTCCAGTCAATTTGTTGTTTGCAAGATCAATGCTCCTCATTTCTCCAAAATTCTTTCCGTACTCATACACATTCCCTTTCCAACCAACAATTATATGGGGACTATTGACACCGTCAATGATGTCGTTACTCCCAGAAGCATACATGTAATTTGGACCAAAAACTTCATATTCAGTGCCATTCCAAATGAAGAAGTTGTCGCTCATCATAAAATTTGAAACTTTGTGTGCCATGGCAGTCAAATTATTGAGGCAATGGGGAATGGTTCCAGAAATATTATTTTGAGACAAGTCTAAATATCTAATATGGACTAGCAAACAAATTTGAAATTGCATACTTCCATGAAATTCATTGGATCTGAGGCTAAGAATGATCAATGAGGACATTTTTTCCCCTATCCAAGTTGGTATCTTCCCAGATAATTTATTCATTCCCAAGTACAAAAATCTTAACATAGTGCAATTTTGCAAGGACCAAGGCAATTCTCCTGACAAGCTATTATAGCTTAAGTCTAATGCTATAAGTTGTGTTAAAGAACCCATAGAGTGTGGAATTTTCCCAGACAACTTATTGTGAGCCAAATTCAGAACTTCTAGTTTTTGCCAACGCATGAAACAATCAGGGATCTCTTCAGATAGATGGTTGCTTGAGAGGTCAAGGAATCTTAAATTACCACCAGAAATCGAGCATACAAAGGAATTTAACCTTGAAAACATATTGTTGGAGAGATTTATTGAGGTCAAATTCGGAGGAAACACTGGTAATGGGCCTTCAAATCTGTTTGAACTGAAATCTATTGTGTGAAGGTTTGAAACTTTAATGGATATATTTGGCAACCTTCCCTTGATTTGGTTATGAGACAAATTTAAATAGCGTAACTCACTAGGCATGTCCCAGAACGAAGTGGGGATGGTATTTGAAATTCCAGTACTGGAGATATCGAGGAAGTGAAGGTTTCTTTGAGTTTTTATCCAATTTGGGAAATCAGGACCCAACTTGCAAGATCTCACATATAGATAGTACAATTGGAAAGGGGGAACCCAATCAAAGCTGAAATTTAAAGTTAAAGGATTATAAGATAAGTCTAAATATGACAATTGGGGGAACTTTGATAGTTGGGCTTCGGAGATAATGCCTTCCAACATATTGGAGCGTACAATCAAAAACTGTAGGTTATGTAGGCTTTCAATACTTTTGGCCAAATTCCCATTTAATTTATTGTTAGCAATACCTAACCATATTAATGATGGAAATATTGCAAAATTAGGCACTGACCCCTCAATTTGATTGCTATCTAAATATAAGTCCTCTAATGAATCTTTTAGGCATCCCTTCAAGTTTTTGAAGAACTCAAGAACCTGTCCATTTAGAGAGTTCTCCGACAAACCCAAAGTTCTTAAAGTACATATATCCCCAAACGATTTTGGAATGCCGCCTTCAAGTTGATTATCTTCGAGAAAGAGTGCCTCAAGAGAATTCATGTTGCCAAAAGCATTCGGAATTGAGCCAGTTAATTGATTAGAAGAGAGATAAACATAAGCAAGCTTGGTACTAGAGTTGAACAACCAGGGGAATATCGAGGAAGACATGTGAGGGTTGCCAGAGAGATCAAGGTCGGTAAGAGATTTAGAGGAATTAACATGCAAAAGAGAAGAGGGAGTGATAAGAGGTAGATCACAATCATTCAACCACAACACGGATAGCTTTGGTAGACCAGCAACAACTTTCAGCCAATTATTGGCTACACTGAGATTCACAGAATCTAGGCCGAGGTATTCTATTGAAACAAGAGGAGAAAGCCAGTCAAGATTTTCAGCAATTTTCAAATAATTCCCACTGAGGGCAAGAGATTGCAAACGGGAAAGGTTACCAAGCTGAGATGGAATTTGACCACTGAGATTAGCATTACTGAGATTTAGGTCCTTTAAGTTACTGAGTAAAGTGATAAACTTTGGGAATTGGCTTTGATTAAAATCATTGTAACTCAGGTCCAAATAACTCAAATGATGCAACTCAATTAGTGAAGGACTGATCTTACCTCGCAAAGTTGGCTTATCCCCAGCCTGAAGGTCGAGTTTGAGTATATGGCCTGTTTGGTTGCTGCACTGAACTCCTTCCCAATTGCAGCAATTTTTCTTTGCATCTTCAGTCCCCCATGAAGAGAGCCTATTTTCGTCATCAATAAGACCTTTTTTGAACTCAAGGAGTGCTTGTCTCTCCCTCTCTGTGCACCACATATTACCGTCTCCAACCCCTGAAATGACTCCAAGAGTTGGTTTCAAGTGCAGTAAAAGCGTAAAAATTGCACAGAGAAGTTTCAGGGACCTTCCGCCCATGATAAAAGTCATGGCCAATGATACAAACAATTATAAGTAAAGATCGAGATGCACCGCTAAAGCAATCAGTATTTCAAGTTTGAGTTTGTTTTTTGTGTTCTCACAATCCCTTAGCATCAGCTATTTATAAACATAATTGCATGCACGGAAAAAAAAAATCATACCCAAACCTACTGGAAATTATTTTATAAATGCGTACTTTTTCTTCTCACATAAATTGTGATTCCTATCATAAATTTAATTAATAAGATTTATAATGATGTGAGAGGGAAGAGTATGCATTTATAGTACTCCGAAACCTCCAACCCATTTCTAGCTGTTTGCCAATCGTGCAAAACATCAATTACTAATGTAAAAACATGATCGGTTTCTTCATCAATTTTAAACTAGGGGATTCGCTTGTTTTCTAAATTCCCTAAACTAGGGATATTGACCAGGATGTTTCAAACTATGCCCAAATTAGGGGCACTGGCTCAATGGTTCTCAAAGCATATGTCCATATTAGGGGCATTGTCCAAATGATAATGTCTCCATTTACATTGATTATAAAAAAAATTCACCTAACAAGCTAGGGGTATTCGCCCAAATGAACGTCTTTGATTTACATTGTTCCTAAAAATCACTTCCCTAACAAAGAAATTGCAATAAAAGAAAAAGATGTTATTGTTCCTGCCCAAGGAAATGGGAAACGATTATTTTTATCTCCTCTATTTTGCTTCTTGATCAACACGGATATCTCTGTATAATGTTTATCAACACCCCATCCCCGCCAAACATAAAAGAATAATTTCAGAATGACTTCACAATCTTTGTAATCTACACACATTTAGCTTTTAAACAACCAATCATCTCTATTCTCAAAATTAATCCTTCCACAGGTTCAAGCAAAATTTCTACAAATAACACATTTGTATTGAAGTACAACCAAAATCCAATGACAGGCTGCTTAGGCCTATCGCTGAAACTTGTTCATAACAATGAAACAGCCATAAGTTAAAACAGTATTCTTCATCCCACCTTTGTACAATCAACAAGAAATCACAGACCCATGATCCTGGCAATTTGATTGATAGGCATCATGCAAATATGGTGACTTCCCCCCATAGCTCCTCAAACAGAAACACTGGTTGTTTTGGCTGGAGTCTTAACTGGGGGCTCTTCCTTGAAGCCTAACATCTTATTTAATGCCCCAATATAGGCCTTGACACTAGAAACAACGATATCCATTCCTGCACCAATTCCACTGGCACAAAAACAAGGCAGATTTTATGTTCTATGAATCTGGACTTTAAAGAATCAAATATGCCAACTATAATTTTATGTGTAAAATGCTTGCAAAGGGAACATGACACGCTGATAATGCGGTCAAAAGAAGATTAATGACACTGGTATTATTAAAACTAGTCGCGGACCCGCGCGTTGCGCGTGATTATTTTTTTAAGGGAGGTCTCATTGTTACCATTATTTTGTAATTTGAACTAACTTAATGAAGAGAAATGCATTTCATAATCATGTTCATCGCAAAATAATTTTTTATTATTGTAGAATTGTTTCATTTAAATTTTGAAACCTTAATTCTACCATAATTGGTTGACTAATTTGTACATCTCTAAGTCAATTGTACACATTTTGCATGCTACATGTAAACCCTATTTTCCATAAGGTTGAAATAATGTGGGAAACATTTGATTCTATGGAAGTTAAAAACTAAAATTCTTATATCTTGTCTTAATGTTGCCTCAATAATGTTAAATGAAATGTCAAAAATGGGATTTTGAAAAATTTCATCTTTATTTTTTATATATTTCTATTATTATTGAAGAATATCTTCTTTTTAGTTTTGATAAGAAATATGGTTTTCCATATTAGAGTTTGATTAGTTTTAAATTTTAAATTTTGTATGATTGTATTTAATTATATGATTTAATTAAGTGAATGTAACAATTGATTTTATTGACATTCATAAGATCATCTTTAATTAATTTTTTACTCCTTCTATCAAGCTCTTTGTTTTCCAAGTAATGATTACTAATTGACGTTTGATTTCTTGATGATAATTCTAATGTACTAAATATGCATTGTAACGTTTATTTTTATTTTATTTTTTTCATTCCAATTTACTGCCATTAACTTAGTGTATCCACTTTCTCAAAAAAAAAAAAAAAAAAACTTAGTGTATCCATAACTATTAGTTTGTTTATGATATGTTTGGTATGATATTCTATTGTTGTTATTATTATTATTATTATAAATTTATTGTTTCTAAAATAGTATGTGTTTCGTATTCCATTCTTCTATTGATGCATTGTAGCATTTCATGGGAAGACTTTATGAGAATAGTTTTTATTTATTTGAATTTAAGTAAAATATTTTATGTTTAATTTTTTAAAATAAAAAAAATGATAGAAAATATAAATAATTTAATAATATGAAGGATATGTCTGAATTTAAATTTTGAATAAAATAAGATGAAAAGAAAAATAGTAAAAATGAAATGTATATCAATAAACACCAAATTATTCTGAAGAATACAAAAAAAGATAACAACTTGAAACACAAAAATAAATTGTATCAACCCCTTAGAATTCTGAAAAATACAAAAATCCATTAACCTAAAGTAGAGATGCAAGAAAAAAATCCACAAAAACTCAAAATATATATATATATATATATATATATCTGTGTGTGTGGGGGGGGGGGGGGGGGAGGGAGGGGGAGAGAGAGAGAGAGAGAGAATTATGCATAGAATGGGAGAGGGAATAAAAGAAAGACAAATAAATGTAGATAAATGGCAAGATGAATATTGATATTAAGGTAGAGAGTAGTGGAGAGATGAAAAAGTAAAAGGAATGAGAAAGGTTAGAGAAAGTGTAAAAATAAGTTGAGAATTTAATAATAAGAAGAATAGTTTAAAAAAAGAAATATATGATATTTTAATTGTAATATAATAGATTTTTTAATTCACTTTAAACATTAAAAAAATTATAGGAAAATTTGGAAAGAAAAAGGGTAATAACATGGCCGCGTGACTACAATGGAGCATAATAAAAATAAATGCTACAATTGATTTTATTACACTATAAAGTTTTTAATGTCCTCCGTAAGGTCATCTCTATTTTTTTTTTAACTCCTCCCATCACGTACCCGTCGGCCTCTTTATTTTCTAAATAACAGTTACAAATTGACGTTTAATTTCTTTTATTTTTCTTTCTCTCTCTACACTTTATTACCTATAAATCTCTCTCTTTTTGTTTATTTGTTGGCATCCTACTGTTTTCCCAAATTTGATAATAATTCTAATGTACTAAATATGCATTATAATGTTTATTTATTTATTTTCATTCCATTTTGCTGCCATTAAATTAGTATAGCCATCACTATTAGTTTTTTCAATTATGTTTGGTTTGATATTCTATTATTATTATTATTTTAATTTAGTGTTTCTAAATTGGTATTTGTTTTGCATTTCATTTTTCCATTGTAAGATTTCATGGGAAGACTTTATAAGAACAATTTTTATTTATTTGAATTTAAGTAAAATATTATATGTTTAATTTTTTTTTAAATGAGACAAAATATAAATAATTTAATGATATGGATTATGGAGGATGTTGCTGAATTTAAATGTTGAATAAAATAAAATGAAAGAGATAATGACTCTCTATCTCCACTATCTCTCTCTCTCCTAATTTGATTGTGGGTTTTAAACTTTCAATTTGGATAATAATTTGTTGCTCATGATTTAATTTATTAGAATTGATTGCAACTGACAGTTTTAGTGTTTTCCTTCCTTTGGGTGAGCTTCCAAATTGGCTTGAGTACAAGAGTAAGGGATCAATTTTATATTTTGTGTGCCCACGCTAGTAAAGCAAAAGATTCGAGGATGGTCTTTATGTGCGATATTTGCAAGAAGCTTTCATGATATGAATGGATTCACTATAATCTATGAATTAAAAAATTATACCAAGAAAATCACATGGCAATATTGACAAAAGAATTGTCGTGTAATACCATGTTAGGAATATCTGTGGTTGCACTCTATTGGAAGCCGGAGATGAAATGAAGTATTCAATAATACATAATAAGCATTGGTTTCCAAGTGAAGAAGTTTGGGGTCAACCTGATTTATGACAATGATGAAAAGTATTACCTATCCTGTTTTGAACCAATAATCGAAAATGCATGTCTTCCTTGCAATGATGATTATATACTATTTTTATATTACAATAAGATAATATCTTACAATCAAATAAGAATTAAAAAGATAACAGTAAAAAAAAAAAAAAAAAAAAAAAAAAAAAAAAAAAAAAAAAAAAAAAAAAAAAAAAAACTAAATCATATCAATTCAAAGTAGAATTGTAAAGAATACAAAAGTTCAAAATTAAAAAATACACCAAAAACTGAGAGAGAGAGAGAGAGAGAGAGAGAGAGAGAGAGAGAGAGAGAGAGAGAGAGAGAGAGAGAGAGAGAGAGAACTTTTTGTGTGTGGAAAAACAGAAAATTATGCATGGAATGATTGAGAGAACAACAAATTTATAGCAAGAGGTTAAGAATAAGAAGAGTCAAAAATAAAAGAAGATAAAGGGGTAGCGGAATAGTGATATTAAGTTAGTATTTTACAATCAAATAAGAATTAAAAAGATGATTATATACTATTTTTATATTACAATAAGATAATATTTTACAATCAAATAAGAATTAAAAAGATAACAGCAGAAAACACAAAACTAAATCATATCAATTCAAAGTAGAATTGTAAATAATACAAAATTTCAAAATTAAAAAATACACCAAAACTGAGAGAGAGAGAGAGAGAGAGAGAGAGAGAGAGAGAGAGAGAGAGAGAGAGAGAGAGAGAGAGAGAACTTTTTGTGTGTGGAAAAACAGAAAATTATGCATGGAATGATTGAGAGAACAACAAATTTATAGCAAGAGGTTAAGAATAAGAAGAGTCAAAAATAAAAGAAGATAAAGGGGTAGTGGAATAGTGATATTAAGTTAGAGAGTAGTGGGGATATGAAAAGTTAAAATGGAATGAGAAAAGTTGAAGAAAGTATAATAATAAATAAGAATAATTAAAAATAAGATTAATATGATATTTTGATTTTAATAAAATGGAGTTATTAATTCACTTTAAATGTTAAACAATTATATGAAAAATTGAAAAGAAAAAAGATGATGACATGGCTGCTGATGTAGCTCAACGGGAGCATAGCAACATTAATTGCTACGCTTCAGCTTTTAGTAATATATAGAAGAGGTTAAGAATAAGAAGAGTCAAAAATAAAAGAAGATAAAGGGGTAGTAGAATAGTGATATTAAGTTAGAGAGTAGTGGGGATATGAAAAGTTAAAATGGAATGAGAAAAGTTGAAGAAAGTATAATAATAAATAAGAATAATTAAAAATAAGATTAATATGATATTTTGATTTTAATAAAATGGAGTTATTAATTCACTTTAAATGTTAAACAATTATATGAAAAATTGAAAAGAAAAAAGATGATGACATGGCTGCTGATGTGGCTCAACGGGAGCATAGCAACATTAATTACTACGCTTCAGCTTTTAGTAATATATAGATTAAGAAAAGACAAAGTTGCTAATGCGTGAAAAAGAATCAGTATTTTACTATTTTTCACCTTTAGGAACTAACCAATGATAAAGACAAAGACAGGATAAATTTTATCCATTAAACACTTCTTTTTATGAATATTAAACACTTTTTCTATTTACCAAAAAAAAAAAAAAAAAACACTTTTTCTACCTCCACAAGGTGCTGCTTATTTACACGAATAAAAAATTCACGTGGATGACATTGATCAATGGGAGACCAAGCTCAAAAATTAAAAAGAGAAGAAAAGAAAAGTAAAGAGAGGAGAGGACCATGCCATGTATATAATAATAATAATAATAATAATAATAATAATAAAAGACCGTAAATGGTAAGCAAAGCAGCAGTGCAACTGCAGCACCTTGTGGTGGCAGAAAAAGTGTTTAATATAATTATATTTATGAAAAAAAAGTGTTATACATAACATTTTGAGTTAGTTTTTGTTTTTGGACAACAGCTCTTTCTTTTTTCTTTTTTTTCTTTTTTCTTTTTTTGGATTAAAATATTGAATTGGTGATGTAAAATAGAAAATACAAACTTTCCTTGAGAAGTAGTAGAAATCATTGGAAATAGAGATGAAATTGCATGAAAATTGGTGCGAAAAGGAAAATGATGCTGGGAGTAAAACTTGTTGTCTTTGGCCACGACTGAAATCACTTTTCGAGCAAATTCGTTCCTTTAGCTCTTGTCATATACATTTTTGTTGTTTTTAGTAATTTTTATTTTATATATAATTTTTAATTTTAAAAAGAAGCCAGAATAAAATTTTGTCTGTTTTGAGACATCTAAAAATATTTAGGATTTGATTTTGCAATAATCTCAATTATATATATATATATATATATTTAGTAATATTTCTCATTTTGTTACCTAATTTTGTAATTACTGTGAATTAGAGTTTTTAGAGTGGCCCTAAATTTTCTTTTACTACTTAAATGCATTGTAGATTCCAAGACAATTTATTTTTTCAAATTAACAAAAAAAATACAGACTTTGCCTCTCATTTTTTGGTAATTTACAAACTTTATTACATTATGGATTTAAGGAACTCATCATGGATTTGAGGTTATCTTCTTGAAGTAAACATGTTTTGTTTCTTGTAGCTCCACGCTGTATCAATTGGACAAGAGCTCTAGCGCATTAGATTGGATATCTTTTAACATAATGGATTTTACATTTGAACTAAATCTAAACTTTATAAAATTTTATTCTAGTACCTATCCTTTGAATTTAGGAGATGGTAAGCAATATACTTCTAAGTTGTGTTTGGTTACTTGAATTTGGATTTGAATTTTAAAATTGTGGATTTAAAATGCTTTAATTCCAAATCTATAAATGTTGAAACATATTTTATAAATTTCTAAAATTGTATGGATTTATAATTATTTCAAATTCAAGGATTTTAAGGTTTAAAATTCTTAATAAATTTGTCAAATCTAAATCTTTAACCATTTTTAAACTATCCAAACAAGGTACGTATTTAGATTTTAATCACCAAAATCCAAATCTTGCCATCTAAACACACCGCTAAGAAATTCAGACAATTTATAGCCCTCTATTTTATTTGGGGTCTTGAAACACTCTATCCTCTTATTGGTAAAAATTTGTGATGGAGTCTTTGAGGGAGTTATTGCTTTTGGAATATGGGGTCGTTTGGTTATGCTATTTAATAATGTTGTTTATATTTTTTAAAAATAAATGTAGGTGAAAAAGTTACTTAAACTACCCTATCAAACAATTTTTTTTTTTTTAATTTTCCTTTAATTTCCGGGATCTCAGTTGCTTTGATGATTATGTTAAGAAGAAAGCTGATCACATTTAAGACTGGCAATGATTTTGAGTGTCAAGTGTGAACTCAAGGATTGGCGTCAGAGTTTTTTTTTTTTTTTTTTAGAGAAAGATTGGCGTCAGAGTTCATTGTAAAGAAACTAGTTTCATCTTTCATAATATGCACAGCAAGAGACGTTAATGGACCTGCCACCCATGTGATTTTTATGGCCACTACTTTGACTCGGTTTACAATGCCTTCAGGAGACATTGCAGTTAAAAAATAATTATTGGGCAGAAGCAAAACTTGTGTTTTTGCGGTTAAGAACATGCAAGAAAGGAAAAGTAAATCATAATAATTTAATTTGTGTGTATTTTTTTTTTTAATTTAGATTTTTTAATTATTTATATACCGACACGGCATTTTCAAATATTTACTAAATTTCTTTTCATCAATAAGTTAACTGTAAAGACTTAGATTGATAACAAATTTAATGCAAGTTAAAAATAACAATAATTAAATTGACTATTAGCAAAATAGAGTTTGGATTATTTTTGATATTTTTTTATTTTAAATACAAAATAGTAAGTAGTAGTAGATTTTAATCTCCATCTTTTATTTAGTTAACAAGTAATATAACAATTTCTCATTAAACAAAAAGAAAATTCTGATTAAAAAAGTACCAAAATAAACCAAATTTACCAAAATGAATGAACTAAATTAATTGACTTTAAAATGTAAGAACCTAAACATGTCTTGTGATTGGTTATCACTTTGGTCAAATATATTAATAAGTTAATTGTAAAGACTTAAATTAATAGCAAATTGATTACAAGTTAAAAATAACAACAATTAAAAGGACTATTAGCAAAATAGAGTTTGGTTTATTTTTAATACTTTTATAATTGAATATTTTTTTTATTTTAAATACAAAATAATAAGTAGTAATAAATTTTGGGTCCGGTTAATATTTGCCTTAAAGGCACACATTAAACTTTTCACTTTTGGAAATTTTTTCTCGAAAATTGAAAAAGCTGTCAATACTTTTTCAATTCTCAAGAAAAATTTTTTTAAAAATAAAAATTAATGTGTGTCCTTAGAACACACATTAGTAAATTCATAAATTTTAATCTTTATATTTTATTTAATTAATGAGTAATGTAACAATTTCTCGGTAAATAAAAAAAGAATTCTGATTAAAAAAAGTACCCAAATAAACCAAATTTATCAAAATAAATGTACTAAATTAATTGACTTCAAAATGTAAGAACCTAAATGTGTCTTGTGATTGGTCATCACTTTGGTCAAATATATAGATTATAGACCTGTGGCTTGCACGACCTTCCTGCCTATGCGTGTCAGGTAACAGAACATAAGTCATTAATTTTCCTACAGAAGTCATTAGTTTCAGCAACTTCTGCAGCGTGTACGTATTTCTACTTCGGATGGCTTATTGGAAGTTTCGTGTTTCATATGGATGACCTACGTAGTACGAACTGGTAAATAATATTTATTTGTTTATATTGTCAATGGTGTGGGAGACTTCCTTACAGTGAGATCGATAATTTTTTATTTATTTATATTTAGAAAACAAAATGGCAAGAAAATATTACTACTTATAACTAAAGGCTGTAAGCCAGTAACTTTGTTTCAATTTCATATTTGAACTTAAGTCATCTATGCAGCCCAACTCAACGTAGATTCAGGTGACAATTATATCAAGAAATTGTGAAAATTTTTGAGCTCCTAAAATTTTTCATGATTTTGAAAGTGTGAACTGTGAAGTGTGAACTCAAGGAGCCGCGTTTGAATTAATTGGAAGAACTAGTTTCAAGTACAGTCAAAAGTATTGTATGTTAAATATGCACAGCTAGACTGCCACCCAGGATGATTTTTATGCCACTGCTTTGACTCAATTTACAATGCCTTCACGGGACATTGCAGTCAAAAAGTAATTAGTAAAGGTCCGTTTGTTTTGGTGGTAAATGATTTTAGGAAATCATTTACCACTTGACTCTTGTGTTTGGAAGGCAAGGAAAATTTTAATTTCCGGAAAATATGCTTCAGTTTTGACCATATTTACTCATTTGACTCGGAAATGGTTTTACGCTCTTATTTTCCCTTCAAACCATTTCCGGAAAAGAGAGAGCCAGAGAGAGAACGAACCACCAAGCGAGAGAGAGAGAGAGAGCGAGAGAGAGAACGAACCAAACCGAGCTCCGATCCACCACCACAGCCCATCGCCGGCGTCCACGAGCCTTCGACTTTGCCGGCGCCACGAACGGATGAACGGATGAACCGACGAACCCATGATCTTCGACTTCGCCTTCGCGCCACGAACCGATCTTCAACTTCGCTGGCGAACCCAGAGCCCAGATCACCACCGAAGACCGATCCACCGAAGATCGCACCCCACCGACGAACCCACGAGGCTTCGACCTTCGACCTTCGAACCATCACCTTCGACGACCCAGAGCTCGTCGTCGACCCAAACCCAGACGGCGATCCATCGCTCTCTCTTCCTCGATTTCGTCGACGACTTAGTTTTGTTTTTTTTTAAGTTTGATTGTTGTTGTTGTTGCCGGAATTTGTTGTTGTTGTTGTTGTTGTGTTGTTGTTGCCGAAATTTGCTGCCAGAATTTGTTGTTGAATTGTAGGAAAATAGCATTTTCCTAATAGAACCAAACACATGAAAATATTTTCCACAACAATTTTCATAATACAACCAAACACTTGAAAATATTTTCCTTTTCCGGAAAATAGCATTTCCGAAAAATAGGTATTTTCTGGAAAATATTTTACGGGAACCAAACGGACCCTAAGTCAATTTTTGTACGTAATAAAAATGTTTTATATAAGATAATTTAAAAAAATATTATATTAGTATTATAATATAAGTGTTGTGGAACTTTATTAGTAATGAGTTCATTATAAAAAATAATAATTATAAATTGCAGATATATAATTATTATAATTATTTAATTGAAGTAATGAAAATTTTTTTTTTAGAAGAATATTATAAAATAAAAGTTGATATAAAATGTATCTTTTTCTTTTTCTATAATTTTAAAACAAAGTATACATCCTAAATACTCACAGTCAATCACATTATTTATAAAACTCACAAATTCACAACGTTCGACCTTAACATCAAAATCGTATTTGCCGTTGTCACTCTATAAAATATAAGCCCATTTTTCTTGATTGTAGCCAACTTATATGAGTTAGGATAAGATGAAATAACAATGTTAGAGCTAGATAGATGTTGTCGAAAGATCAAAAGTAAATGACATTGTTTTTGGTTCGTGTGTATTTGACATGAGATGACATGAAGGGTTATAGGTAAATATATATAAAGAAGCAGAAGTGAAAAGGTGAAAATGGTGAATTAAAATGTAAAGAAGCTTGTGTGTATGTGTGAAATAGGGGTGTCCAGCCAGACCCGGACCCGATCCAACCGACCAAACCCGACCGGAACCGACCCACCCGCGAGCTTCGGTGGTCAGCGATGGGTTGCAAAGCCCAGAAATCGAGTCCGGCGGGTCGGATGGCGGGTTCTCTCCTCTAAAACCCGCCTCAACAAACCCGACCGGAGCCTTACCAAAATCCGGCGAAATACGAATTTTCTGGGGATTTTTTGGTCAGAATACCTTAGATTTTTATGAGATTTGGGTCGGATTTCGGAAGATATCACTGAATCTAGTGAGATCATAGCCAGATTTGGTGGAAATCTCACCGGATCTAGCGAGATCTCACAAGATCCGGTGAGATCTTCGCTGGATCTAACGCATTTTGGCCTGAAATCAACTATTTTGGCCAGATTTTCCACCGTGAACGGTTTCGACCGAACCGACCGTGTTTTCGGCGCAAAACCGACCGCTCCGATCCGACTCCCTCGCCGGTTGGTGGCGGGTCAGAACATTCTCCACCCGAGTCTGGCGGGTTGGTCTCGGGTTGGGCACAAACCCGACCCAGACCGACCCGTGGACACCCCTAGTGTGAAAGAAGAAAAGTATTGAAATATTAAACTAAAAGATGTAAAAAATATTTATTTTTTAATTAGAAAAGTGTTGAAACATTGAAGCAAATGAAACAAAAAAATCAATATTCAATTTATTCTTATTTTTTGTGTGGCACTTAAGAATATTTTTTTATTTTAAATATAAGATAGTAAGTAATAGTAAATTTTTATTTTCATATTTTATTTAGTTAACTATAACGATTTCTAGTCACACAAAAAGAAAATTCTGATTAAAAAAAGTACCGAAATAAATCAAATTTATCAAAATAAATGAACTAAATTAATTGACTTCAAAATGTAAGAACTTAAAACGTGTCTTGAGATTGGTCATCGCTTTGGTCAAATATATAGATTATAGGCCTGTGGCTTGCACGGCCTCCCTGCCTATGCGTGTCAGGTAACAGAGCAGAAGTCATTAATTTTCCTACAGAGGTAATAGACTTCGTTCTGCGCTGCCTTCTGCAGCACGCACGTATTTCTACTTCGGATGGCTTACTGGAAGTTCCATGTTTCATGTGGATGACCTACGTAGTACGTACTGGAAAATGATATTTATTTGTTTATATTGTCAATGGTGTGGGAGACTTCCTCACAGTGAGATTGATAATTATTTATTTATTTATATTTAGAAAACAAAATGGCAAGAAAATATTGCTACTTGTAACTAAAGGCTGTAAGCCAGTAACTTTGTTTCAATTTCAAATTTGAACTTAAGTCATCTATGCAGCCCAACTCAACGTAGATTCAGGTGACAATTATATCAAGAAATTGTGAAAATTTTTGAGTTCCTAAACTATTGACATATGTTTAAAAATTAAAAATTATTATTTAAAAATATTTATAAAAATATGTGTGAATGAAAAAATGTATAAAAATATATAAAATATTATTTAAAAACTAAAAATAATTATTTGAAAATAATCACTAAGCATCCTCTAAATTTTTCATGATTTTGAGAGTGTGCACTGTAAAGTGTGAAATCAAGGAGCCGTGTTTGAATTAATTGGAAGAACTAGTTTCAAGTACAGTCAAAAGTATTGTATGTTAAATATGCACAGCTAGAGACTGCCACCCTATGCGTGGCAGGTAACAGAGCAGAAGTCATTAATTTTCTTACAGAAGTAAGAGCATTTCCAACCGCCTCTCCAAATTTTTGCCTAATTTTTGCCTATTTGGAGAATGAACAGTGACATTTAGCTTTTAGCTACCCACTTCTTCAAATACACTTTCCAACAGACTCTCTATTCTTTTCTCTATTCCATTTAAATATTATTTCTTCATTCTTTCTTTAATCTTTTTTTTTTTTATTCATACCCAACAACTATATTTTTCAAATTCCTAACAGCTATATTTTTAAATTTCCCAACGGTAAGATTTTCAAATTTTCCAACAATTATATTTTCTCAATAGCCTTTTTTTTAAGGGTTATTTTTTTTTCAAATGGTAATATTTTTCAATAGTCATACTTTTCAAAAAGACTTGATAAATTTCAAAATTAACATATATATGATAAATTTCAAATTACATCATAGATATGATAAATTTCAAATTACATCGAATTTTACCAGTAAAAAACTAACATAAATGAAGAGAAATTTCAAATTACATCAAATCACTATATCGTTGCCACAAGTGCTCAACGAGATCCAATTGGAGTTGAAAATGAGTTTTTGTATCTCTAATTTTTTCATGGGCTGCAATGAATGCCGTAAATTGACTAAATTCTTCTGCAGGCTCGTGGGACATTGTTGTAGGGATGCTTTCAGGCACTTGGTCATAATCAAAGTCTTCTGCTCCATTAGTATCACGTTCATCTTCAATTATCATGTTATGCAATATTATGCATGCCTTCATAATGTAATCAAGAGCCTCTGTTTTCCAAAGACGTGCAGGCCCACGAACAATTACAAATCGTGCTTGAAGTACTCCAAATGCACGCTCTACATCCTTCCTTGTTGACTCCTGAGTTGTAGCAAAAAGACTATTCTTTCTACCTCGTGGAACTGAGATTGTCTTGAAAAAAGTGGACCATGAAGGATATATACCATCAGCAAGATAATATCCCATTGTATAATCATGTCCATTGATTGAGTAATTCACCGAAGGTGCACGACCTTGAGCAAGGTTGGTAAATATAAAAGAACGGTCTAGCATGTTAATGTCATTATGGGACCCAAGTAACCCAAAAAAAGCATGCCATATCCAAAGATCATATGATGCTACTGCTTCCAAAATAATTGTTGGCTCACGACTATGACCAGTATACTGACCTTTCCACCCCGATGGGCAATTCTTCCATTTCCAATGCATGCAATCAATGCTCCCTAGCATCCCTGGAAATCCACGCATTTCACCAACTCTTAGCAACCTAGCAATGTCATTGCTATTTGGTGACCTCAAGTACTTTGTAGAATAAATATCGACTATGGCTTCAACAAATTTTTTGAGACTCTCTATTGCAGTGCTTTCTCCAATTCTCACATATTCATCTGTAAAATCTGCCGCTACTCCATACGCTAGCATCCTTAGTGCGGCAGTCATCTTCTGAAGGGAAGACAAACCAAGCAATCCGGTAGCATTTCTTTTTTGAACAAAATATTCATCTTTCTCTTCTAGATTAGATTTAATACGTAGAAAAAGAGAACGACTCATTCGAAACCTCCTCCGAAATATGTTAGGAGGATATACTGGTGATTCTGCAAAATAGTCCTGAAAAAGTCTTTGGTGGCCTTGCTCATGATCACGTTGGATGAACCAACGGCCTGGAACAGAACCACGACGTGATGTTGATGCCCTCTCTTTTTCTAATCTTTCTTCTTCCAATGCAAGAAGTGCAATTATCTCAAAATCATCATCGGAATCAGAGTCATTTAGAAGCATATTACGTGCATAATTTGTATTACGACCCATGGAAAAAATTTCCCAAGTTGCTGCCACCAAAAAAACACACAATTCTTGTAGCATGTGTGAACAATTCACATATTGATATTTAAAAGCAAAGAATACATCATGAAAAGGCATGTTCTGGCAAAACAAGAAACTTTTTTGAATACATCATGAAAAGAATACATAATTCAAAAGGTTTTACTTAGCAAAGCATTTAAACTTTTTTGATAAGTACAAAGCATTTAAACTTTTAATCTCTAGCAAAACAAGAAACTAAAAACAATGGCTTCCCTACAGTTCAGAAACTGAGTTCTGGTTTTAGAAAGATCCTCTCCACTGAAACCTAAATAACTTCTTGCATTCATGTTGGTTGGTTATTTTATGCCCTGTCCTTGGCCTGCTCTCAACTACCCTAGGCTGGGTACTTCCATTTTGGGGCTATCTTTAGTCTGGTAATAAGTGTTATAATCTATAGAAAACCACAAGAACAGTACAGCCCAATCTTTGCAAAGAAGGTTACATCCTTTCATCTTTGAAGGTTACCTGCCAATCAATTAGCAAAAGAATTGATGCTGTTCAGATTTTTTTTTGTAAAATCTCAGCAAAGGGGGGCTAATCTCTAGCAAAACAAGAAACTAAAAACAATGGCTTCCCTACAGTTCAGAAACTGAGTTCTGGTTTTAGAAAGATCCTCTCCACTGAAACCTAAATAACTTCTTGCATTCATGTTGGTTGGTTATTTTATGCCCTGTCCTTGGCCTGCTCTCAACTACCCTAGGCTGGGTACTTCCATTTTGGGGCTATCTTTAGTCTGGTAATAAGTGTTATAATCTATAGAAAACCACAAGAACAGTACAGCCCAATCTTTGCAAAAGAAAGTTACATCCTTTCATCTTTGAAGGTTACTTGCCAATCAATTAGCAAAAGAATTGATGCTGTTCAGATTTTTTTTTTGTAAAATCTCAGCAAAAGGGGGCTACCCAACATTTTAAAGTAAAAGGGATCCAAACCCATAGATTTATGTCAGAATGTGATTAAGCGAACTCTATCCTATCTTTAGTAGAAATCTCATGATTTAAGGTACAACATTTGTCCCTACTTTCTAGAACATTAACACAAATGCTCATGTCCACACAAAAAGAATTTTAACCAAGATGTATCAGTCAGATGCTTGTTTGGGATGTAAATAAGATTTGAGATTTTGATTATTTCTTTAGATATTTTAGCAATTTCGTTAAGAAAATCAGCAAGATACAAAATTTTGACAGCAGAGACATAACATCATCACATTTGAAACAACAAAGCCTACAAACTCAATCTATAGAACCAAGCCATATCAGCTTTACGAATCACATACTTGAAACAACAAAGCCTACAGACCCAATCTAGACAACTAAGCCATTTATATTAGCTTTAAAACGCATCCAATAGCTAAGAGTCTGTAACAAACCAAAAAATCATTGAGCAACAAAGTCAACAAACTCAATCTATACATCTGAAACAGAACTAAGTGCCGTAACATTGAATCAACAACATAACTGAGAAATAAACACAAAGCACATAATCATTGATATATATATGTGTGTGTGTATTAAAAAGAAACATATTAAGTCTGTAGGCTAATTTCAAAATAAGCTTATTCAAATGGTTCATACCGTTCAGCTAATTCATGAGTCTCATTCAAACTCCTCCGCAATATATATAACAAATGAACATATATGAGTGGCAGTTTCAGCTAATTTCAAAATAAGCTTATTCAAGTGGTGCATACCCTTTAATGATGAAGCAGTCCCAAGAGTATCACTAGATTAGCCTTCTCCGTTTTCCTCAGAGCAAGATTTCAATCATATTACTGAGGCCAAAAAATTTATTCGAAAATAAGAAACTAAAAGGAATCAGATTAGCTTATTGACTCTAAAAATAAGATTGATTAAATAGCTATAGATGAGATCAAGAAACAGAGTGAAAAAGAAAAAAACAAATCAAAGATACATAGAAAAAACCCATAAATCCAAAACTAAATCCAGACAGTAGCAATAGCAAATCATGCAAAACCACCAAATCTAGTATAAGCCAATAAATTCAAACATTATGCAAAAAAAACCATGAAATCAAATTTTGGGTACCGATTTCCGTTGTTGACCGATGTTCTCAGATTTCCGTTCTTCCTCACTGGTGGTTGAGCCACGATTTGGGGTTCAAAATATCTGGGCAAATCGTTTTGTGAGAGAGAGCTCCGTCAATTTTGTGCTTCACCATTGTTTTCTGATGAGAAGCAAAGAGAGAGTTGTTTTCTGATGAGAAGCAAAAGAGAGAGACAGAGTGAAGAAGAAACAGAAAGGAAGGAAAGAGAAACAAATAATTTTTTAATTCAACCGGTATTAATTTAATGGGAAATAATCTTTGAATATGAACAATGATTGCTACCGTGCTCTCCAAGCCTGGAGAGCTACTGTAGCAACTCTAAAAAAAAATTTAGAGATGGAGAGGTTGTTGGACTTCAATTTTTGGGTGAATAGTGGCTTTTTTCTTCAAATTTTGGAGATAGAGAGCCCTATTGGAGATGCTCTAATAGACTTCGTGCTGTGCTGCCTTCTGCAGCACGTACGTATTTCTACTTCGGATGGCTTACTGGAAGTTCCATGTTTCATGTGGATGACCTACGTAGTACGTACTGGAAAATGGTATTTATTTGTTTATATTGTCAACGGTGTGGGAGACTTCCTCACAGTGAGATTGATAATTATTTATTTATTTATATTTAGAAAACAAAATGGCAAGAAAATATTGCTACTTGTAACTAAAGGCTGTAAGCCAGTAACTTTGTTTCAATTTCTGTAAAGTTTCGTGCTCTCAATCTAAATAGAAACTGAACCTTTATTGATCAAAGATTGAATGAATACAACTAAATGATTTACAAGCCTTGATTCTATATTTATACACATAGACTAAGAGCAATTAAGTATAACTGTCAAATAACTAACTTCCTAAAATAAAGGGAAATCTATTGCAGCTGCATTCCAGCTCATGCCCACGTGTTCAATCATCTTCCCAATATCCTTGCATACGTGGCATCATCTACTGCATTGAGTCTAGTATTTGATCATGATGAGGCATTGCTTCAATCATAACCACAACATCTGTTTGATCAATGCCTTGGTCAACTTGAAGTTGTGAGCTGATTTGATTAGCAAGATGGATTTCTCCTTGATGCAATGAAGCATTTTGCTGAGCTGTTTTAACAATTTCATATTTGAACTTAAGTCATCTATGCAGCCCAACTCAACGTAGATTCAGGTGACAATTATATCAAGAAATTGTGAAAATTTTTGAGTTCCTAAATTTTTCTTGATTTTGAGAGTGTGCACTGTGAAGTGTGAACTCAAGGAGCCGCGTTTGAATTAATTGGAAGAACTAGTTTCAAGTACAGTCAAAGGTATTGTATGTTAAATATGCACAGCTAGAGACTGCCACCCATGATGATTTTTATGGCCACTGCTTTGACTCAATATACAATGCCTTCACGGGACATTGCAGTCAAAATGAAATTAGTAAGTTAGTCGGTAAATATTGTAATGTTTTATGTAAGATGATTTTGAAGAATATTATATTAGTATTATAACATAATTATTATAGAACTTTATTCGTAATGAGTTCATTATAAAAAATAATAATTATAAATTGCACGTACATAACTGTGGGGGAGAAAGGCCCAACCCAACTTATTGGGCCCAAGGCCCTATCCGAGGACCACTGTTAGTCCGAGGAGACCAGGACACAGTCAGAGGCCCATGTGAGAGGAGAATGTCCGCAGGCGAACACGTGCACTGTCCGAGGAGTTGTTCATATGTCCGAGGAGACCGATACCCTCGGACCCGACGAGGTTTTTGTCCGGCACGTGTCAAGCGATTTGTCTGACAAGTGTCAAGGGAGAAAAGGGACCTCGGACACACAAGAAGGTGACTGGAACAGAGAAATATCAAGGAGACAGACTTCAACCACCGCATTTAATGCACTGCACCTACCCTTCTGGCCGCATTTATGTGGAGAAGACCCCTGAACAGTGCATCCTCAGCTACCGCCACTCAGACAGGGCTAAAGGGGGAGTGTGATGGGACATGCACTCAAGTGGGCGCCCAGATGATGAACAAGTGGACGGTGGAGATGTAGAAAGGCAGTATTATATAAGAGAGAGGAGTCTCTGATAGTGAGGATGGAAAAAGAAGAGAGAGAAAAGAGCATATTATTTTACTGTAGCTCCAGCATTTGTAACCTAAATTCATCAATGAAAATCACCTCCTCGGACGAGACATTCACCACTGTCCGAGCACATATTCATTCAAGCCTTCCTGTCATCATAGCTGTTTAATACTGTTATTTTCATTATTAGCCTAGCTCTTTCACCCACTCTCTACAAATTTATTGTTTTGGGTTCAGTGAGCTCCAAATCCACATCTTCTTGGGCATGGGCTGCAGAATCTGACCCTACAATTGGCGCCGTCTGTGGGGAGAGCTTGTGCAAGGGTGAAAACAACAGTTGATAATGGCAGAACAAGGTGAACAACAAGCAGAATCCAGGGCATCCCAACACGTGGACCGTTTTGGCAACTTAGAGAGGAGACAAAACCGTGAGGGCAGTGTACACACTGTGCGCCTTAGCCAGAGCCAATCACAGAGCGGGAGTCACATGTCCCATGCAGAGAAGAATCGCGACTTACAACTGGAAGTGGAAAAACTAAAGAGGGAGTTGCGACACGCAAAGAGGAAGCGGGCTTCCTCGTACTCTGAAGATGATCTTGATGACGAGCAGGACGTCTCTTATCAACACAAGTCCAAGACACCAGCTAGCGAGTCCTACACCTATGTAGAGGAGTCCCATCGTAAAAGGGAGCGTAGGAGCCCATCACGCGAGGACATGGAGAATGACGCCATGAACAGGGCTCTAAATCAGATATCTAGATCACCCTTCACGCGCAGGATAGAGGAGGCCAGGCTCCCTCGGCGCTTTAACCAGCCAACATTCACCGTCTACAATGGTAAAACTGACCCCGTGGAGCACGTGAGTCATTTTAACCAGAGGATGGCTGTCTACTCCAGAGATGAAGCTCTGATGTGCAAGGTTTTCCCTTCCAGTCTTGGGCCCATTGCTATGAGATGGTTTGATAGTTTGAAGGCGGGCTCCATCAACTCCTTCAAAGAGCTCACTCAGGCATTCGGCTCCCATTTTGTTACGTGCCGAAGAGTGGCCAGGCCTCTCTCTTCCCTGCTATCCTTGTCTATGCAGGAAGGCGAGTCCCTGAAGGCATATTCAGACAGATATTGGGAGATGTTCAATGAGGTGGAAGGCAACAACGATGCAATGGCCCTCAGCACGTTCAAGCTCGGCCTCCCTACTGACCACGGCTTGAGGGGGTCCCTATCTGGTAAACCAGTCACAAACGTGCGACAACTGATGGACCGCATAGAGAAGTACAAGAGGGTTGAAGAAGATCAGCAGCAGGGCAAGGGAAAGGATAAGATTATCCCTCAGGAGAAGAGAGATTCGCGGTCGGACCGGTACAATTACAATAAACCGCGGAGGGATTTTGCCGGACAATCAGGATCGATGAATCCTCAATCGGTCAACACCGTGTTCAAAGAGCCAGTGCATCAGGTCCTGGAAAAAATTAAGAACGAATCGTACTTCAGGTGGCCGAACAAGATGATAGGAAACCCCGAGAAACGCAACCATAATCTCTACTGCCAATACCACCAAGACCACGGGCATAACACAGAGGACTGTAGGAGCCTGTGGGATCACATGGACCAACTAGTTCGCGATGGTAAACTGAAGCACCTTCTGCACCCTTCCAGCGGCAGAGGGCAGACAGGCTCGGGGCCACGCAGGGACGACCCCTCAAAGCCGCCGCTTGGGACTATAAACGTCGTCTTCGCAGCGCCAGGAAGAACAGGGTCCTGGCCTTTGAAAGTTATGTCAGTAGGCCGACCACCCGCAGGGGAGTCTAGCCGAGGACCGAAGAGAGCTAGGTCTGGTGCCCCGCTGGTTATGGGATTCTCGGACGAGGACATGATCGGCACCATCCAACCCCATGATGATGCACTAGTCATCACCCTCAGAATAGGAGGGTACGATGTAAAGAGGGTGATGGTGGACCAGGGCAGTGCCGTGGAGATAATGTACCCGGACCTCTACAAGGGGCTAGGCCTAAAACCCCAGGACCTGACGCCGTACGATTCCCCCCTTTTCACCTTTGAAGGAAGGCCTGTCATTCCGAAAGGCCGGATACGCTTACCAGTGCAGTCCGGCTCCGAGGTGGTAGAGCTGGATTTTATCATCGTGGACGCATATTCGCCCTACACGGCACTCGTAGGCAGACCTTGGATTCACGCACTTGGGGCTGTCCCCTCTACTTTGCACCAGAAGGTCAAATATCCATCAGGAGGACAGATACATGAAATCCGAGGAGATCAGTCTGTTGCTAGGCAGTGCCTGATAGCCGCCATTCAGCATGAGGCCCCAGCCGAGTCCTCGGACGTAGCTGGGAGGAATTTATAGCAACTACAGTCCCGGGGATTGCCCTTTGAAGAATCGGATGAAGGCACTCGATGCGAGGATCTAACGAAAGTGATCATTGGGGATGATCCTGACAGGTTCTTCCAAGTCGGATCTCAGCTGCCTCTTCAAGAGAAGGAGGAGCTGATAGAGTTCCTCAAGCAAAATCTCGACGTGTTTGCCTGGAGTGCTTACGAGGCCCCAGGGGTGGACCCGGAGTTCATATGCCACCATTTGAAGGTGAATCCACTGGTCACCCCCAAGCAGCAACCTATTCGGCGCCCATCCAAGGAGCATGCTGACGCAGTGAGGGACGAGGTGGCGAAACTCAAAGCAGCTGGGGCTATCAAAGAGGTTTTTTATCCCGAATGGCTAGCGAATACCGTGGTGGTAAGAAAGAAGAGTGGGAAGTGGCGAGTATGCGTGGACTTCACGGATCTGAATAGGGCATGCCCCAAAGACCCGTTCCCTATGCCGAAGATCGATCAGCTGGTTGACGCCACTGTCGGCCACCCTCGGATGAGCTTCCTGGACGCCTTCCAAGGCTACCACCAGATACCATTAGCCCTGGAGGACCAGAAGAAAACTGCTTTTGTCACCCCTGTTGGCAACTACCACTATAAAGTGATGCCGTTCGGCCTGAAGAACGCTGGAGCCACCTACCAGAGGATGATGACGAGGATGTTCGAGCCACAGCTGGGCAAGAACATCGAGATTTACATAGATGACATGGTGGTGAAGAGCAAAGTTATAGCTGAGCATGTGAAAGACCTTGAAAGTGCCTTTGAGGTTCTACGGAAACACAAGCTACGACTAAATGCCTCTAAGTGCTCGTTTGGGGTAGGGTCCGGCAAGTTCTTGGGATACATGGTCACCCACAGAGGAATTGAGGTCAACCCCGACCAGATAAAGGCCATTAACAACCTCCGAGTTCCTCGGAATCCCAAGGAAGTTCAAAAACTGACTGGAATGACTGCTGCCCTCAATCGGTTCATCTCTAGATCAGCAGACAGGTGTCGGCCCTTTTTCTCTCTACTCAACAAGTGGAAGGGATTCGAATGGACTGAGGAATGTGCTTTGGCGTTCCAGCAACTCAAGGATTACCTGTCTCGGCCACCAATCATGTCCAGTCCTGAGCCTGACGAGGTACTGTTCGCCTACATCGCTGTAGCTCCCTATGCGGTGAGCCTGGTGTTGATACGATCAGACTCTGGTGTACAAAGGCCCGTCTATTACGTAAGCAAGTCGCTGCATGAGGCTGAGATTCGTTACTTGCCACTGGAGAAGGCTATCTTAGCAGTAGTGCTTGGCACACGGAAGCTACCTCACTACTTCCAAGCCCACACGGTGATCGTTCTCACACAACTCCCACTCAAGGCTATACTCCGAAGTGCCGATTACACTGGTCGGATTGCCAAGTGGGGAACAATCTTAGGGGCTTTCGATATAAGATATATGCCCCGGACGTCGGTCAAGGGACAGGTCCTCGCAGATTTGGTGGCTGAGTTCACGGAGCCCCAGCTAGAAGAGGTGAAGCCCACGTCGGGCATGGATGAAAGATCAGTTGGCTTGGTCTCTCAATAGAATCCCTCCCATTGGGAAGTGTATGTCGATGGCGCTGCAAACCAAAGAGGCTCTGGAGTTGGGCTAGTATTGATATCCCCCGAGAAAATCATTATCGAGAAATCGCTAAGGTTGGACTTCTCGGCAACGAATAATGAAGCAGAGTATGAGGCCCTACTTATGGGGATGACTATGGTCCGCAGAATGGGTGGGAAGTCCGTGGAGTTGTTCTCGGACTCAAGACTGGTAGTAGGCCAAGTACAAGGCGAATTCGAGGCAAAGGACGAAAGAATGCAGGGATACTTGGGTCGTGTTAAACACCTGCAATCAGAGTTCGAATCTTTCAGTTTGCTGCACATCCCCAGGAGTGGCAATTCACATGCCGACTCTTTGGCCACGCTTGCCACCTCTTCGGCACAAGACCTGCCGAGGGTTATCCTCGTCGAGGACCTGCACAGTCCTACAGAGACGAAGTCAGGGGGAGTCCAGGTTCACCAGATCAGGGCCGGGCCGTGCTGGATGGACCCTTTAGTCAAATTTATCAAAGAAGATATATTGCCGGAAGAGAAGGCTGAAGCCGATAAAGTTCGGAGGAAAGCGACTAAGTTCTGGCTGTCCGAAGACCAGAAACTATACAAACGCTCCTATTCGGGACCATATTTGTTATGCGTGCACCCCGAGGCGACTGAGACACTGCTAGAAGAGCTGCACGAAGGAATCTGTGGGAGCCACACTGGAGGCAGATCCTTGGCTCACCGAGCCCTCACCCAAGGCTATTGGTGGCCTAACATGCAGAAGGAGGCGCACGAGTACGTCAAAAAGTGCGATCAATGTCAGCGCTTCGCTCCAAACATTCACCAGCCAGGGGGAAACCTTAATCCACTATCTAGCCCATGGCCCTTTGCCCAGTGGGGCTTGGATATTGTGGGACCCTTCCCCAAAGCTGCAGGAAACAAGAAGTACCTCCTGGTCGGAACAGACTATTTCACCAAGTGGGTTGAAGCTGAGCCGCTAGCCAATATCAGAGATGTTGATGTGCAAAAGTTCGTGTGGAAGAACATCGTCACACGGTTTGGAGTTCCTCACACCCTCATCTCGGACAACGGTTTACAGTTCGACAGCAAGGCATTCAGGAATTACTGTAGTGAGCTGGGGATTATGAACAGATACTCCACTCCGGCCTATCCCCAGGGTAATGGCCAAGCAGAAGCTTCCAACAAGGTCATACTGAACGGCTTAAAGAAGAGGCTAGATGATGCAAAGGGCAAATGGGTAGAAGAGTTGCCACATGTGCTTTGGGCTTACAGAACTACGCCCCGCCGGTCCACTGGAGAGACCCCCTTCTTGATGACCTATGGGGCTGAAGCTGTTATTCCTCTGGAAACAAGGTTCCCAACACTAAGAACTAGCTCATTCAGTCCAGCCGGCAACGACGAGCAGCTACAGAAGAGCTTAGACTTGATTGAGGAAAGAAGGGAGAATGCAATGGTTCGGCTGGCACACTACCAACAAAAGCTCAGACAAGGCTACGACGCTAACGTGAAGCTGAGGCCTTTAGAGCCCGGTGATCTGGTGCTGAGGAAAGTTGTGGGCACCGCGAAGAACCCAGCTTGGGGAAAATTAGGACCCAATTGGGAAGGACCGTATCGTATCACTTCAGGCGCTGGTATTGGAGCATATTTCTTGGAAGACTTGGATAGTCATGTAATCCCTCGCCCTTGGAATGTAAATAACCTCAAGAGGTACTTCTATTAGTCAGGTCTTCTCTTCAATTGATATACCAATTCGCTGCGTAAAGTTTTCTCTCAAGTGTTTAAACTTAAATCCAATCATGCCTGTAGTCCTCGGACCAGATGATTAGGGTTAGTTAACACTCATTCACCGCTTTCGCTCAAGTGTTTAAACTTAAATCCAATCATGCCTGTAGTCCTCGGACTAGATGATTAGGGTTAGTTAACACTCATTCGCCATCAGCTTAGGTGTTTAAACTTAAATCCAATCATGCCTGTAGTCCTCGGACCAGATGATTAGGGTTAGTTAACACCGTTAGCTCAAGTGTTTAAACTTAAATCCAATCATGCCTGTAGTCCTCGGACCAGATGATTCGGGTTAGTTAGCACTCAGTTACAGTTCTATAGTGTTTAAACTTAAATCCAATCATGCCTGTAGTCCTCGGACCAGATGATTCGGGTTAGTTAGCACTCAGTTACAGTTCTATAGTGTTTAAACTTAAATCCAATCATGCCTGTAGTCCTCGGACCAGATGATTCGGGTTAGTTAGCACTCAGTTACAGTTCTATAGTGCTTAAACTTAAATCCAATCATGCCTGTAGTCCTCGGACCAGATGATTTGGGTTAGTTAGCACTCAATTACGATTCTCTAGTGTTTAAACTTAAATCCAGTCATGCCTGTAGTCCTCGGACCAGATGACTAGGGTTAGTTAACACTCCGGTGCGGTTCGTGTCTAAACTTAAATCCAGTCATGCCTGCAGTCCTCGGACCAGATGACTAGGGTTAGTTAACACTCGAGTACATTCGAATCCTGTAATCTTTGAACCGGACGACAGGTTAGTCAATACCCCCACGCGTTTAAATTGATTCTAATTTATAAATCTCTCCCCTAGTCGTGTTTAGCTTGAAACCGAGGAATGACAACTTATGTTTAACTTGGAAAGACATGCAATTCATCAATAACTCTTGGTTGGCCTATCCTTTTCAATAGTAATCTTGGTTACTTACACCATAAATATGATGTGTCAAATAGATTTATTTGCATTATTTGGTTATAAGTGCAATGTACAGTTGTATATGACAATAATAGTTGGTAAGACATGTATTTAAAGACATCGTAGACAAATGAAAATCTATTCCATTAATAAAAAGATGGTTTACAATTCTTCGGATAAAACAAAAGAAAACACAGGTGCAAAAAAGTGAAAGCCCTATACGTCTATTCCTTTGCTGAAGGGAGCACGGGGTCAGCAGCCTGGCCTATCCGAGCAGTCGCTTCAGTGGCTCGGTCCTTGGGCTCAGAAGGAATTTTCTCTTCGCCTGACCCTTGGCCTTTCTCTTTGGCTGGTTCAGCTGGCCTATCCTTGCCGCTTGGCTGACCAGCTTCCTTGCTTGCTCCCAGAGTGAGTGGAGCGTGGCTGACCGAGATTGGCTCCGAAGCTTCTGGAAGCTGTGGAGCAGAAGGGGGGTCAGTTCCTGGGAGCTCTCGGATATCAGGATCGTAGTATACGCTCCCAGGCAGCCTGAGCTCCGAATCGGCAGGGACTCCAGCTGCATCCAGGGCTTTGCCCCAACTTATGTCGCAGTAATCTCGGCTGACCGAGGCGAACTGCTCTAGAAGCTGGGACGTGGCCGTCTCTACCCCCAGCTGGTAAGCTGTTTTCTTTTCAGCCTCGGTCGCCTCCTGGGCCAACTGGGTTTTCTCCTCGGCATATCGGACGCTGTCTTTGGCTCTTCGGAGTTCATCCCTTAGCCCGTTTACCAGCTCCCTCTCGGTCTTCAGATTGGCCTCTGCCGCCTTTAGCAACTTACGCTGATCCTCAGCCTGCTTCTCAGCGTTCTTTATCCCAGCGTCGAGGCTTTTCTTCTGGCTGGTCATATCCGCGAGCTCCCCGGACAGACGGGTATAATCGTCTTTCAGTTGGCCCAGAGATTTCTCTGCCTCATCTCGGGAGCAGAGCGCCGCCTGGGTTTCCAGGCGATTCTTCTTGTCCCACTCCTCGGCTACGTAAATCTGCTGAGTGACCTGCATGATGGAAACTCTAAGTGTCAAACACAGAAAAATAGGAAAGGCAAAAGTCAATGATTCAGCTAATCGGATTGAGATTACTTACGATGGCTAAATCCCTCTTCAGGGATCGAAAGAGCTCCGGCTGATTGAAACGCCTGAAGGACTCCATGTCATGAGGGAGGAGAAGTGGTTGCTGCAGGGCCTCAGCAACGTAGCCGGCCCTCCCTCCATCATAATTCCTGAGGGAGGTCTCCCAGAGGATTGGAGCGCCCTCCAACTCCAATTTTGTAGACCAAATCCGCGGTCCCCCTCCTCCTCGGCGAACCTCTGCCACTGTGCCCTCGTCTCGGCTTTCAGTAGACGGAGCCCTGCGAGTTCGGCTGTCCTGTGCCACCTTTTGCTACTTGGCCCCCTTTGGTGGTGGCACCTGTTTTTCCCCAACCTCAATGTGGGGTCTCTTCTTCTGCAGGGTTGGCATGGGTTTCAAGTTTGGGTCAGGGATCTGGGTAGACACCGGAGGAAGTGTCACCACCGTTTTAGATGTTCCAGCATCTTTCGGGTCTGACCTTTTGCCTCTCCCCTTCATCAAATTCCTCAGATCCATATCTTCGTCCGAGGAATCTTCTAAATGAGTTGCTAACAAATTAAGCTAGGCGCCCGACTGCTCGTAGGCCTCTTCCTCAGCGTCTGAGATCTCTACCACCTGATTTACCCTTGAAGCTTCTCCCTCAAACTGAAATTCGTCTATCTGTTATTCTAGCGAGGAAGTAGAAGAGCCAGCCCCCTCACCTTCAATCTCCTGTCCGAAGGGAACTTGCTGGAGTGGTTGGATAAGGGGAGGCGCAGCCCGAGGAATTGGATGGGGTACAGGTTCAAGATCGTCTGGCGCCAAGAAGCCCTTCCGACCAACGTCGATACGCGCAAGGCGATGATCTCCTTGGACGATTGCGTTGCCGACCGGTTGAAAACCCTTTGACTTCGCTTTATATCCAAGAATAAGGGGAGCAGATCGTAGTTGCCCGTCCTCGCTCACGAAGATCTCCGACCTTAAAAGGTAGTTGAGGGCAACGACATTCGTTTGGCTGAGCCGAGGAGAAACTTGGTTCTTATCTGTTGCAAGTAAAAAGAAAAAATGGTCAGAAGCTCAGAAATAGCGACCGAAGAGAAATCAAAGACAGTTAAAAGACGGGAGCCCTAAGCCTATGGTCAGTGCGCCTAAATCTACATGTCACACCTGGCTTCCCAGGCTTGGTAGGGCAACCAGGGCCGTTGCGCCAGGCGCCCGAGACGATCACATAGTCGTCTTTCATCCCTTTGTTGGATTTGGGAAGGCAGGAAATGAGCCTGACAACATCCGACCGGGATTTTAGGTAGTACCCAGCATCTTGCTGGCTATGGCATTCGTACATATGTACCACGTCAAGCCAAGTGAGTCCCAGCCCCAAATGGCGCTCAAGGTCCTCAATCGCTCCTAGGATCCTAAACATGTTGGGCGCGCATTGCCAGGGAGTAAGTCTATGGTTCCGAAGGTAGGTAGTGGTGATGGGACCCATGGGGATTGTCATTCCCCCTTCTTTGAAGGCGATGAGGGGGATAACCACCTCCCCCGTCTGCCGGTGTGTTAGTATTTTCTCTGGGGGGCAATACCTCACACCCACGTTAGGAGGTATGCGGTACGCGGTCCTAAACGCCTCTATTTGCTCAGGACTATCCATCATGTACTCGAGTTTCCCCATGGTGCTTAAGTGAAACGGTTGGCCGAAGAGAAAACTAAAAGATTCGGTGGGCGATGACTTACAAGGGCCAGACCGGAGAAGCGACTGCAGGCTCGTAGGAGGACTCGTGAGGATTCTGAGTTAGGTTGGCACCGGCGACTGAGGGATTCGGACGGAGAGATTTGGACGGAGTGAGGCGTCTGTTCTTGCTGGAGCGTCTGAAGATTTGCAAAGTGAGGAGGAAATGATTTCCTCTGAAGCTTTATACGGGGTCAAGCGAAGGGTCAGGGGCACTCCCGCCCAAATCCTGAAGAAAAAACCACAGCCATTGGATGAATCAGCCACCGTTGGATGCGAAGGACGAAACGTCACCTGGCGCAGTTAATGCAGCGCCTTGGGAATAAGGAAACCGCAGCGGCATTAATGAGGCGTCTGTTCCCACGCTTACACACGTGCCAGCTCGGTTGTGCGTGTTTCCAAACTTTTGCTCCGTGGCAAGTCAAAATCCTACTTTTTCTCCTCGGATGCGAGGGAAAAACTACAATTTTGAGGGGCTATTGTGGGGGAGAAAAGCCCAACCCAACTTATTGGGCCCAAGGCCCTATCCGAGGACCACTGCTAGTCCGAGGAGACCAGGGCACAGTCAGAGGCCCATGTGAAAGGAGAATGTCCGCAGGCGAACACGTACACTGTCCGAGGAGTTGTTCATATGTCCGAGGAGACCGATACCCTCAGACCCGACGAGGTTTTTGTCCGGCACGTGTCAAGGGAGAAAAGGGACCTCGGACACACAAGAAGGTGACTGGAACAGAGAAATATCAAGGGGACAGACTTCAACCACCGCATTTAATGCACTGCACCTACCCTTCTGGCCGCATTTATGTGGAGAAGACCCCTGAACAGTGCATCCTCAGCTACCGCCACTCAGACAGGGCTAAAGGGGGAGTGTGATGGGACATGCACTCAAGTGGGCGCCCAGATGATGAACAAGTGGACGGTGGAGATGTAGAAAGGCAGTACTATATAAGAGAGAGGAGTCTCTGATAGTGGGGATCGAAAAGAAGAGAGAGAAAAGAGCATATTATTTTACTGTAGCTCTAGCATTTGTAACCTAAGTTCATCAA
Source organism: Quercus aquifolioides (assembly GCA_019022515.1). NCBI lineage: Eukaryota > Viridiplantae > Streptophyta > Magnoliopsida > Fagales > Fagaceae > Quercus > Quercus aquifolioides. The sequence goes on from CM032327.1 coordinate 42,497,264, forward strand.
TGAAAATCACCTCCTCGGACGAGACATTCACCACTGTCCGAGCACATATTCATTCAAGTCTTCCTGTCATCATAGCCATTTAATACTGTTATTTTCATTATTAGCCTAGCTCTTTCACCCACTCTCTACAAATTTATTGTTTTGGGTTCAGTGGGCTCCAAATCCACATCTTCTTGGGCTTGGGCTGCAGAATCTGACCCTACAATAACTATTATAATTATTCAATTGAAGTAATTAAAAAAAAAAACTTTAGAGGAATATTATAAAATAAAGTTGATATAGAATGTGTTCCCTCCCTGCGTAATTTTAAAACAAAATACACATTCTAAACACCTACAGTCAATCATATCATTTACAAAATTCACAAATCCACAATGTCCGACTTTAACATCAAAATCGTATTTGCCATTGTCACTCAATATAAAATACAAGCCCCCTTTCCTTTGTTGTAGCCAACTCATATGAGTTAGAATAAGATGAAATAATAATGTTAGAGCTAGGTAGGTATTGTCAAAAGATTGAAGGTAAATGACATTGTTTTTGGTTTGTGTATATTTGACATGGGATGACACGAATGGCTATAAGTAGATATATATATATATATATATATATATATATATAAAGACGTAGAAGTGCAAAAGGTGAAAATTGTGAATTAAAATGTAAAGAGGCTTGTGTGTATGTGTGAAAGAAGAAAGTCTTGAAACATTAAACCAAAGGATACAAAGAATATTTATTTTTTAATTAGAAAAGTCTTGAAACATTAAAGCAAATGAAACAAAAAAGTCAATATTCAATTTGTTCTTATCTCTTGTGTGACACTTGAGAATATTTCAATTCTCTTTGCATAGAATGCGTCACTTGGCAGAACCTCATACTTTCCCAAGTGAGGTCTTTGCTAATATATATATTATTGGGTAGTGTAAATACCGCATTTTATACCCCTTATGACTCGAGCCCCTGTTCATTAATGATGCTGAAATTCTAAAGCTCAAGGTTGGTTTAGGGCCCAATCAGATTACAAATTAACTTGAGAGATTTTAAAATGAAAAATATAACTTTTTTTGAGTAAATAAATCTATTTTTGAAAAATAAAAGGCCAAGGAAACCCTCGGCCTGCATATGTAGGCAAGGACTTGCGTATGCAGGTCTGATGTATGCGTATGCAGGTATGGACCTGCGCACACAGCTAGGATTCTAGAAACTACGAAAGACAAGTTTTTCTGCATTAATATTAAGGCTTAGAACAAATTCCACATAGTTTGGGAGCTGTTTCAAACCCCTATTTTCTCACTATATATAAAGTCATACATGACACATTGTCAAAACACACAGAAAATCATAAGGGAAAACCTATGATTCGCTAGAGATAGTGAATCAAATGGAGTTTTTCACAAAACATTCTAAAGTCAATTTTATTTTGATTGGGAACTTTCTGGTCTTGATCCTCAAGTTTTGAAGTTTACTAATCCTTTTTGTTTGGTTGTGAATAGATTTGACTTATGGGAATGGTCAAAATCAAGCAAAAGAGCTTTTTGCTGTGAGGCATATGTTCTAACCTCTTTTCTTTCATTTCTGCTTTTTAATCTTGTTTTAACCTAGTTTCTTTGCTTTATTGTGTTTGCTTAGTTTAGGGTTTTAGTTGTTTTCTGTTTTAAAGCATGCTAGGTTGTTAGATTTATTTGTTTTTAGTTTCTATTTTTGCTTTTTGGGTTAGGGTTCTTTAAGGCGTGTCTGCGTGCGCATGCTTATGCATGCGTACGCAAGCTTGAAGTATGCGTACGCATACTCGTGCCCAAAAACCCTAATCTAAGTTTTTTTGCTTTTGCTTCATTTTTTTGTTTCTTTCATGTCATATGCCTATGTTTTGTTCCTTTTTATGCTTTCTAAGTCTCTATTCCTCTATTTAATACTTGTTTGCCTTTAACATGCTAGATTAGGGTTTTCTCTTATGTTTTCTTTGTTTTACCATGAACATGCATATAACATGATCATGCATTGATGCCATGGGTGCTGTGTGATGCAATGAGGTAAGTGAGGTAAGTCATGCATTCATATGAACATGCATTTTGATGATGAATATGTTTGTTTGATGCTTGATTTCATGTCTAGATGTTTGGGATATATTTGATGATCGATACCTTGTTGCCATGTCTATGTTTTTGCCTTGATTTATTTGCTGTCTTGGATGAGATGATTACCATGATAGATGTATGCTAGGTTTGATATGTTACCATGATAGATGTATAATAGGTTTGATATGTTGCCATGATAGATGTATGTTAGGGTTTGGGATGAAATGCCATGTTGTATGCTTAGATGTATGCTAGTGTGTGTGTGTGTGTGTGTGTGTGTGTGTGTTTAAGATGCAATGTTGAATATGCCTTTAATAGGATTTAAACGTAAGACACAATGAGTGGAAACCGACCCACGAGTGGGGCGGTTTTGGGTGCGTAACACCTTCCCAAGATCGTACCTAACCTCCGAACCCATACTCTGGTAGTAAGATCATGTCCTTCCACGTAAGGGTGCTGTATACATATTTCCTAAACCATAAAACTAGGCGGCGACTCCTTTTCTCTGCCCTGGTCCATTTGGTCGAGGTGTACTGCCCAAACCACGCGTAGCGCTCACAATGGCAACTCCACTGGGGATAGAAAGTTTGATTCCAATATTTCTTATTTCTTAATCTTAATAAAGGCTTGTTCAATACTTGTTTGCACACACTTTCACTTGGTTCTTTTGTCCTTTTCTCGGTTGGTCATCACTTTGGTCAAATATATAGATTATAGACCTTTAGCTTGCATGGCCTCCTTGCTAGGGATGGCAAAATGTACCTAACTTGAGTCGACCCGACCCGACTTAACCCAACTCTAAAACCCAGCTAGTTAAACATTAGGGTTGGGTCTGGGTTTTCATTAAAAAACCTAAAGCGAGCTTGGGTTGAGTTCGGCTATTAGGCATACCTGGCTCGAACCCAACTCATATATATATATATATATATATATTAATATATAATTTTTTTTAAAATCCCTAAGTTCCTAGTATAAATATCTTATTTTCTCTCAAACCTAATCTCACTTCTCTCTCTGCCTCTCCCACACTCTTCACACTCACACTCATATAGCCGCACTCTCACTTTCACTTTCAATCTCAATTGCTGAGTTAGCCCAACTCCTCCTCATCGTCGATGCCACACATTGCTCCTCCCCCTTTCACGCCCCGACTTGGTTATTTCCCTTTATCCTTTATCTTTTTTTTCTTTTTTTTTTTTTTTTTTTTTTGGGTTTTGTTTCTCTCTTATTGCAAAAATATTTAAGATTTTGTATTGTGAACTTGTGTAGTTGTTTTTCTTATTATCAAATGTGATATTATTTAGGGTTTTAATTTTTTTATTTATTATTTCATCTTGAAAGTTATTTAGGATTTTTGTATTGTGGTTTTTATTTTGAAAGGGAAATTTGAAATTATGTTGTATTTGTGAGATATAAATATTATTAGGGTTTTCAAGTTTGGTATCAAAAGTGGAATCTATGGGTAAAAGCATGAACTTGATTTTCTTGATATTAAATCCCATAAAATGACATATTTCATTTTTGAGTTTGCCGGTAGCCGTGAGAAAATAATATAATATTATGGGAGTGATATGTTATCATAAAAATGGTATGTGGGAAAATTGCAATCTGTTTCTTTGAAATCATATGATGAGGTGTGAAGATGCAACAATGCTGGAATTTTTGTGATGGTAGAGTCTAGAGCAGCTATATTGAAAGTTTGAATGATGTATGTTAATATAATTATACTGGTTTTTAATTGATTAGATTACCATCGAGAATAAATCTTGTTTGACAAATTTTTATGCTAGTGCAATGTTTCATAATATTTTTGGCCTTATTTGTCAATAATCTATGACTGTTAAGTGTTTCTTACAGGTAAAGCCTCCATAGAAACGGTACTATGTGTGCCTTTTATGTTTTGTTCCTTATCTATTTTTGGTGAGAAATTGGAAATTGAACCATCTCTATTACATGATATAATGCAAGCGAGCTGCACTGATGTTTTCATTATTCTTACATGTTGATTAATATATATAAATAGAATTTTTTTCCTGGAATAATTTCTTTTGAGTCAGGAGAAGAAGTATATACATGAGCTAGAAGTGTGCTGAACCACATTTTTAGTTCCCATAAACATTGATTTGAAACTGAAGCTGATTATATCTTCTTAAATTTTACCAATTTTAGGAAAGTAAGGAAGAAGTCACTGATACTGAACAAGCTGAAAAGTGATGGGGAGCCTGATGAAGAGGATGGGAGTTGTGTAACAGCTGTGGAGGATTAGACTTGTTGTATTAATTTAGTAGTTTTTTAATTTCTTAGACTTGTTGGATGAACTTGTTGGTTTGTAATTATCCTAAACTTGTGGGATTTGTTTTGTAGCTTTTTAATTTCTTGAACTTGTTGGACTTGTGATAATTATTTCTTGGACTTGTTGGACTTATTTCTTGGATTTGTTGGATTTATTTTATTTTTATATTTAGTAGGTGATCTTAGCTATGATTTATTGATTTATGATTAAATGGTGATCTTAGCTAGGTGATTTATTGATTTATGACCTTAGTTATGATTTATTAATTTATTATTAACAGGTGATTTATTGATTTATGATATTAGCTATGATTTATTAATTTATAAATTTATAATTAACAAGTGATTTATTGATTTATTATTAATAAGTTTGTAATGGTCCTATGATTTGGATTGATTTGGCATTTGGGCCATGTTACATGGGCTTGAATTTGGACGTTATAGAGCTTGAATTTGGGCAAAAATGAATTTTCCTGTTTGGGCCATGGTATAAGCTTCAATTCAATCTTTTTTTTTTTTTATTGGGCTGCGTATTGGGCCCAAATCTGGCATGGCTAAACGGGGTCTGTGGGGCCCGATGGGGCGGGTTTGGGCGAGCATAAAAAACCCGTTTATTAAACAGGCTGGGTTTGGGTAACGGGTACGGGCTGCGAGGTGGGTTCGAGCATAAAGAAACTCGGCCCGAACCTGGCCCGTTGCCATTCCTACTCCCTGCCTATGCGTGTCAGGTATTAGAACAGAATTCATTAATTTTCCTACAGAGGTAATAGACTTCGTGCTGCGCTGCCTTCTGTAGCACGTACGTCTTTCTACTTCGGATGGCTTATTGGAAGTTTCATGTTTCATGTTTCATGTGGATGACCTACGTAGTACGTACTGGTAAATAATATTTGTTTATATTGTCAATGGTGTGGGAGACTTCATCATAGTGAGATTGATAATTTTTTATTTATTTATATTTAGAAAACAAAATGGCAAGAAAACATTACTACTTGTAACTAAAGGATGTAAGCCAGTAACTTGTTTCGATTTCATAATTCAACTTAAGTCATCTATGCCCAACTCAATGCAGATTCAGGTGAAAGTTTGAAGTCATTAATGTGGTTATTCAGTTGTGAATTAAGACCTTCTAGAATTACTAGGCATTACAACAAATTCAAGCTTTTTCAGCATATTTTTATCCACGGTCATTTAAAAATGTTGATAAAAGCCTTTGGTTTCTACATTTGCATTCAACTATTGAAAAATTCACATATTTATTTTCACAGTTGGCATAACTATTGAAATAAGTGGTGAGAAATTCAGAAATAAGTGGTAAAAAGATTAAATATGGATAATTTATATCAACAGTGGGATAAATGTTGTAACAAAGAAATTAAATATTTTTTATCAACGTACAGGTTGAAAAATGTTGAAAATAAAAACGCTGAACTTATTTAGGTATTGCTCCATATCTCGCTCTCACTCACACTCTCCCTCTCTCTCTCTCTCTCAGCTGCAAGCTTTTCATAGGTCTTGGCTGTCAATTTTCCTATTCTTTACTAGGCAACCAAATAGAATTCTCGACTCAAATTTTCTATTATTCTCCCCCCAATTAGGTATTTTTTTTCCATTCTCTATTATTTGCTTGGTAGATTTTGAACTTTTGTGGTTTTTGTTATTGTTCTTGAATTTGAAATGCTATGAATTTGTGGTTTTTTGTATTGTGTGCTTTCACTGTGATTGCAGGTGCATTGGTAGTTCAGCTCAATGATAGGTCAAGGAGAGTTCAAATTTCACTATTTGTGGGATTGAAAGCAAGAAGCGTCAGTTGGTGAGTGAGTGAGTGAGTTGCAGGTTCTTGATAAATTTCATTACTATTGTAGTATTGTTTACATTTGTTGGTTGTTCAACCAGGGGGGTTTCTGAGAATTATGTGATTATGTGTAGTTGCAATTGATTAGATGTGCTCAGTTGTAAATTTTAGTAAGCACATTGTGATATAGATGGTTGCTAATTTCCAATTTTTTGGTTCTGTTTTGGTTAAGGACTAAAGATGTTATTCTTTTTCTAGAAAAACTAAAAAAAAAAAAATTTCTTGTATGAGTTAATTATTAAAAAAAAAAACAAAGGTACTTGTATGAGTTGTATCTAGTGGTGCAAGCCACTAGAATTGATCGAATCACGGGTTTACACTCTCAGTACTCACTTTGAAGTCTGAACTGATCTTCCATACCTTTTTGTCATCCCATCAGGCACAAAAACTCTTCAAAGCTTTTTCCCATTCTATATGAAAACAACAAAGAGTTTTTCATTATGCTGAGGCTCTTGGTTTCTGATGAATATATTTGATGCTATAAGAAAATATTAGTTGGTGGAAGTTTTTAGTTTAGAAAACATTTTTGAGGAAGCTTAAGTTTTTGGTACTGGTTGAATTAAGTGGGGGCTTGTTCTTTGTGGCAACCCAATAAGAATGATTGAAAGTTAAAAAATATTTAGAAATCATACTACTGAGATTTGGGTATTTATCTCAACCAACAAAGAAAAAAAAGATTATAATTTGCATTAATATACTCTGTGATATACACCATTTCAATATTGTCTCTTGTCCATTAGATTTTGAGATAATGTAGGGAAAATAATTCAAAATTTTGATGACAGTAAGTGTAGGATCCAATAGATATAATCTCTTAAACCTCACAGTAACCCAAGAAAGAGTATCATATGATACTACTTGGACCCCATTAGGACTTAAGTTAAGCTATAATTGAACCCATCTCAATTAGTTTCTCATCCGTCTAGGCCCCTTAGGCATTGGTCATCAGTGGATAGCTGCTGCTATGGTCACACCTAGGTATGGTCTTCCACGGACTAGTTGCCCCCACCCTCTTGAATTAGCTTTAATATATATATATATATATATATATATTTTTTTTTTATATAAAAACCCGGTTGTGTACATTCACTTTCTTAATTTTTCTTCTTCGATGTGTAATGATTAGAAGATCTTGTTCTTCAGACTTTATTTTTTTGCCCAATTGACTGTATGATGTAACCCTTTGTTTTGGTGAATTATGATATAACCCTTTGTTTTGGTGAATTATGATATAACCTTTGTTATAGTCAGCATTATCCTAGTTTATAGTTAGTAGCAGTATTCTAGGTTGTCTGGTACATGCAGGCAGTAGGATCAGATGATGATCAATTACCAATGTGCTTATTGTAATTCCAGCATGTTTGTAATCAAGAATTGGCGTGTGAGTTGTTAGAGTCAAGTTAGTTTACTAACTGTTAGTTAGTTGTTATGGAAGTTACATTCAGCTTACATTCAGTTAGTTGTTTAGCTTATGATATATGATTTGTGGTTTGTGGATATCTTTAGTGTGGGGTTGTCTTCCTTAGCTGGATGAATCACTACTTTTTCCTTTCTCTTTTCATCAATAATATTACTCTGATTATCAAAAAAAAAAAAAAAAAACTCTGATAGCTTAAACGTTTTGATTTTAATTTTGGAATTTTTTATCTAACTTGTATAATTAAACTGCAAATCTAGAATTGTTGTTTATTAATATAATTACCTTATCACAGAAATGGCTGAATTGTTATTTACTGCCATTGAAGTTGACTTTCTTGACCAACGGAAATACTAGTTTAAACATGAAATTGAGTTTTGATGATTAGATAATTTACTCTCAATCTTTAACAATGGCTATACTTGCATATTTGTTATCTGATGAGTCCATTGGGTTTGTTGGAGGTGTGGGGCTTGTACTTGGTGTCATAGGACTTTTACTCCTTAAGTTAAATATTGATGTTCCTTCATGTAAATGCAAAATGACCCAAAGAGTAAAAAATAAATTAAAAATAAATTACCCAGAGAGTGCTTGTGGAAATTAAGGTAATCTCTGGGTAAACACTGGGTAATCTTTGGGTAATTTGTCCTCCACAAGTGCCTGTGGAAATTACCAGAGAGTAAAAAATAAATTAAAAGGGAAACAAAGAATAAGAGATTTGTGGAGGATAATTAATTTATAGCTTTAGTAGTTTAGATTTAAGTTGTAAATAGATGAAATTTCTAGGAGCTAACTTGTGTGTACAATGGATATGTTCAGTGTGTGAGAGACCGCAAAGGTAGCTCTCAAAAAATGAGATTCAGGTGCTTTTAAGGGCACCTCTTTTTTTGGGTAAGTGGTGTGGAGTCGCCACTTATTTTTTATGCCAAAAAAAAAAAAAAAACTAAATACAAAATACATGATCGAAATAGTTCATTGTCATTAATTAAATAAGGAAAAGTACAACTTTGGTAAATTAAACCATATAAGACTTTGAGTCCTAGTTACAATCTATCCAAAGATAAAAAAGAAAGACAAGACACAGGTCTACCTATCCAAAAGAACTAAATTCGGAGGCTAAGTTACGGAATGAGAAGGTGTTAGGCACCCATTCTGCCCAGACAGAGTCTGGTCTTCTAGACTCTAATGACCAATGTACCATTTTTGCATGATGTGGATGATATGTTGAACATACATGACACACTTGACCAAAACTAACTCACATAAATCTATCTTATGAATGTATCTTCTTTTTTAGAAAAAATTAAGACCTATTTTTGTAAATAAAGAAAATTGATTTGATTAATTAAAAAAGAAACCAGATCTGTATTTGTGCAAGTAAGAAAAATTATTTTTGTAAAGAAAATCAGATCTATTTTTATATAAAGAAAGAACAAGATTTTTGCTAAAAAAATATCAAATCTGTTTTGGAGCAAAGTTAAAAATGGTGATTTTTATTAAGAAAAATCAGATATGTTTTGTGAATAAGAAAATCTAGATTTGTAGAGAAAAAAAATCAGATCTGTCTTTTATGAATAAAATAAGAAAGACTTTTTTAGAAGAGGAACTACACTCATGAGATAAATCTATATTACATGCATCAATCAAAAATCATCTCAACTTTTGACTTCTTTTAAATTTCAAATCTGCTATTTTGTGACAAAGAAAATTTTCTTAAAAAAACCAGATTTGTATTTAATGAAAATATAGATTAGTTTTGTGTGTAAAAAAAATCAGATATGTATTTAATGAAAATACATATTAGTTTTTATGTGTAAAAAAAATCAAATCTGAAAAATTCAAATAAGTTTTGTGTGTTAAAAAAAAAATCAGATCTGTATTTAGTGAAAACACATATCAGTTTTAATTTAGAAAATCAGATCTGAAAAATTCAGATAAGTTTTTAGTTTAAAGAGATCTTTGTTAATTAGCAGATTTCGAGATTCAAGAGAAAGATTACAACAAAAATCTACTAAGAACATATTTAAAGAAAAGTTTAAACAACACATGGCAATTACATAAAAAATCAGAAATAATAAAACATCCTAAACCTATTCATGCATCATCAAACAATAGAAAGGAACACCAAAAAAAAAAAAAAAAAAGTAAATAAATAAACTACCTCTTGCATGAGCGTGCTCTTCTTAGTGAAATAATATTTTAGGACTCAAAGATATTTTTTCAATTCTCTTTGAAGCCTAAAATATTTTGCTTACAAAAAAGAAATTCCCAAGGTAAGAGCCTCCAGAACGTCTTTAACGTAAGATGGAACAGAAAAGAAGAGAAGAGCCAGAAAGAGGGGGGGGGGGGGGGGTCAAAAAGCGTGAAAAAGGGTGCTGAATTTTGAGAGGCACCCTCTATTTATAGGGGTGAGAATGTTTCAAAAAATTAGCTAAATGATTAGAATACAAACTGAGACACATCCTTATCTCTAAAAAATCGAAAAGGATAAGGTTAATCTCAATCCAGAAGCCCTCGGGCCATGCCCCACATTTGTGCCAATTAGCACTTGGAAAGTGCTGATCAGCACTCCAAGAGTGCCGAATGGCCCTCGTGGGTGTTGGACCCATGTTTGAGTTTTGGTCCATTTTGGACTCCTATTTTGAGGTTTGTTGAGCCGGGACTTGCACTTAGACGCGTTTTTAATCCATATTCTAGAAATTAAACTCATTTTCAGATAATTTAGGTCTTTTCAGCAATAATTATCTTATAGATAGATACTCCAAAAAGTCTTGATTATCCACAATTTTGTTGTTATCTGATTATCCTCTTTATTCCTATGCATGCAAGCTTATTTTTGACACTAACTCAACCAATAAAAATTTATTTAAATTAATCATGTGTGGTCAGTTCCACCTAAACAAAATGCATCTAGATCGTGCAAATTTGACCATGCGATATCTTTCAATCCAATGGTTCGATTTGGAAATCCGGCATACCGTCGTGACCGTTAGAATCTCAAGATCATTTTTATGATATGCAATGAATGAATTAATACATGTAATGCAATCATGAATTTTGGGTATATGAATTGTCATTTTAGCCATCTTTCTTGATTAAACTATGGGTGCAAAATCGAGTGTCTACAGAATGCCCCTCATTGGTAGAGCTTGCAAAGCAAATGTCAATGTAAAACAAAGACACTAATTTTGGCAACCATGATTTAATTGAGGTTGATTTTTCAAAGATTGCCTAGCCCTAGAACCTAAAACTTTGGGACAAAAACTAATGCCTTGCTATTTTGAAAAAGGAAAATTTTGAATTCTTGACCTACTTGACAACTGATAAATTTTGAAATGAATCTTGAAATATGAGGTGACTAAGACGCTTCTCTATGTCAGTCTGAATGTGGAAGGTCGATCAAAGGGCTTCTCTACCTTGATTTGAATGTGGAGGGTCGATCAAAGGGCTTTTCTACCTTGATTTGGATGAAAGGTAACCAAGGGGCTTCTCTACCTCGATCTTGATGAAAGGTAACCAAGGGGCTTTTCTACCTCAGAACCTGGGACAATTGAGAGGCTTCTCTATCTCAATCTTGACTGTGGCGACCAAGGGGCTTCTCTACCTCAATCTTGATGAAAGGTAACCAAGGGGCTTCTTTTCCTTAGAACTTGGGACAATTGAGAGGCTTCTCTATTTTAATCTTGAACTTTGGCAACTAAGGGGCTTCTCTACCTCGATCTTGATGAAAGGTACCAAGGGGCTTCTCTTCCTCGGAACTTGGGATGATTGAAAGTCTTCTCTAGCTCGATCTTTGATGAAAGGTAACCAAGGGACTTCTTTACCTTGGAACCTAGATTGTGGCTACCAAGGGGCTTTTCTACCTCAATCTTGATGAAAGGTTGATAGGCCAAGAATGTATTGACCCTTTTGGTAAATTAATCAATTAATTAGCCGAGTGAATTAATTAGATTCAATTACATGCAATAAGCGTGGTAGCACAAACAAATCACCAACTAAGTTAAATGCAACGGAAAATAAAGTTGACACAGGTGATTTGTTTACGAATGGGGAAAATCACTGAGGCAAAGCCCCACCGGGTGAATTTAAGGTCACCACTCCTAAGAATCCACTATTATCAAAACAGGCGGTTATAAGTAAAAGGAATTCTAGTACCTAATACCAACCTACAATTGAACCCTTACCCCAATACACAATTGGACTTGTAATGTAGTGACAATCTCTCCTTTCAATGCACGGCTCCCAGTATGTGACTAACCAATCGATGCACTGATCCCAATACGTGACTAACACACCAACTTGAGAAAGATGTTGGATGCAAAGTTCTTCAGTTCATCCAGACGATGAAGATTAAGGAGCTTTTTGGTTACAAAACCCTTGGTGCACAAACACAGTAGCTTCTACAAAGAAGATGATGAACTTGGGCAATTGTCTCCGGTCACAATATGAGTGAATAATCACTTTGCATATATGTCTAGGGTTATGAGAAAAGAAACCCTACACAAATAATTTGGATATGCGTGAAAAACATATTTGAAAATCTAAATTTCGTAATCTTCGATAGATACAGCTTCTGTAGAGCTGTTAAGAATTATACATTAAATCTTGATAGATATATCTATTGAGATATCTGTTGAGCTTTAATGAACAACACTTCTTCACTCAAAACTCATCAAGGCATCTTAGTGTGAAATAGAAATATAAGATTGCATACATAATAAGAAACATGTGTATAAAGAGAGAAAAGGAACAACAAATGGAGAGATAGGTGAAATGATAACAACATCGTCATATATATGAAAGAGATATAAATACAATATTTGCTATCACTAAATGCTCATAAGACCAATGTACAAAAGGATAATGTATCTAAAAAGAAAGAAAAGAAAAGTACATAAATCCTCACTACATCTCTCATAAACATAAAACACTCCCCCTATCAAAAAGTCCTATGCTAACTTTCTCCCTAAGTACATGACTACTCTCAACCCAAAACTATTCCCCCATTTTTTGTCACAAATGACAAAGGGCAAGTCACTCAGAAGAGGTCATCTCCTCATCACTGAAAGAGCTAGCATCCTCATCCTCATCATCAGCATCATCATTATCATCATCATCGAAGCCATCATCATCGTCCTCGTCCTCAGAAGCCTGTGGAGATGGAGACTCGATGAAGCCACCCATGTGAGCCTGTCGTCGTGCGATATTACTAACATGAGTGTTCACATGATATAACTCAGTAGTGAGTGTATCAAGGCAAGCATCCATGCGCTTAAACTGCGCCATGATGGCCTCTAGTAAAATAGGCTAAAGGAGTCACTGTCTCAGTCTGTGGTCGCTTCAGTCGAAGCTGGGCCTTACTTCGTCGAACAAACGCCGTGTTAATGGCGCCCATGATGGTGAAGTGAGAAGACTTGGGATAAGGAGCAGAAAAATGGTGGATGATCCTTGTGATAGTAGAAGGAAAGATAAGCTTATCGTGGGTCGCTGTATCCTTATAGGCATCTATAAGGGAGAGAATCAAATGAGAGGGAAAGTTTATAGTAAGGTCCTTAATGAGGGAAAGCAAAAACCGAGCACGAGGCTCTATAATGGAGTTATAGTGAGACAAATGATGGAGAACAAAAGTTATCACCTTGTTCAGGAACGTCGGACCTTTTGCAAAGCCTGAGCATTAGGTGTTTTGGCGATCACCCCATGAAGAAGATGTCTCACAGAAAAGAGACAAAAGTTCATCTTTGGACACAGTCCTCAGACGTGGACACGAGGGATAATCAGGATGTGATACCCTCGAAACATGTAGTATCTCGAAAACGATGTCCGAAGTGACAACGATATGTGTACCTCGAATGTGTGTAGCAAACTAAGGTATAGAGGTATCGAAACCGTGCATGTTGGAGTAGAACTCCTGAATGTTCACGATGGAACAACTCACGGGTATCTCACATAGAGATTCCCATCCCAGATTGTGAATGACAGCGGGTAGAGTAGTATTGGAAAAGTCCGATAGAATCACGTGGTGCTTCAAATGAACACCACGTTTTGGAGAAGTTCTTCAAGAAGTCCTTTTGGGCCTTCTCATCACAGAACCAAACGTGAAGAGGAGTAGGATCAGAAAAAGATGCCCTAGAAAGAAGAAGGTTCCAAGACGGAGCAGATTTGCGCTTGGGTGCCATGCGCAGACTATTTGAGAGAGAGAAAAAGAGGGAGACAAATAGAAAAGCACCATCACAACAGAGTACCAAATATGGAAATGAAAAGGTACGTATGCATGAAATGTGCATGAGCATGTGATGTGCAAAGAAAATTGCATCATGGGTTCAACCTAATTCGATCCTAACAGCACACAAGTTGCAACATATAAACACACATCTATAATGCATGAAACATTGTGAAAATGAAAATGTAATGCAATGCATAAGCATATAACATCATATAAGCAAAACCCAACCCAAAAATTTCACAAAATACTCATCAATTTTCAAAAACCCCAAAAATTTCAAGAAAACCCAAAACCTAGGTCTAAATGCATGAAATGCATGAAGAATGAAGGATTAGAGAAGCATACCTAAGGGAAAACACAAGGTTTAGGCCAAAATCCAAGTGGGTTTGAGGTTTAGGGAGAGAAGAAAGTGTTTGGGAGGTGAAAAGACACAAATCTGTCGAGGGAGAATGAGAGAAATGAATCTGATTTTCGCGCTGAAGCTATTTAAAGAAAATGGGTCTCGATGGATTGAGGATCTGTCGAGCACTAATTCTCGACAGATAAATCTGTTGAGGTGCTATTGAGAATTTGTCAACGACAAAAATACCTCGATGGATCGAACAGCTATCAAGCAGCTATCGGCTAGGCAGAACCTTTCTCGATGGGTCAAGAATCTTTCGAAAAGCTATCAAGACAAACTCCAACAAGCTTCAATGGATTGAAATCGCAATAAGATCTGTTGAGAAAAGAAGTCCAAGGGTCTTGATAGATAGCTATCTGTTGAGATCTGTCGAGAAGCTGTTGAGCTTGATAAAAACAGGTTTTTCAAAGAAAGGAAAAACCATACAGAAATTAATACAATCAAGCAAGCTACTCAACCAAAGATCCAAACAACATGTTAAGCTCTCAAAAACACCATTCAACAAAAAAAAAAAAGAAAAAAAAAAAGCAAAGCATTCAAGATCCAAAACACACATACACACACACACACTAAACAAGACTAACCAATTTTATATTTCAAAAACAAGTTAAGATAGTTTAGTGAGCATACATAAACACATGTATCCCTTGTGATGGCCAAATCACATTGTATCTACACATGTATCAAAAATAGTAAAGAAGTTGCATGTTATGTGTGAAAACATAGCAAGAGTACATAAGTGCCTCATATTATGACGATTTGAGATATGAGAAAATCACATACACTCACACACAATCATAACTGCTTGATGGGGACTATCACATTCGAGGTACATGCTATAACTCCCACATCTCCTAGAAATATGCTCGCAACCATATTTAAAAGCATTTTGATTCTTTTTGCTTTTGATATTCTTTGCATTTTTTTTTCTTTTGAGCATATCATGCATAGGCATATAAGAGAAATAAGAAATACCAAATTATGTTAAGCTTTAAACATCACAATTTTGCTATGTCGAAGCATACAGATTTTATTCATGATTGGTGGGCTTTAGTGGTGAAATGGTTATTAATGCCTTTCTCTTAGGATTTTTTAGTCTTTCCCGTCAAAAAGAGTGATATGAGTGTTAAGTATAAGAGATTACTTAATTGTACTCATCACAAACACGAGCCACAAAGCTCACTTGCTTAGTTGTGCACTGAGATGCTCATCTAAGCTACAAAAGATACAAAGTTGAGAAAACTTTATTTCAATGGCCATCCAATATACACAAGTACTGAAGTACACAACACACACTATTTTTGTATTTTTATGATTTTTCAAATTTTTTTTTTTTTTTTGGAAAACCAAAATAAAGCAAAAACTGAAAACAAACAAACAAAAACATGTTAGACACAACATAGCATAAAACTAGATGCAAATGCATGAAGAAGAGGAAGTAGGAGAAAGGATCACTCCATGGAGATTACACCAATGTTTTGGCATAGGAATTCAAAACGTTTGCTATCAAAAGGCTTAATGAACAAATCAGCCTTTTGATCATCAGTGTGAATGAACTCAAGAGTAAGAGTACCATCTTCAACAAGCTCCCGAATGAAGTGGTGTCGAATCTCTATATGTTTTTTTTTTGAGAATGTTGAACAAGATTCTTAGAGATGTTAATGGCACTGGTATTGTCACAATAGATGGTGAGATGTTCTTGACAAATACAATAATCAAGGAGGAGTTTTTGCATCCACAGCAGTTGGGTGCAACAGCTATCGATAGCAATGTATTCAACCTCAGTAGTGGATATTGAGATGGAATTCTACTTTTTGCTCATTCAAGAGACAAGATTATTACCTGCATAAAAACAACCCCCCAAAGTACTTTTTCTATCAAAGCATTTCCAGCCTAGTCTGCATCTTGGTGTCCTTGCTATACCACACACCGAATTTGGCAGTGAATTTGACATACTTTATGATTTTTTTCAAAGCAATCATATGAGACTCTTTGGGATTTGCCTGATATCTAGCACACACACCCACACTGTAACTAATGTCAGGTCTACTAGTAGTAAGGTAAAGAAGACTACCTATCATGCTTCTATATAGAGAAGAATCAACACTTTTTCCTAACAAATCAACAGTGAGTTTAACATTTGGGCTCATGGGGGTTCTAATAGAACTAGCAGATTCCAAACCAAACTTTTTCACAAGATTTTTAGCATATTTAGATTGATATATGAATATATCTGACTCTTGTTGACGGATCTACAACCCAAAGAAGTGATTCAACTCTCCAATCATGCTCATCTCGAACTTGGCTTGCATGAGTTTGGAAAAATTATGAGCAAGTTCATCCTTTGTAGACCCGAAGATGATATCATCAACAAAGACTTGAGCAACTATCAACTCGTCATCTTCTCTTTTAATAAAGAGTGTTTGATCAGCTGTTCCTCTTGTAAAACCATGTGATACCAAGTATTGTGTAAGCCGGTCATACCAAGCTTTGGGTGCTTGCTTTAATCCATAGAGTGCCTTCTTGAGGTACAACACATGATTCAAAAAGTGTGGATCAATGAATCCTTTAGGCTAAGCCACACAGACATCTTCTTTAAGGAACCCATTCAAGAATGCAGTCTTTACATCCATTTGGTAAAGCTTGAACTTCAAGTGACATGCTAGGGCTAGGAGAATTCTAATGGATTTCATACGTGTTACAAGAGCAAATGTCTCATCATAGTCTACTCCTTCCATTTGGGAGTATCCTTAAGCCACAAGACGAGCCTTGGTGCGGATCATATTTCCTTCCTTATCAATTTTATTGCGGAATATCCACTTTGTGCCAATGATGTGCTCTCCTTCTGGTCTAGGTATTAGGGTCCAGGCATCATTCCTTTGAAACTAAAGTAGTTCATCATGCATAGCCTCAACCTAACTTTCATCCTGGAGAGCTTCCTTAACCTTGGTGGGTTTAATTTGCGACAAATAGCAAGAATAAGACAGAAAGTTAGCAACACATTTATCAACTGTGCGCTTTCTTAGTGTAAGTTCATTCATATTTCCCACAATAACTTCAGGAGGGTGATTCAACTTGATCCTTGAGTAAGGAATGTCTGCTAAGACTTCTACAACACTTGGAGTACTTGGGGATGCGGGCTCTTGATCAACTATTTCTTGAACACCCTTAGGCTCAGGAGGAAGAATTTCCTTAGGTATCTCCCCACTAATTTTATCAAAACTAGAATCTGAAACTTCATCAATAACGACATTGACTGTTTCCATCACCTTCTTGGTTCTTTTGTTGTATACTCAATAAGCTTTGATAGTGGAGGAGTATCCCAAAAATATTCCTTCATCACTTTGGGAATCAAATTTTCCCACATTCTCTCTATCTTTAAGGATGAAGCAAGTACTTCCAAAGATTCTAAAATACTTCACATTTGGCTTTCTTCCCTTCCATAACTCATAGGGAATCTTCTTGGTACCGGGTCTGAAATATACCCTGTTAATCGTATGACATTCAGTGTTGATGACTTCTCTTCATAAATTTCTAGCCACATCCTTGTTGTGCAACATGGCTCTAGCCATCTCCTGAATGACTCTGTTCTTTCTTTCTACTACACCAATTTGCTGAGTAATAATAGGAGTAAAGAATTCTTGAGATATACCTGATCTAGTGCAAAAGGATTCCATATATGAGTTCTTGAATTCTTTACCATGATCACTTCGAATTCGATCAATCTTCAAGTTCTTCTCATTTTGCAATCTTGGACACAAGGCTTCAATGTGCTCAGGAGCATCTGACTTGGATCTTAAAAGAATGACCCATGTATACCTAGTGAAATCATCTACTACAACCATGATGTATCTCTTTCCTCTAAGAGACTCAGTTCTAGTAGGACCCATGAGATCTAGATGTAGTAGCTCCAAAGGCCTAGATGTAGCTGATGTCTGAGTGCCCAGATGTTTTGCTTTTGTTTATTTTCCAAGCTAACACGGTCCACACACAACATTGTTCACTCTACTGAGCTTTGGTATCCCCAAAACTGATTCATGCTTAGAGACAATTGAAAGATGTTTGTTGCTAGCATGTCCCATCCTTTGGTGCTATAGGTCTTCATTTGGTAGACGAATGCTATTGCACAAAATATCAGCATCAACGTACCAATCCATAATAGTTATCTAGAGTGCGAATACCGCTTATGAGTTTCTTCCCAGATTCATTCAACACAAGGCATTTCCCTTTTGAGAACAGCACCATAAAGTATTGATCACATATCTGACTTATACTTAACAAATTCACCCTCAGGCCTTCTACATATAGCACATTTGAGATGTTTGGCAGTCCATGTAAAGAGATGGTTCCCATCCCTTTTATCTGTGATTTACTCCCATCACCAAAGGTGATATTTCCACCTTTCTTGGACTCGAAAACCTTAAAGAGAGAGCGGTCTCCAGTCATGTGTTGCGAGCATCCACTGTCAAGGTACCACAAACATGTGCCCATTACCTTGAATGCAGACTTCATCATAAAGCACACCTCATGCTTACATGACAAGTCAGTAGGAATGGTGCTTTCTCTCGTCTGCCATTTATGAACAAAGCCTTTAACTTTCACCCTTCTTAAACAAACTCCTCTGCATGTTATCATTCTGAGATAGTGTACTTTCTTCTTTGTTATAGTAAGACCTTTTTCAATAATCCTTATGATAGCTTTCAAATAACTTTTAGACTTGCACTTTCTGAAACACTCAATCAAATAGAGATTAGAAAAGCAAGCTGTATTTGAAATAAAAGGTCTTTTCATGCCGTTTGTAGCCATAACAATAGGGGTCAATGGATCACACAGTAAAGATTAACCCTAATCAGAGTGTGCCCACTTTGATATCACTTGATAGGCCAAGAATGTATTGACCCCTTTGGTAAACTAATCGATTAATTAGCCAAGTGAATTAATTAGATTCAATTACATGCAATAAATGTGGTAGCACAAACAAATCACCAATTAAGTTAAATGCATCGAAAAATAAAGTTGACACAGGTGATTTGTTTACAAATTGGGAAAATCACTGAAGCAAAACCCCAACGGGTGAATTTAAGGTCACCACTCCCGAGAATCCACTATTATCAAAACAAGCGGTTACAAGTAAAAGGAATCCCAATACCTGATACCAACCTATAGTTGAACCCTTACCCCAATACACAATCGGACTTGAAATGTAGCGACAATCTCTCCTTTCAATGCACGGCTCCAAGCACGTGACTAACCAATCGATGCACAGTCCCAGTACGTGACTAACCAATTGATGCACGGTCCCAGTACGTGACTAACACACCAAATTGAGAAAGATGTTGACTATAAAGTTCTTCAGTTCATCCAGACGATGAAGATCAAGAAGCTCCTTGGTTACAAAACTATTGATGCAGTAGCTTCTACAAAGAAGATGAAGAACTAGGGCAATTGTCTCTGGTCACAATATGAGTGAATAATCACTTTGCATCAAGTTCCATCATCTTTGATGACCCTTAAAATAATCCTTATATATGTCTAGGGTTGTGAGAAAAGAAACCCTAAAAAAATAACTTGGATATGCATGAAAAACAGATCTGAAAATTTGAATTTCGTAATTCTCGATAGATACAGCTTCTGTCAGAGCTATCGAGAATTATACATCAAATCTCAATAGTTATATCTTTCAAGATATCTGTCAAGCTTATGAATAACACTTCTTCACTTTTTTCTTGGACAGACTTGCATGGCTTCAATACTAGACTTGAACTATTGTTCCTTGAAGTATTAAACACACCCTAGATTTATCCAATTACAAGTAAAGTGCATTTTATCAAAGGATTAGCCATTTCTACATGACATATGTTCTAACAAGTTCCACATATGTCCTAACAAAGGTAACCAAGGGGCTTCTTTACCTTGGAACCTAGGACGATTGAGTGGCTTCTCTATCTCAATCTTGAATTATGATGACTAAGGGGCTTCTCTACCTCGATCTGTATCTGAGATGATTGAGAGCTTTATTTGTCCATTCTGACTTAGAATGATTGAGAACCCTATTTGCCCAATTTGTGTTTTAAGTCTGGAATTTTCCTGCCATAGACGAGAAAATTTACATTAGAATTATGAGGATTAAAAACTCAGATTATTCAAATTTGGAATTTACCAATCAAGGGATCGAGAGAATTGAGGTTGATTTTTTCAAAGGTTTGGGAGTACTAAAGTCAATTCATTGAAGGTAGAAGAACTAATGTTGATCTTGGGGAGTGTAGGAGAACTACTGTCAATCTTATTGATTTTGGAAGAACTAAAGTCAATCTTTTGAAGGTAGGAGAGCCACTGTCGATCCTATGAGTTTTAGGAGAACTAAGGTCAATTCCTTGAAGGTAGGAGAGCTATTGTTGATCCTATGAGTATAAGGGGAACCAAGGTCAATTTCTTGAAGGTAGGAGAGCTATTGTTGATCCTATGAGTTTTAGGAGAACTAAGGTCGATCCCTTGAAGGAAAGAGAGCTATTGTCAATCCTACAATGTATAGGAGAACTATTATCGATCCTATGAGTTTTAGGAGAACTAAGGCTAATTCCTTGAAGGTAAGAGAGCTATTGTCGATCCTATGAGTTTTAGGAGAACTAAGGTCAATCCCTTAAAGGTAGGAAAGCTATTGTCGATCCTTCAATGTATAGGAGAACTATTGTTGATCCTATGAGTTTTAAGAGAACTAAGGTCGATCCCATAAAGGTAGGAGAGCTATTGTCTATCCTGTGAGTTTGAGAAGAACTAAAGTTGATCCCTTGAAGGTAGGACAGCTATTGTTGATCCTACAATGTATAGGAGAACTATTATTGATCCTATGAGTTTTAGAAAAACTAAGGTCAATCCCTTGAATATAGGAGAGCTATTGTCGATCTTTCAATGTATAGGAGAACTATTGTCGATCCTATGAGTTTTAGTAGAACTGAGGTCGATCCCTTGAAGGTAGGAGAGCTATTGTTAATCCTACAATGTATAGGAGAACTATTGTCGATCCTATGAGTTTTAAAAAAACTAAGGTCAATCCATAGAAGGTAGGAGAGCTATTGTCGATCCTACAATGTATTGGATAACTATTTTCGTTCCTATGAGTTTTAGGAGAAGTAAGGTCGGTCCCTTGAAGGTAGGAGAGCTACTGTTGATCCTACAATGTATAGGAGAACTAAGGTCGACCCCTTAAAGGTAGGAGAGCTATAGTTGATCCTACAATGTATAGGAGAACTATTGTCAATCCTATGAGTTTTAGAAAAACTAAGGTCAATCCCTTGAAGGTAGGAGAGCTATTGTCGATCCTACAATGTATAGGAGAACTATTGTCGATCCTATGAGTTTTAGGAGAACTAAGGTCGATCCCTTGAAGGTAGGAGAGCTACTGTCGATCCTACAATGTATAGGAGAACTATTGTCGATCCTATGAGTTTTCGGAGAACTATAGTCGATCCCTTGAAAGTAGGAGAGCTACTGTCGATCCCTTGAAAGTAGGAGAGCTACTGTCGATCCTACAATGTATAGGAGAACTATTGTCGATCTTATGAGTTTTGGGAGAACTATAGTCGATCCCTTGAAAGTAGGAGAGTTACTGTCGATCGTACAATGTATAGGAGAACTATTGTCGATCCTATGAGTTTTGGGAGAACTACGGTCGATCCCTTGAAGGTAGGAGAGCTATTGTCGATCCTACAATGTATAGGAGAACTATTGTCGATCCTATGAGTTTTGGGAGAACTAAGGTCCATCCCTTGATATTAGGAGAGCTGTTGTCGATCCTACAACGTATAGGAGAACTATTGTCGAACCTATGCGTTTTAGGAGAACTAAGGTCGATACTTTGAAGGTAGGAGAGCTATTGTCGATCCTACAATGTATAGCATATATGAACTTATTTGAAAGAAAATTGTACTTGATTTCGAAAAGTTTAGAGTTTACCTAATGCAACCTTGTTAGTCAAAACTTTGAACTTACTTGGAAGGTCTTCACATGGGTGATCTCACTTGAATGAAGCATAGCCGAATGCCCCTAGTTTACTCTTTGAAGTATGTTTTGGAAATCTTGATTTTTTTTTTTAGTGGATGAGGCATGACTGAATGCCCTTAATTTAGAAATGGATGCATTATTTTTGGAAATCTTGATTTTTTTTTTTTTTTTGTTGAAAAGATGATGATGATGATCTCTTTTTTTTGAAAATGAATAAGGCATGGCCAAATGCCTCTAGTTTGCAAATTGATGCATGATTTTTGAAAACCTTGATATTTGAGGAAAAGATGACTTCTTCTTCTTTTTCTTTTTTTTTTTTAAATGGATGAGGTATGGTCGAACGCCCCTAGTTTAGAAATGGATGCATGATTTTTGGAAATATTGATTTTTTTTGAAAACATGATGATGATGATCTTGATGGGCCAATGGGCTTTGTTGGAGTGCCAATTGGCACATCTTGAGCCTTCTCTAGTTATCGCGTTTTTAGCCTTTTTTTCTAGGACATATGGTAGCATCTAAACTGAAGATTAATGGTGAACATTGAGTATTTAAAAGATCCATGTCCACCTCCTACAAAAGATTCTTTCCAAGAGCTTGCTAGTAATCAGTTATTATAAAAACTAGCCTTTAACGCGTGCAATGCGCGGGGTATTCCACAAAGTAACTTTTATTGCAGTCTTTTTTTTTTTTTTGGGTAACTTTTCTGTACTTTTTAAAAATGTCAATACTTTTTATTCAAAACAGTATCTTTTTGATTCTTTGATTTGGCACGACCAAACTCCCAACTCTTTAAAATCACCATTTATCATCAACAATAAATTTCTATAAAAAAAAAAAAAAATGCAGCTGTATTTGCAATTGACATACATTCAGATTTACATAAATAAACCCAAATGCACAGGAGTACTTTATGTATTAATCATGTTAAAACATGTAAAGTTTGTTAATCATATGAATGCTTTCTATAAAATACAATAAAATTTGAGTAGGTAATTACAATTTAATTGAGTGTGAAATCAACCACAAATAAACTCTAATTATATAAACATTATATCATAAAAATTCTTATATAGCCGTACACATCATCTTAACATAAATGTTATATCATAGTAGTTTAGCAATAAGTTGCTATTGTACCCTATTCAATTCTTTTCCCTATTCGATGCAATCTATTTAGTAGCCTTGTGACGTTTATGAAGCATTTGGCAAACGTATATGCTACTTCTATTTGCTGATTTTCAATGGAGTTGTCATTCTTTGATTTTCCCACAACAACATTTTTTATTTCCTGCAATAATCGACAATTTAATTAAATGGTGCATCAAAAAGTGTCTAAATATATGCATATTGCTCAAACATCATAATGCTATTTAATGATCAATATCAAATCAAGATGAAGACATCCTAAGCAATAAAAGTTTTGTGTTTTGTTATATATTTTTGTAACATAGACTTTTATCTAGAATGAAAACATATAAACATTAAAAATACCAAGACAAAGGAAAAGGAAAAATATAGAAAAACTGTGAAGTTACTGACTTTAGATAAAATAAGATGGAAATTTGTTAGCATGCTATTTGATCCATTGATATCTGATTGGGTGGGTGGGTGTTCAAATACTCATAATTTAGTAGTTCATAACATTGCTATCACTATTCAGTAACGTTCAGAGTTTATGCTCTTCTACATATAAACATCCACAATAATAATCTCTAAGAGAATGCATTACTTAGTTTTTTATTTTTTATTTTTTTTAAAAACACATTTATTCACAATCTGCCAATCTCGCCAGTAATGGAGAATTTAAAGGTTGTCTCAACGGGAATGTGTCAAATAAATTTTTATATTAAACAAATCAAAACAAAAACACGTACACACTGCGAAATTCCCCAATCATAGATAATTCAAAGGTTTTCCTAGATATAACTCTCAAAGTAAATGAATTTAATGGGTTGCATGTTCTTATCCTGAAGTTAGCAAATATGATGAACATAATATTCCTACGTCGGTTGAAAAGAGTAGATTCAGATGTACTTCAATGTGAAAGTCATCACAATTAGCCCTACTTATTATGTAATAACCTTCAAATATATCAAACATAATATTTCTAAATCAGTTTAAAATGCGCACATGTCCCAGCCATATGAAAAGAGTGTTCTGAATGTTAGCCAAAAGATAATTCTTTATTTGAAAATATCAATTACATAAAACCAAGAGCTGGACAGAAAGATTTGTATTTACTACTACATGTCCAAATTGCTTTGTAGGAGAAACTGAAAAACTTTCAAACTTCATCAAAAGTTGAAAGTAGAGACTATTTTTCCTTCAAAATTAGGACAAAAGAGCTGTTAGTAGTATGGATTCAACTTTTCACTTTGGTCAACTAAAACAGAGTTATCAAGATGTATAATTGTTAATTAATTATCTTCATTGCTAGTAATGTAAGATTTAGTAGCTTCAGTGTCAAAAGACAACATAAAATATTATTTAGATCTCACAGAGTATGAAGTTGCTCAAGCAAACGAAGACACTCACGCAAAGAAAACAAACCACAAAAAAACTAAAATTTTAGGATAAGATTACTTACATTCAGAGACATGATATAAACAAATTAGCAAAGCTCCTATCAAAACACTTTTTTTTTTTGTTACATTAAAGAAAAAAAAAAAAAAAAAACCCTGAATAAAGCAACTTGAAATAAATGCAAATTTTATTTTTGATAGATCAATATAAGTTTACAATTTCTTATAGATAAATGCCACTAATTAGAGGTGTGCAACTAAAACAACCAAAATAATTTAAACTGATAGGACTGCAACAAACCTTCCATTTTACCCAAAACCCTTTTCATAGATCCACCTCAACTTCATAGACAACAAGCCTTTCATATAGTTATATTAAAGTCTGTTGAAGTTAAAAGGGGGAAAAGATGAAGCTATTTTATTAAACACTTAGTGTGCATATAACAAAAGGCAAAATTTGAGAGAGGAAGAATGGGGTGATTTTCTAGAGATTCTATCCCCATATAATATTCATGTAGACAAAAAGAAAACCATTTAAAGAATAAGGAGAAAAGAACATAAAAAGGAAAAAATACCTTGACCTTGAGATATAATGAGATTGGGTGAGTCTTAAAAAAACTGTTAATCTGGTTCATTGTGCAACGCAGGGAACAAAACAATTAAGCAGAAAATAATATAAAAGGGGGAATTCGAAAAGCTTGCTGTTAATTTGCTGATACTCATTGTAATGATATTACTTGCCTCAAACAATATGATCTGTGAAGTCTTCGTCATTTATATCACAAATGCAAGAAAAGCTTAATTAAAAGAGAAAAAGAAAAACCTTAAATAATTTGACAACCACAAAAAAGAACATAGGAAACCAAAACATAAAGAAGAGGGAATTTTCTATTATTTAAATTAAAAACACAAAAAAGAATGGCATGAATTTATGTTCTTCCGCCAAAAAAAAAAAAAAAAAAAAAAAAAAAAAAAAAAAAAAAAAAAAAAAAAGCTCGATTCAAAGCCTAATATTAACCCAAATACCTAATCAAAACTAAGCCAATCAAAACCTATATAAAACACAACTATCTATTTATTTATTTAAATTACTGGTAGAGGTTTTAGAAATCTGACAGTGATGGATTGGTTTAATGATAATAGGTGGCAGCTTTTGTAGGGGTGACCCTCAGATTTCTCTATAAACCGTAGGGACTCTTATCTCTTAATTTTGTCTCAAATTTAAACAATGTAAATAGAACTGTCTCCAACAGAGTTGTGTTTAGAACCTATAAGATGATTAATAAAACAACTGTGAAGGACAAATAAAAAATCAAGAGCATATTTGAAACCTTAAACATGATATTTCTTTAAAGAATTTCGCCTTCAAAAAATCACATACCCAAACCTAAGCCTAAATTTGATTGAAATAGCCAAGCCTAAATCATTTTTAAACAATATAATTTTAAAACAAAACAAAAAACCATACTGGTAAAGGTTTCGACGTGGTGACAGAACGGTAGAAAAAATAGTGAAGCGGTTTGCTTAATCGGCCAAATGAGAAGGTAGAGGGTTTGGTGGTGGCAGAGGCTGGATTGTCTTACAGCTTGAAGCAGTTGGCAGTCTCAGATTTTTCTCTCTCCCTAGTCCCCACTTCGTGCCTTCTTTGTTTACCAAAAGTCTAGGTTTTGGGTCTGCAAAGTCATGTTCTTAAACTTTTTGATTTCTTATGCCCGATTGATGTAGTGTTTTGGGTTTCAATTTTTTAGACCGTGCAGTGTTTTAGCGAAACATTGTGACTTTTGGCATTTTAATTGTAAACATGGCAGAATTTTAAGTGGTCCTTTTTCCAGGTGTGGGATGTTGAGGGTGCAAATAATGTCCATGACCTAGTTTCATTCATGCAATGATGCCAATGCTACCAAAACCAATAGCATCAAAGAGATATCAAGACAATTTTGTTCTGATGGGTCCCTTTCTATAGGTAGAATAGAAATATTGATAATGCCAAACTGCCATGATCCAGTGAGTGACAGTTTTTTGCATACTGCTGTTTGGTTTCATTCCTTGTGATCTCAATCTTATGTTCATGTCCTACAGTTTATGGGTCCCTGATGGCTTGCTTGTAGGTACATCTTGAGTTTTGTTTTTTCTTCTCATTGAATCCACATATATATGCCTTCCCCTTTATCTCTGTACTCTCTGTTTTTGCAATAGTTATAATAAATCATTGTGTATAATATGTTATAGAAAGATTCTCCAGATGTTTGAAAAGTGTAAAAGTCCATCAATCAATATGCCAAAGAATACAATTATAAGGAAATTCTATTAGTGTGGAATTACAATTTTCACTTATTGTTAAAACCCACCACTATCATAATAAAGTAATATTTTAGCTTGATTATATTTATACACACAAAATATAAAGCCAAAAAAAAAAAAAAAAAGCAACAATAATTAGTTTAGAATACCTGCAATCACTCTCCCTTAGTGTTGATGTTGAGGTTGTATCACCTTTGATAATCAAATCGTTCAATCCATTATATAATTAGGTCTTCAATATACATTGGTTACACCTCACCCACATAAGCAAATTTTCTTCATACATGTGTATGCACCAACATGTAATTGTTGAAATAATCGGCCACCATTAAAAAAGTATGACTCTTATCTTCACATGGTCACCATTCAAGTTTGGATTATTCATTTTTCTTTATGGGTTTTCTATAGCATAATCATATGCACATGGTCATAAATCATAATCATCCAGATTGGTATATTTCTTTTCCTTTCCCTTTTAATTGAACTTATAGATTGACTAACATTAGTACATTACTTTTAAAATCTTGTACTGTTAACCATTACTTTGTTCGACTCAGTGAATGGTTATAAACATCAGAAAAATGATAATGAATAACCATCAGAGTATATGAGTTCTCAATTATTAACGTCTAACTCCATCAAAATATATATATATATATATATATATATTAACGTCTAACAGAAAACAACTTGAATACATGATTTGTTGAAATAAGAAAACTATGCATATGACCTCAACCACATCTACAGTATCAAGCTTCCCCAATATGCCCCCCATTCATTCTCAGATGTTCCATCACCACATAGAGAAAATCATCATTTCCCTAAGTCAAATAAACATATCCATTAAAAAAACAAACATCATCAAAATCTGAAATCTACAAACCGTAACAGAAAATCCCAAATCATCAAAGCAAACATCTAAATCTATACCTATCCAACCAAAATACCCAAAAACTATGTCATATTTCATACCCAGATCTAACAAAAGGGGGAAAAATTACCGGTGGCAGTTTCGGTGATCTGATGACGGCAGATAAATGGCCTGATCGACGGAGTTAATGGCACTTAGATTTCTGTTCCTCAATCACAATTCTAGTGTGTGCCTGCGGTTTCGGTGTTTTGAGTCCGGCGAGGGAACAGAACAGATGGCGGTAGGAAAACTGACAGTAATGGTGGAACTTAGATATTTCTCTCTTGGCGCCATATGAACTCTGTCTCTCTTTGTGAGAGTATTTTTCTCTCGCTATACGAACATAGATATAATTATATCAAAACACTACCACGTTTAGAATTTAAAAATTAAAAAAAAAACCTCCCAAACTGCCACAATTCTACACTCCCACGTTTAGATTAAAAAGAAACACTCCCACCCAAAAAAACAGATTCCAATTCCCACGTTTAGACTTAAGAAAAGAAAAGAGTAAATTATTAAAAAAATCTAAAACTAAACCAATCCAACCAAGAAATTCAAACCTAAATTATATTCAATTCCCAAATTTGAAAACGAAAAGGAAAAAAAAAAAAACAAAAACAATAACTTTACCCGTTATGGGTACATGACCTGTCTCTCTGATGGTGGCAGATTTTTCTCTCTCCCTAGTCCCCACTCTGGGCCTTCTCTGTTTACCGTTCTCCCTAGGTTTTGGGTCTGCAAAATCATTTTTTGAAACTTTTTGATTTCATCGCCTCTCTCTTTCTCTGTTACTCTCCGTGTCCTCATCGCCTCTCTCTATTTCTATCTTGGTACACATCTAATTTTAACCGGTTAATTTTTGTTATTTATAATGAGAGGCTTTTAAACAGTGCGTAGCATTGCCAAACAATGTAATGTATCACTTTTTTAAGTTATATGTGTCTGAATTTTAGATAGACAGTTATCTTATTTGTCAGCATCTCCTTAATTATAGGAATCCACTTTCTCTCAGCTTCTGCTCTTATATATACTAGCTTTTAAACCCGTGCAAATGCATGGGAATTACAAAAGTACATGTATTTTCGGGTTCTCCCAAAAAAAAAAATAGTACATCTATTTTTATCAAAATAAAAAAATAATAATGACCATTTTGTAAGAATCCACAAAATAATGTCAGTACATAAAAATAATTAGAATCTAAGAAAGCAAAAATATTCAAATAATTTAAGGTAAATATTTGGAGTGAACATTTTATTTCAAAAGCCTTAGTTAAATAAATTTAATTAAATAAGTATGTAACTAATGTATTTGAAATTCTAAATTTTGAAAAATAACACTTAGTATGAATTTCAAATTTAAAATGTATATAACACTCAAAATGCTATCCATAACAATATGTGTTGTCTTACAAATAGATTTTCCTTTAAGGCTATTCTAAACATATAAAACGGTAACATTCGCTGTGATGGATAAAAATATTTCTAGCAATTGAAATTAAAATCCAGCTAAAGAGAATGGTGTGAATTTCCTTCCTTGGAAGCAAATTGGTAGAGAAGCATAATTGTTGTTCGTTTTACATTTTTCGCTAAAATACTTCTTCAACTAAAGAAATTGTTGTTTGTTCTACTTGTCAATTGAAAACAGTCCCAAGTTAACTACCAAAATAGGAGTCAGAACCATAACTGAAGATCGTACCAACTTCAATAAATATATGTATCTTGTCTAAAAGAGTTTGTAATTCCTTAAAAAATAAAAATAAAAAAAACAACCAAGTTCTCTTAAACTTAGAGAACCAAAAAAAATCTGATTCCATCCAAACCAAGCAAAAGAAGAAATACTGGACTTTATACACACACACACACACACAAAATCCACTGAAAGACTATTCATAGACATTTTATAAGAAATTAAAAAAAAAAAATTGTATTAACAACATGGTTCCATGACATAGAGAAAACATTTTTGCTAGTAATTATTCCAAAAGTACCCACATCACTATGTTTCAACAATTTTTGAAAAAGAAATTGCATAATTTTCTTTGGCCATTCCTGTTCAATCAAACCAAACACATATATAATCACTATTAAAAGAACTAAAAGATCAGCAACCATTTCCAATAGCTACACTTCAAATATCAATTCTATGTATAAAACATTTGATGTGGCTTTTAAAAATACACAAACATGACATACCTAGGAAATCATAATAAGAGAAAGGCTAAGTAAAAATAATTCAACTAAAGAAGAATTATGGTTTTTTTTTTAAAAATCTTTTGACTATAGCAGCATTAAAGTATGCATTCCTCACGGTCTGCAGCATTGAACAATGTTTCAAATAAGAAACAATTTTAATTTACCTAGTTGCTCACCTTCTTGGCTATCAAGCCCACCTATAAGCATATGAACTCCCCATCTAATGAGAAGTGACATCATTCAACTTGTAAATCTAGGATTAAGCAGGATGCTCATTAATACAAAGTGTAATGTAAGGTGAAAACATTAAACTTTTGGGCTCTATAGATTTAATCAAAAGAACCAAATCTTTTATTATCATACCTTGTATTCTTGTTATTGTTAATATTGTTAATGCTTGGATGGGCTCTGGTTGTGCTTGTGGCTCATGACTGATTGTTCCTATTATGGCTCTCCCTCTGGTTCAAGGTTTTTGGGGGTTTGGTTTCGAGGAAAAATAGGCTAAAAGGAGTTCTCTGATGCAGATCAAGCCAAATGTTACAAATTGAAAAGCCATTTCAGTTTTTGTTAGGGAAGATATTAATAATTTAATGCCCTAGCCCCAATCGTGGTTCTCGCAATTTAATTCCCATTGTTCATGAAAAATTATCTCCATTTCTCACTCACCAATATTAGTGCGCCCATATTCTCCATTCATTAATAACTTACAACTGCTCCATGTGGCCTTAACCAGTGAACTTTAAAGTTTAAAGAAATGATAACTTCAACATGTGGCATTTTGCTAGGCCACACATTTATCTAGTTGCTGTTATTAATCAATACAAAGGCAGGGAAATGAACAATTTTATGGTACAAACATCTTTGCAACACAACCTGAGTCCTCAAACAAAGCATACAATATTGATAGACATTATAATGAGTAGAAACTGCACTTGATGTGGCTCACTGCATAAGTGACATCATATTAATGCCCGTCCAAATCAAGCTTCAATGCTGTTTCTTCAGCTTGCTTAAACTGAAAATCATATCCATTTGCAATCAGTTAGTCTTAGCACATGGAAACTTGGTAGAAAGTCAATAAATAAGCCAAACAAAAAAGAAAAAGAAGAGAATCTTAACTGCTCTGGAGTTTCAATCTTGTCTCTCCCACTGTAGATCATATCAAATCCTCCCTGATAAAAAGAAAAGGCGAGCAAATTAAATGACTTTCTTATAACTTCAACATGCATGGTTACATCTATAGCTTATGGCTAAATTACATATATAGTGAATAAAACTTTTGAACAGGCATGTTTGGCAAGCCCAAAACACCGAGCTTTTTGAGCTTATTTTGGCAGGCCTCACACTGAAAAAAACCTTTCCCCCTCCTTTTCTAGGGTACTATTAGCACATAACCAATCAACAAAGAAATAATAGTCGCTAACCCGAGCAATGCACGGGCAAAATTCTTATGAAAGTATAGTTTATACATAAAAAAAGCTTTCTAATTTTACATGAACTATATAATTGTAAAAATTCAAAAAGTGAACTCTCCATTTTAATGAATAATTCATGTTCGAGTTGTTTGATAAGTGAACAACTTGTCCCAAATCTTACTAAACCTAAAAGAAAATAATGAAAGAAAATCTAAATCAAATAATCATTCACGTGAACAGCTACAAACAACCATGACAATTTCATAACTGCAATTTGGTGATTCCCTGGTTCTTTTTCTGCACACATAGCTCCTATACATTGGCTTCCACTGTCACGAACTACTCCCAAGCCATACCATATTTTATTCTGCAATTTCAAAGCAACTCTTAACAAAATTAATTCCTATATCATATTTGTCACCTAACTTAAAATAAATAGATAGAACAAAATTCTGAAAGTATGACAGTAGCAGAAGACCAAGAAGGCAGTGGCAGGGCCATCAAATTTCTCACTCATTGCATTACAGACTGTATATATTGATCGGTGAAATAGATTTTTCTTTCACAACAATGAAATGGTGCAATAAACAGCCCATGTCATGCCATAATGTTTGTTATCATCCGCAATTACGTATGCAAACTCATCAACATTAGTCCCATTACAATTTCCACCCAAAAAATAAAATAAAAGGCAAAATAAAAATCAAATTCAGCTATACCCAAAAAAAAAAAAAAAAAAAAAAACAAATACTTTAAACTCCAAGCAACCATATTTCTATATCTGTTTGCCTTCATGGTTCCACTCAACTAAAACCAAAACCAAAATCAGAATTAAGAGGCAATCTTAGAATAGTTTGAAGGTAATTGAAAAACCGAAGGAAAAAATTAATCTGTAAAAAACAAAAAATCAATCCAGATTATACCAATCGAAAAGCCAATCACCATAGAAACCTTCTCCCCTCTTGGCCTGTGTATGCTCCATTGCCTTTCTCTACTTATATAATAACCCTTCTTCTTCTCTAATGACCCAGATAGTAAGTCACAAAACAAAACATATGAAACTGAAATTCATTAAAGCAAAGGAACAAAACCCAAAAACTGAAATTCCTAATAACAATCAACATGTATACAGCATTAGACTTATGTGCACCTATCAGTTTGATCCAGCAACTCTTCTTGCAAAACACCAGTGTCATATCCAGTAAAGAATGTTATAAATCTGGGTTTAAACAAAAGGACAGACAAAAAAATTATTTTAACATTATACGAAAAAAATGAAAGAGAGAATACAAAAAGAAGTTGAAGCAATCATTGTAAGGAATTTGATCACAAAGCATAGCCAAAAAAAAAAAAAATTAAAACAGTTTTACAATTTAGTTGAATACAAAATAAGAATTCATTGAATTAAAAAAAAGAAAAGAAAAAGCAGACTAAAATATGGAATTCAAAGCCAAATCAAACCAAAAATATCAATGGACAAAATTCAATTCAATTTAACCATATTTAGTGAATAATCTGCACAATGTTTAACATTTTGTTGGTTAGTGTTTAACAATCTGTTGGTTATTTCACATATGATGATGGCTAAGGATTTGGCTTCTGTTGGCCAAGGATATATAAAATAAATACATAAATCCAGATTAACATCAAACAGTAACACTTTTTGGCACAAACTTGAACTGGAATGTTTGTTTTCATCTTATACATAACGGTTTTAAACAATCCAAGGTGAAATTTGACTTTTAACCACAATAAATCAAAGGAAAAATCCCTAATGTTACCAAAAGAAAAAACCAAACCAAAGCATCCCAAAAAAAAGAGAATCAACCCATCTACTTTTAAAAAGGGTAAAAGAAGAACCCTAGAAAATTAAGCAGGGGAAAAAAATTAAATATAGATATATTGAAGAGGACAGTTGGTAATTTGAATAGTATAAGCATCTGGTTTTAAATTAAAGCATAGATATATTGAAGTAAGACCAAGCACCAAAGTTTACTCAAGACATATAACCCCTCTATTTATGATAATTTTCATTACATAAGATTAAAGGTGGATTATAATATTCAAAATATTACCTACAGCCATCAAAAACTCATACTTTAAGAAATGATAATATGTATTTGTACAATGATCATCTATTCTTCATGGTTAGGATTAATTGCATTTTGTCAAGTGGAATGTTCAACAACAATTGCTGCTCTACTATTGTTCTCTCTTCACATTTAAGTGCCAAGAGGAACTTATAAAAAAAAAAAATACATGGGAATATAGACACTATCCGTCACCAACAACTTTATTATACCCCTGTTTTGTCCTCTATATTCAACACTTATAAGAGGCATAAAAAAAACCCAATAAATCTTCATGCTGGTCATGCCAATATGCACTAAAAATATGAAATAAAATAACATTTTAAAATAAGATAAGTTTGAAGAAACAATTAACAGAAATAATAGAAGTCCTATAAACAAATAGAAAGAAGTACAAAGTGTGCCATAAAGAAAGGTGAAAAAGAATTAAAAGTTTAAAACCTGTGTTAATACCAGATTGTTGAAGACAATAAAGGCTATCCTGCAAAGAAGATTAGCCAGCCACATTGGGTCTACCAATCATGTTGAAATTGCATCCTTTGTTGGTAACACTTCTGATTCTCTCATGTCTCATTGCCTGCCTACTCTTTGCTCTCTACATAGATTGAAATATAAATAACACAAACAGAAACAATAGACACCATAGGTTAAAATTCAATCATAACTATAAAACAAAGAAAGAATTGGTGAGGTATCAAAAAAAAAAAAACTTGAGGAACATTAATAGGTCTATGCCAATTAAAAATAACTGATGTCCACACCGTTATAATTCCACACAATCCAGGGGCTCCAACAAAAGGCAAACACAAATAGAGAAACCAAGATTTTGAATCAGGAATTTAACAAAAAACCAAAGGCACAAATTTAAAAATGCTCATTACAGGGAAAAAAAAAATTCTAACCCAATTACTGTAGCCAAATCCAAAGCTAACTGAAATACATAAATCCAAACCTATCCACCCAAATGATTAAACATAAAATCAAGTTATGGCATAATTTAAAAACGAATAAACAAAAACCTTTACCTGTAGTGGTTCTGGCTACATGACAGATTCTCTACTTGTCTTCACAACTTACTGAAATTTCATGGTATTTAAATACCAGAAGTAATCCAGAATTAGAAAAATATACTAACAAATGTAATTGAAATTTGAGACCAAAAAAAAAAAAAAACTTTAGAACTTGATGCATTTCCTTTTACTATTATACTTTTAGATTTCACAATTTAAACCCATTAAAATCCAACATCAAAAACAACAAAATCAAGACTTAAAAGTCTCTTTTTAAAAAATATATAGAGAAAGTTATTCTATCAGATTTCAAAATCCCACAATTTCACTCCCCTTTAAAAAACAGAACAGGTAAGAGGCCAATAAAACTCAGGTAGAATTTTCATATTGTGAGTGTTTTCCCTGATTTTAACAAATAGAGAGGAAAAGGGTTATGAATCCAAATTCCTAAATTGACAGCAAACCATAATCGAAGAGAATATAAGGAAAAGAAATTAATACCTATGCTTTGATTAAATTAGAGACTCTAGATCTGCAGAGAAAAAAATTGAATGATTTAAATCCAAAAAAGAAGAATTCAAACAAACCATTACCGAAGATATTTAATAAAAATAGTCAAATATCATAATTCCAATTTCCTTAACCCTAATTTCAGGAAACAAAATCTCATTACAATTGTATAAGTGGAAAACATTTAACAAAACTAATTTAACTTTAAATTTGTGGGGAAAAAAAAAAGTAAGAGAAAGAATAGGAACCCGTCGGAGGCATTGTTAATAAAAAAATCAGAGGGAATTCTTGTTAATTTCTGAGTTTTAATCAGGAAACAAAACGTAACTTTAAAAATAGATAAAAGGTCAAATCTTCCTTCTAAATTTGGGAAAAATTTTGAAAGAAAAAGAATAGGTACCCATCAGAAGCATGTCGTAACGGGCGGGGTAGACTCCTCTTCGTTCTTGACGCTTCATCTTCCTTGCTTCTTCTTTTTCCGGGGAAAGAAATTAGCGGACAGTTAGATGAAGAAGTCTGACAGGAAAGTGAGAGATCAATGGACTTCTGTTTTTTCTTTTTCATCGGCAGGAAAAATCTTTTCTTTTGGCCGTTTGTGTTAACAAATGGAAAGAATGGATGATTGTGTGTTTTGGGTTTCAGTTTTTAGAGCGTGGAGTTTTTGATCTCTCGATCTCTCTCTCCTTCTCCGTTCTCTGCCTCTCTATTTCTCTCGGTCTCTCTTTCTCCTTTTTTTTCTCCGTGTAGCAATCTTCTTTTTTTAATCAGTTAATTTCCTTTTATACCAAGATTGCTCCAAACAGTGTTTAAGGTAGTGAAAAATTATAATTTATCGCTTTTAAACAGTATTGAAGTGTTACCAAACAATATAATGTATCGCTTTTTAATCTTATTTGTCACCACCTCCTTAATTGTAAGAACCTACTTTTTCTCAGCTTCTACTATTATATATATATAGATATAGATATATATATATATATATATATAGAGAGAGAGAGAGAGATATAGATATCGATGTTTTAGGCTAATGTCTAGTTTAGACATGCTTGCACAAAAAATTGATGATATGCTTATTGCAAAACAGATGCTCCTAACTTAAATTCACACAAAGAAATGTTTTGATTTTGAGCTTTTGAAAAAATGTTTTTTTTTTTTTGAGTGATTTGATTTCTCTGCCTTTTTTTTTTCTTTACGTACCTCTCTTATAAAGGATCAAGTCCAGACGTAGTTCAAAAAAAATCTTTTGAAAAACGAAGTTTTGAAAAATCTTCTTGTTTGAAATGAAGTTTCTTTTTGGGTGATTGTGACTGGGCCTTTGAAAAGGCGGAGATTCTGGCCTTTTGCCCCTATTAAGCAAAATATTTGGCAATATACCCCTGTTTCCAAACTATATAGGTTCATGCCCCTATTTTGAAACTTGATTCTTTTAAAATCGAGTTTCAACGAAAAATTTGATTGCATGGAACTCGAGTTATGCCAAATGAAACTTAAAAAAAAATGCATGGAACTCGAGTTCCGTTAAAACGCCACTATAGTACTAAAAATCGCCACTATAGCACTAAAAAAACGCCACTATAGGGTATGGGGCGATCAAACTTTAAAAAAAAAAAAAATTGCATGGAACTCGAGTTCCATTAAAACGCCACTATAGTACTAAAAATCGCCACTATAGCACTAAAAAAACGCCACTATAGGTATGGAACTCGAGCTCCATGAACTTGAGTTCCATGCAATTTTTTTATTTTTTTTGTTTCATTTGGCATAACTCGATTTTAAACTAATCGAGTTTCAAAACAGGGGCACGAACCTATATAGTTTGGAAATAGGGGCATATTGCCAAATATTTTGCCCAATAGGGGCAAAAGGCTAGAATCCCCTTGAAAAGGCTACCTACGTACCTCTCTCACAGAGGATCAGGTCCAGGCATAATTCGAAAAAAAGTTTTGAAAAATGAATTTTTTTTTTTTAAATGGGTCTCTCTCTCTCTCTCTCTCTCTCTCTTTGGGGAAAAAAAAAAGCAACTTAGTTAGAATGGGATTTTTTGAAATTTTATCTTTTTCAAATGAACAAAAGGTGATCCTTTGAACAACCTATTTGACCAATCATAATGTTCAATTGTTAACTCGACTTCATTGGCTAGGAAGGATTTGAAATCATTAAAAACATGTAATCAAATTTTCTTCTTCATTTTGAAATTTTTTAGATTAAGTCTTCAAAGACAATCAAAGAAATGAAAGGCTTGGGAATCACATATGTTGGGAACAAGCAAGAAAGGGAAAAATCCTAAGTTTGAAGAATTGAGAATTTTTGAGAATTTGGAAATTTGTTTTCTTGAGAGTTATTTTTTGTTGGAAGCAAACAAAGTGAGTGTGGAGCTTAATTATTATTATTAATTTTTTTTTTTTCAGTCTCTTGAGAATTTGAGAAATTTGTCTTTTAAGAATATCAGCCAATGGGGCTTGATAATCTTGAGCAGTTTTCCTTCTTAATCCAAGAGAAAATATTATCAGAGCTAAATGTGTGCTTTCAATCAGCAGGACTTCAAGGAGGACTTTTATTCAAAGGTTGTAATGTAGGTCGGGTTCAAGTTATTGAAAGGAAGGATATAAAAGGCTCAAAACCCTTATGATATTTCCCAAGTATGCAATACTTTAAATTCAAGCATTCGAAGATTTTTTTTTTACATCTTCCATCATTGACTCTTGTGCTAAAATCCTCGTCATGTTCATCATCTTCTCATTGGTCTTCATTGATTCTTTTCATTTGATCTTGATTTTTATAACTTGACAACTTCCTCTTTTTGGTTTTCTTAGCATCTTATCTTGTGGTCAGATCACTCACTCTCACTTTTGTTTTCCTCATTTTTGAAATATTTTTTTTTGAATTTTTTTGTTTGTTTTGTTTTTGCCCTAATTTTTGCCTAGACTGTCCTTTTGGGTTTTCAACCTAACAGGCTTTTTTTTTTTTTTTTTTTTTTTTTTTTTGCCTAGATCGCCCTTTCGGGTTTTTAGCCTAGCGAGCTTTTCTTCTTCTTTTTTTGAATTTTTTTTTTTTTTGGAATTTTATTGGCTTTCACTCAACTGCATTTTTGTTTTCTTTCAATTTAACAGACTTCCATCTTTTTTGGATGAATTTGCGTTTCTCCTTGATACCCTTTTATTCTTTCTAATGCATTTTCATTTTTCTTGACTTGACTAAACACACTTTTTATTTATTTATTAAATGTACCTTACTTTTTCTTTTCCTCATCTTCCTCAATTTGATTAAATTTTGCTTTTGATGAATCAACATTTTTGCTCATCCTTCTCAACTTGAATGATCTTTCATGGAATCTCATGTCTCTTGTGTCTTTTGATGAATCAATATTCTCTCACAACTTGATGAAAATTTTTGCATTCACTTCTCTCTCTCTCTCTCTCTTGAAATGAGCCTCTTTTTTTTTCTCACAGCTTGATGCTTTCTCAAAATCTTATCTCTCCTTGATGGATTTTTTTTTCTTTCTAGCTTGATGGAGTGAATTATCCCTTCCTTTGATGAACTCTCTCTTTTCAGAACTTGATGAACTCTTTATCGATCTCATTGTCTTCATTGAGGATCTTACCAAGTGGTGTTGGATCCATAAGGTCAACATTTCCTCCTCTTGAGTTTTAAGCATGCATACTTAATTTTCCCACCCAAGGTTTAAGTTTTTAGTGGGTTCATTAAAAAACAGGCTAACTGTTTAAAGGCTCAAGTTGGCTAGCAATGGATAATTATTGTAATAGGTGTCAAGGAATAATGTGGGTTACCAAAGGCAGCCTCGTATCCCTATGTGAGAGACGGGAAAATTGCCTATCAAAAAAGAGAGATTTTTGGAGTGTTTTTTAGGGTACCTCTCTTTTTGGGTAAGTGGTGTGGAGTCACCACTTATTTTTTATATAAAAAAAAAAAAGAAAAAAGAAAAAAAAAATACATGACTGGATTGTTCTCTTTATTGATTGAATAAAAAATTATATAATTGAAAATTTGAAAAATTACATAGCTTTGGGTCCTAGTTACAAACTACCAAATAATTACATGTCTTTTTGTCCTAGTTACATTCTACCAAAAATAAAATAAAGACAAGGCTAGATCTACTTATCCAAAGACCTAAATCTGGAGGCTAGGTTACGGAATGGGAAGGTGTCAAGCACCCATTCCGCCCAGACAAAGCCTGGTCTTCTAGACTTTTGTGACTTATGTACCTTTTTATGCATGTCATGAATGATATGTTGAACATGTGAATCAAAAATTAAATCACACAAATTTATTTACGAATGAAGTCTCTTCTTTTGAAAAGAATCAGATCTGTTTTGGTTGGTAAAAAAATTGATTTTGATAAAATACCAGATCTGTTTTGTAGTATGAAGAAAAAAGTGGTCTTTGGAGATAAAAATTCAGATCTGTGTTTATTACATAAAATAAAGTCTTTTGATTTGAAAAGTATCAAATCTATTTTTAAGAACTAAAAAAATGATTTTTTTGGTTTATAAAAGATCAGATCTGTTTTATGATAATAAAAAAGATGGTTTTTTGATAACAGAAAAATCAAATATGTTTTTATGTTGTAAAAGAATGAAAAATATTTTTTAAGAAGAGAGTTTCACTCATAATTTAAATTTATGCAACATGAATTAAATAAAACAAACACAAACACAATCATGTTTAATCTTTTCCTTTATTTCAAAAACCTGCATATGTTAAAGAAAAATCAGATTTGTATCTAAGAAAGATACAAATTAGTTTTTAACTTAAAAAAATTCAGATCTGCATCTAATAAAGATGCAGATCTATTTTTGTTTGAAGAAAAACTCAGATCTACATCTAATAAAGATGCAGATCTATTTTTGATTAAGAAAAATTCAGATCCACATTTAATAAAGATGCAGATCTATTTTTATTTTAAGAAAAAGAATTGTTCACATGCAGATTATTGACATTTAAGAAAAAGAATTTAACAATTACATTAAAAAAAAAAACAATCATGCTTTAAACAAAACAATGATGAACCATTCATGTTATGGATAAAAACATTCATTAACATAAAAAGAAGCATAAAAAAGGATAAGGTGATTGAAAACAACCTCTTGCATGAGCACTCCTTGTTCTTGAGAGGATGTTTTAGGATTCAAAGAAACTTATTCAGTTATCTTTGAAACCTAAAAACCCTAATTTTTGCAGCAAATCTCAGAGAAGATTAGCAAATATTAGCAATTCGAGAGCCTCAAAACGTATACCTCTCAGAGCGTTAAAAAAAATAGAAGACTCCAAAAAATAGGCACGGAAAATTAGGATGTGAATCTGGACGCATCCTTCTGCGAAAAGGTCGAAAAGGGTGTGCTTTATCGTCACCCGAAGGGCGTTGGGCCAAAACCCAAAAGGAGGAAATTCGACCCTTTTAAAGTGTCGTTCGGCCCTATAAAAGTGCTGAATGGTGCTCTTGGATGTCGAACACACTTTCATGTTCGAGTGCATTTTGGACTCTCCTTTTAGGGTTTTTTGATCCGGTCCTCGCACCTAGATGTGTTTTCATCCTTAGTCTATTAATTTTATCTCTTTCTTGGATAATTTAGGCTTTTTCAAAAATAAATATCTTGTAGATAAATACCCTATAATAAATCTTGATAAATTTCTGATTATCCACAATTTTATTATTATCCAATCATCCCTTCTATTCCTATGCATGCAATCCTATTTTAAACAATAATTATCAACCAATCACGGAATTATTTAATTAATTTTAATTGTTTAAACAATCACAATTAATTTAAATTAATCGTGTGTGGTCGAACCTACCTAGACACAATACTTGCTAACCGTGCAGACTTGATCATGCGATATCTTTTGATCTAATGGTCCAACCGAACATACCATCGCGACCGTTAGAATCTCAAGATTATTTTTATGATATGCAATGAACGAGTTAATGCATGTAATGCAATCATGATTCTTCAGGTACATGAATGATCATTTAAGTCATTCTCCTTGATTAAATCATGGGTGCAAAATCGAGTGTCTACACCCTAGTGATGCTTACTTGTTAGCACAGTGTCATAAGCTCTTTTTATAAGTTATTCTTGGAATAAGAGTTCAAATGATATGAAAAAATCTTGAGAGATTGGGATTGAGTATATGTGGCTTGAGAATTATGAATGAATTGATGAATTTATTTGATCGCCTTTTAGGACCTTTTCTTTTCATATTCTAAATGTTTAGCAAAAGTCCTTAGATGGATTGAATGAAGTTAAATCCCTCTTTGGAACAAATTGATTGGTAGAGAAATTAATCATCATGATTTGGAAAATTTTTTATCAAATGGATCTTCTTATATTCCCTTGAAAAGAAGGCTTTTGAAAAAATTTTGGAGTCTTTGAAAGGGAGGCTTGGAAAAATCTTGTAGTCTTTGAAAGAACGAAAAGGGTTTTTAGAAAAAAGTTACTAAAAAGGCCCAATGCCATCAGTCCAATTTTTTGAAAATAATTTGAAATAATTTGAAGGCCTAGTGCCCCTAGTCCAAAAGGCCTTTTTTTTTCTTTTTTGAATTTTTTATGTACATATGAACAACATGATGAATCAAATGCATCAAACACAACATGGACTTTATTGAGCAAATAACCAACTAGAAAGCAAATCCTAAATAAACAATAAAACCAAATAGCCAATCTAAAAACTTGTAAGATGAAATTCAAGCAAAGTTTGGATGGCTGGCTGATGATGGCGGAGTAATGACTTGTTTGTCAATCAGATTTTGAATGGCATGTCGCAAATTGATACATTTATCTGTCTAATGGCCAGATTCTTAATGATATTTGTAGAACTCATGTGACTTGTAACCTTTAGGCAGTGGGCTCGGAGGAGGTTGAGGTTCAAGTGGGCCAAGATACCCTTCAAGTTTGAGTTTTTCAAACAATTGGCCCATAGGCATGTGGAGTTCATTGAACTTTCTTCAAGGCCTAGAATTGACAGTTGATGATTTGACTGCACCGTTACTAATGTTGCAAGGCACTACCTACTTAGGGATTGAGTCCATTGACATGTTCTTATTGATTGGAGAGGATAGTTGGAAAGGCAACTCATGGAAATCCCTATCTCTTTTCTTTAGAAATTGGAAGTGTGGAATCTCTTCGAGTTCTGGTGAATTATCCTTGCACAAGGTAGATAACATAGCATGATTGGCCAAGCTGACTTGTAATGCAGAGTCGGCTATCTAGGAGATTTGGGCTAGCTCTTCATTCGTTTTCTCTTGACCTTCCAGGATGGAGTTGAGAAAATCTTCAATTCTTTCTTGACTCATTAGGGTTGAACCTTCCTTGAGCTTGATGGGCTTGACTTTCGATGAACTTGTGATCCAAAAGGTTGAAATCTCGATGGACTTTGGCTTTGGGTTGTCTTGTAGGTCAAACGCAGGATTATGATGTTGCAGCAGTAGAGTGTCTTCTATGCTCACGGGCTTTAGAATCGTGATGGGCTTGGAATTGGAATTGCTAGCTTGAGTGTCGTCCTTGGATTCTCTTTGGAGTCTTCCCTCTGATCTTGACCAAATTCTCCCTTCTCTCTCTCTCTCTCTCTCTCTCTCTAAGAACATAAGAACATGCTCTCTTAGGTCAATTAAAGCTAGGTTACCATCTACATCAACCAACCAAGCAAAACAAACACACACAACATGCAATGCAATTTTAACATGGACCGGCCTAAGGGTAGGTTCTAAGTCATTACATTATAGGGTGGGTTTGTTGTTTTATTGTTTCCCATAACTAGGACGTTACACCTCCCAACTTGAAATGTAATGAACATTGCATTGGTTCGAACGGCATGGTCTGTCCTTTATAGTCAACAAGAAATGATCCAGTGACTTTGGGCTATGAGTTAGTGAGTTCACCACTAGGTACCCGAATCTAATGAAGACTGGTGATCCATGGTTACTACCACCATATTGTTGAAAGGGGTGCATACATATTTGTTGTTTTGATGGCATACAATATGACAGTTAGGGAAAACTCTTAACAAACAAACATGGCAACACGAACAAAATATCATACAAACATCTCAAGACATAAATAAACAAACAAACAACAATATCATGCAAAATCATGCAAAAGACAAGGGTATATTGTTGGTCACTTAAGTCTAACATGAAGCTTAGCCCTCGACATCCCCAATGGAGTCACCACTGTGAAAGACCGCAAAGGTTGCTCTAAAAAAAAGAGATTTGGGTGTTTTTAAGGGCACCTCTCTTTTTGGGTAAGTGGTGTGGAGTCGCCACTTATTTTTTATGAAAAAAAAAAGAAAAAACTAAATACAAAATACATGATCGAAATAGTTCATTGTCATTGATTAAATAAGGAAAAGTACAACTTTGGTAAATTAAATTTTACAAGGCTTTAAGTCCTAGTTACAATCTACCCAAAAATAAAAAAGAAAGACAAGGCACAGGTCTACCTATCCAAAAGAACTAAGTTCGGAGGTTAGGTTACGAAATGGGAAGGTGTTAGACACCCATTCCGCCTAGATAGTGTTTGGTCTTCTAGACTTTAATGATCAATATACCATTTTTGCATGATGTGAATGATATGTTGAACATACATGACACACTTGACCAAAACTAACTCACATAAATTTATCTTATGAATGTATCTTTTTTTTTTAGAAAAAATTCAGATATGTTTTTGTAAATAAAGAAAATTGATTTGATTCATTTAAAAAGAAACCAGATTTGTTTTTGTGCAGATAAAAAAAATTAGTTTTGTAAAGAAAATCAAATCTATTTTTATATAAAGAAAGAACAAGGTTTTTGCTAAAAAATATCAGATCTATTTTGGAGCAAAGTTAAAAATGGTGATTTTTATTAAGAAAATCCAGATTTGTAGAAAAAAAAAATCAGATCTGTTTTTTATGAATAAAATAAGAAAAAGTCTTTTTTAGAAGAGGAACTACACTCATGAGATAAATCTATGTTACATGCATCAATCAAAGATCATCTCAACTTTTGACTTCTTCTTTTAAATTTCAAAATCTGTTATTTTGTGACAAAGAAAATTTCCTTAAAAAAATCAAATTTGTATTTAATGAAAATACAGATCAGTTTTGTGTGTAAAAAAAAAAAATTTAGATCTGTATTTAATGAAAATACAAATTAGTTTTGTGGAAAAAAAAAATCAGATCTGAAAAATTCAGATCAATTTTGTGTGTTTAAAAAAAATCAAATCTGTATTTAATAATAATAGGGCAAGAATGTATTGACCCCTTGTGATGAATTAACCAATTAATTAGCTAAGTTAATTAATTAATTCAATTAGCATTCAATAAGTATGGTAGCACAAACAAATCACCAACTAAGTTAATATGCAGCAGAAAATAAATTGACACGGTGATTTGTTTACGAATGGGAAAAACCTACATGGCAAAAACTCCACCGGGTGATTTTAAAGTCACTATTATCACAACAAGCGGTTACAAGTAAAGGAATCTCAGTACTTTATACCAACCTACAATTGAACCTTTGCCCCAATACCTAATTGGACTTGTTATGTGGTGACAATCTCTCCTTTCGATGCACGGCTCCCAGTACGTAACTA
The DNA here is from genome assembly GCA_019022515.1 of Quercus aquifolioides. NCBI lineage: Eukaryota > Viridiplantae > Streptophyta > Magnoliopsida > Fagales > Fagaceae > Quercus > Quercus aquifolioides. Next base: position 42,542,079 of record CM032327.1, read on the forward strand.
ACCAATTCGATGCGCAAATCCTAATACATGGCTTACACACTAACTTGATAAGGATGTTGGCTGCAAAGTTCTTTAGTTCATCAACACGATGAAGATCATGAAACTCCTTGGTTACAAAACTCTACAGCATACAAACACAGCAGCTTCTTGAAGAGAAAGATGAACTAGAGCATATGTTTCCGATTCACAATATGCTTGTGAAAAACTTTTGCATTGAGGTGCATTAGCTATGATGGCCCTTAAAACAATCCCTATATATGTTTAGGGTTGTGAGAAAAGAAAGCCCAAACATTTATACGCAGATTGGATGAAAATCAGAATTGAAAATCTGATTTTTTTAAATCTCTATGGATACCCTATCTATCGAGCAGTTGTCGAGCATCGGGCTTAAACAACCTTTTAAACCTCAATAGATACTAGCTGCCGAGCTAGCTGTTGAGCTTTAAAATCCAGCACTTCTTCACTTGATTCTTGGACAGACTTGCATGGCTTTAACACTTGAACTTGAAACCTTGTTCCTTGAAGCATTAAACACATCCTAGGTTTACACAATTACAAGTAAAGTGTGTTTTGTCAAAGGATTAGCCAATTCTATATTGACATATGTTCCTAACATGATTCACATATGTCCTACCAAATAAAAATACAGATGGTTTTGTTGTAAAAAAAAAAAAAAATCAAATCTGTATTTAATAAAAATACAAATCAGTTTTTATGTGCAAAAAAAATCAGATTTGTATTTAATGAAAATACAGATCAGTTTTTAATTTAGAAAATCAGATCTAAAAAATTCAGATTAGTTTTTAGTTTAAAGAGATCTTTGTTAATTAGCAGATTTTGAGATTCAAGAGAAAGATTACAACAAAAATCTACTAAGAACATATTTAAAGAAAAGTTTAAACAACACATGGAAATTACATAAAAAATAAGAAATAATAAAAACATCCTAAACATATTCATGCATCGTCAAACAATAGAAAGCAACACAAAAAAAAAAAAAAAAAAAAAGAAAAGAAAAGAAAAGAAAGAAATAAACTACCTCTTGCATGAGCGTGTTCTTCTTAGTGAAATGATATTGTAGGACTCAAAGAAATTTATTCAATTCTCTTTGAAGCCTAAAATATTTTGCTTACAGAAAAGAAATTCCTAAGGTGAGAGCTGATAACGCCTTAAAATGTATACTTGTTATATCCTTATGTGGGCGTTATCTCCTTATTACTATGCTTAATTTGTATAATTAAGCCATGATTTGCATTAGTCCCTATTATTTATCTTTACATAATTTCTTGAATAAGATGGTATTCATTGTATGTAATTTTTTACTTTCAGGAAATCATGTGAGAAAGATGAATTTACAGGAATTTGTGAGAGAATGGAGGCCAAACTAGAATTAAAGTGGAGCTAAAGGACCATGCTTAAATGTATAAGGAGGTGCAGCTAGAGTGCTTGGATCGTCTACCATGATTGGAAGCTTCAAATAAGGAAAGAAATCAAAGAGGCAGAATCTGAAAAGGAAAAATCTGATTTGAGCACTGATCAGTATTTTGGGCGTATTTCTCTCCTCAAAAATCCAATTGATACAAGGCTAGATGGGTTGGAACCATAACTTAAATATCTACAACTTTCCAGTTTTAAGTTTTTCAAAATTCTCAAGTTTTAAAGGCCGAAATTAACTCACAAGTTACTGCTGTAAACCTGGACGGAAATTAAAATAGTATAAGTTTTATTTTCTTTGGACACTTAGACATTAGGGTTTTGAGGGGAGGCTATGAAAACGAATTTTGGGCAGGGAAAACCTTGTATTTTCCTTTCTCTAATGGCAGCCTAAACTCTTTGCTAGTGCTTGGGGTTATGTTTCTTCTATACGGTATAAATATTCAATGTGATTCTTTCTAGGATTTTATCAATGACATATTTGGTTGTTCAATTAGATTTCTTTTGATGTATTAGTTCTTTCATGCTTTCAATAAGTTCAATCATGTTTTTCTTATTGTTTAGATGAATTTCTAATAGTTTCAAATAGAAATCAGGTTTTAAAGTGAATGGGTTTTTCTGAAAACTTTTCTGACCGCATTAGTAATCGAGGTTATCATGCGTTCTTGAATTGTCTTAGTTCAACCGAATCATAAGTTTTTAATTGTGTAAGAACAATCAATTATGAAATATATAATTTCTTAGATCACAAAGAATTTCATATCGATATAGGGAAACACCCCGATGCCCTTGTATTTATATTATTGATTTAAATCAGTTTTTATTATTATTCTTGTTAACAATCACCAAGCAAAAGCAAGCAATTTTGGCGCTGTTGCCGGGGAGTTGCTACGTGTTCAAAGGCAATTTTTGGGAGCAAAGCACAACCGGTGGAAATTCTTCTATTGGTAACTTCGTTCCATTTTTTCCCCTTTATTTTGTTTTTATTTTTCTGTTTGTTTTTAATTTATTTAATTTGATTGGCATTCATTGTTGCATGAGCATTTGGGTTAGAAACAAGAGAGGCAGATTAGAAAATTTTGAAACTTACTTTGGTAATCTTTTTGACACACCTTTGCCTTCACCTTCTTCATCAATCATGGGTGATGAAACACGTAATAATCATGAGGAGAATAGAAGAACTATGTATGAATTGTTGCATCCCACACAAAATTCTGTTCCTTCATGCATCATGTTTCCACCGAATGCACCACATGTAGAACTGAAACAAGGTTTATTAGCAATACTTCCTGACTTTAGGGAACAAGAAAATGAAAATCCTTATGTCCATGTTAGAGCTTTTGAAGAGGTAATTAGTAGTTTCTATGCACAAAATGTTATTGAGACTGCTAAGTTACGTTTCTTTCCTTTTTCTCTTAAGGATAAGGCAAGAAGTTGGCTTTACACCTTGAAACCTAGGTCTATAGGTAGTTGGGGGGAGATGGCCAAAGAGTTTTTTAAGAAACACTTTCCTCCCCACAAAGTCCAGCAAGTAAGAAGAAGGATAGCTAGTTTTGTCCAAGGAGAAAATGAGACCTTATACCAAGCTTGGAAAAGATACAAAGATCTTTTCAATTTCTGCCCAACTCATGGGTATGAAGATTGGAGATTAGTTAGCTATTTTTATGAAGGACTTACACCTAGGGACCGATAGTTTGTTCAACTCTCATGCGGAGGGGACTTTTTACAAAAAGAACCCGAAGATGCAATGGATTATCTTGATGAGATAGCTGAAAACTCTAACACATGGACTGGACCTAGCCCTATGGACTCCACTGATAGGACTAGAACTAACACTACCACTTCAAGTGGAAGTGTTTTCAAGTTGAGGGAAGATGATAACATGAGTGCAAAAATCAGCATGTTAACTAAAGAAATTGAGGCACTCAAAATGAAAGGAAGTAGGAGTGTTAGTGCTACCTTTAGAGAGGACCCAATGGAGGTGTGTAAAATCTGTCATGAGATAAACCATGCTACAAATGAATGTGCATCACTTTCATCATTCTTAAATGTGCCAGAAGAACAAGTACATGCATTTAATTCATATTGGCCAAATAATTCTTCATATTCTAACAATTATAACCCAAATATGCAAAACCATCTGTATTTGAGTTGTAAGAGTGACAATGTGTTGAATCCTCCTACTCCAAGGAATTTTAATTCACCACATGCATCATCATCATCATCATCATCATCTAGACCTTCCTTGGAGGATGCACTAAGTACTTTCATTCAAAGGCAAAGTGAGCAAAATCAAAAGTTTGAATCCATGCTCACTAGGCTAGATGAAGACGTAAGAGAGACCAAGAGTCATATAACTAGGCTTACAAATTCATTGAGTGGGATAGAGAGAAGGAAGCTTCCTTCCCAAACTCAACCTAATCCCATCAATCAAAATCTAAAAATTGGCTCTAAGGATAAACATGAGGAAGTAAAAGTTGTGACCATTTTGAGGAGTGGTAAAGAGATTGATAAAAGTGCTCCTTTAATAACTAAGAAATCTAAGGAGACCCTAGTTGAAGAAGGGAAGGATGAAACTGAGTCACTTGGGCTTGATGACATTGAACAATGCCCAATCCCTCCACCATTTCCACAAGCCTTAAAATTACCTAGGAAATTGGACACTGCATCTGAGATATTAGAGCATTTGCATCAAGTCAAGATAAATTTTCCATTATTGCATGTTATCAAGCAAGTGCCTGCATATGCCAAGGTAATTAAGGACTTATGCACCATCAAGAGAAAGCATCATGTGAAGAAGACCGCATTCCTAACAGAACAGGTAAGTGCAGTTATTCAACATAAGACCCCACCAAAGTATAAGGATCCAGGTTGTCCTATGATCTCTTGTACTATTGGAGATTACATCATGGAGCATGCATTGCTAGATCTTGAGGCAAGTGTTAATTTGATCCCTTTCAGTGTATATCAAAAACTTGGACTTGGTGAGTTAAAACCTACTTCAATAACTTTACAGTTGGCTGACCGCTCTGTGAGGGAGCCGAGAGGGATTGTTGAGGATGTGTTGGTGAAAATTGAACAATTTTATTATCCAGTTGATTTTATTGTTCTAGATTACCAACCTGTTTTACATCCTAGTGTTCATACCCCTATTATTTTGGGTAAACCTTTCCTTGCCACAGCTAATGCCTTAATTAATTGCAGGAATGGAAGGATGCAACTCATTTTTGGTTCCATGACTTTAGAGCTAAACATATTTCATGTGGCTAAACAACCACATGAGGATGATGACTGTGCTTATGTGAACCTCATTGGGGCGGTGGTTCAAGAAGAGTTTAATAAGAATTGTTTTTCCGATCCTCTTGAAACTCTTCTTAATAATTCTATTGGTTCTTATGATTTAGAATGTGATATTCATGTATTTGAAAATTTTTCTTTGTTAGATTCCTCACAGGTTTTGGAAGAACAACAGATGATGGCAATTAATAAAGGATGAAAGCCTTGCTTTGAGGAGCTACTAGAAAATGAAAAAAAGCTCGTGCATTCAAGTGAAGAGACACCACAGCTGGAGCTTAAGCCGTTGCCCGATGGTCTTAAATATGCATATTTAGGCCCTGGTAAGTTAAAACCTAGGTGTGATGGCCCTTTCATTGTAAGGGAAGTGTTTAACCATGAAGCTGTAGTCGTTGAGGACCCTAGAGATGGTAGGATTTTGAAAATAAATGGACAAAAGTTAAAACCATTCTCAAGGGGAGTTATACCTGAGGAGGAGACTATGTCACTGGAGATCCCTGCCTATTGGGATGTTACATGAACTCTGAAAGAGCCTTACGAAGTTGTACCATATTTATTTTAATTTTCTTTTCTTCCTGTTTTTTTTTTCTTTTTTCCTGTGTTTTTGTTTAAGTTTATGTTTTTTGTTTTTTGTTTTGTTATTACTTTTCTTTTGTGAGCTAACATTTGCAGGTGTGAAAGAAAATAAATAAATAAATAAATGCTTAAGGTAACTTCTTCCCTTTATACTAGAATTTATTTTGGCTTTGATACATTGAGGACAATGCAATATTTTAGTTGGGGGGAGAGGTCTACACTTTTTGCTGCACCTTGCATGATTTTTTTTTTCTTTCTTTTTGGTTGCAACTTTTCAATTATTAAAAAAAAAAAAAAAAACCTTGAATTTGAATGCAGAAGAGTTATAAGCTTTATTTTTATTTCATGTGATGGAATGAATAACGCTGAGTTGGTTATACTATTTGTTATATTAAGACTCTTTCATGAAGAGCACAATTGGAAACTTTTGAGCACAATAGCCAGGTTAGCGAATGGTTGGATGTTGGATATGCATGGATCATGAACAAGCTAGATATAAGCTAAAACTCAACCCATATGGAGAGTTCTTGAGCCTTACTTTTCTTTGTGAGAGTATATCTTTGTTTGAACTCTTAAATTTCTCTCATATGTTTCAGTTTTTGTAAAAGATCTCTATATTTTTTGGTTGACTACTGGAAACATTATGGGGAGATATACCATGATCCTACTTATTTTTGTCGTTAGGCATGCTGGTTTATGTGGAATTTTAGGAGATGAGAGCCTAAGACCACCAATTTTTTGTCACCAGCTAAACAAATATTCAGCCTACCTTTACATTAACCATTGTCACCATCATTTGAGCCATGAGAAATACTTCTACAATACCACAAAACATTTTTATTTATGAGTATTCTCATGGGGGTTCAAGTTTTGAGCAATTGATGTGTTTAGATACCACCATTCTCTCTCTTTTCTTATATATATATATATATATTTAAAAGGAGAGAGAAAAAGAAAAAGAAAGAGGAGACATACATAATCAATCAATAAATCATTGGTGTCTTACACATCTTTCATGTATTTCAGAAGGGTTATATGGTTGAGTAAATGTTGTTTTGATTCAAGTTGGTTGTTACTACTATGATTTGGGTTTGACTTGAATTTTCTGCATTTGATTCATATACCTCATATTTGAAAGAGAGCAGTTTGCCTTTACCTAGCCATAAGATTATACTACCACTGAGCTTAAAGTCCTACTTGATCCTAAAGGTGCATGGTTGGTATGTGTTTGAGATAAAAACTAGGGATGAGAATGGTATTAACCTCATGTTTCCAAGAATTCAACATCCTTTCCAAGAGATCTTTTTCCGTTGTTTTAACGGTTGTTTTTGTATACACATGTGATATTCTTAAAACTTCTTCTTTCCTTTTTGTTCACATGTGATTTGAATAGAGAAACCATTACTTCTATGCGTGTTCTTTTAGAGTGTTGATGACTTAAGAGATGTTTTGGAGTAGAGGCTCTAATCTAGATTATTCTAGTCTATGCATGTTTGGAAAAGCCGGTTTGATTGGATAGGCTATGCACACACACACTCCAAAAGTGAAGCTAGTGAAAGCTCTTTAATATGATGAATAGTATCCCAACTCAAAATTAAAAGTTCATTTGTATGATATAATGATAAAGCAGACTAACATTTGTTGCAGGAATTTTCAGGAAACCTTTGACTTTTGTGGGTAGAGTCACTGCAAACCCTCACGAGAGTAAACTCGTCCACTAGGGGTGACCTAGGAGTTCAAAGACTTGCTACACATGGGAAGTGTAGTCGTGTAGTCTACGAAAGTGGCTTGTATTTTAGTTTTAATTTTTCACTTTTAGTAGACATGGGTGCTTTGTGGATTGCTAGGGACTAGCAAGATTTAAGTTGGGGGGTGTGATAACGCCTTAAAATGTATATTTGTTATATACTTATGTGGGCGTTATCTCCTTATTACTATGCTTAATTTGTATAATTAAGCCATGATTTGCATTAGTCCCTATTATTTATCTTTACATAATTTCTTGAATAAGACGCTATTCATTGTATGTAATTTTTTACTTTCAGGAAATCATGTGAGAAATATGAGTTTACAGGAATTTGTGAGAGAATGGAGGCCAAACTAGAATTAAAGTGGAACTAAAGGACCATGCTTAAATGTATAATGAGGTGCAGCTGGAGTGCTTGGATCTTCTACCATGATTGGAAGCTTCAAATAAGTAAAGAAATCAAAGAGGCAGAATCTGAAAAGGAAAAATCTGATTTGAGCACTGATCAATATTTTGGGCGTATCTCTCTCCTCAAAAATCCAATTGATACAAGGCCAGATGGGTTAAAACCAAGGACGAACCTATAGTAGGGCAGAGAGGGCCATTCCCCCCCCCCCCCCCCCTAAAAAAAAAAATAGTTAGTATATATATATGTTGAAATTTTTTTTATTTTCGTCCTAATAGCCCCCCCCCCTTCCCATTTAAAAAAAAAAAAAACACTGGTATACATTGTAATCTGAAAAAATAACCGACTAAATCATCCAAATAATAATAATAATAATAATAATAATAATCGACAAATTAAAACTACAAAATAAAAAATAAATATGGATTGAACCTAAATTACAATGCTCAAATTTTTACCCTAGCCTCACTCTTCCTCCATTCAACCTCATCAATGCCTCCATCACTGTTGCTGCTGTTCTTTTCCTTAGATCAGATTTGGGTGTTGCTGCTGCTACTCTTTCCCTCAGATCAGATCCGGTGTTGCTGCTACTGCTCCTCCTTAGATCCTTGATCAAAGTCACACACAAATCTGGTAAATCTAAGAAATTTCTCTCCTCTCTCAAGTTCATATTTTTGTTTTTTGTTTTTTTTTTTTTTTTTTGTCTTGCTCTGCCTTAGCCGGTTCTCTGCCCTCAGCGTTTTTTTTATGACGTATTGTGTTTGTGATTGTGGCGTTTTAGTTTTTATGGACTGGTCACTGGTGTGTTGGGTCATGTGTGGACCGTAGACTAGTTCGTGGTTGTGGCTTTGTATTGAGTAATGTGTAATTGAGGCATTTTGTGTGGTCACATGTGTTTAGTGTTTCAATTGTTTGTAACTTTTTTTTTGTTTGTTTTGGTTTTATCTATAAAGAAGTAAACTGGGACCACTAGGAGTAGGACGTGAGTGCTGAATTGACCGAATTGTGATAGTGAATTTGAATTTGTAAGACTAGTCTTTGATGAGTCATAAGAGACTTTTTAGTGAGACCAATTGACCAAAGTCTTTGGTTTGATTGTTTTCATGTTATGGTTTTATCAAAAATTGTCTTTTTCACTTTGTGTGATGTGGTTAATATTAATAATATATATGAACTTGTGAATTTTGTCTTTGTCACTTTGTGTGATGTGATTAATATTAGTAATATATATAAACTAGTGCTTATCTATTTGTGATTATTTTGGTTTTAGATTTTTTTTTTTTTGAGAAGTCCCTTTGTTTTAGTTGGTGTGTATAGAACTACGAAATATGGAAATAATGAAACTTTTTTTTTTTTTTTTTTGTAGATCACGTGTAAGTCCACTACAATATTAAATATTTTTAAAAGAAAAAATCTAAATAATTCTAAAGTCATAGCTGATGATGCAAGATTGTCGATATTTTTATAATATCAAATGTTTAAGAAACACTTATTTTATATGTAGTATTTTGTTGAATATGAAATAGATGTTAGTTTTTATTTTCATTAAAAAAAAAAAAAATTGTTTTAAGCTCCCCCCCCCCCCCCAGGTTCGAATCCTGGTTCCATCCCTGGTTGGAACCGTAACTTAAATATCTACAACTTTCCAGTTTTGAGTTTTTCGAAATTCTCAAGTTTTGAAGGCCGAAATTAACTCACAAGTTACTGCTGTAAACCTGGACGGAAATTAAAATAGTATAAGTTTTATTTTCTTTGGACACTTAGACATTAGCGTTTTGAGGGAAGGCTGTGAAAACGAATTTTGGGCAGAGAAAACCTTGTATTTTCCTTTCTCTAATGGCAGCCTAAACTCTTTGCTAGGGCTAGAGGTTATGTTTCTTCTATACGGTATGAATATTCAATGTGATTCTTTCTAGGATTTTATCAACGGCATATTTGATTGTTCAATTAGATTTCTTTTGATGTATTAGTTCTTCCATGCTTTCAATAAGTTCAATAATGTTTTTCTTATTGTTTAGATGAATTTCTAATAGTTTCGAATAGAAATCAGGTTTTAAAGTGAATGGGTTTTTCTGAAAACTTTTCTAACCGCATTATTAATCGAGATTATCATGCGTTCTTGAATTGTCTCAGTTCAACCGAATCATAAGTTTTTAATTGTATAAGAACAATCAATTATGAAATATATAATTTCTTAGATCACAAAGAATTTCATATCGATATAGGGAAACACCCCGATACCCTGGTATTTACATTATTGATTTAAATCAGTTTTTATTATTATTCTTGTTAACAATCACCAAGCAAAAGCACTTTTCTTCTTCACCCAAATTGTTGTTTAATTATATTGTCTTTGAATTTACTCTGCTCCTTGTGGTTCGACCTCGGTACTCCGAGAATTATATTGCTACGATCTCCTGCACATGGGAGTGAGCAAACAAGAACCTCCAAAATGTGTTTAATGTAAGAGGGAACAGAAAAGAAGAGAAGAGCCAAAAAGTGGGGGGGGGGGGGGGGTCAAAAAGCGTGAAAAAAGGTGCTGAATTTTGAGAGGCACCCTCTATTTATTGGGGTGAGAATGCTTCGAAAAATTAGCTAAATGATCAGAATACGAACTGGGACGCATCCTTATCTCTAAAACATCAAAAAGGATATGGTTTATCTCAATCCAGAAGCCTTCGGGCCATGCACCACATTTGTGCCAATCGGCACTCCAAAAGTGACAAATGGCCCTCTTGGGTGCTGGACCTGCGTTTGAGTTTTGGTCCATTTTGGACTCCTATTTTGAGGTTTTTTTGAGCCGGGATTTGCACTTAGACGTGTTTTTAATCCATATTCTAGAAATTAGACTCCATTTCTGATAATTCAGGTCTTTTCAGCAATAATTATTTTGTAGATAAATACTCCAAAAACTCTTGATTATCCATAATTTTGTTGTTATCTGATTATCCTCTTTATTCCCATGCATGCAAGCTTATTTTTTACACTACCTAACAACCAATCACAAAATTACTTAATTAATTTTAATCGCTCAACCAATCAGAATTAATTTAAATTAATCATGCGTGGTCGGTTCCGCCCAAACAAAATGCGTGTTGATCGTGCAAACTTGATCAAGCGATATCTTTCAATACGACGGTCTGATTTGGAAATCCGGCATACTGTCGCGACCTTTAGAATCTCAAGATCGTTTTTATGATATGCAATGGATGAATTAATGCATGTAATGTAATCATGATTTTGGGTATATGAATGGTCATTCTAGTCATCTTCCTTGATTAAATTATGGGTGCAAAATCAAGTGTCTATACAATGGTCTTTTGGAACTAACTAAGTAACATATTAGTCAAAAGATGGAATGGTGGTTTCCCAAATTTTTGTATCAGTGATTTGAAAGCAAAGTTTGTACTTAATTTGCAGCCGGTTTCAGTTCTCAACGCATGAGTCATGCTTAAGAATTTTCCCTCAGGCCACTATTCAAGGTCACACATGTGGTCTGGTCTTGGTCTAATTAAAAATTTAAACATGTGTTACAACTTACAAATTTAAATTAGAAAAAAAAAAAAACATTAGATAGAATTACTTTTTTTTGACATAATCTATAGCTATTACTTTTTTTTGATGCTATATGTGTATTTATTTGTTTCCATGCTCCATTATTTTCCTGCAGAGGTTCCTTTGGGAAGCTTGGCATGATTTAAACCTTATCATCTTGATCATAGTTGCTGTATTGTCATTGGCACTTGGTGAAGAGGATAAAAATTAAGGTTGACGGATTCGTTCAGATAAACCTGCTATAGGTGATGGTACTAAGTTAATGGGTTATCAAAAATAAGATGACGGATTGAGGTACTAAATGGAGAGATTACATGACAGATGGTCCCTTATAGTGGACGGATGATCCTCCATGATGGACGGATTCTAGGTACACGGGCTCAAGGCCGACGAATATCAAGGCCATGTGGCACCCACATGGCTTAAGTAAACTCCAAGGAATCCTAAATGGAAATATCTTGCACTCTATGATTGACCGTGGTCAATTGTATCCCTATATGGGAAGAATTCCACAAAATACATACATTTATTAGAATCTTTCCTATGAGGAAAGATCTTCTTACCCGAGAAATAGGAGTCGGTTCTACACTACTATAAAAACCTCAAGCCCTCAAAAAAACAAGGTACGCATAATTTAGTCTAGTTCTGGCACTCTAGAGTTGTGAAAGTTCTCTAATTTAACATTCGAAAGGTCTTTGGCCGGTACTACACCGGTGCCCTCTGTAGGGCTTTTCTTCTTTTTTGTTATGCAGGTTTTGTCTAGAGCACGTGAGGCTGTGCGGCTTACTAATGATTTTCGGCATCATCACTTGGAATTAAAAAAGAGGTCTGTTTGGTGTTTTTTTTTATAGATCATTTTCATTGTGAGGAGTGTCAATTAATGGCATTTGTTTTTTGAACCATCCTTGTATAGGTTCTAGGCTGTTGTGATTTATATTTCATATCATGTGGAGTATGGCCGTGTCTCTAGGTTGGAGTTGCATGTCTTAGCCTATATTAGCTATTTAGTGTCCATACTAATGCAACAAAAACAAAAGTATTTGTTGTGGCAGCATACAGTTTACTTTAGTTCTTTTTATTGTGACAACTTACACTCAATATTGTTGCTCAAACAAAAAAACTTACACTCAATATTTTAGCCTTTAGATTTATTCCATGGATAGAATTAATTTTGGAAAAATAAGTACCTGTCTCATGCCTTAGAATGTCAGTAATCATGCTATAATGAATCTGAAAGTTTTGGCATGTATTGAGAACCCACTCTTGAGACTATTCTTTGTAGAACTGTGATGTGTTGATGTGCTGCTGCAACTGAAGTCCGAAGGTGTGGCCTTGCCTTGTTGCTGCCATTCCTCATAAGTACTACTGCATTGAGAATGAAGTCTTTGGAAGCATCAAGCTAGGTTATAGTGAGCATTGTCCTAGGTTATAGTTAGTAGTATTCTAGGTTGTCTGGTACATGCAAGGAGTAGGATTAGATCATGATCAATTAGCCATGTGCTTATTGTAATTCTAGCATGTGTGTAATCAAGAAATGACATGTGAGTTGTGTGCTTGTATATAGGTATGTGATTTACTTTCTATATGATTTAACATAAAGATTGTATGGTGTACTTGGTTGAAATAGTGCTAATTAAAATGCCCCCTTTGTAACCATTGCTTGATAATTAATTATTATTATTAATTAGCATGATTACTCATTAAAAAAAATTATGGTGCACTCTTGCTTGCTTTTAATATTTCAATTAAGAATTCTTGTTTTGCATGTATTTCAGGTCACATGTTATGAGAAAGAATTTTTTTTCCTACTCTTTATAACCTTGTTTAAGACAATTTGAAGGAATTCTACATCTGGCTAGTAGTGTTGGAAACAATGGAGCTTTTGCAAGAGAAGAATCGGCTAGAAGTGCTAGAAACTACAAAGCTATTGCAAGAAAAGAATCAGTTGGAAGTGCTAGAAACAATGGAGCTATTGCAAGAAAAGAGTTGGCTTGAAGTGCTAGAAACTATGGGGCTATGGCAAGAGAAGAGCCACCTAGAAGTGCTAGAAACAATGAAGCTATTGCAAGACAAGAGTCGTAGAAATGAAATGAAATGATTTGATTTACATGCATTCTTATTAAATTCTCATGTAACTTACCCTTACTGAGCCGTGTAGCTCACCCCTTCCACTCTTTTAGTCAACGGGTTTTTATTCTGGAGCAGAGGGAGTCTTAGTCGAGTTTTGGAGGGAACTGGTTTTAGTTTTAAAAGTATAGATCCTAATTTAGCAATTTGGTGTTTAGCTCTTTAGTATTATGTATTTTAGGATCTTTTTATTAGAGTTGTATATTTTAGTGTAATTAAAGATGTATTATGTGAAAGTGTGAAAATTGAATGATTTGTGGATTATGTTATTCCTCGAGTACAGTGTATATGCTCTGAATATTAAGTGAAAATTTTATACCAAGAAAGTAAAGAAATAAGAATGAAAAGAAAGAGGAAAGCTTTTGCAAGGGAGATGAGTTTATTCGACATTATTGTTGAAGGTGATTGTCTTACTGTTATTCAAGCTTTGCTGTGCTTTGGCCCCTGTCCTTTGCTGTTTGGCCATATTATTGATGAGACAAAAAGACTTGGTGGAGTACTACGAAGTTGTATGTTCCAACATGTTAGGAGGGATGAGAATAGATTAGCTCATAGTTTAGCTAAAAAAGCAATTTTATTTGCAGATCTTGGGGTTTAGGTAGAAGACTTACCCGAGGACGTGGATGTTGTTTTCTAGTCGGATCTTCCTTAAGTTTGGTTTTTGTTACATTTTTGTAGTTCGCTTTTTCTTTTAATAAAATTTTGCTTACCTTTTTCTCAAAAAAAAAAAAAAAGTTTAGTTGATTCTTATTAATATCAGATTCAAGCTTGATATTAACATGCCGGTCATGATGACAAATCTAGGTATCAGATTTGGGACGTGATAGTAAGAGTTCTTAAAATTATATCTATTCATTTTGAAATAAATTGAATGAATTTTGTATGTTATCACAATGTGTTTTGCGTGCATAGTATTATAATACCGACACACTCATTATTATGTTTGAAATATTATTTTCTTATTGGAAAAACTTCCTCCGAGATCCACATAACAGAAGTAGATAAAAGAAATGTTTATATATATATATATATATATATATATATAAAAGTAGGAATATAAAACTAGAATCACTAGCCAGCCTCGTTTTCTTTTTCCCTTTCCCATCTCAGGCAGAGTTATCGATAATATATATATATATATATATATATTTATATTTTATGCTATTAATGTTTGGTTGGCATAGCTACAATTAATTTTGCTATTAGAGTTAGGTTATTGGCATTTTAAAAGAGGTGGCACATTTTACTATTTTAGATCCAGATTCAACTTTAACACGGGAAAATAAGTTCATAAAAGATTTGAAATCCGTAGAATTACCGTTCAACCTATGTCGAACTTGAACGCCAACTAACCTATTCAAATGAAACCAGATCATTAATCGAATATATAACAAAATTTCATTGATGGCAATTCCAGCTCTTGCCTAGTACACACAAAATTTTACATATATATATTACACACACAAATTGACAATGGAATTCGAAAGTCTTCTCTAAAGCTTGCACCCCAGCATGAGTTCATAAGCGAATGAATAGGGCGTAATATCAAAGGCAGGAGATCTCCTACAAGGTTAAACAACAGTCATTAGTTTGCAAAATTAAAATCAATCCAACAGAAGAAATAGATGGAAACATATAACGAGTTCAAAATTTTTTCGCAAACCTTTAGTGAAGTTGTGATAGCCCTAGTTGTGAAACATCTTTAGCAATATTTTAGTATGCACCACTATTGTCACGTACAACCAATCCTTCAGGTAGATCAACATTAGGAAATATGCATGTCTCCAAGAACGGTTCAATATTAAAGAGACACAGACTCCCCAAAAACCAGCAGCGAATCCAAACCCTGTACCAACATAAAGACACTTCCAGAAATCGTCTTGATCTCCTTGATGGTTTTTACTTCCTCCATCTCGATCTTCTTGATGGTTTTTACTGCCTCCAACGTTGGATGTTACATCTTCTGGGCACTTTTCTATAAGGGGAGGTCCACAAAGTCCAGCATTACCCATGAATTTGCTAGGGTTGAAGGACTGGAGTTGAGTGCCTGTTGGAATTCTTCCCGATAATTTATTATAGGACAAGTCAAGATAGCCCAAATAATGTAAACCAACCATGCTAGCAGGTAATGAACCAGAAAACCGATTTCTCGACAAATCCAAAGATTCCAATTGTTCCAACTTACCAATGTTTTTAGGGATTGTTCCTGTCAACATGTTTCCTGATAAATTCAATGCTTTCAATTCTATGAGGCTGGATATCCCTTCTGGAATATTTCCGGTCAACTTGTTGTTTGCAAGATCAATGCTCCTCATTTCTCCAAAATTCTTTCCATACTCATACACATTTCCTTTCCAACCAACAATTATATTGAGACTGTTGTCACTATATTTTCCATAATCAGTATAAAAACTATATTCAGGGCCATTCCAAGTTGAGTACTTGTCAGTCATAACATCTGAAATTTTGTGAGCCATTGCAGTAAAATTATTGAGGCAGTGTGGAATGGTTCCAGAAATATTATTTTGAGACAAGTCTAAATATTTAATATGGCTTAGCAAACAAATCTGTAACCCTATGCTTCCATGGAATTTATTGGATCTAAGGCTAAGAATGATCAATGAGGACATTGTTTCCCCTATCCAAGCTGGTATCCTCCCAGATAATTTATTCTCTCTCAAGTTCATAAATCTTAACATAGTGAAATTCTGGAGGGAGCAAGGCAACTCCCCAGACAAGCTATTGTTGCTCAAGTCCAATGCTATAAGCCGCATTAAAGAACCTGTAGAGCGTGGAATTTCCCCAAACAATTTATTGTGAGCCAAATTCAAAATTTCAAGTTCTTGCCAGTGCATGAAACAATCAGGGATCTCTTCAGATAGATTGTTGCTTGAGAGGTCAAGGTGCATCATACCCCCAGTAATTGAGCATATAAATGAATTTAACCCCAAAAACTTATTTTTGGATAGATTTAATGAGGTCAAATTAGAAGAAACTGCTGGTAGTGGGCCTTCAAATCTGTTTGAACTGAAATCTAGTATGGCAAGGTTTGAAAATATATTGGATATGTTTGGCAACCTACCCTTGATTTCGTTTTGAGACAAATTCAAATAATGTAACTCAAAAGGCATGTTCCAGAACCAAGTAGGGATGGTATCTGAAATTCTAGTATTGGAGAGATCAAGGAAGATAAGGTTTTTTTGAGTTTTTATCCAATTTGGAAAATGAGGACCCAACTTGCAAGATCTCAAATATAAGTCATTCAATTGGAAAGGGGGAATCCAATCAAAGCTGAAATTTGAAGTGAAAGAATTAGAAGATAATTGTAAATAATACAAATTCAGAAAATTTGAAAGTAGGGCTTCAGAGATAACGCCTTCCAACATGTTTGAACGAAGATCCAAAAACTCTAACTTGTATAGAGTTTCTATTTTTTCAGCCACAGACCCATTAAATTTATTGTTAGAAAGATCTAAATCTCTCAATGATGGAAATTTTGCAAATTTAGGCATTGGCCCCTTAATTTGATTCCCACCTAAATGTAAGCTCTCTAATGAATCTTTTGTGCATCCTTGCAAGTTGTGGAAGAATTCAAGAACTTGTTCATTGAGATTGTTGGACGACAAATACAATCCATGTAAAGTACATATATCACCAAGGGATTTTGGAATGCCACCTTCAAATTGATTATCATGAAGAAAGAGTCGCTCAAGAGAATTCATGTTGCCGAAAACATTTGGAATTGAACCTTGTAATTGATTAGATGAGAGATCAACATAAGCAAGGTTGGTACTAGAATTCAACAGCCAAGAGAATACGGAGGAGTTGATGCAAGGGTTGTTAGAGAGATCAAGATAAGTAAGAGATTTAGAGGAATTAATATGCAAAAGAGGAGATGTAGTGGCAAGAGGAAGAGAACAATTATATAGCCACAACTCTGATAGGTTAGGGAGACCACTAACAACTTTCAGCCAATCATTGGCTACTCCAAGATTCAAATTACTTAGATCAAGGTGTTCTATTGAAACAAGATGAGAAAGCCACTCAAGATTTTGGACAAGTTTCAAATTATTCCAACTAAGGTCGAGATATTGCAAGTGGGAAAGGTTACCAAGTTGAAATGGGATTGGCCCACTTAGATTGGCGCCATTTAGATCAAGGTGCTTTAAGTTACTGAGTGAACCAATAAACTTTGGGATCTGATTGTTATTAAAATCATTGCCACTAAGACCTAAATAACTCAAATGATGCAACTCAATCAGTGAAGGACTTATCTTACCTCGTAACCCATAAAAATCAAGATGGAGCTCAAGTACATGGCCTGTTTGGTTGTTACAGTGAACTCCTTCCCAGCTGCAACAATTTTTCTTTGCATCTTCACTCCTCCATGAAGAGAGCATATTGGTGTTATCAATAAGGCTTTCTTTGAACTCAAGGAGTGCTTGTGTCTCCCTCTCTATGCACCACACGTTATCGTCTCCAACCTTTGAAATGAATCCAAGGGCTGGTTTCAAGAGTAGTAAAAGAGTAAAAATTGCGAACAGAAGTTTATGGGACCTTATACCCATAATCAATGCCATGCCCGATGATACAAACAATCAAAATGAAGATAAATATGAGAGGAAGCACAACTAGAGCAATCAATGTTGCAATTATGATTTTGGTTTCTGAGCACTCACAGCCCATAGAACCAATTATTTATAATAGTTGTAATTTTTCTTTTTGTTGAATTTTATGTGTAAATGCATGCAAAGGGAACATGACACGCTGATAATGCGGTCAAAAGAAGATTGACACTGACATTATTAGAATCAAGAAAAGATAAAGTTGCTAATGCGTGACAAAAGGATCAGTATTTTACTATTTTTTCAGCTTTAGGAACTAACCAATAAGTTAATGCGTGAAAAAGGATCAGTATTTTGCGGTCAAATTACAGCTTACATATGTGGTTTGGCTGAACTTTAACTTGCCTACTTTTGATTTAAAATTTGATATTTTATCTAGTTGAGGTTTGACCAAAATTTAAGTTGTCTACTTGTGATTTGAAATCCAATGATGCAAGTGTTCCACTCAATTATTTTTTATCTTATTTGATCTTGAATTTTTATATTTTTTGTGTTTTTTTTTAGGAGAGAAATATAAAAGTAGAGTAAAATTACATATTTAGTCCCTTTTTAACGGTGGTGAGTTATAAAACTTTAATTGAGCTAATCTCAGATAGGTAAAGTATCAAATTTCAAACCACAAGTAGGCAACTTAAATTTCAGCCAAACTACAAGTGAGTTTAGTTGTAATTTTCACTAAAGATAAAGACAAGATAAATTTTATTTATTAAACACTTCTTTTTAATGAATATTAAACGCTTTTTCTATTTACAAAAAAAAAAAAAAAAACCACTCTCACACTTTTTCTTCCACCACATGGTGTTGCTTATTTACGCAAATAAAAAAATTCATGTGGATGACATTGACCAATGGGAGACCATGCTCAAAAATTAAAAAGAGAAGAGAAGAAAAGAAAAGAAAGTTGAGGAACATGGGCCAAAATGGCCAAATACTATTATTTATCAAAATATAATCAATCTGCCACTATTGCAGAAATATTTAGGGATCTACTAGTTTTTGGGTACTCGAGTTTGGAGAACTCGAGTTTTCCATGATACTCGAGTTCTCCGAACTCGAGTACTCAAAAAGTGGTAGATCCTTAAATGTTTCCGAAACAGTAATAAATTGATATATATTTCGGTAAAAAATGTTATTGTGCCATTTTAGCCAAGGAACATGTCATATATATATATATATATATATATATATATATATATAAGCACCGTAAATGGTAAGCAACGCATCAGTGCAGCCCTTTGTGGAGGCAGAAAAAGTGTTTAATATAATAATATTCATGAAAAAAAAGTGTTATATATAAATTATTTAAAAAATTCTTATTTTTTTGCCTGACAACGACACATTTTGAGTTAGTTTTTGTTTTTGGACAACAGCTCTTTTTTTGGATAATTGGTGATATAAAATAGAAAATACAAACTTTACTTAAGAAGTAGTAGAAATCATTGGTGATAGAGATGAAATTGCATGAAAATTGGTGCAGAAAACGATGTTGGGAGCAAAACTTGTCACCTTTGGCCACAACCGAAATCACTTTGTAGGCAAATTCGTTTGTTTAGTTCTTGAATTATACATTTTTGCTGTTTTTAGTCATTTTTATTTTATATATAAATTTTTAATTTAGAAGTCAGAATAAGATTTTGTCTATTTTCAGACATCACTTAGAAATATTAGGATTTGATTTTGCAATAATCTCAATTTTGTATTTTTTTTTTAGTAATTGTACTTATTTTATCACCTAATTACATAATTAGTTCGAATTAGGGTTTTTAGGGCGGCCCTAGATTTTCTTTTATTACTTAAATGCATTGTAGATTCTAAGACAATTTATTTTTTCAAATTAACAAAAAATACAGATTTTGTCTCTTGTTTTCTAGTAAATTCCAAACTTTATCACATTGTGAATTGAAGGAAACCCATAATGAATTTAAGGTTATCTTCTTGAAGTAAACATGTTTTGTTTCTTGTAACTTCCACATTGCATCAATTGGACAAGAGCTCTAACGCATTAGACTAGATATCTTTTAACATAATGGATTTTTACATTTGAACTAAAACTAAACTTTACAAAATTTTATTCTAATACCTATTCTTTGAATTTAGCAGATGATAAGCAATATACCTCTAAGCATAGTTCTTAGAATCGGACCGGACTAGGAGGTTGGACCATGAAAACCGAGAACCGGGATGAAAACAAGTTTTTTAAGCATAAAGAACCGGGCATATGTGGCAATTCCGTGAACTCCTAAAATCGGGGTTGGACCGCACGAACCGGTGGCAAGAATCGTGCAGTCCAACCCTTTAGCAATTTTTTTATTTATTTATAAAAACAATTTAACACAATTTTATTCTACTTAATTAAATTATCTATCTCTTACAAGGAATAAAAAAAATATATATATATAATTAAAATCCTTTAAAGATATTCAACTTTACTTTAAAAATTAATCATAAATTTTAATGTTTTCATGGTTATTATTTTATTTTATTAGCTTTCTTATTTAATTATTAAATATATGCTTGAAAATCATTAAATTTCCCTCACATATATAGATATATTAGTCAATTTTACTAGTTTTATAAATTTAATATCTATATTTAGGCTTTAATTAATTATTAAATTAATTATGACGTCATCACGGTTCGACCTCGGTTCGACCTCAAAAACCTTGAACCTCTCCCTTTTACAGTTCAATGAACGGTCCGAGTTTGAAAATGTTGCCTCTAAGTTGTGTTTGGTTACTTGAATTTGGATTTGAATTTTAAAATTGTGTATTTGAAATGCTTTAATTCCAAATCTATAAATGTTGAAACATATCTTATAAATTTTTAAAATTGTATGGGTTTAGAAATTATTTCAAATTCAAGGATTTTAAGGTTTAAAATTCTTGGTGAATTTGTTAAATCCAAATCTTTAACCCTTTTTAAATTATCCAAACAATGTATTTGGATTTCAATCACCCAAATCCAAATCTTGCCATCCAAACACACCACTAAGAAATTTACACTATTTATGGCCCTCTATTACACACCACTAAGAAATTCACACTATTTACGGCCCTCTATTTTATTTGGGGTTTTTTCCAAGCTGAATTATATAAACATACATTTCTCTTAATCTCTTGAAACACTTTGTCCTCTTATTGGTACAAATTTGTGATTTTGTCCAAGCTGAATTATATAAACTTACAGTTCTCTTAATCTCTTGAAACACTTTGTCCTCTTATTGGTAAAAATTTGTAATGAAGTCTTTGATGGAGTTATTGCTTTCGGAATATTAAATTATTTTCCTTTGATTCCGGCATGGCCAGAGGTATTTTTAGACTTTGGGGGGCAATGCCCCCCAACCCCCCCCCCCCCCCCAATTTTTTAATAAAAAATACTATTATATATAGATACTAATTTTAGCAATTTTGTTATATAAAATTACACTTTGCCACCCTTAACAATATTATTGATTCTTTTAAGAGTAATTCTACATTCACAAACTTTTTTTCAAACTATTGAGTTAGCAAATTCGTACTGGTTTGCATCTAACCCCATAACTTACATCATTTTTTTACTTATCAATAACCACTCACTACATTAGTAATTTATAAATAAATAAAAAGTTTGTAACTCTAGCATTTTCTTCTTTTTAAAGGCCATAAAAAATTATAAATATAAAATATAAAACAAAATATTTAAGCCCAAAATATTTATCCCAACAACAAAAATTACAAGTAGCAAATTTAAAAGACATTAAACCCAATCAACCAATTTTACATAAAATAAATTACCTAGTCCTTTAAAAAATTTTAAATAAAATAATTTTGTCCTTACTCTGAATACATTAAAGACACCCAAAAAAAAAAAAAAAACACTTCAATGGCCAAGCAAGAGCAAAACCGAAGGCCAAAGCCGCCACAATCAAAAGTAGAGCCATCTCCCTTAACTCTAAATCCTAGTTCCGCTCCTGATTTCCGGGATCTCAGTTGCTTTGATGATTATGTGAAGAAGAAGAAAGTTGATCACATTTAAGACTGTGAAATGTGAAAGTTCAAATAGTGTGTAAAACACCTATGAACGTTTAGACCCCCAATTCATAAATTAACAATACAAGCTTATAATTAAACAATGTATGTGCGGAATATGATAATAAGCTAATACAGAATTGGTAAAACAATCTAAACCGAAATTAATCACAATCACAGCAGTAATTAAATGGCAAAGATTAAGGGAAGAGAGATGCAAACATAAAAACAATATAGAGATGTGTTATCGAAGAGGAAACCGAAGTCCTCGGCAAAAAACATTTTCGCCACCCTCCAAGCGGTCAATAATCCACTAGAGAATAAAGTTGGAATACATGAATAGCAGAAGACTCTCTAAGCCTAATCTACCCAGTGCACCTAAGCCCTCCAAGCTTCTTGCTCCAACAGGTTTACGCCAAACTTTGTCTTCTCTAACTTACCAGATCCCACAATCGCCCATTGCATCAACCAAAATGAATTGGTCCCTTCTGAACTGCTTCCCAAGCACCAAAATACCTTATCATAGATATGGGTATGGTGAGATAAGGATCTGGCTAATGTGTCTCTCAAGGATATATCAATGGAGAGGTTGAGAGTAGAGGAATTTGGAAAATCAAAGGATGAAGATTGTGGATGAGTCAATCTTGTTTTTCCCTAAGGTTTCTCTCTCAAAATTCTCTCTAGAAACTCTCTACATTTCATGGGTATAAGGGTATATATATATAGTAGGATGTGTATGGAATACGAAGAGTCAGTTACAATCAAACATGAAAATTTGGTGATTCGAGCTCGCGACTGGAACGAGTTGCGAGTTTGAGTCGCGAGCTAATTGTCTGGCTAGCTGGAGGTTTTGTCCTGTAGTGCAACAGCTAGTGTGACCTTTCAACTCCCCCTACATACTTCACTCGTGTGCCTCCTTTGGCGACTTGCCAGTCGCAAGGTTCTTCTTAATTGCACACTCTTGAGTTTTTCTTCACACTCCCTCACAAACTACCCTTACAAGATTCCCATCTAAATGCAGGATTTTTAAATGTTGAATTACAAGCAAATTTGACACGAAATAAAACCAATAAAATTATTAAATAAATTCAACCTTACAAAATGAAAGGAAAATAAATAATTATTTAGGAGGAACTTAAATCCAGAAGAAGTTAGCATTTGGGTTGAAAAAGCTGTTGTCAATTATCTCAGTAGAATTGCGTGATCAGAATTATGCACAGTGCAGAAGAGCAAGCCAAAGCACTGTGTCTATGGGCATGCAACGACTCCAAATGCATTCTAGAACTTTTTGTCTTCTTAACCAATGACACGGCTTAAATGCTCTATAATTATTATTTAAAAAAAGAAACGCGTATAGGTAGTCCAAGTCGAGGTCAAGCCGTCAAGGTCAAGGTCAGGGTCATCGGTGGCCGACATTCAACAGATTCTATTGATCTTTTGTTTTGTTTTTTTTTTTGAAAGCAACAGATTCTATTGATCTTAAAGTTGGTAGATTCAGCATTGACTACCAACTACCAAGATTCAGCATTTGAGCTTCCAAGTTCCAATGAAATGATGTATCAAGTCATTTCAGTTCATCTGACACGCAATACTTGTCAGATAATAATATAAAAAAAAAAAGGAAGAAGAAAAAAAGCATTAACCGTACTATTAATTCTTTTAGAAATAGTTTCATTTGAATTTTAATATTTACTATCCAAGCATGTTAGGGTTTATATACAGTAGGGGAATTTTTGTTTTTGTTTTTAAAACAGTATGAAATTAAAAAAAAAAAACTGAAATTTAAATTAGTTTTTAAATAATAATTTTTATCTATACTACTAATAAGATAAAAAGATTTTTCTGTTTCATCTTCAATTTTTGGTGTACTAAAATATTCTTATACAAATTATAAAATAACATACCCTTTAGTTCATTTTATTTTCTAAAAACAAAAACGAAAAAAGGGTTAAAAGAGAAATATTATCTCACGTATAGAAGGAAAAAAAAAATCAAATATCTAATTCCTATGTATATTTATTATCTATTTGAATTCAAATACTTCAATTATTTTTTATCTAGCAAAGAAAACTTCAATTAAGTAAGTACACAAGGGGGAAAAAAAAAAATTCTCTATACTCATTTGTATTCAAATGTTTGATTCTTATCTATATTTATTATCTATTTGAATTCAAATACTTAAATTATGTTTATAAAAAAAATACAAAATTACTTCTCAAAAAAAAAAAAAAAACTTATTTTCACCACCCATTTGTGTTCGAATATCTAATTCCTATTTGTATATGTTATCTATTTGAATTCAAATACTTCAATTATGTTAAAAAAAAAAAAAAAAAAAAAAAAAAAAACGAAACAACTCACTACCTCACGTAAAAACTACTTATTCTTATCCCGAATTTTTTTTTTTTAATTCTTTAAAACATTCCAATTTTTTTTTTATTATCCAAATTCTATACAGTTATCACAAATCCTCCTCCATCCACGCTAATGTATATTATCTTTTGTTCAAATCTCAAATTTTTTTACTTATCACAATTCTTTTCCCAATTAATAAATTCAAATGTTCCATTGGGTTTCAATTTCTTACAGTACAAAATTGCTCTCATTTGAATACGTTAAAATTGCATCTACCCACTGCTATCTCAACCCCCTTTAACCACTATCAAGCATATCACGTCTCTCACCTTCCTACTTGTTGGGAAATTTAGACCTCGGTTGATAGAATTACAAGTTTTAAACTCAAGTTGTTAATTAAATTTATTATGAATAAACTTTGTTAAAACAAACAAACAAACATCAATATCATGTCAATATCATGCAGCGGAATAGTAAATAAGACAAGATATGATGACCTAAGAAAACCAATGAAACAAACTAGTTTCACAGTAAAAAACCTAAAGGGAAACCTTCTCGAAAAGCACAATTCACGTAAAGAGAATTTTCAGATCTAGTACAAGACCTTTGTCACTAGACTCTACAATCCCCCTAGATGAACTTACAGCAAAAACCTTTTACCGCTTCAGAATCTTTGAACTCTTCAATATATAAACGCCACTCTTTTGCACGGATCCCAGTACATGACTAACTCCAGCAACTTGGAGATGTTGTTGACTGCAAAGTTCTTCACTTCATCAACAATGAAGATCAAGAAGGACTTGGTTACAAAACCCTAAGGCGCAAAAGATGCAGTAACTTCTTGCAGATAGAATAAGGCACTAATTCACTTTTTGCATGTGTTCTCCATGTATAACGGCATTTAAAATAAGCCTTATATATGTTTAGGGTTGTGAGAAAAGAAGCCCTATACATACATGTCAGCTACGGCCAAAAATCAAATCCGAAAATTTTGATTTCGTAGATCTCGATAGATTCAGCTTCTGTCAAGCTTTTGTTGAGCTTCGTTCTTAAATCTCGATAGATACTATTTCTGTCGAGATATCTGTCTAGCTTTAATGAACATATTTTTTTTTTCATTTGTTTCTTGGTCTAATTTTCATGACTTTAATACTTAACTTAAACTCTTATTTCTTGAAGTACTAAACCCATCCTAGATCTACCTAATTACAAGTAAAGTGCATTTTGTCAAAGGATTAGCCAATTACATAAAATATGTCCTTAACACTACTTCACAGATTCACTCTAATTTAACAAACCCACCAGTTTCATGATAGAATCAAATGCAGCAACCTTTAAAATTCTCTGAATTTCAATATTTAAAGGTACATTGTATCTAATTTATATGGAGAAAATAATTTTTATTGAGGCATGTACTTAAAATTGTTTGTTTTTTACAGAGATCTTGGCGAGAGAGACAAAGATCATGATCAACTACAAGCCTGGTCTTAATTTCTATTCAGGTGTGTATTTGATTCCTTTGTAATGTTTTGTAATGTTGAGCCTATTTTGATCGATTTTTGGTTTTGCCTTGAGTCTAACTGCACGCGCAAAGCACATGTAATGAGTCTAGTATTATTTATGTGTATGACTCCCATTTTTAAGAAAAAATTTCAAAATAATAATAAAAAAAAAATGATGTTTGGGAGACTATTTTTATTTTTGAGATTATTTTAAAAAAATTATAAAAAATAATGTGTAAAATCAGTAGATTACTTATATATATATATATATATATATATCTATATATATATATATACTACTACTACTAATAAAAGAATTCTCATGTTTCGCCTTCAACTTTTGGCGTACCAAAATATCTTCATACAAATTTTGAAATAATATACCCTTTATTTTAATTTTATTTCCTACAAAAAAGCAAAAAAGGTTAAAAGAGTAATACCATCTCACGTACAAAAGAAAAAAAAATCAAATATCTGATTCCTATATGTATTTGTTATCTATTTGAATTCAAATACTTCAATTATGTTTTATCCAAAAAAAAACTTCAATTATGTATCTACACGAGGAAAAAAAAATGGTTTTTCTCTCTACTCATTTGTATTCAAATGTCTGATTTTTATCTATATTTATAATCTATTTAAATTCAAATATTTCAATTATGTTTATAAAAAAATACAAAATTAATTACTTCTTCCAAAAAAAAAAAAAAAAAAAAACCACTACCTCTCACATACAAAAGGGGGGGGGGGGGAAATCTTATTCTTACCATCCATTTGTATTCAAATATCTAATTCCTATTTGTATTTGTTATCTATTTGAATTCAAATAAATAAAAAATAAAAAATTACTTCTTCCAAAAAAAAAAAAAAAAAAAAAAAAAAAACCCACTACCTCACATTAAAACTACTTATTCTTATCCAGAAATTTTTATGTTTTTTTTTTTAAAATTTTTATAAATTTTAATTCCTTAAACATTCCAAAATTTTTGTTATCTGAATTCTATACAGTTATCACAAATCCTCATCCATCCACACTAACGTATATCATCTTTCTTTTGTTCAAATCTCAAATTTTTTCACTTATCACAATTCTTATCCCAATTAATAAATTCAAATGTCTCATTGGGTTTCAACTTCTTACGGTACAAAATTGCCCTCATTTGAACACGTTAAAATTGCATCTACCCACTGCTATCTCAACTCCCTTTAGCCACTATCAAGCATATCACATCTCCCACCTTCCTTTCACAGATTCATTCTAATTTTACAAACCCACCAGTTTCATGACAGAATTAAACGCAACAAACTTTGAAATCCTCTGAATTTCAATATTTAAAGGTACATTACGTCTAATTTATATGGAGAAAGGAATTTTTATTGAGGAATGTACTTAAAGGTGTTTGTGGTTAATAGAGAGCTTGGCAAGAGAGATAGAGATCGTCGACTACAAGCCTGGTATTAATTTCTATTTAGGTATGTGTGTTGATTCCTTTGTAATGTTTTGTTATGTTGAGCCTATTTTGATTGATTTTTGGTTTTACCTTGAGCCTAATTGCCCGCGTAAAGCGCATGGGAATAGAGGTCATATATTTTTTATTTTTACTTTTTGGAAAATGATAAATTTTAAATTTGGAGCATGAAATTTTTTTGTGATAAAGATTAGCTCCTCAATTTAAGAAATAGAAGAGTTTGGAAAGAATTGTGGAGTCCACTGTTTTTATTTTATTACAACTATGTCATTAAAAACATTTTCAGTGTCTTGAAAACATTCTCTCAGTAGTTTTCAAAATCTAGTTTTGAACAAGGAAATAGAATACAATTTTTTGAAAACTGTATTTAAAGAACATCAACCAAACAATAGATTCAAGTGTGGGACCCACCATTTTATGGTTTGCAAAACAAAAATCTGTATTTAAATCCTCTTACCAAGTAGGCCATTAAACTTCCCATGAAATCACGTATTATTGTTTATAAAACTTCCAATTAAAC
The DNA here is from genome assembly GCA_019022515.1 of Quercus aquifolioides. Classification (NCBI taxonomy): domain Eukaryota; kingdom Viridiplantae; phylum Streptophyta; class Magnoliopsida; order Fagales; family Fagaceae; genus Quercus; species Quercus aquifolioides. Next base: position 42,569,696 of record CM032327.1, read on the forward strand.
CATGTATTTTATATATTGTATATAAAAGTGTAGGTTGTTATATGTGTAAGTAATATTATAAGAGGGAAAATATGCAAAATAGAAAGTAAATCATTCAAGGCTGCTATGTACAAGAATGAAAAGAATGCCAAAACCCAAAAGGAAAAGAATCATCATCATATGAGGGTAAATCAAGCAATTATTCAAGTATGGAATCAAAGTCAATCCATATTTAATTGTCTTTCCCCACTTGATTTTAAATTCATATTCAGAACTTAAATGGAAGACTTAGTGAATATGATTGATTATCTTCATTAAAACTCAATCTTACCAAATTAACAAGTCAAATTCGAGTTCAAATTCAAACAGATTTTTTTATTTTTTTGAGGACAAATTCTTTATTTTCCTTTTCCATAATTTTTCTTTGATTTTTTATTTGGGTATGACATCGGAGCTGGTTTTGTTTGATTTTTTCACATATATCACACGTATTTGATTTACCCGATCTAACTTTTAATACATTGGAACTGCTAATTCGGTAGGTTTTCTTAAGCCAGTCAATGTATTATACAGTTAACTGTTTTAGTTGATATCTCTTTCTATGCACGTTTTTTTCCTTTTTCATCAAGTAGGACGCAAATTTATTAAAATTTTCCGTATTAAAATTATACTCCATGATGTTTTGTCTTCCTATGGTAGCAATTTATCACTTATGCATGCATATTATATTTTCTTCATCTTTTTTTTTTTTTTTTTGGACGAAATTTAGCTACAAAATTGGTTGTAGGCTATAACTTTACTCAATATCTTTTTATTGGAGGTGAATTTTGACAAATCTACTATAGGATTATATCTTCTTCTTATATCCTCAATGCTTACAAAATTTCTATAAAATTAAAAGTCAATAGCTATGTCATTAATAAATTCTTTAAATTGCAAGTTTCGGTAGTTTAAACTTATACATAAAATATAAGTTTATAGATCATATCGTAAATAATATCCAATTGACACAAAATTTGACATGTGTATTAAGAGCGTAAAGAATATGCACTTCAAAGGTTAGATTTTCAAAATATGTAATAATGTTTATTTTATTGAGTAAAGTTGTAGTCTTTGGTTACAACCAATTTTGTAACTAAATTTTATCCTTTTTTTTTTTTCCTTTTTTCTCTTGACCTTTTTATTTTTTCAGCATGTCGCCATCAGTGGTTGCAAGAACAGGACAAAATGCCCCCCCCCCCCCCCCATCCCCCCACAAAATATGGGAGATCGAAGCTGCAAAAGCACCATGGACTCTTGACAATACCCCTTTAGGAAATTATAGAAAGAGTGAGAGTTTAACAGTCGCTGCCCTTGATAATGTACACAGGAATGTGCTCTCGATGAGGTAGGAGCACTATACTAGCTAGTGTTTATAAAGATGTTGTGGTAAGCATTCTGTTGCCCCCCATGAAGTGTAGTTTGAACTTTGAAGGAATACAAATATTTTGTTTTGCCTTTTGTGTTTCAATATATATTCCACTAATTATGGCATGTCATATATATATGTGTGTGTGTAAAATTTTGGTTATATTACAAAGAAAGCCAAAAAAATAAATGGCAAGTTGTGATTGGAGAAATACAAAATAGAACACAAAAAAAGGTACATGTTGCTGATACCATATTTTGTTTGCCCTTAATTTGCATGTTGAACCCTGAAAAATCCAAAAATATTATTTTCTCCACATGGGGCTGCGAGAACATCCAGAATGACGTGGCGTAACCCGTTCAAGCATCGAAGCATTCGAAGTGCCTCTTTCAGCTAAAATGACCAAAGTGCCCCTAGTCAACCCTAGGCTTGACTGAAGGTCAAACGAGGTAAAAACCCTCACAAAACAATATTTTCCATATTTTTACATCAACATTGAGCTTCTCGAATATTTTTAACAACTTTGACCAAGTTTGACTCGAAGTCGATCCCGGGTGGGCTTAAAAACCTTAATTTTGATCCGCTTGTCAGAACGGGTTGAAACCAATGCCATTGTGAAGATTATCAAATTCTCATTCCAACAATTGTTCATGGGTCAAAATTGGAGTTAGAACGGTCAAGATGTCACGAAAATAGGGATACCACACTGATCGATGCACCGCTAACTTCCGAGAGCCATAACTTTTGATCTAACCATTGGATTTTCAAGTTCCATACCTTTTCTGAAACAGGAAGTCAAGATCTTTCCAAGGGTGCCAAGATCAACCCAATCAAGGACCTTTTGAAGGGCTGCCACCTCGAAATTTGTGCCGGGGTTATAAAAAACCCCATGCACCCTTCAGATGAAGGGAGACCATTTTTTTTGCTAAGTTTTGCTCTCTGCCTAGTTTTTCTACACGTTTTTACCCTCTTCCAAACACAACAAACACCCAAAAAACACATCAAATTTTCTTGATTCTTCTCTCTTCACCAAAAACACAAGGTATTGTTCTTATACCTAATCTTCTTTTCCTTGGTTTTACACTTTGGATTTGGGCTTTAGGGGTGTGGATGTAGTTTTTTTTAGCTACCATCCACACCCCTAACCTTCTAAATCTTTTTCTAGCTTTTTATCCTTTCCTTTTGCTTGAATAACATGATTTATTGCTTTCTTTAGCATGTTTCTTTCCTTATTTGTGTTTCTAGCTTAAATATCTTTTCTTTTATACCTTATGCCATGTTTCATGCTTAGATCTACATCCTTACATGCCTATATGTTTAGATCTACATGCTTTAGGCTTTATGCCATGTTTTCCTATGTTTTGTGCCTCTTTTGTTCTAGGTTGATGTTAGGGTTACGTGCTCACATGCTTGTATGATGTTGTTGGTTATGCCTTGCTTGGATCTATGTGTTTTATGTGTTTATTTCCATGCTATATGGTTAGATCCTTGTCTTCCATGCTTTTATGCTTACATCCACATGCTTAGATGTATGTTCACATGCCCACATGCATTTTTCCATGCTTATATGTGTAGATCGATGTGTTTACATGCTTAGATCAATGTTCTCTACATGTTTTATTCCATCATCTATGTGCTTGCGTGCTCTATGCCATGTTTGTGTGCCTAGACCTTGTTTGTCATGCCATGTGCTATTGTAGCCCTTTTGTTCCTTTTATCGCATTTTCTTATGTTTTTGCCTATTGGTTCGGACTTGATCTAAACCCTATGGTCTTTATCATCGTCCATACACTTTGGCCCATATCAAAGTGTTTGGATCATTCCTATTTGCATGTCTATGTTTGCGTGTTTCTATGCTTTATGCTTATGTTAGCCTCTCTAGTTCTAGGCTTTGCCATGCTTGATACCTTTAGCGGGTTTGTGGTTGTGTGGTTACATCCGACGCCCATGTGGCATTGTTTGGATGTAACCATTTGGGATGCATCACTATTATGCTAGTTGCTTCATGCCTACCTTTCCTCTTTTCCGCTCCGAGCAATGACATGCTTACCATGTTTGTTCGTGCCACCCGTTGGCCTTCTATGCATCTTTACACGCTTGCTCACATGTCCATGCATGAGCCTTGCTTGCTAGTGTGTCGTCCTTACTTCAACACAATGAAGTTATGGACATTCAATCCAAACTTACATTTGTCCCTCATAGACACCACCTTCTGTTTGCTTTCTTGCTTGTTTGCCTTCTTGCTTGTTTTCTTGCTTTCTTGTTTCTTTGCTTGCCATGTCTATCATGCTTATCTGCTTTATGCCTCTTTCATATGCTCTTGTCATCTTTTCCTTCTATTGCTTGTCTGCTGGTTTCTTGTCTCTGCCTTTGCATGTACACACACGGAGCGAGGACGCATGGAGTTAGGGCACAGTCCCCCAGGCACAAGCACAAAGGGCGAGGATGCGAGCATGTGGATATAAGCCAAGCAGTAATGTTCAGTAGTTTTAGGGGTTTAGCCTCTCCCATTTGGTTATATACTTTTTTAAATCCCCTTCCTTCCTCTCTCCTTTCTCTCTTAGATGAGTTGTATTAGATATATCATGCTGTGTACCATTCGTCCTCATCTCTAGAGTATGGTGACCCCTATTTACTTTCCTGCACCTATATTTTGAGCCATACTCTAGGGATGTAAGCATCTACTTTCCTGCTCTGTGTGCTAGCATTGTGCATGATGTATGTATATATATACCTGCTCACCCCGTTCTTATGTGATTGTCACAGTTTGTGTCACCTACGGCAAAGCGATGCCCAATTTCCATTGCGAAAGTAAGGTGACATCTCACCGGATTTTCGCTGTGGAAATCTAATACTTTGCTTGAATGTCTTAAGAAAGCATAGATTGGGACCACACCCATTCAAAAGCCAAACCTCAAAACCCCCCATGCATGCAAAGCCTCGAAAGTCAATGCCAAAATCATGTTTTTTACTGCCAATCTCCAAAAATTAAGGTTTTATCAAAACAAAGGACTGTCCTTGGACAGGCATTGTGGACCTTCCCCAAACGTAACAAAACTTTTGGACTCAAGAATCAAGATTTTTTTACCATCCACATTAGATTAGGAAAAATGCCCTTTTTCTTAGCCTAGGATTGGTAATAAAATCAACTAGAAATAGGTAACCAATCACACCTTAGAAAAAACCCAATGATTGGTGACGACTTCACTTACCTTTGGTAATTCCCTTAAAATTTGGCCAAGATTCCTGCCACACTACCAAAGGTAGACAAATACCTTCCTCCATCGAGAGAGAGAGAGAGCACTCGAAGCTCTGCATGAACCACACCAAGCAAACCACGCAAATCATCGAGAAGGGCCTCCAATGGGCCCTACGCACGCGAGAGCATCACCACAGCAGGTGGTCGAACGAAGGCCCACGACAGCGGTTTTCTGCTCCGATCGAGGCCAGGCATTAACACATGTGATTTTTATGTTCACAATTAATAAGGTAGGATTTAAATAACTTTTGAACTTTGTTTCTTTTGAAGGAAAATATATTCTGAAAAAAAAAAAAATTTTGAAATTTTTTTTTAGAAAATTGATTTGCTTTCAAGTGTTTAATTACAAACATATAAATGAGCTACAAATTATTTTTATTGTTTTAATTACATGCAAAATCATTATTATTTCTTAGTAATTTTAAATATGAACAAAATAATTCTTTCATAAAACATATCCCAAATGGAAAAAATATATTTTCTTTGTAGGGATTATTCACGATTATCAAATGGATCCCAAATTTAGACTCTACATCAAAGAAAGCAACAAGTTTGAGGTAAATAGTCATTTGAAAAGAAAAGAAATTGGGTATTGGTCCACAACAATCAATAGTCTTTTTGTAGAGTGAAAGGAGTTACCCTTGAAAGTTTTTTGTTGCTACAATTTTTATATGGTCAGGCTTGTTTCTGTTTATTTATATTTTTCACCATACCATACACCAAAAATTTAAATAAATAAAAGATAAAAATTTTCATTGAAACAAATGCAATGATAGCCTCTCTCTCTCTCTCTCTCATGGTGTGAATCTCATATTGTCCAATGTAGGACCATATACATGTAAAAGTTTCCCTAGTTTTTTGAGGTCCATACACTCTGATAAGATATGCTAGTGATGGATGGATTCCTTATACTAAGAATATGATAGTCTAAGGGTGATTGAAGTTGGGTAGAGAAGTGTAGTTTGAACTTTGAAGGGACTTATCATATTCTAATAGCTTAAACTTTTGGGACAATCGGTAATTTAAAATAGTATTAAGGAGGGCTATGCATATTGTTACAATTTCTAAGGCCAATTTGTTGAATTTAATTGATTAAATTAAGGTAGAATATCTAAGAAATAGTCCCGAAGTTTTGCCATATCTTATATAGACTTTTTATTCAAATAATAATATATAGGCTAAAATGTAAAGTGCACCCTCCTCTAACTTTACTTTTGTTCAATTGGAATCCTTTAATTTTTAGAGTTATTCAATTCAAGTCTTTTATCCAATTTTGTTTAAAAATTGCCATTAAGAAGGCAATTAACTAATGAATAAAAATTCTTAAAAATTGCTTTCCATTCTATTTATTTGTTTGCTCAAATATATATATATATATATAAAGAAACAATGTATTGTTCTCAATTTAATTTAAAATTCAAATTTTTATGAGTTTTAATCCATGTGTCTAACTTTTGTTTTAATATTAAAAAAAAAGAAAAACTAAAAGAAGGAATATAACTTGTGTTTAGGGTATATGTTGGTGATGTGGTGAAATAGATTGGTTTTTTGAATATTGGGGAGTTGTTAGCAAATGTGTCTCATACATTGGATACATACATTCTCATACCTTATGAGTTTCGTACACTGTGAATAAGAGATTATGCATATATTTGATGCATGAAATAATGATGGGTTTGACTATGAGCTAACTACTAAGAAACTATATAAGGCCATTCTGAGAGAGAAATTCAAAAAGATTTCGAGGAAAATTACAATTCTTAGGTTAGTCATAAAGGGAATATGCATGAAATTCCCAGATCTGTGAAATGCAAAAATAGAGAAAAAATATACGCCAAGAAAAAATAATCACACACAAAACAATATTTACATGGTTTGGCAATTTGCTTACGTCCACGAAGTTTTAGGAATTTCACTATTCTTAGGAAAAAATACAAGATGCGGCAATACAGTTTTCTCTCTACAAAACAACATAAAACCCTAATTTCCAAAACAACAGTTTTATATCCTATGCACATGATTCATAATGAGCTACAAAATTGACCAAAAACTTTTCCTGGGGGCGTTGCCCCTGGACTCCCAAGGAGACTTGTCCATGAGCGCTACAGCTTTAGCCTGTCGACCTAAGCCTTAGAAAATCTCTCATTAAAAAAAGTAACAAAATTATTTCAGATTAGGTCATAATCCAGATCAAACACAATTAGGCTCCATGAAGCCCAACAAGTCAGTCGTTACTTCATTTCACGAGCCACAACAAAATATGCCACACCACCAACCAATGTCATATTCACCATTTAATTCTAAATCACCCATGTTTTGACCCAGGCCCAGGATCCTCATAGAGACTCGACACCAGCACTATTCAGATCCCTCTTCTCCATAAACATCTCTAACGTACACCAAAACAAGACCACAGATCCAGTCCACAATCCAAAAGTTTTCAAATGCACTTCAACTACTTTCCCTCTAGAAAAACAAAGTAAAAGCCCATACTCAGAAGAAAAAAAAAAAGGAAAAAAAAAAAAAAAAGGCCATTGTTCTCATCGAATCAAGCCAAGACATAGGCTGACTTGATATCTAATGAAGAGAGACCCAAAATTTTTTATAGGAATTCTGTTTTTTAAACACAGCCTAATACTTCTTTAAAAACAATCTCCAGACTAGAACACAATTTAATTTCTTTTATCCAATCAAGCAAATTTAGCTTAAGTAACAGTTGCAACATTAGCTTGTTTACAAACAGATTTCACAATTCACATCCCATCTTTGAAATTTTTCTAAGCAAAATCCAGAGATCTTGTACGTCTGATTTTCTCTAAGTTCCCCCCCCCCCCACTTGTTTACTATTGTTTCTATCACTTTATCTCATCTAAAGAAGTAGTACACTCCCTCTCCCTTGTGTGTTTCTCAAAAAAAAGGAAAAAAAAAAAAAAAAAAAAAAAAAAAAAAAAAGTAACACTTGTTCACATACCAAATAGGAACCAAACATGTATTACAAGCTACTTGGATATACAAAATATCCAACAGAGGGAGGGGATTTGATTTGAGAGAATAAAAGGATGTTGGTCATGGAGGAAGAAATATGATTTGAGAGAATGAATTTTGATCGATTTGGGAGAAGGTTTGAACAACGTCATTTTTGGTTTTTGACCTATAGACCATATTCTTTTTGAGTCTCATTATTATTATTAGACAAATAGAATTCTTTTTTCGAGTACATCCGTAGCAAGAAATCCCGTATCTAAAGTTTTTGATCTATGTATCAATTTTTTGCTTATGTTGTTTCTTTTTTCTTCATTGGCATAACTCCAATCATTGTACAATTCATTATAGGAGATTTTTTGTATTGTAAACAAAGATATCTTTTTTTGTGTCATTTTCAGAAAAGTTGACAAACTTGGTGGATACGTGGAGGATATCCTTTCTTTTCCATCACTTTTACATGTATGAAAAAAAGATTGTGACATTTCATTTTTTACAGCATTTTGAAATCGGTCGTTTTTTATATATCAGAATGGATGATTCCATCGTTTAGAGTCGAAAAGAATAGTCACAAGAGGTTTTTCAAACAAGAATCTTTCTTTATCTTTTATTTCTTTAAATATTTCTAACTTCAAATTTTCTTGATTGCCATCTAGATAAGAAGTTTCATAAATGGGTCTATTTTTATAGCGTGTCTCTTTAAAGTGGAATTCATCCTTTGTTTTTTTCTTTTCCATTCATTTGGATCTCTTCCGTTTCATCCATTTTTATTTTGTCCAAGTCCTCGTTCTCTTCCGAAAAAAGAGAAAGAGAAGGATCTTCTTTGGTGGATTCCTCTTGTTCCTGATTAGTCCCCTTCGTTTCGGAATTGGTTTCTATTTCTACATCTGTTTCTTCCTCACTTTCTACCCTTTCTGAGGTTTCTTTTGGTTTCTTAGTAACAATGGGTGATGGTACTCTACCTAAATAGTACACACAAGTAATAAATAAGAGAATACTAAAGATTCGAGTCATAGAATTTCTCAATTCTGACACAAGGTACTTATTAGATCTAATAAGTACATTAAATCTAATAGAATTATTTTGCTGTATCCAGACTAATACCAATCCAACCCATTTCATGAATAAAATGTGACCAATTAACCAACCAACAAAACTACTTGTTACAAATAATATCTTGTTGTTGCATCGAAACATATAAATGTTGACTAATTTGACTAACATTGAACTTGGTAAAATGAAATGATTGAATAATTGAAAAATGAGATTATTCAAGAATACACATTGAATGCTAAGATTACACATTGAATTTTTGGTAGTAGATCTATAATCAAAAAAGTGTTTGTGATTGTTCCAGAAGAAATGAAAAAAAAGATATGGTAGAGCTAGGATAGTTATTGTATCCAGTTTTATTTATTTATTTATTTTTAAGTTGCTTTAAAAAAATAATAATAATAGGAGAAAATTAAGATATTCTATACTCTGCTTGACCTACGCTCGACTCTCGCTCGAGGGGGCTTGGCATTGGCAAGGTGCCAATATACACAATTAGCCTTCTCTGTTTGTCAAACAAACTATTGCATGCCCAGTGGTCTTGCTCTAGCACGCTCGAGCACGCCACTAAAATTTCCAATTTTAACTTTTATTTTTCTCCATTTCTCTACTTTCCAAAATACTATTATTTACGCATATTACAACCTGCACTTAATTGTATATACATTTATGTACAATACATGATTTCATTGGAAGTTTAATATGCCTAGATAGAAGATATTGAAATTCAATGAAACTATTTCTGGTAAAATTGATGGTATGATTCATGCTTTTTTTTTTTTTTTTTTTCCTTTTCTTCTAATCATCTGAAAAGTTTTGCGTATCAGATGATGAAATGGCTTGACATCATTGGAAGCTCAAATTCATCATGCTTGGTAATTCTACCAACTTTAAGATCTATAGAATCTGTTGAATATCGGTCATTGATGACCTGACCCTGACCCTGACCTCGACCACGACTTGGACTACGTCTACACGTTTCTTTTCTTTTTCTTCTTCTTTTTGAAACCGTCTACACGTTTCAAAAAGCTCTACAATGCATTCTAAAGTCTAAAACAAGAATCTACCAAACCTTGTCATTTGGAGCCGCTGCATGCAATTCTACTGAGAAAACTGTCAACAGTTTTTTTCCACCCAACTACTAACATGTTCTGGATTCAAGTTCCTCCTAAATAATTTTTTGTTTCTTGCTTCGAATTGAAATCCAGATTCACTGCTAGTCTGCTATTAAGGATAGGCATCATATCTCCTAAATTCGAAGGGTAGGTATTAGAATAAAGTTTTGTAAAATTAATTTTCAGTTCAAATTTAATAAACTAAAAACCCATATTATGTTAAATGATATTGAGTTCCATACAACTTTAGTCCAGGGGTATAAGTAAAGTAATTAATCCTAATTTTGCTTTTTATTTTTATTTATGGTTAATCCTAATTTTACTTGAGTGTTACCAAAGTAATTAATTGCAATTATATTTGTAATGCAAGTATGCAATTCTAGGTTTAACAAAGGTAAGGACACAATAAAAATTCACAAAAATCTTTTAATGGCCTATATGTGAGGTGGTAAGCTAATTTAATAGTGTTGCAAAATTGTTGTTGTGAAGTCAAAAATGACTCTTCTAGGTTAGTCTAGAATTCATTCTATAAAAAAAAATATATAAATAAAGGTCAGTCTAGAATAAGAATACCCACAATAAGTCTATAAGAATGTCAAGCCACAGTAGTTTATTGCTTTCTCTCTTGTACGAATCTTGTTAAAAAAATTTAAAAATAGTTAGGGGGTAATTGATGTGATTTCCTTACCTGAACATTATCATAAAAGTATCTTAACAACTCTCGGGCTAGACCCCTTAATGTGTAATGTATATGCAATTTCTACTTTGCATAAACAATACAATATTCCAAATTTTCTTACACGTTATAGGTCTGGTCCAAAAAGCATAAAGTAAATCAAAAAGGTGTTATGCTTACCAATTTCTTTTAAATAAATTAAAAAAGAAAAGAATAATAAAAAATAAAAATTAAAAACTCAAAAGGTGACGCTTTTTTTTTTGTTTTTTGGTTGTTGCTTGAAACCAAAATTGAATACCAATGTTAAACAGGTCCGGTTAACGGGTGTTTTTCGGGCATTTGTTAATAAATTATTTTAAGAAAGTTTTTATACTACTTTCATAGGAAATAAAAAATAAAAAATAAAAATAACTGACATTAATATTTTTTTTTTCTTTTTTCATAAAAAGTTTTTTTAAAAATATTTCATAAAATAATGTCCTTAGAACATCTTCTTCTTCTTCATTTTTTCTTTTCCCCTTTTTTTTATAGGAATTCCACTTACTAAACAAATTATGTCCATGTACGCAATGAAGTGTGAAGACTCCTATAAGGTTGAATTTGATCAACTATTCTGTTGGCTTTATTCCGTGCCAAATTTGCTTGTATTTAGCATTTAGTAACCATGTATTTAGGTGGGATTCATGTAAGGGGAATGTGTGAGAGAGTGTGAAGAATTGCTCAAGATTGTGCAGTGAAGCAGGGACTCGCAACTAGATTGGTCCCTTCTTAACTGCTTCCCAAAGCACCAAATAGCATTCTCACATATATGGGTATGATGAGAAAAGGATTTGGGTAAAAACCTCTCAAGGATGTAACAATGGAGATGATGAGAGTAGAGGAATCTACACCGAGGAGTTTATAATCATTTTTCGCACATACATTGTTTGATATAAAGCTTGAATTGGTATTTTGTATTTTGGGGGTCTAAACGTTCATAGTGTTTTCAACGCTATTTGAACTTTCAATTAGTATCAAAGCGGGTGCGCTTGCTATGGTTTAAATACCTAAGTGTGATCCTTGACCCCTTGTGTTATTTGTCATGGATTGTGCTTTGTATGTCTCTTTGTATGATTTGGTTAATGATGAGTTTAACATGCCACGTGTTTGTGAAAATGCCTCTATGAGTGATAATCCTCATGATTGTGATGCTATGTTACATGAATCTTTGGATGTTGTTGATATTCCTAACATCAAACCCTTGAAGAAAAATGCTAAGAAGTTTCAAAAGAATTTGAGCAAGTTATTTTGTGAAAATGATGATTTGATTGTTAAGCTCAATGAATCCAACAAATTGGATGAGAAATATAAGAAACTTGTTCAAAATTCTCTTGAAAAGCTGAAAGAGTTTGAATGTTTGAATATGGACTTGGATGCTAAACTTGTTTTGTCTAACAAACTTGTTGATGAGCTAAAATGTGAAAATGAATCTCTTAAGATGTATGCCAAGTGTTTGATTGCTAAACCTATTGATAAAAAGGATGAAAATATTTGTTGCAATCATGTTGTGATACTCGATTTTGTGCCTATTATGTGTTCTACCTCAAAGGACAAATCGGTGTACATTCCTCCACATAAAAGAAACCAAAAGGTGGAGAGAAAGGCTCTTAAGTCAAAGCCTTCGTTTAGGTCTCAACTTAAGGTTTTGGATGGATCTAAGTTTGTTCCAACTTGCCACCATTGTGGTGTGATTGTTCATATAAGGTCTCAATGTTATAAGTTGAAGAGAGGACAAAACCATGTTGCTAGATCCCTTCCCAAAATGCCTAGTGGACCTAAACATATTGTGTGTCACCATTGTGGTGCTTTTGGTCATCTAAGATCTCATTGCTCTAAGTTTCATGCTCTTAAAAGAATCGAAAGAAAAGAGAAACTTGAGCTTCTTGGAAATTGTGCTAAAAAGGGTAAACCGGATTTGAGTGAAAATAGCATGTTGTTGAAGAAAATGTTTAATGCTCTTAACTCCTTAACTATGTGCATCTCCGGTTCTCATTCTTCCAACCCTCGTCTCACTTCTTTTGAGACACTCATTCCAAACAATCATTCCGTTTGGATGAGGAAGGGTTCCTATGGTTTAGCGTTCGCTCTTTTGGTCCTTGATCTAATTCTTTCGATCTTTGTAGGACCTTTCCTACATTAGATGCTATATCTTCATGTATTTGTTCATCTTGCATTTATTTGTATGCATTGTTTTTGTTTTGATCTTACCTTTTTGTTTTAGTTTTGTGTGAGTAAGAATCCAAGACCACATAAAAAGTAAAAAATTCAAAAAGTTTGATCGTATATGTTTGAGCACATATCACATGTGAGTTTTGCCTTGTATCTTCATACAAATGACTTTATGCATTTAAGAGCTTAGCTTGCTCTTTATGCACTTATATTTTTGTGAGAAAAATCTTGACATCTTTGTGTGATTGTTGTAAATCGATCTTCAAGCTTGTTATGAATAATTAGTTAATAGTCATGTTGGTTTTGATACATGCGTAGACTTGTGCCTATATATCTTCCCACACTTTTATATTTTTTTTCTTAAAAAGCTCAACAAATGTAAATCTCAAAATGAAAAGAGATAATAAACTGCAAAAGCCGTCGCACATATTAGTATTTGACTAGGAAAAAGGGAAAACGACTTTTATGAAAATATATGGTGCCCAAAAGCCAAAGGCTTGCTCATCAAATTGAAATATCAAAAATTTCAGGCATCGATCTCAAAATAAGATATATTTATTCAAAATGATCAAATGTTATGAATTGTAAAGAAGCCAAATGAAAAACTTCAAAGTTGTGTAATCATTTTCTTGTGGGAGGTCATATATGTTCATTTCTATAATTGAGATAGACCACTTGTCTTAGTACTAGTTGTGTATGACTTGATTGAATTAATCATTGAAGCTTTACTCTAGACTAAGGACTATTCCACATTTGATACACACACATAACACACATGCCTAATGTTAAATGAATGCCTTATTCATTTATTCGATTGTACTTGTTTAAATGTAATATGTGTGTGCTCAACTTTATATGGATCAATCCAAAAAGATTTTTGATCATTTTATATATTTTTGGAAGTGATTTTTATCACTCTTTGTGTTCATGTTTAGTGCTTACTTTGTTTTTCATTGATTAAACATGTTCTATATTGAAAAACAAGTGTCAGAATTTTTGGCTACTCATTCTGGCTACTTGCGCGAGTAGCGAGCAAGCTGCCAGTTTTGGCTACTCGTTTTGGCGACCTGCCCAGCCGCGAGCCCAGTCGCGAGTTCAAGCAAAATGGTTTTGCAGCTCACTAGCGACTCGTTCGCGACTCGCCCAAACGCCAAACGCCCGGAAACAGCTTTTTAAAGGGCTTTTCGTGGGTTACCTGTTTTAAACCTCTCCCATCCTCTCTTAAACCCCTCTCTCACTATTTTTACATCAAAACCCAATCATTTTGAATGGTTTTTCATTTTATTAACATCTCTAAGGTAATTTTAAACTCTTTTCTTTGATTTGGATCCTTAGATTATGTTTTGGTGAGTTTTGTGCTCTTGGTTGGGATTTTCATCATAGGGGTTGGGAAAACTTATTTTTTGGTCAAATTTTTGTATTGGATTGATTTCTTTTGTTGATTTGCTCTGGATGTTGGCCCCTTATGGCAAAAAGATCATGTATTAAGGGTAGATTTCATAATGTTCATGCATTGTTGCACATTTTCTTGCTTGTTTGGACTCCGATGAGTACCAAACTTTGGGGTTTCTCATGTTTCCTCATTAGGAACATGTTTGGTTCATTGGTTATGTATTTAACACACCTTGCCCTACATGTGCATTTTCCATGCATTGGTCATGCATTGCACATAGCCACCTCTTAGACACACCTTTGCTACCCTTGCCATGAATTGGTCCATACCTTGTTTCTTCATCCTAGCATGTCATGTTTACTTTATGCTTGTAGCATTTCGTTTTGTCGTAGGTTTGAGCTTCATTTTCTCATTCATCTTGCACCCCTCATGCATTATTATCATTGTTCATACCTTCATCTCTTGCCCTCGTTTCTTCTTGACCTTTTGTCTATTTCTAACAAAAATGGGGAGAGTATACTCTAGAGAGTATATCGGAAAGTTTTTATCATTTCTATATGACCCTTGTGCACATTCTTAGGGGGAGAAATTCTATTTCTCGTGCACATTTGTAGGGGAAGAGATATTCCATAGGGGAGATGCATATATCAAGAGAAAGAAAAACATTGAGCTAATAAGAAAACTTTGTTTTGGTGTTTGGTGTATAATCAAGTTGCTCACATGTTTCACATCATGTTTACTTGATCGATTTTTACTTGTTACATTATACTTGTCTTTTTATTACTTGCTTTACCTTGAGGGTCTAATGTGTTTTGTGCAAGTGTTTCAGGTTACAAGTATATATGTTCTAAGTTCATCACAGATCCTATAATTCATGATAGGGCGAGTGATATGATAAGGGAAGTACTTTATAGTTTGTGCCTATTGCTTTTGTAAGCTTTTATGGCCTGTTTGGAAGTTTAGAGAGGGAGGAGAGTAAAGGGGAGTAGAGGGGAATGATTCCCCTCCACCTTGTTTGGATGTTTTTAAAATTAGTAAGGGAGAAGAGAGTAATTAGCCCTTCTCCTTATTTGGATGTTTTAAAAATTAGGATGGAGAGGAGAGGAAATGATTAAAATAGACAAATTTACCTCTATTTGAAAATAGACTTGCAACATTGGTCTATGATTAATTTAGGAAGGATAAATTAGGGAATTTACTTAAACAATAATTTATCTACTCTACTCTCCCTCCAAATCTCTCAAATTTTGGAGAATTAAAAATGAGGGGTTAGAGGGAGTTGAAACCCCTTCAAACCCCCCCAAACCCCTCCCCCTCCCCCTCCTTCCTTAAAAAACTTCCAAACAAGGTAATTGGATTACTCTCCCTCCATTTACTCTACTCCCCCTCCTTTTTTAAACATCCAAACAAGCCATTAAGGTTTATGTACCCATGCTTTGTAGCTTTAGTACTTGCTGCTAAATGTCATGCATTTTCTTTATGTACATCACTCTTGTGCCCTTTGTTGGATTTTATATCCTTAATTCAATTTCCTAGTATTGTTGCATTGGTTGAGTGTTGGACATGCAAATGATACTTTGCATTTGAGCTTATTAGCTTGCATGTTTGGATGTTCATTCTATGTGTGAATGAGCATTGTGATAACTTTTTATAGTGATTGTTTATTTTTGGTCAAGTCTTGGTTTATTACTTGTTTCCATTATGCTTGATCACATTGTGCTTGCTCCATATGCATTGTGTTGTTGTGTTTCAAGAGATACTTGTTCTTATGGTTCAAGAGTTTCACAGATTCCAGAGTTAGGTGTGAGTGAGTTTCGATCAACTGTTCCTAACTCACACGTTAAGTCTAGAGTTTGTTGTAGAGTTTTGTCACATAATAGCCAAAGGGGGAGATTGTAAGGTTGAATTTAATCATCCATTGTATTGACTTTATTCCGTGCCAAATTTGCTTGTAATTTAGCAATTAGTAACCCTGTATTTAAGTGGGAATCATGTAAGGGTAGTGAGTGAGAGAGTGTGAAGAAATGCTCAAGTTTGTGCAAGATGCAGGAATTCACAGCTGGGATTCACGGGTGACTCACGATTGGCAAGCCACCAAATGCAAAACATGAGTGAAGCATGCGAGAAGATGAACAGTTGCGCTAGCTGGAGCACTGCAAGACAAAAAGTCTAGCCTGACCATTCTATTATCTCGCAGCTTGAACTCGTGACTCAGTCAAGTTGCGAGGCCAAGCCGCCAGACCACCCTGTTTGGGAAAAACTGACTCTTCACATTCCCTTCTCATCCAAGTATAAATACCCCTTAAACCCACGAATTATAGAGAGCTTCCAGAGAGAATTTTGAGAGAGAAACCCTAGAGAAAAATAAGATTGATTCATCCACAATCTTCACATAGAGACTCTTCAAATTCTTCTACTCTTATCCTCTCCATTGTTACATCCTTGAGAGGTTCTTACCCAAATCCTTTTCTCACCATACTCATATCTGTGAGAAGGCTATTTAGTGCTTTGGGAAGCAGTTAAGAAGGGACTAATGGTTATCAGTTGATGCTATGGGTTATAGCGAAATCCGGTAAGCTAGAAAAGACAAAGGTTCAACGTAACCTTGTTGGAGCAAGAAGCTTGGAGGGCTTAGGTACCTAGGTAGATTAGGCTTGGAGGGTCTATTACTGTTCATGTATCCCAACTTCATTTTCTAGTAGATTATTGACCGCTTGGAGGGCGGTGGAGAGGTTTTACGCCGAGGACTTTGGTTTCCTCTTCGATAACACATCGCTATGTTGTCCTTGTGTTTGTATCTCTCTTCCCTTAATCTTTTCCATTTAATTTCTACTGTGGATGTGATTTTATTTAGTTTAGATTGTTTATCAATTCTTGTATAAGCTTATAATCATTTTTTGCACTTACATTGTTTGATATAAAGCTTGAATTGGTATTTTGTATTTTGGGGGTCTAAATGTTCATAGTGTTTTTAACGCTATTTGAACTTTCACTATGGGTTATAGCGGAATCCGGTAAGGTAAAGAAGACAAGGGTTCGGTGCAACCTCGTTGAAGCATGAAGCTTGGAGGGCTTAGGTACACTAAGTAGATTAGGCTTTGAGGGTCTTCTGCTGTTCATGTATCCCAACTTCATTCTTTAGTGGATTAGTGACCGCTTGGAAGGCGGCAGAGAGGTTTTACGCCGAGGGCTTCGATTTCCTCTTTGATAACACATCGTTGTGTTGTCCTTGTGTTTGCATCTCTCTTCCTTTAATCTTTACCATTTAATTTCTACTGTGGATGTGATTTTATTTGATTTAGACTGTTTATCAATTCTAGTATAAGCTTATATTCATTTTTCGCACATACATTGTTTGATATTAAGCTTGAATTGGTAATTTGTAAATTGGGGGTCTAAACATTCATAGTGTTTTATACACTATTTGAACATTCAATTGGTATCAGAGTGGGTGCACTCTTTGTGGTTTAAACACTTTAATGCAATTCTTGACCCCTTATTGAGATGGACTGTTAGGACATATATGTTTTCACTTGTTAAGAACATATGTCACTTTTTTTTTATGTAAATTGGCTAATCCTTTGACAAAACGCACTCTACTTGTAATTGGGTAGTTCTAGGTGTTTTTAATACTTCAAGAAACAAGATTTCAAGGTCAAGTGTTGAAGTCATCAAGTCTGTCCAAGAAAAAGCAAGCTGAAGTGCAATTTCATTAAAGCTCGACACCTGCTCGATAACTACCTTGACACCTGCTATCTGTCGAGATTTAAAATTTCAGATTTTCTAATTTGATTTTCTTGGGATCCGTGAATATGCTTTTGGGCCTTCTTTTCTTCTAACCCTAAACATACAAAAGGATTGTTTTAAGAGTCGTCAAATTGTACACAAGTTGCAAAAGCATTGAGCAATCTTTGTTCAAGCAAATTGTGATCAAAAGATGAAGTTCTTGACCTAGTTCGTCTTCTCTGAAGAAGTTGCTATGTATTTGCACCAAAGGGTTTTGTAACCAAGTATCTTCCTGTTATTCATCATATAGGATGAACTGAAGAACTTTGCAGCCAACCTCTTCTCCTTAAGTTGGTGTTTAGAAGTCGCGTACTGGGATCTGCGCATTGGTTAGTCACGTACTTAGGAGCCGTGCATCAAAGGTGGGAACTATCGCTACAGATCAAGTCCAATTGGGTATTGGGGTAAGGGTTTAACTGTAGGTTGGTAAGGTACTTGGGATTCCTTTACTTGTAACCGCTTGATTTGATAATAGTGGAGTTTCGGGAGTGGTGACCTGAAAATCACCCGGTAGGGTTTTTGCCGTCAGGGTTTTTCCCATTTGTAAACAAATCACCGTGTCATTTAATTTCCGTTGCATATTTAGTTTTTGGTGATTTGTTTGTGCTTCCACGAAATTGCATGATTAATTGATTAATTAACAACTTGGCTAATTAATTAATTAGATTTAATCACAAGGGGTTATTCAGATTGTGGCCTATCAAGTGGTATCAGAGCAGGCACACTCTGATTAGGTTTAATCTTTGCTGTGTTGATCCATTGACCCCTGTTGTCATGGCTATAACTGGCTTGAAAAGATCCTTGTTTTCAAATACATCTTGGTTTTCTAATCACTGTTTGTTTGAGTGTCTCAGAAAATACAAGTCTAAAAGTTATTTGAATTCCTTTATAATGACTATTGGAAAGGATCTCAGTTTGGCTAAGAAGAAACTAAACTGTCTCTGAATAAAAATGTGCAAAGGAGTTCGTCTGAGAAGAGTAAAAGTTAAAGGCTTAGCTCGTCAAAGGCAATTGAGTGAAAGAACCATTCCCTCTGATTTGTCATCCAAGCACGAAGTGTGTTTCATGATGAAGTCTGCTTTCAAAGTAATGGATACATGTCTATGGTATCTTGACAGTGGTTGCTCAAGACACATGACTGGAGACCGATCTCTCTTCAAGATCTTTGAGCCTAAAAAGGGTGGTAATGTGACTTTTGGTGATGGAAGCAAGTCACAAATTAAAGGGAAAAGAATCATATCTCTACCAGGACTGCCAGACATTGCAAATGTTCTTTATGTAGAAGGTCTAAGGGTGAACCTATTGAGCATAAGTCAGATATGTGATCAAGACTTCATGGTGCTATTCTCAAAGGGAAACTGTCTTGTCATGATGAGTCTGGAAAGGAGCTCATTAGTGGGGTTCGCACTCTGGACAACTGCTATGGATTGGTTCCTGATGCCGACATAGTGTGCAATAGCATTCGTTTGCCTAATGAAGATCTTTGGCATCAACGAATGGGACATGCTAGTTACAAGCATCTATCCATTGTATCTAAGCATGAATCAGTCTTGGGGATACCAAAGCTTAGCAGAATGAACAATGTGGTATGTGGACTATGTCAGCTTGGGAAACAGACGAAAGCTAAGCATCCGGGCACTCAGACTTCAGCGACCTCCAGACCATTGGAGCTTTTGCATTTAGATCTTATGGGTCCAAACAAAACCGAGTCTCTTGGGGGTAAGAGATACATCATGGTTGTGGTAGACGACTTCACTAGATACACTTGGGTCATCTTACTCCGATCCAAGTCTGATGCTCCTGAGCACATTGAGGCTTTGTGTACAAGACTGCAGAATGAAAAGAGCTTAAAGATTGATCGAATTTGAAGTGACCATGGTAAAGAATTCGAGAACTCATACATGGAGTCTTTTTGCATAAGATCAGGTATATCTCAAGAGTTCTCTACTCTTATTACACCTCAGCAGAATGGTGTGGTAGAAAGAAAGAATAGGGTTATTCAAGAGATGGCCAGAGCCATGTTGCATAACAAAGATGTGGCTCGAAACTTATGGGGAGAAGCCGTAAACACTGCCTGTCATACGGTTAATAGGGTGTACTTCAGACCTGGTACCAAAAAGACTCACTATGAGTTATGGAAAGGAAGAAAGCCAAATGTGAAGTATTTCAGGATATTTGGAAGCACTTGCTTCATCCTTAAGGATAGAGAGAATGTGGGAAAGTTTGACTCTCGAAGCGATGAAGGCATATTTCTGGGATACTCGTCCACAAGCAAGGCTTATCGGGTATACAACAAGAGAACTCTGAAGGTAATGGAAACAGTAAATGTGGTCATTGATGAGTCATCAGATTCCTGTTCTGAGAAAGGCATTGAGGAACTCTCTAAAGAAATTCTCCCTATTGAGCCTAGGGAAGTTCAAGATATTGCTGAACCAGAACCTATGTCCCCAAGTACTCCTAGTATTGTGGAAGACTCTACAGATGCTCCTACTTCACCAGATTCTGAGTCTCATGAAGAAAAAGGACCATCCTCTATAATCAAATTAAATCATCCTCCTGAAGATATTGTGGGAAACATGAATGAACTCAAACTAAGGAAACGTATAGTCGATAAATGTGTTGCTAATTTTGTGTCTTATTCTTGTTATTTGTCACAAGTTGAACCCAAGAAAGTTGAAGAAGCACTACAAGATGAAAGTTGGGTCGAAGCAATGCATGATGAACCACTTCAGTTTCAGAGGAATGATATTTGGACTCTAGTACCTAAACCAGAAGGTGAGCACATCATCGGTACAAAGTGGATATTCCGCAACAAGACTGATGAAGAAGGCAATGTGATTCGCAACAAGGCTCGACTTGTGGCTCAAGGATACTCGCAAATGGAAGGAGTAGACTATGATGAAACATTTGCCCTAGTTGCCCGAATTGAGTCAATCAGAATTCTGCTTGCCCTAGCATGTTAGCTGAATTTCAAACTCTATCAAATGGATGTAAAGACTGCCTTCTTGAATGGGTTACTCAAAAAGGATGTCTATATGGCTCAACCAAAAGGGTTCATTGATCCACACTTTCCGGATCATGTGTTGTACCTTAAAAAGGCACTTTATGGGTTGAAGCAAGCTCCTAGAGCCTGGTATGATAGACTCACACAATATCTTATGTCACATGGGTTCACAAGAGGAAAGGCTGATCAAACTCTCTTCATCAAAAAGTAAGATGGTGAGTTGATGGTTGCTCAAGTCTATGTTGATGATATCATCTTTGGGTCGACTAAGGATAAACTTGCTCATGGCTTCTCAAAACTCATGCAAGCCGAGTTTGAGATGAGCATGATTGGAGAGCTGACTCACTTCCTAGGATTGCAGATTCGTCAACAAGATTCAGGTATATTCCTTTCTCAATCTAAATATGCTAAGAATCTTGTGAAAAAGTTTGGTTTGGAATATGCTAGTTCTGTTAGAACCCCTATGAGCCCAAATGTTAAACTCACTGTAGACTTGTTAGGTAAGAGTGTTGATCCCTCTCTTTATAGAAGTATGATAGATAGTCTTCTTTACCTTACTGCTAGTAGACCTGACATTAGTTACAGTGTTGGAGTGTGTGCTAGATATCAGGCTAATCCCAAGGAATCCCACATGACTGCTTTAAAAAGAATTATAAAGTACGTCAAAACCACTGCTGAGTTCAGTGTGTGGTATAGCAAGGACACTAATGGTGTCTTAGCTGGGTACTCTGATGCTGATTGGGCTGGTAATGCTGATGACAGAAAGAGTACCTCGGGGGGTTGTTTTTATGTGGGTAACAATCTTGTCTCTTGGATGAGCAAAAAGCAGAATTCCATCTCCTTATCCATTGCAGAAGCTGAATACATCGCTGCTGGTAGCTGCTGCACCCAACTCCTCTGGATGCAAAAACTCCTTCATGATTATGGTATTTGTCAATAGCATCTCACTATTTACTGTGACAATACTAGTGCCATAAATATCTCTAAGAACCCGGTTCAGCATTCTCGAACCAAACACATAGAGATTCGACATCACTTCATTAGGGAGCTTGTCAAAGATGGTACTCTCACTCTTGAGTTTATCCATACTGATGATCAGAAGGCTGACTTGTTCACCAAACCTCTTGACAGCAAACGTTTTGAATTCCTTCGTCAAAACATTGGTGTCATCTCCATGGATTGATCTCCTTCTCTTGTCCCTCTTCCTCATGCATTTGCATCTAGTTTTATGCTTTGCTTTATTTAACATGTTTTGTGTGTTTAATTTCAGTTTTGTTTATTTTGTTTTTAATATAAAAATAAAAAAAAATTGAAAAATCAGAAAAATACAAAAAACAGTGTGTGTTATGTGTACTTTGGTACTTGTGTACCTTGGATGGCCATTGAAACAAAGTTTCTAAACTTTGTATCTCTTGTAGCTTAGATGAGCATCTCTATGCACAACTAAGCAAGTGAGCTTTGTGGCTCTTGTTTGTGATGAGTAAGATTAAGTTGTCTCTTAAAGCTTAACACTCATATCACTCTTTTTGACGGGTAGGAGTAGAAAATTCTAAGAGAAAGGCATAAATAACCATCTCACCACTGTTGCCCGCCAATCATAATATGACACCTGTATGCTTCGGCATAGCAAAAGTGCGGTGTCAAAAACATTCGTATGCTTCGGCATAGCAAAAGTGCGATATCAAATGCTTAACATCTTGGGTATTTCTTTTCTCTCTTTTATATGCCCATGTATGATATGCTAAAATAAAAGAAAATATGCAAAGAAAATAAAAAGAAAAAAGATCAAAAATGCTTTAAATATGGTTGCAAACGTGTATTCTAGGAGATGTGGGAGTTATAAGATGTACCTCGAAGGTGATAGTCCCCATCAAACAGTTATGATTATGTGTGAGTTAAAGTTATTTTCTCATATCTAAGATCATCATAACATGTATACACATATGCAATCTTATGATGTTTTTTCACACACAACACGCAATATTCTTTGCTACTCTTGATACATGTGCAGGTACAATGTGATTTGGCCATCACAAAGGTTTTACATGTGCTAATGTATGCTCACTAAACTGTCTTAACTTGTTTTTGAAAAATAAAATTGGTTAGACTTGTTTAGTGTGTGTGTGTGTTTTTGAGGATCCATGTGCTAAATTTCTTGATTGAGAGATTATTTTGAGAGCTTAAAATGTTGATTAGATCTTTGGTTGAGGTGTAAGTTGGATTGCATTCATGTCTGTGTTTTTCTCTTCTCGAAAAACTGCTTTTAACTGCTGGCTCGACACCTCCTCAACACCTCTTTGATACCTAGTCATCTGTCGAGCTTCTCAAGCCTTTTCTTATCGCAATCTCGACACCTGTCTCGACACCTGGTGGATCGATCGAGAAAGTTTCTGTCTCCTCGACACCTTGTCGATCGATTGAGATTCTGTTCTTTGAAATTGGTCTTGCACCTCGATACCTCTCGATACCTCCAACTGTCGAAGGCTAAATCCTCGACACCTTACTCGACAGCTTACTCGATACCTCTCGACACCTCAGCTGTCGAGATTTACTGAGGTGTCTATATAAGGATCTGTTGCGATTTTTCTCTCATTCTCTCAATCTCTCTCGATCTGTCCGAAGGCTTTTCATCTCCCAACCACCTTTCTCTCACTCAAATCTTCAAACCCTCTTCATTTTCGATCTTCCCTTGGTTTCAATCACTTGGTATGTTCATTTTTCCCTTCCTTTTTCATGCATTGCATGTTTTGAAACCTAGTTTTTGGGATTTTTTGAAATTTTTGGGGTTTTTCAAAATTGATGAGTTTTTCTCAAAATTTTGGGTTGGGTTTTCACTTAAATGCTTTCAAAATGTCATACATTGCATTCCATGTGCATTAGAATGATATTTACATGCATTTAGATGTGTACTCTATGCTGTGTGCTGGTAGGATTGGATTGGGCTGAGCCCATGATGCCTTTTGAGTTGCATGTCACATGCTCATGCATTCCCATGCATACGTACTTTTTATTCAATATATTTTATCTATTTAAACTGCGTTGGGACTTTTCTTATTGTCTCCCTCTCTATCTCTTTCTCATTCTTTTACGTTAGTAGTGTCTATGGCACCCAAACGTAAATCCACTCCTGCTCGGAACCCTCTGCGTTCTGAAACTTCCTCTGCTTCTGATTCTTCTCCTCTTAACCTTCGGTTCTGTGATGGAGATGCCCACAAGGCATTTTCGGAGAACTTTTCTCGACGAGGTGTTCATTCGGAACACCAAGTCATTCTGGCAGACTTCGCCGATACTGACCTTCCCTCTGTCATTCACAGTAGGGGATGGGAGTCACTGTGTGACGTCCCGGTCACTTGCCCTCTCGTGCTGATTCAAGAGTTTTACTCCAACATGCACGGGATAAATCGTTCAGTACCTCTCTTTTTCACTCGCGTTCGAGGTACGCGCATTCCTGTCACACCGCAGCTAGTTGCGGATGTGCTTAGGGTACCTAGGATAGATTTTCCTAACTACCCTTCCTGTGAGCGTCTGAGGACTGTGTCCAAAGATGAGCTCATTTCTGCCTTTTGTCAGCGCTCAGCTGATTGGGGAAAACATCAGTACACATCATGTAGGCCTTTGCTAAAGGTCCTAGATTTCTTAACATGGCGATGACTTTTGTACTCCATCCACTTTCTCACTACAACTCCATCACAAAGCCTCGTGCTCGATTTTTGTTATCTCTTTTAAAGCATCTTACTATAGATTTTCCTTCTCACTTTATTCTTTCTATTATAGATGTTCATCTTGATTCGGCGTCCCGTGATAAGCTCATTTTTCCTTCCACTATCACGAGGATCTTACGCCATTTCTCTATTCCCTTTCCTGTGTCCGACCACTTCACACACATATGTGCCAAAGATGCCGCTACTATAAAACGTAGTGAGGCGCAGTTTAGGTCGTAACAGACGGATTCCACTCCTCCCTCCCGTTCGGCTCCATCCAGATCAACTCCATCTACATCGACTCCTTCTTCCTCTACGGGCGATGTATCTCTAGGAGACATTATGGCGTAGCTGCAGCGCATGGACACTCGCCTTGATACACTCTCTGCTGAGTTGTATCAGGTGAATGTTTGTGTTGGTCGTATTGCACGACGGCAGGCGACCATGGGTAGTTTTGCTCCAGAGGCTACTCCTTCACCACCTACTCCAGTAGCTTTAGATTCTGAGGATGAGGATGATGAGGATGATGATGATGATGATGGAGATGCTAGCTTTACTGATGAGATGTCTACATGACACTCTACCCTTTGTCACTCGTGACAAAAAGGGGGAGTAGTTTTGGGTTATGAGAGTAGTCATCTTAGGGTAAGAGTTAGTATAGGACATTTTGATAGGGGGAGTGTTGATATTTTGAGGGATGTAGTGAGGTTTGATGTATCTTTTCTTTTCTATTCTTTATAGATACATTGATCTTGTATATGAGGTCCTTTGACCATTTTTACATACATTGTACTTATACTTCTTTATATATGTGGATGTATGTTTCTTTCACCTCTCTCTTCATGTGTTGTTTCTTCTCTATCTTTATACACATGTTCTTTATACTTGTATGCAATCTATTATTTCTATTTCACACAAGATGCCTTGATGAGTTTTGTTTAAAGTGTTTCAGAAATACAGGTTGTCAAAGTCTACTTGTCATAAACTCTCTTCTTGTAAAGTTTTTCAAGAGTTTGTGTTAGGATAGATTTTATTGTATCAACAAGTGAATATGAGTTGAGTGATTTATGACTTCTCTCGTATGTTCATTTGTTTGTTGTGGTTTTGTCACGGATTGCCAAAGGGGGAGATTGTTAGGACATATATGTTTTCACTTGTTAAGAACATATGTCACTTTTTTTTATGTAAATTGGCTAATCCTTTGACAAAACGCACTCTACTTGTAATTGGGTAGTTCTAGGTGTTTTTAATATTTCAAGAAACAAGGTTTCAAGGTCAAGTGTTGAAGTCGTCAAGTCTGTCCAAGAAAAAGCAAGCTGAAGTGCAATTTCATTAAAGCTCGACACCTGCTCGATAGCTACCTCGACACTTGCTATCTGTCGAGATTTAAAATTTCAGATTTTCTAATCAGATTTTCTTGGGATCCGTGAATATGCTTTTGGGCCTTTTTTTCTTCTAACCCTAAACATATAAAAGGATTGTTTTAAGAGTCGTCAAATTGTACACAAGTTGCAAAAGCATTGAGCAATCTCTGTTCAAGCAAATTGTGATCAAAAGACGAAGTTCTTGACCTAGTTCATCTTCGAAGTTGCTGTGTATTTGCACCAAAGAGTTTTGTAACCAAGCATCTTCCTGTTATTCATCATATAGGAAGAACTGAAGAACTTTGCAGCCAACCTCTTCTCCTTAAGTTGGTGTTTAGAAGTTGCATACTGGGATCCGCGCATTGGTTAGTCACGTACTTAGGAGCCGTGCATCAAAGGTGGGAATTGTTGCTACAGATCAAGTCCAATTGGGTATTGGGGTAAGGGTTCAACTGTAGGTTGATAAGGTACTTGGGATTCCTTTACTTGTAACCGCTTGTTTTGATAATAGTGGAGTTTCGGGAGTGGTGACCTAAAAATCACCCAGTGGGGCTTTTGCCGTTAGGGTTTTCTCTATTCGTAAACAAATCACCGTGTCATTTAATTTCCGCTGCATATTTAGTTTTTGGTGATTTGTTTGTGCTTCCACGAAATTGCATGATTAATTGATTAATTAACAACTTGGCTAATTAATTAATTAGGTTTAATCACAAGGGGTCATTCAGATTGTGGCCTATCATGGACCGACCTCAATCTTTAAATGCATCACCATATTTTGATGGTAGCAACTATGCCTTTTGGAAAGTCAAGATGAGGGCATTTTTGTGTTCAATGGATGAAACCGTTTGGGATGCGGTGGATATTGGATGGACTAGGCCGGAGGCTGCCAAATTCACGTGGGATAAGGCAACCCTCGTGGCATCTAATGCAAATAGTAAAGCATTTAACGCTATTTTTTGTGGTGTGTCTCCAGAAGAGTTCCACAGGATATCTCACATTTCTATTGCCAAGGAGGCATAGCAGATATTGGAGACCACGTATGAAGGAACAAAGAAAGTGAAGGATACCAAGCTGCAGATGCTGACCACTCGTTTCGAGGAGTTGAAAATGAGTGAGGACGAGGCTTTTGACTCTTTCTATAGCAAGCTGAATGAAGTAGTCATCGGCAAGTTCAACTTGGAGGAGAAAACGGAGGACTCTAAAGTTGTAAGGAAAATCATTTGTTCATTGCCGGAGAGCTTCCGTGCCAAGGTGATAGTGATTGAAGAGAGTAAGGACCTTGATGATATCAAAGTCCAAGAATTGATTGGCTCACTTCAAATCTATGAACTATCGTTGCCCACAAAGGAAGAGCAAATCACTTGCTCTTAAGACCATTAATGAAAGAGTGGAAGTCTAAGACTCATCAGATGAGGATGTTGTTGATAAAGATGTTGCATACCTTGTGAAAAATTTCCGAAAATTCTTGAAATTCAAGAACAATGGAAAATTTGGTGATAAAGGGAAATTTCAAAGTTCAGGAAGGGAGAAAAAGGAATTCAAAAAGAAAGATGAAAAGGAATCCCAATCTACACAAGGAATCACTTGTTTTGAGTGCAACAGGCATGGACACTTCAAGAAAGAATGTCCCAATTATTTAAAATCGAAGGGCAAGGTGTATGCCACAACTCTTAGTGACTCGGATTCATCCAATTCTGATTCTGATGAAAATTGTGACGGAGAAGGGAATTACTCTGCTTTTATGACCATTGCTCATGTTAAGTCTTCGGAGGACTTGAATTTGCTTGTACAAGAGTTTGGGGAGCATAGTGACGAGGAATCAATGGGAATTGTAGAAGAATCGGATAATGAAGAAGATGAGAGTGCGGGGGACTTCAAGAAAACTTCAATTCACTCCTTGAGAAATCAGGAGAATATGCACATGTGGCCAAGGCAGCCGTGAAAAAGATGAAGAAGGCTGAGGAGGACTATAGAAGTCTCCTAGTGCGACATAAGGAGGCCAAGTGTGAGATAGAGATGCTGAATGGAGAGCTGATTGAAGCCTATTCAAAGATAAACTTTCTTGAGCTTGAGGTAGTTCAAGCAAATGCCAAGGTAGAGAGGGTCTCCACCAAGAAACTAGATGATGTCATTTCCTCTAAAAAACAATTCTCAGACAAATTCGGGTTGGGATATACCAGAGAAAGTAGTTCAGCTGTCAAAATCACTAAAGAAGTGAAGTTTATGCAAGCCAAAGAACCTGGAGTGGCTGCCTCTACACCTAAAATAGTAGGGGATGAAAAGAGGAAGAACGTGGCTGACCAAAGGGCGTTGAACAAGCCCGTAATCAATCAGTGATCAAACTTGAAGCTAGAGGGAAATCTCTTCCAAGATCACAAAGAGGTCTAAGAACGAACCACTTTTGCCATCATTGTGGACTTCAAGGACACACCAAACCAAACTGTCATAAGTTTAAAGCATTGAAGAATGCAACTGATCAAAGGTTTAGAGGACCAAGAAATGACAAGAGGACTTGGGCTGTTGAGTCATCAAGAGGTCGAAATGGTGATCTTGGTGTGATGGACGTGATGAAGATGATCAATGCATTCACCGCCTGCTTGGAAAGCTTCAATAGAAGGTTTGAAAATCCTAACTCTCGTACCCAATCCTATAGGGATATCACCCCAAACACACGTGACGTATGGGTGAAGAAGGGTACTCATGAATAAGCATTACAACATGTCCATGCATTAATTCTTCCTATGCTTTGTGAATATGCTTGGTTGTGTGCTTTTTGCTTGTTTATGTTGAAAATTGTTTGGTTGGTTACTTGTTTTTTTAAAAATGTTTTTACATTGTTGTTCTATATCAATCTTTTTTTTTTTTTTGCTTTTATGTCAAAAATCCAAAAACACATAAAAAGTAGAAAATCCAAAAAGTTTGATCGACTTTGTTGAGTTTTGTCTCAAAACATGTTTTGCCTTGTACCTTTGTACTAATAGCTTTGTACATCTACAAGCTTAACTTGTTCCCTATGCACTCATATCATTGTGGGAGAAATCTTGAAATCTATGTGACTGTTGTAAATAGATCTTCAACCTTATCATGAATGATCAGTGAATGATTTTGTTGATCTTGAGACATGCATAGACTTGCGCCTATATATCTTCCTACTATTTTATTTTTTATTACTTTTACTTAAAGAGCTCACCAAATGTAAATCTCCAAATGAAAAGAGATATTGAGCTACAAAAACCTGACGCACATACTAGTATTTGACTAAGAAAAAGAGAAAGCGACCAAAAAAAAAAAATGTATGATGCCCAAAAAGCCAAAGGTTGTCTCATCAAATTGAAATATCAAAACTTTCAGGCATCGATCTCAAAATGAGATATATTTATTCAAAAAGATCAAATGATATGATGTTTATGGAGCCAAATGAAAAGCTTCAAAGAAATGTAATCAAGTTCATGTGAGAGGTCATATATGCATATTTCTATAATTGAGATGGGTCACATTATCTAGTGCTAATTGTGTATGTTTTGGTTGAATTGATCATTGAAACTTCACATTAGACTAAGGACTATTTCGTTTCTAATATCCACACACATCACACATGTCTATGTTCAATGAATGTCATATTCATTTATGTGATTGTACTTGATTAAATGTGTTTTCACATGCTCAATCTTTGTTGATCAAACACAAAAAGATTTTTGAGTTTTTTAGTTTGTTTTTGGAAAGTATTTTGTTTTTACAAAAATTTTCAAAAGTTCAAAAACAATGGTGCCCTGTTTTGGCGACTTAGTCACGGGTTGGTCAAGTTGCATGCCCCAGTCACAAGCCCATATAGAGAATTTTCGTGGCTCACTAGCGGGTCAATGTCCTAGTCGCGAAATATACTTAGAATATTTTTCAAAATTTGGGTTTTTATATTTCTCGCGGCTCACTGTGGCGACTTGTTTACAGGTGGAAGGTTCAGTCGCAAGAGGTACACAGAGATTTTCGCGGCCCTCGCGACTTCCTCGTGGGTAGACCTTCCAGTCGCGAAAAACACTCAGAAAAATTTTTCAAAATTTTTGTTTTAAGTGTTCTTGCGGCTGGTCCTGGCAACTTGCACTCGACTTGACCCAGTCGCGAAAAACGCGTGTTTTGCGCAAATTTGGCAGTTTTTAAAACATTTCAGTTTCTTTTCCCTCGAACTTTTTAGTATTTTCATTGTCTTCCTCGTTTCATCCCTCTCCCAAACACACCGTGCACTCAACCCAAACCTCCATTGTGGATCATCTCTCCAACCTCATTCTCCAAGAAAAAGGTATGGGTTTCTATTTTCTCACTCTATTTTACATGTTTATGAGTGTATTTCTTCATTTTGTGAGAATTTGTTGAGTTTGTGTGTTTTGCAATGTTCAAATATGGGTTTGCTTAAAATGTTTGGTTTGGTTGGTTGGGGTTGGTTGTTTTTGTTGCTAGACTGCTGAATATATTTGCTATCATGATTAAGTTTCATTAAGCTAGTCTGTAATCTGACCTTTGTTGTTTGAAATATTTCATACCCATAGGATATATGTGTTTGAGTTCTCTGCGATTTACTCTGAGTGTGAGTATGGGTGTTTCAGAATGACTGAGGTTTTTTTTTTTTTTTTTTTTTTTTTTAATTGTTTGGCTAATAATGCTTTGATTCTGTGGTGCCATATCATGTGTGTGCTTCTGTCTTGAGGGTATGACTTGAACATTTCATATTAATTAAGATATGTCTCATAGACATATGCTTACTTTTGACTGAGTGTGGTTTACACTGTCCAAATATAGCTGATTAGTGCTTGTTGCAGTCTGCATCAATACAGACTGTACTTGATTGAGTTGTTGGGTTTTGATTTGAGCTATTTTTCTCTGGTTCTCAACTGTGTTTGGTCTATATGCTATCTTGACACTCTGTTACTCCCTATGTAACTAACTTGTTACTAATACATGTGTATATCCACCTATTGTGTTCTGCTCTTGTTATGGCCTCTTCTGCTTGTTTACATATGGCTCCCACATCTACAAAGAAGAAGACTCCTGCTAAGAAGGCTGACAAAAGGCTAAAAATGGATCATAACCTGTTTAGGTCTGTTCAACACTTTGAGAGATACAGAGATTTTTTCTTGAAAGGAACCATTATTCAGGAAAGGTTTGTAGACCCAGGGGAGTTGAAGGACACCTTCATTCAAGATTGTTTTGAGGGCAGAGGATGGGATAAGTTGCTGAGTGACCTACCTGCAGTTTGTGAGCCTTTAATAAGGGAATTCTATGCAAATGCTGTTATAAGGGAGGATGAGCTGAATTGTTGGATAAGAGGACATGAGTTCACCCTAGATGCACATGATATTGATGAGGTACTAGGGCTTGAGGGTTTAGAGGATCATGATTTCACCAATTACAAGGATAAGATGCTATCTATAGAAACTGTCCAGAATCGCATTGGTTAACAGAGAGAAGGGAGATGTCTCAACACTATAGCATTTCCAGTTGACATGAGGTGCCTCATCACCATCATGATGTTCAACTTATATCTAGTGAGGAAGCTTACTACAATCAACAATGCCAGAACTATCTTCCTTATGGAGCTCAAAGAGAAAAACTTTATTGACATTAGCTCTCACATATTTGACATAATTGTGGATGAGACTAGAACTACCTCTAGGCCCAAGCTGATCTTTCCTAGCCTTCTCATGAGGCTCTTCAGAGCAAAAGGTGTTGCAATCCCTCAAGATATCAGCCCCATGTCTACACCTTCAGCCATCAACAAGATGACCATCATCAGGATACAAGTTCGTCTTCTAGGTGATGAAGAGGAGGGTGACCAAGGAGAAGGTGATCCAATGGAAACTGAAGCAGAGGCTGCAAGATAGACGTCCACATCCAAAAGCAGAAGCAAGAGGAGTAGGGCTTCAACCTCATCAGCTGTACCTCCAGATGCATTTCAGATCATCCTGGAAAGGATTGATGGACTCAGAGAGGTCCAGAATGAGCATACTGATAGGATGGCAGCAATTCAGGATCAGCTCAACATACTTTTAGCCAAGTTTGACAGCATTAACACCCAGCAGTGACCCTTTAGCCATTTCGGTCAAAAAGGGGGAGAATTTTTTGAGAAGCAGCTATTGAGAGGGACTGCCATTTTGAGGGGGAGCAGCCAAAAACAGTGTTTATCTAGTTTTTTGTTCAGTCTTATTTTATATTTATGATTATGGTGTTGGTTATAGTATTATGTTTTTTAATATTGTTTTTATTATGGGTTTGATACAATGTGTTAAACAGTTTGGTTATTCTGCTGGTTTTAAAACTCATGGATATGTTTGGGTGTGAAACTTTGGTTTATTAATACTTAAGATGCTATTCAGTATGTGTTTAGGTTTGTACTTGTTGCTTTTGTAAGCTTTTAAGGTTTTTGCACCCATGCTTTGTAGCTTAAGTACTTGTTGTTAAACGTTATGTATTTTTTTTTTAAGTACATCACTCTTGTGCCCTTTGTTGGATTTTATATCATTAATGCAATTTCCTAGTGTTGTTGCATTGGTTGAGTGTTGGACATGCAAATGATACTTAGCAATTGAGCTTATTAGCTTGCATGTCCGGATGTTCATTCCATGTGAGAATGAGCCTTGTGATCACTTTTTATAGTGATTGTTTGTTTTTGGTCAAGCCTTGGTTTATTACTTATTTCCATTCTGCTTGATCGCATTGTGCTTGCTCTATATGCATTACAAGTTTTCTGCATACAATGATCATATTGTGTTGTTGTGTTTCAGGAGATACTTGTTCTTATGGTTTAAGAGCTTCACAGATTCTAGAGTTAGGTGTGAGTGAGTTTTGATCAACTGTTCCCAACTCATGCGTTAAGTCTAGAGTTTGTTGTAGGGTTTTGTCACGGAATAGCCAAAGGAAGAGATTGTAAAGTTGAATTTAATCAACCATTCTGTTGGCTTTATTCCGTGCCAAATTTGCTTGTATTTAGCATTTAGTAACCCTATATTTAGGTGGGATTCATGTAAGAATAGTGTGTGAGAAAGTGTGAAGAATTGCTCAAGATTGTGCAATGAAGCAGGGACTCGCGACTGGATCTTACGGGTAGCTCGCGGCTTGTAAGCTGCCAGAAAATGCTCACGTGCCAAGCATGCGGAGAAGCTGAAGCGTCATGCCAGCTGGAGCACTACAGGACAAAAAGTCCAGACTGGCCATTCAGTTATCTCGCGGCTTGAACTCGTAGCTCAGTCAAGTCGTGAGGCCAAGTCGCCAGCCAGCCAGCCAGCCCTGTTTTTGAAAAATGACTTTTCGCATTTCAAACACACACCACTATATATAGACCCTTATACTCACGAAATGTATAGAGTTTCTAGAGAGAATTTTGAGAGAGAAACCCTAGAGCAACAAGATTGATTCATCCACAATCTTTACATAGAGACTCTTCAAATTCCTCTACTCTCACCCTCTCCATTGTTACATCCTTGAGAGGTTCTTACCCAAATCCTTTTCTCACCATACCCACATATGTGAGATGGCTATTTGGTGCTTTGGGAAGCAGTTAGGAAGGGACTAATGGTTATTGGTTGATGCTATGGGCTATAGCGGAATCCGGTAAGCTAAAAAAGACAAAGGTTCGGCGCAACTTCGTTGGAGCAAGAAGCTTGGAGGGTTTAGGTACATTGGGTAGATTAAGCTTGGAGGGTCTTCTACTGTTCATGTATCCCAACTTCATTCTTTAGTGGATTATTGACTGTTTGGAGGGCGGCGGAGAGGTTTTACGCCGAAGGCTTCAGTTTCCTCTTCGATAACACATCGTTGTGTGGTCTTTGTGTTTGCATCTCTCTTCCCTTAATCTTTGACGTTTAATTTCTGCTTTGGATGTGATTTTATTTGGTTTAGATTGTTTATCAATTCTGGTATAAGCTTATATTCATTTTCCGCACATACATTGTTTGATATTAAGCTTGAATTGGTAATTTGTAAATTTGGGGTCTAAACGTTCATAGTGTTTTATACACTATTTGAACATTCAATCCCCACCCCTTCCTTTATTTATTTATTTAGAGAGTTTATGATGCTTTTATATTGGATCCAGCTCCTCTCCAATGGGCCACAACTTATCTTGGAATGATCTACCAATCATAGCTGCTTTAAAACAAAACAAAACAAAATAGGCTAAATTGCAAATTGTACCCTCTAATTTTATCTAGAATTCAATTTAGTCATCTAACTCTGCTTTCATTCAATTCAGCTTTCTAACTTTAATTTTTGTTCAATTCAATCCCCCCCTTTTTAGTCACCGTAAAAATTGCGCAGTTAATTTTCGACTTTGTTCAATACAAAATTACATCGTTTTAGTTTCTTTTCATAGAAAGCAAAAATGAGATAATCAATCTAATTTTTCACTAAGATTTCAAACAGCTATCACGAATTCAAGTTGATTCTGTTTCGCCTCAAAGAAACACAAAAGTAGTGCATGCATATTTTTAAAAGAGTGGGTTCAGAATTCTTCCAAGAATTCTTTACCAAGGAAGAGGAGTTTATTTCTTTGATCTTCCCAAGAACTTCCTTTACTTTGTGAAGGTTATATCGAAAGCGAGTTTGGTATTTGGATATTATTTTCATTAATGTTCTATCCAATCATGAATGATTGGTTATGAGACCTTGAAAATGGCCCTCTTTTTTTTCTTTTTTTCTATTTATACTAATAAATGGTCCTTATTCTTAAATTAACGAAGAGATAACAAAAAAAATTCATTCACTTTTATTAAGTATTCAACTTTCTTATTAGAGTTCCCTCTAGGGGCTGGGGAAAGCTTGAACCCAATTTCAACAATAATGAATATAAGCACAATTGAAATTCCTAGGGAGTTACACATTTGTTTATTGATAATGTAAGGTTGAATTTTATTAACCATTTTTGTTGGCTTTATTCTGTGCCAATTTGCTTGTAATTCAGCATTTAGAAACCCTGTATTTAGGTGGGAATCATGTAAGGGTAGTGTGTGAGAGAGTGTAAAGAAAAGCTCAAAAGTTTGCAACTTAGCAGGGCCTCGTGACTGGATCTCGCGGCTTGCAAATCGTCAAAGGAGGCACACGTGTGAAGCATGCAAAGGAGTTGAAGAGTCAAGCTAGCTGGAGCACTACAGGACAAAACTTCTAGTCTGGCCATTCTGTTGGTTCACGACTTAGACTCGCGACTCAGTCAAGTCACGAGGCCAAGTCACCAAACCATTCTGTTTGGGAAAAAAACTAACTTTTCGCATTCCAAACACACACTAATAAATACCCCTTATACCCACAAAATGTAGAGAGCTTCCAGAAAGAATTTTGAGAGAGAAATCCTAGAGAAAAACAAGATTGACTCATTCACAATCTTCATCCTTGGATTCTCCAAATTCCTCTACTCTCGCCCTCTCTATTATTACATCTTTGAGAGGTACATTAGTCAAATCATTTTCTCACCATACCCATATCTGTGAAAAGGTTATTTGGTGCTTGGGAAACAATTAGGAAGGGACCAATTTATATTGGTTAATGCTATGGGCTATAGCGGAATTCGGTAAGCTAAAGAAGACAAAGGTTCAGTGTAACCTCATTGGAGCAAGAAGCTTGGAGGGCTTAGGTACACTGGGTAGATTAGGATTGGAGGGTCTTCTACTGTTCATGTATCCCAACTTCATTATTTAGTGGATTATTGACCGCTTGGAAGGCGGCGGAGAGGTTTTACGCTGAGAACTTTGGTTTCCTCTTCGATAACACATTGCTGTGTTGTCTTTGTGTTTGCATCTCTCTTTCCTTAATTTTTGCCATTTAATTTCTACTGTGGTTGTGGTTTTATTTGGTTTAGATTGACTTATCAATTCTGTTTTAGCTTATTCTCATTTTCCGCACGTACATTGTTTGATAATAAGCTTGAATTGGTAATTTGTAATTTGGGGGTCTAAATGTTCAAGGGTATTTTACACACATTTTGAACATTCAATTGGTATCAGAGCGGGTGCACTTGTTGTGGTTTGATTACCTAAGTGCGATCCTAGACCCCTTAGCTATGGATGAAGCTATGGAAAAGGTTATGCTAAATTGTGGTTTAAATGTTTGTGATAATGACTCTATGAGTATGTTTGAAGGGTGTCCTAACAATGAACTCCTAGAGTTATTAAAAACAAAGAAACATGCTAGAATGTTTGTTCACATGCTGAAATATTTTGAAAATGAGAATCACATCTTACACAATAGTCTTTGTGAGTCCAATTCATTGATTAGGAAGTATAAAAGAAGAAATAGAATATTGTGTGATAACGTTGATAATCTGAAGAAGAAAATTAAGTCTAACAAGGGCATGAAAAATGAAGATAAGTTTCTGTTTGAAGGTCAAGAGTGTTTGTCCCATGCTTGCCTATTTGTGCACACCTCTTTGAAGGTATTTAATTCATGTTTATGGTATCTTGATCGTGGCTGTTCTCATCATATGACAAGAGATAAATCACTATTTAACTCACTCAAAGAGAAGGTTGGTGACTATGTGACATTTGGCGATGGAAGTCATGCTTAAGTTCTCGGCAAAGGGACTATTGAGATACCAGGATTACCTCTATTGAAGGATGTCTTATATATCAAGGGGCTGAAGGCAAATCTCTTAAGCATCACTCAAATATTTGATGAAGACTTCCTTGTTCAATTCTCAAAGAAGGGGTGCATAGTCATTGATGAAGAAGGGGTTCAAGTCTTGGAGGGAAATAGGACTACTGATAATTGCCACGGAGTAGTTCCTACGGCACTAATTTCCTGTAGAAGTGCTCATGTTGACATGTTGGAACTTTGGCATCACAGATTTGGGCATGCAAATTTCAAACAAGTAGCTAAAGTATCTAAACTTGAAGCTGTTAAGGGACTTCCAAAGTTTGGAAAGGTTGAGAAGACAATTTGTGATGCATGCCAAATGGGAAAGCAAACAAAGGCAAGTCATCCCAAGGTGAATGTGATTGCTACCTCTCGTTGTTTAGAGCTCCTTCATGTTGATTTAATAGGGCCTACTAGAACTGAAAGTCTAGGAGGAAAGAGGTACATTATGGTCATTGTTGATGATTTCTCAAGATACACTTGGGTGGAATTTCTTAGAGAAAAATCAAAAGCATGTGAGAAATTGGAAATTCTATGCAAGAGATTACAAAACCAGAAAGGGGTTCCAATTGTCAAGATAAGGAGTGATCATGGCAAGGAGTTTGAAAATGCAAGATTTGAGTAATTTTGTGAGAAGAATGGGATCAAAAAGGAATTTTTAGCCCCCAAAACTCCTCAACAAAATGGGGTAGTTGAGAGGAAAAATTGGGTGATTCAAGAAATGGCAAGAGTTATGCTTATCAACAAGCAAATTCCTCAAAAGTTTTGGAGAGAAGCCGTGAACACCTCATGTCACCTTGGTAATAGGATATTCTTTCGAGCGGGAACAAAGAAGACCGCTTATGAAATTTGGAATGGAAAGATGCTGAGAGTAAAGTACTTCCGAGTGTTTGAAAGCAAAGTGCTACATTCTAAATGACCGGGAGAACCTTGGGAAATTTGATGCAAAAAGTGATGAAGGCATTTTCCTTGGGTATTCTACTACTAGCCGGGCATATAGAGTTTTCAACAAGAGAACAAAGAGAGTAATGAAGTCCATCAATGTAGAAATTCATGATGCCATAACAAAGGTAAAGATGGTTGATGATGGAGAAGGACCAATCACCAAAGAACCCACTGTTGAGGTCGAAGCTCTTGATATAGAAATTGAAGGACCTACACTGAAAAAGGAATCAACTCCCATGAACTCAAGAATGGAAACAAGATCAATGTTGAGAACATCAAGTCCTCTCACTCCTCTGAAAGTTCATCCTCCCATCTCCAGAGATGATGAAGTCTCCACATCAAAGAAGCCATCATCAAGAGTGATTAAGAACCATCCGGATAGCAACATCATTGGGTCTTTAGATGAAGGTCTTTGCCTTAGAAAGGGAAACATACTTCTAGACAATCATGTAACATACCATTGCTACCTTTTCCAATTTGAGTCGAAAAGGGTAGAAAAAGCTCTCCAAGATGAAAATTGGGTCAAGTCAATGCATGAAGAGCTGAATCAATTTGTGAGAAATAATGTATGGAAACTTGCTCCAAGGCCTGAAAATGTTTATGTCATCGGCACATGGATCTTCAAAAACAAGATCGATGAAGATGGAGAGATTATCTGGAATAAATCTCGACTAGTGGCTCAAGGATACACTCAAGCAGAAGGAGTAGATTTTGATGAATCCTTCACTCTTGTGGCAAGACTTGAGTCTATTCGAATTCTTATGTCAATTGCATGTACTATGAACTTTAAACTCTACCAAATGGATGTAAAATGTACATTTCTAAATGGATATCTGAATGAAGAAATGTTTGTTGAACAACCCAAAGGCTTTGAGGATCCTCACTTCCCAGATCATGTGCTAAGATTGAAGAAATCCCTTTATGGCTTGAAACAAGCTCCTAGAGCTTGGTATGATCGGCTTACCCATTACCTCCTGGATAGAGGATTCAAAAGAGGGTACGCTGACCGGACTTTATTTGTCAAAAATGATGAAGATTATCTTCTCGTGGCTCAAGTATATGTTGATGACATAGTATTTGGAGCTACCATTGATGATCGGGCTATAAAGTTCTCTGAGGAGATGAAGAAAGAATTTGAGATGAGTATGGTGAGGAAGCTTACATTTTTCTTGGGTCTTCAAGTCAAACAAAAGAAGGAAGGCATATTTATTTTACAAGAAAAGTATGATAGAAATATTGTCAAGAAGTTTGGACTAGACTCCAAAAGGCATGCCTTCACTCCCATGAGTTCGTCTACAAAGCTGAATGTTGATTCTTCCGGGGTAGAAGTAAGTCCAACCTTGTATAGGAGTATCATTGGGAGTTTACTCTATCTTATAGCTAGTAGATCAGATATTGCATTTAGCGTTGGTGTTTGTGCTAGATATCAAGCTGCTCTAAAGGAATCCCTCCTGAAAGTTCAATATGTGTATAAAACACCCTTGAACGTTTAGACCCCAAATTATAAAATATCAAT
Organism: Quercus aquifolioides; assembly: GCA_019022515.1. Taxonomy (NCBI): domain Eukaryota; kingdom Viridiplantae; phylum Streptophyta; class Magnoliopsida; order Fagales; family Fagaceae; genus Quercus; species Quercus aquifolioides. The sequence continues at coordinate 42,608,696 of CM032327.1, forward strand.
TCAAGTTTATAATCAAACAATTAATGTGTGGAACATGAACATAAGCCAATCACAGAATTGATAACTAATCTAAGCCAAATATAAACACATCCACAACAGTAAATATAAGGCAAAGATAAAGGAAGGAAGATGCAAACACACGGACAACACACGATGTGTTATCGAAGAGGAAACCAAAGTCCTCGGCGTAAAACCTCTCCGCCGCCCTCCAAGCGATAAATAATCTACTAAAGAATGTAGTTGGGATACATGAACAGTAGAAGACCCTCCAAGCCTAATCTACCTAAGTACCTAAGCCCTCCAAGCTTCTTGCTCCAACGAGGTTACGCCGAACCTATTTCTTCTTTAGCTTCCCAGATTCCGCTACTATACCATAGCATCAACCAATGTATATTGGTTCCTTCCAAACTGCTTCCCTTAGCACCAAATGAACCTTCTCACAGACGTGGGTGTGGTGAGATAAGGATTTGGTCAATGACCTCTCAAGGATGTGATAATGGAGAGGAAGAGAATAGAGGAATTTGTAGAGTCTCTAAGGTAAAGATTGGGGATGAGGCAATCTTATTTTTCTCTAGGGTTTCTCTCACAAAATTCTCTTTGGAAGCTCTCTAAAATTAGTGGGTATAAGGGTCTATATATAGTGGTGTGTGTTTGGAATACGAAGAGTCAGTTTTTGCCAAATAGGGCTGATTGGCGACTTGACCTCGCGGCTTGTCCAAGTCGCGAGTTCTAGTCGCGACGTAACGGCCTGGCCAGCCTGGAACTTTTGTCCTGTAGTGCGACAGCTGGCGTGACCCTTCAGCTCTCCTGTGTGCATCTCACGTGCCAGCATTTGGCGGCTTGCAAGCCACGAGTTAGCCGCGAGTCCTAGCCGCGAAACTCTGCCTTCTTACACATACTTGAGCTTCTCACAGACGTGGGTGTGGTGAGATAAGGATTTGGTCAATGACCTCTCAAGGATGTGACAATGGAGAGGAAGAGAATAGAGGAATTTGTAGAGTCTCTAAGGTAAAGATTGGGGATGAGGCAATCTTATTTTTCTCTAGGGTTTCTCTCACAAAATTCTCTTTGGAAGCTCTCTAAAATTAGTGGGTATAAGGGTCTATATATAGTGGTGTGTGTTTGGAATACGAAGAGTCAGTTTTTGCCAAATAGGGCTGATTGGCGACTTGACCTCGCGGCTTGTCCAAGTCGCGAGTTCTAGTCGCGACGTAACGGCCTGGCCAGCCTGGAACTTTTGTCCTGTAGTGCGACAGCTGGCGTGACCCTTCAGCTCTCCTGTGTGCATCTTACGTGCCAGCATTTGGCGGCTTGCAAGCCATGAGTTAGCCGCGAGTCCTAGCCGCGAAACTCTGCCTTCTTACACATACTTGAGCTTTTCTTCACATCTTCTCGCACACTACCCTTACAATGATCCCACCTAAATACAGGGTTACTAAGTGCTTAAATTACAAGCAAATTGGCACGGAATAAAGCCAACAAGATGGTTGATAAATTTCAACCTTACACCACCTGACTGTGGTGAAGCGAATTATAAGATATATCAGTGGAACTCCTGATTATGGGTTGTGGTATTCAAAGGACTCGAATGCTTGCCTTGCCAGTTATTCAGATGTAGACTGGATTGGCAGTGTGGATGATCGAAAGAGTACTTCAAGAGGCTGCTTCTACCTTGGTAACAATCTTGTCTCTTGGATGAGCAAGAAACAAAACTCTGTGTCTTTCTCTACGACAGAAGTTGAGTACATAGCCGTTGGAAGTTGCTGCACACAACTCCTTTGGATGAAGAAGCTAATCCATGACTATGGGATTCCTCAAGATACAATGTGTGTTTTCTGTGATAATGCCAGTGCTATAAATCTCTCTAAGAACCCAATTCAGCAAAGTTGTGTGTCTTAAATTCATACACATAGACAATCAAAAGGCAGACATCTTCATCAAGCCTCTTGATGGTTCACGGTTTGAATCACTCCGTAAGACCATTGGTGTTGGTACAATTCCTTGAATCTCATGTGTGATGTGTGCTCTACCTTTCTATCTCGCTTTAATTTATCTTTTGTAGGGCACACACTACCTTCTTGGCTATTTGTATAGCATGTTCTGTTTGTTTGCTATTTGTTTTAAATGTTTTTACATTTTTTTTATGGTCAATCTTTTCTTCTTTTATGTCAAAAATCCAAAAACACATAAAAAGTAGAAAATCCAAGAAGTTTGATCGATATTATTGTGTTTTGTCACAAGCATGTTCTGCCTTGTACCTTTGTGCTAATGACTTTGTGCATTTACGAGCATAGCTTGTTCTCAATGCACTCATATCATTGTGGGAAAAATCTTGAAACCTATGTGAGTGTCGTAAATAGATCTTCAAACTTGTCATGAATGATTAGTCAATGGTTTTGTTGATCTTGGAACTTGCATAGACTTGTACCTATATATCTTCCCACTCTTTTATTTTTGTTTAAAGAGCTCAACAAATGTAAATCTTAAAATGAAAAGAGATAATGAGCCGCAAAAGCCTTCTTACATACTAGTATTTGACTATGAAAAAGGGAAAGCGACTTTTGTGAAAATGTATGATGCCCAAAAAGGCCAAAGGCTTACTCATCAAATTGAAATATCAAAAATTTCAAACATCAATCTCAAAATGAGATGTAATGATTCAAAAAGATCAAATGATATGATATACATGGAGCCAAATGAAAAGCTTCATAATTATATAATCAAGTTTTGTGGGAGGTCATATATGCATATTTCTATAATTGAGATAGGTCACTCTTCCTAGTGCTAATTGTGTATGTTTTGGTTGAATTGATCATTGAAACTTCACATTGGACTAAGGACTATCTCATTTTTGGTACCCACACACATCACATATGTCTATGTTCAATGAACAAGGTTGAAAGTTAGAGGAATGAATTGGCCGAAAATGAAATTAGAGAACTGAATTGAATTTTAGACAAAATTATGTCTAAACAAATTATTTTTTGGCTTAGCATTTTTTTTTTTTTGGTCGATGTTTAACTGTTTGATCACAAAGTGCATGAATTAATTTGAAATCATCATTTGATTTGAATCAATAGAAATCAATACTCCATGGTTATGGGGTAATTGTATCCATTCCAGAGTGCTTATGATGTCATGTAATTTAAACTCTCATTCCATAGAATATAGTTATAAAAAAAAAAATGTTTTAAACTGGTTTAAAGGAAGTCTCTAACTCATTATACTGGGTAATTTAGATGATTTTGGCTAATGAGTGGATGTCATTAGCCATTAGAAGAGAAGAACATGTTATATTTATGTGTGTGTCTGTTTTGTGGGGGTAGACAGTGTATAATAAATAAAACTTATCTTGTCATTATTAATATTAGTTAGTTCCTAAAGTCATACGGAGAAGTGGCATAGTAGAAAGCTTTTGTAACCCATAACACTTACAACTGCTAGTTTAAGAATTATGAATTTGAGTAATAACAAGTTTTATTAGTGGCTAAGTGATCCAAAACCATAATGCTAAGTGAGGAATTAAGTGGTGCGAGAACAATGACCACACTTACAAACCCATTTTTTCAGCCAAAAAATAAAGCTAAAAAGCTACGACTGATCATACTACGTCAATGTACACCTTTATTTCACGCGTTATGAGCTTTAATTTTTCTTTTGAATCTAAAAATAAAATATGTGTCAAACCTTTTTTGACCGCATTATCAGCGTAGTCATGTTCCCTTTGCATGCATTTACACTATACAAATTTAATATTAAAGAAAAAAAACAGTAAAAACTGCACTTATAAATAATTGGTGCTAGGGGTTGTGACAGCTCAGGAAACAAAATCGAACTTGCAACATTGATTGCTCTAGTTGTGCAATGTGCTTAGGATTCATCTTTATCTTCATTTTAATTGTTTGTATCATTGGGCATGACATTGATTATGGGTAGAAGGTCTCATAAACTTCTGTCCGCAATTTTTATTCTTTTATTACTACACTTGAAACCAGCCCTTGGATTCATTTCAAGTGTTGGAGACAATAACATGTGGTGCATAGAGAGGGAGAGACAAGCACTCCTTGAGTTCAAAAAAGGCCTTGTTGATGACAACAATAGGCTCTCTTCATGGGGGAGTGAATATGCAAAACGAAATTGTTGCAGTTGGGAAGGAGTTCACTGTAACAACCAAACAGGCCATGTACTTGAGCTTCATCTTAATTCTTGTGGGTTACGAGGTAAGATCAGTCCTTCAGCATCTTAATAATAGCGAAATTCCAAAGTTTATCAGTTCACTCAATAACTTAAAGTACCTTGATCTAAATAGCGCCAATCTAAGTGGACCAATTCCATTTCAACTGGGTAACTTTTCGCACCTGCAATATCTTGATCTCAGTTGGAATAATTTGAAACCTGTCCAAAATCTTGAATGGCTTTCGCATCTTGTTTCAATAGAACACCTTGACCTAAGTACTTTCAATCTTAGTGTAGCCAATGATTGGCTGAAAGTTGTTAGCAGTCTCCCTAAGCTATCAGGGTTATGGCTATATCTCTTCCTTTTATCACTCCCTCTTCTCTTTTGCATATCAATTCCTCTAAATCACTTACTTATCTTGATCTCTCTAACAACCCTTGCATCAACTCTTCGATATTCCCCTGGTTGTTGAATTCTAGTACCAACCTTGTTTTTGTTGATCTCTCTTCAAATCAATTACAAGGTTCAATTCCAAATGTTTTCGGCAACATGAAGTCTCTAGAGCAACTCTTTCTTAATGATAATCAACTTGAAGGTGGCATTCCAAAATCCCTTGGTGATATATGTAATTTACGTAAATTGTACTTGTCGTCGAACAATCTCAATGGACAAGTTCTTGACTTCTTCCACAACTTGCAAGGATGCGCAAAAGATTCACTAGAGAGCTTACATTTAGGTAGAAATCAAATTGCAGGGTTAGTGCCTGATTTTGCAATATTTCCCTTATTAAGAGTGTTAGATATCTCTAACAATAAATTTAATGGGACTTTGGGGGAAAGAATAGGAAGCCTACATAAGTTATAGTTTTTGGATATCCGTTCAAATATATTGGAAGGCATTATCTCTGAAACCCTACTTTCAAATTTCCCCAGTTTGTACTATTTAGAATTATCTTCTAATTCTTTTACTTTAAATTTCAGCTTTGATTGGTTTCCCCCTTTCCAATTGATTGACTTATACTTGAGATCTTGCAAGTTGGGTCCTGATTTCCCAAATTGGATTAGAACTCAAAGAAACCTTATCTTCCTTGATCTCTCCAATACTGGAATTTCAAATACCATCCCTACTTGGTCCTGGGACATGCCTTTTGAGTTAAATTATTTAAATTTGTCTCGAAACCAAATCAAGGGCAGATTGCCAAATGCGTCAAGTATATTTTCAGACCTTGCCATACTAGATTTGAGCTCAAACAGATTTGAAGGCCCACTACCAGTGATTTCTTCTAATTTGTCCTCACTAAATCTCTCCAAAAACAAGTTGTCGGGGTTAAATTCATTTGTATGCTCAAAGATTGGGGGTATGATGCACCTTGACCTCTCAAGCAACAATCTATCTAAAGGGATCCCTGATTGTTTCATGCATTGTCAAGAACTTGAAATTTTGAATTTGGCTCACAATAATTTGTTTAGGAAAATTCAACACTCTATGGGTTCTTTAATACAAAGCATTGGACTTAAGCGACAATTGCTTATCAGGGGAATTGGCTTGGTCCTTGCAAAATTGCACTTTGTTGAGATTTATGCACTTGGAAAAGAATAAATTATCTAGGAGGATACCAGCTTGGATAGGGGAAATAATGTCCTCATTGATCATTCTTAGCCTTAGATCCAACATATTCCATGGAAGCATAGGGTCACAAATTTGTTTGCTAATCCATATTAAATATTTAGACCTATCTCAAAACAGTATATCTGGAACCATTCCACAATGCCTCGATAATTTGATTGCCATGGCTCACAAAATTTCAAATGTTATGACTAACAAGTACTTCATTTGGAATGGCCTTGAGTATAGTTTTTACACTGATTATGGAAGTTATAGTGGCAATAGTGTCCATATAATTGTTGTTTGGAAAGGAAATGTGTATGAGTATGGAAAATATTTTGGAGAAATGAGGAGCATTGATCTTGCAAACAACAAATTGACCAGAAATATTCCAGAAGGGATATCCAGCCTCATAGAATTGAAGGCATTGAATTTATTAGGAAACATGTTGACTGGAATAATCCCTAAAAATATTGGTAAGTTGGAAGAATTGGAATCTTTGGATTTGTCAAGAAATTGGTTTTCTGGTTCATTACCTGCTAGCATGGTTGGTTTACTTTTTTTGGGCTATCTTGACTTGTCCTATAATAAATTATTGGGAAGAATTCCAACAGGCACTCAGCTCCAGTCCTACGCCCTAGCAAAGTCATGGGTAATGCTGGATTTTGTGGACCTCCACTTATAGAAAAGTGCCCAAAAGATGTAAAATCCAACATTGGAGGTAGTAAAAACCATCAAGAAGATCCAGACAAATTTTGGAAGTGTCTTTATGTCACTACTGGTTTTTGGGGAGTCTGCGTCTCTTTAATATTGAACCGTTCTTGGAGACATGCATGTTTCCTAAAGTTGATCGACCTGAAGGATTGGTTGTATGTGACAGTAGTAGTGCATACTACAATATTGCTAAAGATGTTTCACAGCTGGAGGCTATCACAACTTCAGTACTAAAGGTTTGCGAAAAAACTTCAAACTAGTTATATGTTTCTATCTATTTCTTCTCTTCGATTGATTTTGATTTTGCAAACTAATTACTGTTGTTTAACCTTGTAGGAGATCTCCGACCTTTGATATTACGTGCTTTGTATTTGCTTATGAACTCATGATGTGGTGCAAGCTTGGGATATCACACGATTTTAGACTTCCCAATTCCAATATCATGTGTGTGCACGCTTTTATGTATACAGATATACAAAATTTTGTGTACTTTTTTTTTTTTTTTTTGATGGGAAATTTTGTGTGTACTTGGCAAAAGCTGAAATTGCCATCAACAAATTATTTGTTTTATACTGGATTAATGATCTGGTTTCATTTGAATAGGCTAGTTAGGGTTCAAAATATATTGAACTGTAATTCACTAATTCTATGAATATCTTTTTTTTCCTCTCATATTAGTGTATAATAAGTCACATAAAACAGTATCTATATCAAATGCATGATAGAATTCATGACGTAGTTGTTTACGGGAAAATAACTCTTACACACACATTGACACACATAACTGTATAGACGCTGATACACTTATTGCACCGAAATTGTCAAGTCACATACTTCAAATTGTAAATCGTGACTTGAAATCACAATTTTAGTGCAAAATGTGCGTGTGTGTACAATTATGTGGAATAAGGTGTGTATAACAAAAACCATCCATTGTTTATTTAGCTAATTAGGGATAGAACTACGTGTAGTTCAAGGGCACCATGACCCCTAAGATTTTAAATTTTTTTGAAGTAGGTTTGGTGTAGGACTATTCTTGCTGACATGTATGTAAGGAGGAATCTCTATGTTTATAAGCTGGGTTTGGATTAGGTTCTTGCTTCCAATATGCATGGGAGAGAGAAATGAAAGAGGAAGGAGAGTGTTTCAAAGAGAAAAATGTAAGAGGAGTGGGGAGGGAAAAATTATCATGGGTTGTGGTAGCAGAAGTACTATTACTGCTTTGAATAAACAGACATGTGGGCTCCACAATTTTTGAGTTAAAGTCGAGTTTTTAAGCTGAAAACTAAATCCAATATTTGAGTCAAACACATTGTTGAGTAAGTTAAGAGAAAAATAGAGAATAGGCAGTGGTGGCTTCAGGAATTTTTTTGGGGGTGGTAATTAAGAAACTTATATTATACAAAATCTAATAAAAAGAGAGTTTCATATATTGACAAAACACACACACACACGCAAACATATAAAATCTTACAATTTTCTTCTATGAATTTTCTTATTTTGAAATCGTTGAATAATAGTTTCATTATCAATGTTATAAGCTACATCTCTTCAAAAGTTTAGTTAAATAAAATTTTTCTTAGAATTTTTCATTTTATTTGTAAGGATCTAATATATTGTTAAGGGGGCCAAAGTTTAAAGACAAAGTTTGGCTACAAACTTAGTTGTAGCCTAAGCCTACAACTCTCACTAAACAAATTAACATTGTTACATATTTTGAAAACCTAACCGTTGAATTGCATGTTCTTTATGTTCTTAAAACACATGTCAAATTTCATACCAATTAGATGTTATTTACTATTCGATCAATAAACTTATTTTTTATGTATAATTTAGACTATAAAATCTTGAAACTTAAATATTTGATTGACGATATAGTTATTGATCTTTATTCTTTTTAAAATTTTGCAAGTATGAAGTATATAAGAAGAAAATGTAATTAAATGGTGGATTTGTTAAAATTTACATCCAATACAAAAATATTGAATGGAGTTGTAGCCTTAGTCTACAACCAAACTTGTTGCCATATTTTGTCCAAAGTTTAATTGTATTAGGCCTAAAAAAAATTTAGGGTGGTCACAATTTTTTTAAAGAATAAAAAAAATCATAAATTTTTAAAATTTATACATAATAATTATTTTTTTCCCAAGTCAGGGTGGTCCTGTGACCACCCTGGACTCTATGTACAGCCACCCCTAAGAATAGGATATGAGACATGGGTTAGAGTTTTGAGAACTAAATTTTGAGTGATGCTAAAACAAAGCATAGCTAAATCTCCTTTCTTAAATTCCGACAATAAATTGCCTTGCCCATAACTCATGCTTATATATGTTAGGAGTTAGCTTAACATAGAAAGTATGAATAATTAGTGTTAGTTTTGGAATTCAGGTAATATATATAAATTGGATTAAATATATATTAGAGTTAGCTTAATATATATAAATTGGATTGTCCAAATGGTGTTGTATGGTCTATAGGTCTAAAACCAAAAAAATCATTCTCTCGAAACAGATTATGTGGTATTTTTCTTGCAATGAGTTTAGGGAGGGATGAAGTAGGGCATTTGATTTAATCCGAGAATGAATGAATTTGATTTGAGAGAAGAAAGAGGGCCTTGGTCTTCAAAGGAGAAGTCTGGTTGAGAATAAATTTTGATTTGGAAGAAGGGCTAATCAATGTCATGTTTGGTTTTAAACCCATGGTATGGACCATACTATCAGGTGGTTTATCTGAGAGCATCATACTTTGAGAACACCTAATAATTAGGTTCATACGACAACATTTAGATTTTTTTCTAAAAGAAAATTTGGTTTTGAAATAGTATCGTTTAAAAGCCTTAACGGTGATTAATAATGTATTTAAACAAAAGGATTAGAATGACTTGTTTTAATAAAATAAGGGACTAAATTGATAATAAATAAACTTTAAGAAATCTTACTTTTTTTAAAAAAAAATCTTGTTATTTTTCTTTTCCCTTTCTTTTCTTTTTTTTTTTTTTTTTAATAGAAGATATGTCATAGATTTTCATTAATAACACCACATTACATTCAAAAAATAATAATAGTAATAATACCTAAAATTTATGGTTTAGTTGGAAACATTTAATTTTTTTTTTTTTTTTTTTTAGAAGGAATAACTTGGATTTTCATTAAAAAAATTAGCTGAAACCAGCTGCAAGTACAGATAAAAGGTGTAGAAGAACATCCTTCATCCACACTGAAAAATCTCGAAAATGACTAGCATGTTTTGCTAGGTTGTGAGCAACAGAATTATCAAGCCTACAAACGTGAGAGAAGGAAATGCAGCAACTTGTCTCTGTTTTTTGTTTGGCTGAGTCTAGAATGTGGCCAAAAGGGGAGAGTGTCACTTCATCGCTCTTGAGGCTCTTTATCACTACCTCTGAGTCTCCTTCAAAGATAAAGGATGAGAAGCCAAGTTCAAGTGCAAAGGAAATGGCTCGTGCCGCTGCCAAGGCTTCGACGAAATCCGATATGTGTGGGAGAGTAACCTGCTCAGATAGGGATGCTAGGACCTGTCCAGGTGAGTTTTGAATCACATCACCTAGACCTACCTTCCTGATGTCCTTGAACGTTGCGCCGTCGAAATTAACCTTTAGAGAAGCTTCAGGTGGTGGCTTCCATCTGACTCGAGGACGAGCACTAGTAGGTACCTAAGCTGATTGTACCATGTTAGCGTTGTGGAAGTCCTGAAGGGTTTGCTTGGCGTTTCGGACCACTTGGGTGATAGGGTAGTCCTTGTTTAGAGTTCTGATCTGATTCCCTCTATGCCACACTATCCATAGGATGGTTGTCATCAAGTTCAAGTTATTCTTCTTTTCATGTGCATGGATGATGAGGTCTGTAACTGATGAAAAACACTGATTCTGATGAGACTTCAACTCCAGAAATGAATCCCAAACCGCTGAGATCTCTGAGCATTCCCATAGAGCATGCAATGCACTCTCGGTTTGCAACTTGCAGTGGTCACAACTGTCATCTTGGATGATTTTTTGTCTCTCTAAATTTTTCTTGATAGGGAGTGCTTCTTTACAAGACCGCCATAGGAAGTTCTTCACTTTGTTTGGGGCATTTAAACCCCATATAAGTTTCCAAACTCCTCCACCATGGTTCTGATTTACAGTAGTTTGCTGAACAAAATTTTCTTTGGTGAGAAAACGATATCCAGACTTTACTGTGTACATACCTGAAGGTGTAAATGGCCAAACAAGCTTGTCCTCCACGTGGTTGTTGCATAAGGGGATACTTGATATTATTTCTTCCTCTTGGGTGCTGAACAGACCTTGTAGCAGAGCCAAATCCCATTGCTTTGAAGTTGGATCGATGAGGTCACACACATGAATATCTTCAAAGCCAGCAATAGGAGAGGATAATATCTGTGGCTGTTCTAGGGACGGTAGCCATGCATCATTCCAAACTCCGATTGATTCTCCACACCCCACTCTCCACCTTACTCCTCTCATGAGTACATCACGACCCCTTAAGATGATGTGCCAAGCATAGGAGCCTGAATTTGAGTCCGAAGCCTCCGTGATGGAGCAATGTGGAAAAAACTTTGATTTGAAAACTCGATAAAACAGAGAGTTTTTATTATGCAATAACCTCCATACTTGTTTTGCTAATAATGCATCATTGAAAAGGGCTAGGTCTTTAAATCCCATACTCCCATCGGATTTTGGTTGACAAAGTGTTTCCCATTTCCCCAACGTATTTTCCTTCGCTCCCCATTTTGTCCCCACCAAAACTTTCTAATGAGACTTTCAATTTCTGTGCACAATCCCATCGGAAGTTTGAAGTAGCTCATAGTATATGGAGGAATAGCTTGGAAAACTTTAATTTCTTCACTCCAAGGAAAATGATGTAATAACATTAACGCAAACCATGCAGGATATAACTCTATTTGTTGCATCCAAGGGAGCATTATAAAAATCATCTAGTGTTTAAAATGTAAGAAAAACTGGTAGACCATAGAAACAAGATGAACGAGCAACACTAAATCAAAATGCAGGGGGAAGAAATGTAACAAGTAATTATAAACAGGAAACATCAGAATGAGACCTATTGAAAAAAAATATATTGAGAAGAAAAAACCAAAGAATAGAAAACCCCTCTCCATCCCATTGAGTATATTAAAAATTCCACATGTAAAAAAGAAAACCCAAAGATTAAATATCCTCTCCATTTGCTAATAAAGAGAGCACAATTCATGGATGAGACATGATTTTCACAAATTCAAAATTGCAACTATCCTATATCAAATCTCTCAACAATTCATCAAGCTATAAAATATGAGAAAATAAAGACTCTAAATAAATCCTTAAATAGTCTCATGATTATTGAGTTTACAACAATAAAAAAGCACAACAAAGCAAATTTTATAACATAGTTCTCTAGTACATGTAATATGGTCCTCTATATTATTTGGGGTTTTGTCATTAGAGGGATTCAATAAATGTACATCACAAACTTACTGCTCTTACCTCTTGATTTCAATTAATTACTAAGTACTTCGTGGGCAATACTCTTTACTCTTATTATATGTTAAATTTGTTATGAAGTTTACGAGGGAGTATTTCTTTTCGACAATTAAAAAAATTTCCGTTGAATTCCCGGATCTCAGTTTCTTTGATAATTATGTGCGGAAGAAAGCTGATCATGCATATTAAAAATTTTGACATTTATCTCAGTGGAGTTGAATCTGATCAGAATTGTGCACAAAAGGAAGCAAAAGCACTATGGACTTGCTGCGTCTCCAAATGACAGGAAGCAACAGCACAATCAGGAAGTTCTCTAGATAATTGTTAGTATGATGAGAGGTCTGGAAATTTCTAAGCGCTATAGGTCATCGAACAAAACAAGCAAACTGGAGTGGAAAATATATCGTTAGAGAGAAAGACAGCAGGTGAAATTAAAAATAGAAGTTGACGGAGCAAATTGAAAATAAATCAAACCTTTTTTTTTTTTTTTGTGAGAAGAAAAAATAAATCAAACTTAGAGAGTGTATCTTGAACAAAACTTTAAAATGTTTTCCAATCGGTGATAAAGAAATTAATGATAAGCCATGTTGAATCCATCTAAAGTACAATTCAAATGAAACGTGTAGTCATTAATGGAATACAGTACAAGTAATTTATTGAAGCCAATTCCAACCCTTACCAAGTACACAAAACTTGATATTAAACTATAAAATCATATACAATTAAAAATGAAATCATATATATCATCCAAAAGCTTCCGTCATGCCATATGCGGAAGAAAAGCATGTAATATCATAGGCCCAAGATCTCCTACAAGGTTAAACAGCATCCATTAGCTTGCATAACTAATTTCAGCTCAGGAAAAGAAATAGTTAGAAACACATTATAACTAACCAGGTAAAGATTTTTTTTGCAAACCTTCGGTGAAATTGTCGCACCCCTAGCTGTGAAATATCTTCTGCAATCTTGCCGTATACACTGTCACTGTCACGTACACCCAATCCTTTAGGTTCATTAACAACATGAAATATGCATGTCTCCAAGAACGGTTTAACATTAAAGAGCCACTGATTCCCCAAAAACCCACAATGAATCCAAGTCCTGTACCAGCATAAAGACATTTCCAAAATTCATCTGCATCTTTTTTATAGTTTTTACTTCCACCAATAGTTGTAGTATTGGATGTTTTTCCTTGGCACTTTCCTGTAAGTGGAGGTCCATAGAGTCCAAGATTACCAATGAATTTGATAGGCTCGAAGGTTTGGAGTTGAGTTCCTGTTGGAATTTTTCCTGACAATTCATTATAAGACAAGTCCAGGCTAGCCAAAAAAAGTAAATCAGCCATGCTATTGGGAACTGAACCAGAAAGTCGATTTCTTGACAAATCCAGGGATTCCAATTGTTCCAACCGACCAATCTTTTGAGGGATTATTCCAGTTAACAAGTTTCTTGATAAATTTAATGCTTTCAATTCTGTAAGACTAGATATCTCTTCTGGAATTATTCCAATCAATTTGTTATTTGCAAGATCAATGCTCCTCATTTCACCAAAATTCTTTCTGTACTCATAGACATTTCCTTTCCAACTAACAATTGTAGTTAGACTATCGCCACTATATGCAGTAAGATAAAAAATTACAAGTCTAAATTCAGTGCCATTCCAAATGATGTGCTCGTTAGCTATATAATTTGAAACTTTGTGAGCCATGGCAGTCAAATTATTGAGGCACCGTGGAATGGTTCCTGAAATATTGTTATTAGACAAGTCTAATAATTGAATATGGACTAGCAAACAAATCTGTGGCCCTATGTTTCCATGAAATTTATTAGATCTGAGGCTAAGAATGATCAAAGATGACATTCTTTCACCTATCCAAGCTGGTATGCTCCCAGATAATTTATTCTCTTCCAATTGCAAAAATCTTAACATAGTGCAATTTTGTAGTGACCAAGGCAATTGTCCCGACAAGCTATTGTTGCTTAAGTCCAACGCTGTAAGTCCAATTAAAGAACCCATGGAGTGTGGAATTTCCCCAGATAAATTATTATTAGCCAAATTCAAAACTTCTAGTTCCTGCCAACGCATGAAACAATCAGGGATTCTTTCAGATAGAAGATTGCTTGAGAGGTCAAGGTGCCTCAAAATACCGCCAGATTTAGAGCATATAAAGGAATTTAACCTTGAAAACATATTTTTGGAGAGATTTACTGAGGTCAATTTTGGAGAAAATACTGGTAATGGTCCTTCAAATCTGTTTGAACTGAAATCTAGTATCGCAAGGTTTAAAAATTTAATAGATACATATGGCAACCTACCCTTGATTTGGTTGTGAGACAAATTAAGATAGTACAACTCAAAAGGCATGTTCCAAAACCAAGTAGGGACGGTATCCGAAATTCCATTACTGGAAACATCAAGGAAGTTAACGTGTCTTTGAGTTTTTATCCAATTTGGAAAATTAGGACCCAGTGTGCAAGATGCCAGATATAAGGTTGTCAATTGGAATGGGGGAACCCAATCAAGGCTGAATTTTGAAGTAAAATAGTTATGAGATAAGAGTAAATATTCCAACCTGGTGAAATTTGATAATAGGGCTTCAGAGATAACGCCCCCCAACATATTCAAACGGAAATCCAAAACCTCTAGCTTATGTAGACTTCCAATACTTTCATCAAGAGTCCCACTTAATTTATTGTTATAAAGACGTAACTCTCTTAATGATGGAAATATTGCAAAATTAGGCACTGGCCCTGTAATTTGATTAGAAGAGAGGTCGAGAGAAATAAGGTTGGTACTAGAGTTGAACAACCAAGGGAATATCAATGAAGTGATGCGAGGGTTGAATGAGAGATCAAGGTCGGTAAGAGATTTAGAGGAATTGATATGCGAAAGAGAAGAGGGAGTGATAAAAGGAAGAGAACAATTACTTAGTCTCAACTCTGATAGCTTTGGGAGACGACTAACAACTCTCTGCCAATCATTCGTTACACTGAGATTCATAGAACTTAGGTCAAGATGTTCTATTGAAACAATATGAGAGAGCCATTCAAGACTTGAAATTTTCAAATTAATCGAATTGATATATAGAGATTGCAAATGTGAAAGGTTACCAATTTGAGATGAAATTGGCCCAATGAGATTGTCGTCTATGAGATAAAGCTGGACCACATGGCCTGTTTGGTAGCTGCATTGAACTCCTTCCCAACTGCAGCAATTTTTCTTTGCATCTTCACTCCCCCACGAAGACAGCATGTTGTGGTCATCAATAAGACCTTTTTTTAACTCAAGGAGTGCTTCTCTCTCCCTCTCTATGCACCACATATTACCATCTCCAACCTCTGAAATGACTCTGGCAAGAGCTGGTTCTAAGTGTAGTAAAAGAGTGAAAATTGCATAGAGAAGCTTCAGGGACCTTCCACCCATGATCAACGTCATGGCCAATGATACAATCAATTAAAATAAGTAGTATCAAGATGGGAGGAAGCACCACTAAATGAATCACTGACTTGCAGTATGTTTTAAAGACAGGAAGCGGAACTTCTTTTTTCTTGAATGGGGTCAAAGGCCTCAGGGATGATTCCGGTTATATTGATGATATGGATGCAGAAGCGCTTGTCTAAGCTTTTGTCAATAAGGTGGCTGAAGGCTGAAGCATGTATTTCTCTTGGTAGGCTCTGTTATGTTTGGATTAGCTTACAACTTTTTATGGGATTCTCATGGTCTTTCAAATAGAAAGGTAGGAGATTTCAATACTACGCGCTACCCATAATTTAAACTCAAATAAAGCAAATGAAAAAAAAAAAAAAGTAATTTACTTTTCAAATAAATTACTAAAGTGTTGTTTAGAAATAAATAGTACCTGTATAACAGAAAGTGAAAATGTTTTAATACAAAAACATACCACAAACTCCAATAAAAAACTATGGTAACTTTGAAGTTTGAAAAGTTGTTAAAATTGTGTTAATTGAGTTTTCAAATAAGGAATATTTTACAAGGACATTTCAAAATAGAATAGATGACTAACAACATAAGTAGAGTACAAATTCTTGTGGGGTGGGGATAAGGGTACTTTAAGTCTCTAGCTATGAGAAAATTTCACATACATACATTTAGATTAGGTTTCAAGTATAATTTCTATCTCAGATTAAAAAAGAAAAGGATTTTCCTCTTTTAAGGACATACTTCTGGTTTAAATTGTTTGAGACCATAGTAAGTATAGATCGCCCACAGAAAAAGTTAGTGGAAGATGTGTGAGATTGATATTGATAATTAACTAAACCATACAACGTATATAAGGGGGCAAGACAAGACTTTTGTTTGGCTGAATAAGGGGGCAAGACTTTAAGTCATTCCACATTGATATCTGTTATCAAATAATCTCTTCAGACTTTTCTCCAAAATAAAATAAAATAAAATAATCTCTTCAAACTTTACCTAATGTATCCAACGTCTATTTGGGGAAAGCATCATGTCATTCGAAAATGTTGACATTCGTTCTTTTTTTTGAGAAAAAAAAAAGTTGGAATAAAAAAAAGACCCATGCTCTTCTATGATTTGTACTCTCTTAAATGTCTTCTTTTTATTTTTATTTATTTATTTTTGGATAAATCCATATAATGTCTTCATTCTATACCCAATGAATCCAGCGTATATTTGGGGCAAGACAGCAAGTCCTTTTTTTCTTTTTTCTTGAGACATCAAGTCCTAAAATGTTGACATTTGTTTTTATCGACATCATTAATTAAGTTTTCATTAAGTTGGAATAAAAAAGAGTCCCAACACATGATATGTCCTACCTTTTAACATGAGCATAAGCTGATTGAAATAAGAGACAAGTTGTGATAAATGCAAATGTGCAGAAAATTAATCATGGCTTTTTAACATAATGGATTTTTAACACGCATCAATTGGACAAGAGCTCTAATGCATTAGACTGGATATCTTTTAACATAATGGATTTTTACATTTGAACTAAAACTAAACTTTACAAAATTTTATTCTAATACCTATCCTTTGAATTTAGGAGATGATAAGCAATATACTTCTAAGTTTGTGTTTGGTTACTTGAATTTGGATTTGAATTTTAAAATTGTGGATTTTAAATGCTTTAATTCCAAATCTATAAATGTTGAAATATATCTTATAAATTTTTAAATTGTATGGGTTTAGAAATTATTTCAAATTCAATCACCTCAAATCCAATTCTTTAACTCTTTTTAAATTATCCAAACAAAATATTTTGATTTCAATCACCTAAATCCAAATCTGCCATCCAAACACGCCACTAAGAAATTCACACTATTTATGGCCCTCTATTTTATTTGGGGTTTTGTCCAAGCTGAATTATATAAACTTACAGTTCTCTTAATCTCTTGAAACATTCTGTCCTCTTATTGGTAAAAATTTGTGATGGAGTACTCTTTGAGGGAGTTATTACTTTCGGAATATTAAAATTTTCCTTTGATTTCCGGGATCTCAGTTGCTTTGATGATTATGTGAAGAAGAAGAAGAAGCTGATCACATTTAAGACTGTAAAACGAAAGGAAAATAAATAATTATTTAGAAGGAACTTAACCCCACAAAAAGTTAGCATTTGGGTTGAAAAACTGTTAACAATTATCTCAGTAGAATTGCATCTGATCAGAATTACGCACAGTGCAGAAAAGCAAGCTAAAGCACTGTGTCTTTGGGCATGCAACGACTCCAAATTACTATAAAGTTCGGTAGACTCTTATTTTAGACTTCAAAATGCATTCTAGAACTAACACGGCTTAAAAAAAGAAACGCGTAGACGTAGTCCAAGTCGAGGTCAAGGTCAGGGTCATCGGTGGCCAGGGATGGACCCAGGTGGGGGCTTGTGGGGGCCCCGCCGCTGGGCTCAAAAAAAAAAATTTAGTAGTTTAATTTTTAGTAAAAAAAAAAAAAAAAAATTAAACTTGGACCCCTTACTTTGTAACTTTGGCTCCCTCTAAAATCATGAATCATCAACTCAACCCATGTAAATCTATAAAAAAAAAATGACAAAAACAATAGTGTTTTGTGTATTAAGAAATAATAGTGTTTTGTGTCTTTTGTTTTTGTTGGTAAATGATTGCATCTTAATATATTAAGAAACAATGATTTTTGTGTATTTGTCTTAATTGAAAGTTTTTTAATACTATATGTATGTATATTTGAATTTTTTTTATTTTTCTTCACTTATTTCCGGCTCTCCTAACTTGAAATCTTGGGTCTGTCCCTGTCGGTGGCCGACATTCAACAGATTCTATTGATCTTAAAGTTGGTAGATTTAAGGAGAATTTGAGCTTCCAAGCATTGACTACCAACAACCAAGATTCATGCATTTGAGCTTCCAAGTTCCAATGAAATGAAGATTTCAAGTAATTTCAGTTCATCTGACACGCCATACTTGTGAATAATTAAAAGAAATTCAAGGAAGAAGAAAAAAAAAAGCATTAATCGTACCATCAATTCTACTAGAAATAGTTTCATTGAATTTCAATATTTACAATCCAAGCAAGTTAGGGTCTATATGCTAGGTGATTTTTTTTTTTTTTTTAAAACA
This sequence comes from Quercus aquifolioides, assembly GCA_019022515.1. Taxonomy (NCBI): domain Eukaryota; kingdom Viridiplantae; phylum Streptophyta; class Magnoliopsida; order Fagales; family Fagaceae; genus Quercus; species Quercus aquifolioides. The sequence goes on from CM032327.1 coordinate 42,627,252, forward strand.
GTATGAAAACAATTTTAAAAAAACTTTAAAACTAGTTTTCAAATTTTCAAATAATAAATTTTATATTATATATGTGTATGTCTCCCATTTTTAAGAAAAAATTTTAAAATAATAAAAACAAAAAATGATGTTTTGGAGATTATTTTTATTTTTGAGATTATTTTTAAAAAAAAATTACAAAAAGTAATGTGTAAAATTTGTAGATTACTTATATATATATAATGATAAGGAAATAGAGCTCACTTTTCTTTTTCTTTTTTGGGATAATGATGAATTTCAAATTTGGAGCATGAGATTTTTTTTGTGATAAAGATAAGCTCCATAATTTAAGAAATAGAATATTTTAGACAAAATTGTGGATGTTGATACCGTATTTTGTCCGCTCTCGATTTATGTGCTGGACCCTGAAAAATTCAAAAATATTATTTTCTCTCCATGGGGCCGCAAAAACATCCAGAATAATGTGGCGCAACCCATTCAGACACTGGAGCACCCAAAGTGCATTTTTCAAATAAAATAATCAAAATGCCTCTAGTCAACCTAGGGTTGACCGAAGGTCAAAGGAGGTCAAAATCCTCACAAAACAATACTTTTCATGGTTTTTCACCAAACCCGAGCTTCTCAGAGATTTTTGGCCACTTTGATCAAGTTTGACCCGAGGTTGATCCCTAGTGGGCCCAAAAACTCTAATTTTGATATGGCCATCAGAACAGGTTGAAACCAACGCCACTGTGAAGATTATCAAATTCTCATTTCAACGACTATTCATGGGTCGAAATCGGAGTTAGAACGGCCGATATATCACGAGAACCGGGATAACGCACCGATCGATGCACCACTAACTTCCGAGAGCCATAACTTTCGATCTGACCATTGGATTTTCAAAATCCATACTTTTTTAAAAATTGTAAGTCAAGACCTTTCCATATGTGTCAAGATCAAACCCATCCGACGACTCGAAAATTGTGTCGTGGTTATAAAAGGCCCTAGGCACCCTTCAGACCAAAAAAAGAGGGGTCTCCCTTGGTTCTATCCTCTGCCTGAACGTCTTCTACATGTTTTTTATCTCTTCCAAACACAAAAAACACACAAAAACCCACCCACAAAAAAACCATATCAAAGCTTCTTGATTCTTCTCTCTTCACCAAAAACACAAGGTATTGTTCTTATACCTAATCTTCTTCTCCTTGGTTACATCTTGGATTTGGGGTTTAAGGGTGTGGATGTAGTTTTTAGGCTACTATCCACATCCCTAACCTTCTAAATCTTTTTCTAGATTTTATCTTGCTTTTTTTGATTGAATAACATGATTTATTGTTGTACGTTTTTAGACCCCTAAAACACAAACACTATAACCTAGTTATTTAGCCAAGTGATTAACTTAGGTAAATTATTCAGATCTAAGTTAACACATATAAATCATATTATTAAAACAGTGCAGAAAATAAAGAACACATCAATATGATAACCTAAGAAAACCAAACCGGTAAAAAACCTAGGGAGGATTTAACCTAACTATCCTCAAGGTAAAAAAAATCCACTATGAAAGAATTGAAGTTTTATAATAGCGACTTAGACCACTAACATCTATTGCTACCTCGAGTAGAAAACTTACTACCACAACCACGTGACAGCTCTGAGTCCATGAACTACTTCTTTCTTGAATTCACAGCAACCACAAGTACTCCCACTTGTGTTTTTTTTTAAGCTCTTTATGTAGCAACTGAAACGATCACCTAGCTCTCGACATCAATCTTGATCTTGATAACCCTAAGTATGTCTGAAGGCAAACACCTCTAGATCTCACAAGAGATTCACACACAGAGTATAAACAACAACAATAAAACGTGGCTAGGTTTTTTCCTTTTATACTTAAGGCAAAACATAAAACCTTACACATCATATAGGCTTTGGCTGAGTTGGAAAAATCTGCAGAAAAACAATCTACACAAGCTTCGATCAATCGAGTCTAATTTTCGATCGATCGAGCCTTGCAAAAAGTGAATAGTAATTTTCTGCAATTACTCAATTCCAACTTTACAATAAACATACTTTGAGCAGCCTAATTCTAGATTCTAAGTTTTAATCATGGTTTGCCAACATTACATATTGAAGTTCTAAAATATTTAGATCCTAAATCCTTAGAACCTAATAATTGCTTTCCTAGCATGTTGCTTGCTTTATTTGTGTTCCTAGCCCAAATCTCCATACCTTTTATGCTTTTTGCCATGTTTTATGATAGGCCAAAAACGTATTGACTCCTTGTGATAGATTAATTAATTAATCAAATTAACATACAAAGTGTGTGATACCACAAACAAATCACCAATTAAACTAAGTATGCAGCGAAAAATAAATTGACACGGTGATTTGTTTACGAATGGGGAAAACCAACACGGCAAAAACCCTACCGGGTGATTTTAAGGTCACCACTCTCGAGAATCCACTATTATCAAAACAAGCGGTTACAAGTAAAGGAATCCTAGTACCATATACCAACCTACAGTTGAACCTTTACCCCAATACCCAATTGGACTTGTTCTGTAGTGACAATCTCTCCTTTTGATGCACGACTCCCAGTACGTGACTAACCAATTGCGCGGATCCCAATACACGACTTCAATCATCAATTAGAGAAGGTTGTTGGTTGCAAAGTTCTTCAGTTCATCACACGATGAAGATCTAGAAGATGCTTGGTTACAAAACTCTACGGTGTACAAACACAGCAACTTCTTCACAAGAATGATGAACTAGGGCAAATTCTGTCTCCGGTCACAATTTGCTTGAACAAACTTTGCTCAACACTTATGCAACTTGTGTCTCCTTTGATGACTCTTAAAATAATCATTTTATATGTCTAGGTTTGTGAGAAAAGAAAGCTCAAACACATAATCACGGATTAGAGTCAAAACAGAACTGAAATTCTGTTTTTCATAAACCATGACAAATAGCCATCTGTCGAGCAGCTGTCAAGCCACGGGGCTAGAACAGCTCTTCAAGCTCAATAGATACTAGCTGTCGAGCTTTAATGAACTTGCACTTTTCAGCTTGAATCTTGGACAAACTTACATGGCTTCAATACTTGATCTTGAAACAAAGTTTCTTGAAGTATTAAACACATCCTAGATCTACCCAAATACAAGTAAAATGCGTTTTGTCAAAAGATTAGCCAATTACACAAAATAGTGACATATGTTCCTAACAAGTGAATCACATATGTCCTAACAATCTCCTCCTTTGGCAATTCGTGACAAAACCACAACAAACAAATAAACATATGAGAGAAGTCATAAATCACTTCAACTCATATTCACTTGTTGAATACAATAAAATCTATCCTAACACAAACTCTTGAAAAACTTTGCAAGAAGAGAGTTTATGGCAAGTAGACTTTGACAACCTGTATTTTTGAAATACTTTAAACAAAACTCATCAAGGCATCTCTGTGTGAAACAGAAATAATAGATTGCATACACGTAATAAGAAGCATGTGCATAAAGAGAGAAAAGAAACAACACATGTAAGGTTAGGTGAAAGAAACATACATCAACATATAAAACATAAGCAAAAACCCATCCCAAAATTTCAACAAAAACTCATCAATTTTGAAAAACCCTAAAATTTTTCAAAAACCCCAAAACCTAGGTTTCAAAACATGAAATACATGTAAATGAGAGATTAGAAACTCACCAAGTGAAGAAAAACTTGAAAAAAAAAAAAAAACCTTTGAAGAAACCTTGAGGAAGAAGTTTGGAGTGAGTGAGAGAGTTTTGGGAGGTGAAAGGACGAATAGATCGAGAGAGATGTTGAGCAAAATGACAACCGGATCGCGCTAAACAAATAAATAGTAGTTCAGTAAATCTTGACAGATAGAGGTGTCGAGAAGGTGTCGAGCATGAAAGACGTCGACAAATGTAGCTATCGAGGATCTGTCAAGGAACAATTCAACAGAAAAGAGAATAAACAAGCTCGATCGATCCACCAGCTGTCGAGAAGCTATCGAGGGTCCAGAAAATTTGTTGATCGATCCACCTAACTGTCGAGAAGCTATCAAGATTACGATAAGAAGAAGTTGAAAAGCTCGATAGATAGCCAGGTGTCGAGAAACTGTCGAGATTGCTTAAAAACAGTTTTTCAAGAAGAGAAAAATACAGATATGAATGCAATCAAGCATGCAACTCAACCAATGATCTAATCAACATTTTAAGCTCTCAAAATCATCTCTCAACAACAATTTTAAGCACATGGATCCCAAAAACACACACACACACACTAAACAAGTCTAACCAATTTTATATTTCAAAGACAAGTTAAGACAGTTTAGTGAGCATACATTAATACATGTAAAACCTTGTGATGACCAAATCACATTGTACCTGCACATGTATCAAGAGTAGCAAAGAATATTGCGTGTTGTGTGTGAAAAACATCACAAGATTGCATAAGTGTATATATGTTATAACGATTTGAGATATGAGAAAATCATTTTAACTCACACACAATCATAACTGTTTGATGGGGACTATCACCTTCGAGGTACATCTCCTAGAATACACGCTTGCAATCATATAAAGCATTTTGATCTTTTTGCTTTTTATTTTTCTTTGCATATTTTTTCTTTTAAGCAAATCATGCATGAGCATATAAGAGAAAGAAAAGAAATACTCAATTATATTAAGCATTTGACATTCCAATTTTGCTATGCCGAAGCACACAAATGTCATTGACATTGCACTTTTGCTATGCCGAAGCATATAGATATCATTTCATGATTGGCGGGCAACAGTAGTGAGATGGTTATTTATGCCTTTCTCTTAGGATTTTCTAGTCCTTCCTGTCAAAAAGAGTAATACGAGTGTTAAGTACAAGAGATTACTTAATCTTACTCATCACAAACACGAGCCACAAAGCTCACTTGTTTAGTTGTGCATAGAGATGCTCATCTAAGCTACAAAAGATACAAAGTTTAGAAAACTTTGTTTCAATGGCCATCTAAGGTACACAAGTACCAATGTACACATAACACACACTGTTTTTGTATTTTTCTGATTTTTCAATTTTTTTTATTTCAAAAACAAAATAAACAAAACTGAAAACAAACAAACAAAAACATGTCAAACAAAAAAAAAAACTAGATGCAAATGCATGAGGAAAAAGGAGGAGAGAAAGAGATCAATCCATGGAGATAATACCAATGTTTTGACGAAGGAATTCAAAACGTTTGCTCTCAAGAGGTTTGATGAACAAGTCAGCCTTCTAATCATCAGTGTGAATAAACTCAAGAGTGAGAATACCATCTTCAACAAGCTCCCTAATGAAGTGATGTCGAATCTCTATGTGTTTGGTTCGAGAATGTTGAACCAGATTCTTAGAGATGTTGATGGCACTGGTATTGTCACAATAGATGGTGAGATACTCTTGACAAATACCATAATCATGGAGGAGTTTTTGCATCCATAGGAGTTGGGTGCAACAGCTACCGACAGCGATGTACTCAACTTCTGCAGTGGATAAAGAGATGGAGTTCTGCTTTTTGCTCATCCAAGAGATAAGATTGTTACCCACATAAAAACAACCCCCTGATGTACTCTTTCTATCATCAGCATTCCCAGCCCAATCAGCATCAGAATACCCAGTTAAGACATCATTTGTGTCCTTGCTGTACCACACATCGAACTCAGCAGTGGTTTTGACATACTTTATAATTCTTTTTAAAGCAGTCATATGAAATTCTTTAGGATTAGCCTGATATCTAGCACACATTCTAACACTGTAACTAATGTTAGGTCTACTAACAGTAAGGTACTGTAACTAATGTTAGGTCTACTAACAGTAAGGTAAAGAAGACTACCTATTATGCTTCTATATACAGATGAATCTACACTTTTTCCTAACAAGTCCACAGTGAGTTTAACATTTGGGCTCATAGGGGTTCTAACAGAACTAACAGATTCCAAACCAAACTTTTTCACAAGATTCTTAGCATATTTAAATTGAGATAGGAATATACCTGAATCTAGTTAACAAATTTGCAATCCAAGGAAGTGAGTCAGCTCTTCAATCATGCTCATCTCGAACTCGGCTTGCATGAGTTTTGAGAAGCCATGAGCAAGTTCATCCTTAGTCGACCCAAAGATAATATCATCAACATAGACTTGAACAACTATCAACTCGCCATCTTCCTTTTTGATGAAGAGAGTCTGATCAACTTTTCCTCTTGTGAACCCATATAACACCAGGTATTGTGTGAGCCGATCATACCAAGCTCGAGGGGCTTACTTTAAGCCATAAAGTGCCTTCTTGAGATACAACACATGATCTGGAAAGTGTGGGTCAATGAATCATTTTGGTTGAGACACATAGACATCTTCTTTAAGTAGCCCATTCAAGAAAGCAGTCTTTACATCCATCTGATAAAGTTTGAACTTCAAATGACATGCTAGGGCAAGGAGAATTCTGATGGACTCCATACGGGCAACTGGGGCAAATGTTTCATCATAGTCTACTCCTTCCATTTGTGAGTATCCTTGAGCTACAAGCCGAGCCTTGTTGCGAATCACATTGCCCTCATCATCAGTCTTATTACGAAATATCTACTTTGTGCCAATGATGTGCTCACCCTCCGACCTAGGTACTAAAGTCCAACCATCAATCCTCTGAAACTAAAGGAGTTCATCATGCATTACTTCTACCCAACTTTCATCCTGAAAAGCTTCCTCAACTTTCATGGGTTCAACCTGTGATAAGTAACAAGAATAAGACACAAAGTTAGCAACACATTTATCAATTGTACGTTTCTTTAATGTGAGTTCATTCATGTTTCCCACAATAACTTCTGGAGGATGATTTAATTTAATCCTAGATGAAGGTTGAAAGTTCAAATAGCGTTGAAAACACTGTGAACGTTTAGACCCCCAATTACAAATTACCAATTCAAGCTTATTATCAAACAATTAATGTGCGGAACATGAACATAAGCCAAACACAGAATTGATAAACAATCTAAGCCAATTATAATCACATCCACAACAGAAAATAAAAGGCAAAGATAAAGGGAAGAGAGATGCAAACACAAGGACAACACGCGATGTGTTATCGAAGAGGAAACCGAAGCCCTTGGCGTAAAACCTCTCCGCCGCCCTCCAAGCGGTCAATAATCCACTAGAAAATGTAGTTGGGATACATGAACAGTAATAGACCCTCCAAGCCTAATCTACCCAGGTACCTAAGCCCTCCAAGCTTCTTGCTCCAACGAGGTTGCGCCGAACCTTTTTCTTCTCTAGCTTACCGGATTCCGCTATAGCCCATAGCATTAACCAATAACCATTGGTTCCTTTCAAATTGCTTCCCTTAGCACCAAATGACCTTCTCACAGACGTGGGTGTGTTGAGAAAAAGATTTGGTCAAGAACCTCTCAAGGATGTATCAATGGAGAGGAAAAGAGTAGAGGAATTTGAAGAGTCTCTTAGTGAAGATTGGGGATGAGTCAATCTTGTTTTTCTCTAAGGTTTCTCTCTCAAAATTCTCTCTGAAAGCTCTCTACATTTCGTGGGTATAAGGGTCTATATATAGTGGTGTGTGTTTGGAATACGAAGAGACAGTTTTTCCCAAACAGGATAAGTTGGCGACTTGGCCTCGCGACTAGTCTAAGTCGCGAGTTCAAGCAGCGAGCTAACGGTCTGGCCAGCATGGGACTTTTGTCCTGTAGTGCGACAGCTGGCGTGACCCTTCACCTCCCAACATGCTTCTCACGTGTGCTGCAGTTGGCGGCTTGCAAGTCGCGAGTCAGCCGCGAGTCCCTGCTTCTTTGCACAAACTTGAGCATTTCTTCACACTCTCTCACACACTACCCTTACATGAATCCCACCTAAATACAGGGTTACTAAGTGCTAAATTACAAGCAAATTGGCACGGAATAAAACCAACAAGATGGTTGATAAAATTCAACCTTACAAAGGTCCTTTCTCTTCATGAGATTCAGAATCTGGTAAAGTAGGTATATCTACAGACTCTTCCACAACACCGGGAGTACCGAGAGTACTTGGAGATGCAGGTTCTTGTTCAACAATTTCTTGAACTTCCTTAGTCTCAGGAGGAAGAATTTCTTTGGGGAGTTCCTCAATACCTTTCTTAGAACCGAAATTTGAAAACTCATCAATAACAACATTTACTGTCTCCATTACCTTCATAGTTCTTTTGTTGTATACCCGATAAGCCTTGCTTGTGGAGGAGTAGCCCAAAAATATACCTTCATCGCTCCAAGAGTCAAACTTTCCCACATTCTCTCTATCCTTGAGGATGAAACAAGTACTTACAAAGATTCTGAAATACTTCACATTCAGCTTCCTTCATTTCCATAACTCATATGGAGTCTTCTTGGTACCGAGTCTGAAGTACACCCTATTAACCGTATGACATGCAGTGTTAATGGCTTCTCCCCACAAGTTTCTAGCCACATCCTTGTTGTGTAACATGGCTCTGGCCATCTCCTGAATAACCCTATTCTTTCTTTCTACTACACCATTCTGCTGAGGAGTAATAGGAGCTGAGAATTCTTGAGATATACCTGATCTTGTGCAAAGGGACTCCATATACGAGTTCTCAAATTCTTTACCATGGTCACTTCAAATTCGATCAATCTTCAGGCTCTTTTCATTCTGTAGTCTTGTGCACAAAGCTTCAATGTCCTCAGGAGCATCAGACTTGGATCGTAGGAGAATGACCCAAGTATACCTAGTGAAGTCGTCTACCACAACCATGATGTATCTCTTACCACCAAGAGACTCAGTTCTAGTTGGACCCATAAGATCCAGATGTAGAAGCTCCAATAGTCTAGACGTAGCTGATGTCTGAATGCCCGGATGCTTAGCTTTCGTCTGTTTCCCAAGCTGACATGGTCCACACACTACATTACTCATTCTACTAATTCATGCTTTGGTATCCTCAAGACTAATTCATGCTTAGATACAATAGAAAGATGTTTGTAACTAGCATGTCCCATCCGTTGATGCTATAGATCTTCATTTGGCAAACAAATGCTATTGTACACAATATCAGCATCTGGAACCAATCCATAATAGTTGTCTAGAGTGCGAACGCCACTTATGAGTTTCTTTCTAGACTCATCCATGACAAGACACTTTCCTTTTGAGAATAGCACCATGAAGTCTTGATCACATATTTGACTTATGCTCAACAGGTTCACCCATAGACCTTCCACATATAGAACATTTGCAATGTCCGACAGTCCAGGTAGAGAGATGACTCCTTTTCCTTTAATCTGTGACTTGCTCCCATCACCAAAAGTGACATTGCCACCTTTCTTAGACTCAAAAACCTTGAAGAGAGATCGGTCTCCAGTCATGTGTCTTGAGTAACCGTTGTTAAGGTACCACAAACACGTGTCTATAACTTTAAATGTAGACTTCATCATAAAACACACTTCGTGCTTAGATGACAGATCAGTAGGAATGGTGCTTTCTCTTATGTGCCTTTTACGAGCTAAACCTTTAACTTTCACTCTTCTCAGACAAACTCCTTTGCACATTTTCATTCTGAGACAGTCTAGTTTCTTCTTAGGCAAACTAAGATCTTTTACAATGGTCAACACGAGTGAATTCAAATAACTTTTAGACTTGTATTTTCTGATACACTCAAACAAGCAGAGATTAGAAAAACAAGATGTATTTGAATTAAAAGATCTCTTCAAGCCGGTTGCAACCATGACAACAGGGGTCAATGGATCAAACACAGCAAAGATTAACCCTAATCAGAGTGTGCCTGCTCTGATACCACTTGATAGGCCAAAAACGTATTAACCCCTTGTGATAGATTAATTGATTAATTAGCCAAGTTTATTAATTAATCAAATTAACATGCAAAGCGCGTGGTAGCACAAACAAATCACCAATTAAACTAAGTATGCAGCGAAAAATAAATTGACACGGTGATTTGTTTACGAATGGGGAAAACCAACACGGCAAAAACCCCACCGGGTGATTTTAAGGTCACCACTCCCGAGAATCCACTATTATTAAAACAAGCGGTTACAAGAAAATGAATCCTAGTACCTTATACCAACCTACAGTTGAACCCTTACCCCAATACCCAATTGGACTTGTTCTGTAGTGACAATCTCTCCTTTTGATACATGGCTCCCAGTACGTGACTAAACAATTGCATGGATCCCAGTACTCGACTTCAATCACCAACTAGAGAAGGTTGTTGGCTGCAAAGTTCTTCAGTTCATCACATGATGAAAATCTAGAAAACACTTGGTTACAAAACCCTATGGTGTACAAACACAGCAACTTCTTCACAAGAATGATGAACTAGGGCAAATTCTGTCTCCGGTCACAATTTGCTCGAACAAACTTTGCTCAACACTTATGCAACTTGTGTCTCCTTTGACGGCCCTTAAAATAATCCTTTTATATGTCTAGAGTTGTGAGAAAAGAAAGCCCAAACACATAATCACGAATTAGAGTCAAAACAGAACTAAAATTCTATTTTTCATAAACCTCAACAGATAGCCATCTGTCAAGCAACTGTCGAGCCACGGGGCTGAAACAGTTCTTCAAGCTCGATTGATACTAGTTGTCGAAATAATTGTCGAGCTTTAATGAGCTTTAATGAACTTAAACAAACTTTGCTCAACACTTGTGCAACTTGTGTCTCCTTTGACGGCCGTTAAAATAATCATTTTATATGTCTAGGGTTGTGAGAAAAGAAAGTCCAAACACATAATCATGAATTAGAATCAAAACAGAACTGAAATTCTGTTTTTCATAAACCTCGACAGATAGCCATTTGTCAAGCAGCTATCAAGCCACAGGGCTGGAATAGCTCTTAAGCTCGATAGATACTAACTGTCGAGATAGCTGTTGAGTTTTAATGAGCTTTAATGAACTTGAACAAACTTTACTCAACACTTGTGCAACTTGTGTCTCCTTTGACGGCCCTTAAAATAATCCTTTTATATGTCTAGGGTTGTGAGAAAAGAAAGCTCAACCACATAATCACGGATTAGAGTCAAAACAAAACTAAAATTCTGTTTTTCATAAACCTCGACAGATAGCCATCTGTGGAGCAGTTGTCGACCCAGGGGACTGGAATAGCTCTTTAAGCTCGATAGATACTAGCTGTCAAGATGGTTGTCGAGCTTTAATGAACTTGCACTTTTCAACTTGAATCTTGGACAGACTTGCGTGGCTTCAATACTTGATCCTGAAACAAAGTTTCTTGAAGTATTAAACACATCCTAGATCTACCCAAATACAAGTAAACTGCATTTTGTCAAAGGATTAGCCAATTACCCAAAATAGTGACATATGTTCCTAACAAGTGAATCATATATGTCCTAACATTTTATGTTTAGATCTACATGCTTACATGCTTATATACTTAGATCTACATGCTTTATACCTTATGCCATGTTTTCCTATGCTTTGTTCCTCTTTTCGTTCCAGGTTGATGTTCGGGTTACATGCTCACATGCTTGTATGATGTTTTTGGCTATGTCTTGCTTGGATCTATGTGTCTATGTGTTTATTTCCATGTTATATGGTTAGATCCTTGTCTTCACATGCTTGCTTGGGAGCATGCTCTTCCATGTCTATATTCTAGATCTCTATATGTTTACATGCATGTTTCTATGCCTATATGTCTAGATATATGTTTTCACATGCCTATATGCTTGGATCTATGTTCTCTACATGCTTTATGCCGTCTTTCATGTGCTCGTGCGCTCCATGCCATGTTTGTATGCCTAGACCTTGGCCCTTATTAAAGGGTTTGGATCACCCTATTTGCATGTCTATGCTTGCTCACTTCTATGCTTTATGCTTGTGTTAGTCTCTCTTGTTCTAGGCTTTGCCATGTTCGATGCCTTTAACGGGTTTGTGATTGTATGGGTGTAACCACTTGGGATGCATCCCCATGATGCCAGTTGCTTAGTGCATACCTTTCCCCTCTTCCATTTCGTACCATGTTATGCTTACCATGCTTATTTGCGCCACCCATTGGCTTTATATGCATCTTTACATGCTTGCTTACATGTCCATGCATGAGTCTTGCTTGCTAGTGTGTCATCCATACTTCAACACAATGAAGTCATGGACATCCGATCCAAACCTACATTTGTCCCTCGCGGACACCACCATTTGTTTGTTTTCTTACTTCTTTGTCTTCTCACTTGTTTGCTTGCTTTCTTGTTTCTTTGTTTGCCATGTCTATGATGCTTATCTGCTTTATGCCTCCTTCATATGCACTTTGCATCTTTTCCTTCCATTGCTTGTCTGCTGGTTTCTTATCTTTTCCTTTGCATGTATACACATGGAGCGAGGACGCTTAGAGCTAGGGCATAGTCTCCCAAGTGCAAGCAAAAAGGGCGCGGATGTGAGCATGTCATTATAAGCCAAGCGGTTGTGTTCAATAGGTTTAGGGGTCTAACTTTTCCCATTTGGTTTTGTACTCTTTTAAAACCCCTTCCTTCCTCCTCCCTTTCTCTCTTAGATAGGTTGTATTAGGTATATCATGTCATGTACCATTCGTCCTCATCTCTAAAGTATGGCGACCCTTGTTTACTTTTCTGCACCTATATTTTGGGCAATACTCTAGGGATGTAAGCATTTACTTTCCCGCTCTATGTGCTTGCATTATGCATGATGTATGTATATATATACCTGCTCGCCTCTTCCGGTGTGATCGTCATAGTTCATGTTACCTAAGGCAAAGTGATGCTTAATTTCCACAGTGAAAGTAAGGTGACATGTCGCCGGATTTTCACCGCAGAAATCTGGTACTTTACCCAAATGCCTTAGGAAAGCATAAATTGGGACCACACCCATTCAAAAGCCAAACCTCAAAGCCCTCCATGCATGCAAAGCCCCGAAAGCCAATGCCAATATCATGTTTTTACTACCAATCTCCAAAAATTAAGGTTTTATCAAAACAAAGGACTATCCTTGGACAGGTGTTGTAGGGTGTCTAACACCTTCCCAACACGTAACCAAACTTCCGGACTTAAGAATCAAGATTTTTTGCCATCCACATTAGATTAGGAAAAATGCCATTTTTCTTAGCTTAGGATTGGTAATAAAATCAACTAGAAATAGGTGACCAATCACACCTTAGAAAAACCCAATAATTGGTGGTAACTCCACTTACCTTTGGTAATCCCTTAAAATTTGGCCCAGTTTCCTGCCACTAATGCCAAAGGTAGACCTACATTCCTCCACCGAGAGAGAGAGCACATGAAGCCCCACGCGAACCACGCCACACACTGCTACACATGCACACATCCACCCATCATCCGAGAGAAGAGAGGGGGCCCTCCAACGGGGCCCCACGTGCGGGGGTGCCTCACCATGGTGGGTGGTCGAACAAAGGCCCATGACGACAGCGGCAGTTTTCCGCTACCGTTTTTCAAGGCCGGGTGTCGACAGTGGAATCCACTATTTTCATTTATTTACAATTATGTCATTAAAAACATTTTCAGTATCTTGAAGGGTCTGATTGTTAAGAAGATTTTTGTTTTTGTTTTCAAAACGGTATAAAAACAATTTACAAAAAATTGAAATTGAAACTAGTTTTAAGATAATAATTTTTATATTATACATGTTTGGCTCCCACTTTGAAGAACAATTTTCAAAATACTAAAAAAAAATTGTTTGGGAGACCCTTTTTTTTTTTTTTTTTTGAGATTTAAAAAAAAAAAAAGGTTTAATTGGTATGAAGATTTTTTGTTTTCAAAATAGTATAAAAAGAATTTTCAAAACATTGAAATTGAATTTAGTTTTTAGATAATAATTTTTATATTATATGTGTTTGGCTCCCACTTTTAAGAACAATTTTCAAAATACTAAAAAAAAAAAATTGTTTAGGAGACCATTTCTATTTTTGAGTTTAAAAAAAAAATTTACAAAAAGTAACGTGTAAAATCTATAAATTACTTTTTTTGTGTGGATAATGATAAAAGAATAGAGCTTATGTACTTTTTTTTTTTTTTGATAATGATAAGTTTCAAATTTGATGTGTATGAATTCTTTTTATGATAAAATGTTACAAACTCATAGGTAAAACTCACCCTTAAAAACCAGCTTACAATGGGAGGATTCCTAAGAACTTATAAATACATGGTTAAGCTTATACTTAATCCATGTGGGACACTAAGATCATAACATACCACCATGCTCCACTGTCGACGTCCACGACGACTTACTCCAGCGACACTAACTCGATCGTAACCCTTTTTCTTTTGGTGGCTCCACTCACCTATCAGTTATTTTAATCTAGCTTCTAGGTCGTCCCCTCCATGATCTGACCACAAAAGTCACAACTCATTTGGTCCCATACTCAATGAGCTACACCTGATTACTCGGGGTGGTGGTTGGCTCTGATACCAAATGTTACTGATGAAGCGTAAACTCGTCAGTCAATCGTCAGATGGAAGCAACCTCTAGCCTACAAAGGTGGTCACCGGTGTGGTGCCTGCCACAACGCCTCCGATGCTAAAGTTAGTATCAATTGCTATTTGAGAATGAACAATATAGAAAATAACAGAGCAAAAGAGATCTCTCAGTGTGTATGTACCTTGTCATTGGCAATGTGTGGGCTTTTTATACTCTTTCATGGCCTCTAGCCGTTGGAGTAGTTATGGAGATCTTAATGCTCCTTTTGGTAACGTTTGGGGGCAGTTAATGTGGCATCAATGTGCTCCAACGGTCCGTACAGTTGGCCTTCTAATCGTTCTGGGCTTAATTGGCTGCATTGAATGACCTGAATGTCTTCGTCAGTAACGTGAATGATCATTTTGTCACTCCTGAGGGTGTCTTCGTCCATGAATGGTGTCGTCAGTGTGGGACGGACTCGTCAGTCCCGTCAGTTGCCCCCGGATTCTATGTTCATCATGTCTTTGACGATTATAGAATTTGAAGGGTCACATGTTGTAGGTGACTCTTGGGGTTCTGCTCCGTATTAAGTGTGAAGTGACGGCGCTCCACAAAACGTGGCATACGTGGCAGATGCTGACTGGTGGAGTTAATGCCCGAGTAAATGGGACTATTGGGCTTCCCGCTGGTTTTTCAGTTTCCAAGGCCTTAGTTTTTAAACTTCTTCACTTTTCCTTTTCACTTTTCTCAAGAACTCCCATTTATCTCTCTGGGCATCTTCTCCGCCAGCCTCCTTCGGCAACTTTCTTCTCAACCGGTGCGTCATGTGGTGGCGGTTCTCTTTTTCGAGGTGTGCTTCCTACTCCTTTCTTCTCATATTTTGCCTATACATACGGTGATGGATCTTTGATTTTTCCCATCTCTTTTTTTTTTTTGTTTTGCTCGCCGGGTTTTGGGATTTTTAGGCTTTTTTTGTGTTTTCTGGTTTACTTATGGTTGGTAGTTCCGAGGTTAGGATAGCTTGCCCCTCCATCTCGTTTCTTTTTGCTCGATTAGGGGGTTCGTTGGGAAATTTTCCATACCTTGAAAATTTTGTTTACGAAGGTAGTTGCCTAGCTGTGGTGTTGGCTGACCTCTTGCCTTTGCTTCATCAGTCAATAGATTGGTTTGATAATTTGGTGAGAGAGGGTAGAATGGCGTTTGAGGTCAGATCCAGTGAGCTCGAGACTGGGTTATCGTCTAGCGGTAACCCAGTGGAGGAAGACACAGCCGTCTCCACGCCTCGAGAAGTTAGGGCTTTTTATGCTCTAAAGGAGGAGTGTGGTTTGGACGCCGACGCGCTAGGTAGGTTCAAGGACAGGTTTCAGTTCCCAGAACGAGTTAGGGTTCGTCTGCCTAGCGAGGCAGACCGGGCCTGTCACTTCTTTCCTGGGGAGATTTGTTTCTACGAATCTGCCTTCGTCTGTGGATTGAGGTTTCCCGTCCATCCTTTCTTGATGGAACTCTTGGACCATTTAGGTATTGCCCCCGGGCAACTTATGCCGAATTCGTGGCGGATTTTGGTTAGCTGTATGGTGATCTGGTTGGCCGCTAATGACGGGGATATGCTCAGGGTGGACGAGCTTGTCCATTTGTACCGTTTAAAAGCATCAAAGGAGTATGGGTACTACGAATTGGTGCCCTGGGAGAGAAGAACCAGGATCGTCAAGGGTTTACCGTCGTCCTTCAGGTACTGGAAGTCTAGATTTTTCTTTGTGTCTGGGGATGATTTTGAGACTGCCTCTGGAGAGGTTTGGGGTGATATCCCGAGGTTGCGTCGTCGGTGGGAAACCCCGACTTTAGGTGCGTCGATATCCATCCTCGTCCTTTGAATTTTGTTGTGTTTTCTTCCATGGCTATTGACCCTTTTTTTTTTTTTTTTTTTTTTGCACAGTTAAGAGACGACCCAAGCTCAAGAGCAGGTATAGAGAATGGGTACATAAGGCGATTGATTACACACTGACGATTGAAAGCTGGGACGAGCTTGTCGACCCCAGAACACTAGCCTTCTACTGCCTCGGACTGGATCCCTCTGCCATCGTCCTGCGTAACCTTGATATTGAAGGAAAAAAGAGTAAGTGTTATATTCGTCGGTACTCACCTTTTTTTTTCCTTCCCCTTGATTTTTCTTCTTACTAGTGTCTTCCCTCTGCAGAAATGACGACCAAATTCAATAAGGGCATGTACGCGAAAATGAGATCCAAGAAGGATGAGCCTCTGTCGAATTTGGGAGCGAAGACAGTGCGCGTCACTCGAAGGGGGAGTCATGCTGCTCCGACCTCCATCGTTCGTCCAATTGTTCCCGCGAGTGAGACGACAAGGACGGCTTCTCCTACAGCTTCTGTGGAGGAGATAGGTGGCACTCCCGTCTCTAAAAGGCCGCGGCTGTCTGAAAAGGAGAAGGAGAAAGCTGCCGCTCGCCCGTCCACCCTTTGGACTGACGAGAAGATGGCTGTGGAGCGAGCCCACGAGGTAGCGACGTCTGCAAATTTGAGGGCTTTGACTGGCGTCCCTATCAACGAGGTCTCGGCTCGTCATGTCCACAAGCTCGTTCAGGTGTTAGGGGAGAGTCTGCGTCTTTCTTCTGAGTATTTTACTCAGGAGGCTAAGGTGGCGTCTATGACGTCTAGGATGGAGGTCTTGGAGGCGGAGAACTCGTCGCTGAAGAAAGACCTTATTGCTTCCATGGGTGAGAACAACACTCTGAAGGAGCAGGTCAAGAAGCTGAACGACGACCTCCGGGTTGAGCGCCAGTTGACTAAGGAGAAGGACGAGCAACTCCTTGGGGTTAGGGAGAGTCTTGAGTCTTAAGACCATAGCCGCCAGGTCCGTTGAAGCCTTTCAAACTACTGACGAGTACAATACTGTGCTCTTCAGTTGGTATTTTAAGGGTTTCGAGCTTCTGAGGAGATATCTCGTGAAGCACCCTTCGGGGGTGAATATGGAGGAGCTAGACCTGGAGGAGGTGGATCAAGAAATGGCTGCAGATGAGGCTGCCCGTCCTTCTGCTTCCGAGCCTGAAGCTTCCGTGGATGCTCCTGCTGACGATGCTCCTGCTGACGGTGCTCTTGCTGACGAGGCTCTTGCCGACACAGCTCCTGCTGACGATGATGCTGCCTGAACCTAATACTTAGAAATTTTTTTTTTTTTCTTTTTTGGATACCCACCATGTTTTGGGGGGTTTTTTTTATTATCCAATTTTCAAACAATTAATCTATTTTAAGAACAACGTTTTTAGCCCAGTGTTTATGGGTCTTTGATTGTAGAAACACCTGTAATTTGCCCGTTGTTTTTGGGCTTTTAACTTAATTTTCATCTGCGTACTTACTTGTGCTTGTGTTTGCCTGGTCATCGTTTGCAATATGCTGGCCTTGATCGTTCATGCAGTATGCTCGTCTATGTAGGGTCAATCCCTTAACCTTGTAGGTATCATCATTGTTAGTAACTTACATCTGTTCTGTGTGGAATCTTGTTACTTAGCCTTTTTTGGCTTTACTTGAACCATTTTTATAGTCGTCAGTAACTTACATCCGTCAAGGCGGAATCTTGTTACTTAGCCATTTTTGGCTTTTAGTGACTTACACCCGTTTTTAGGGATCTTCGTCATCGTCAGTAACTTACATCCGTCAAGGCGGAATTTTGTTACTTAGCCATTTTTGGCTTTTTGTGACTTACACCCATTTTTAGGGATCTTCGTCATCGTTAGTAACTTACATCCGTCAAAGCGGAATTTTGTTACTTAGCCATTTTTGGCTTTTTGTGACTTACACCCATTTTTAGGGATCTTCGTCATCATCAGTAACTTACATCCGTCAAGGCGGAATCTTGTTACTTAGCCATTTTTGGCTTTTCGTGACTTACACTCAAATAGACCTGCTCACAAAGAAACATTAGCTGGATAACATCTTTATTAATTTAGGTAATGAATACATTTCAATGTAACTTCTATTGATGGTATTTCTTCAAGTGTTCAATGTTCCATGGCCTCGGGAGTCTTTGTCCGTCCAGGGTTTCCAGGTGGTAGCTACCTTGCCTGGAGTAATGGACGACTCGGTAAGGTCCTTCCCATGTGGGGCCGAGCTTCCCTTGAGTAGGGTCTTTGGTTGCTGGGGTTACTTTGCGCAAGACGATGTCCCCAATGTCAAGTCGCCTGAGTTTCACCCTTCTGTTGTAATAGTCCGTCATCTTTTTCTGGTAGTCCGTCACTCTGCTGCAAGCTTTGTCTCTTACTTCATCTAGACAGTCCAGGTTGAATTGTAGACGATCATTATTGGCTTCCTCGTCGAACATCTCTCGCCTGGTGCTGGTTACTCCTACTTCGACCGGGATCATTGCTTCAGTTCCGTAAGTAAGCCTGAAGGGGGTCTCTCCCGTCGGGGTTCTCGCTGTTGTTCTGTAGGCCCACAAGACATTGGGCAATTCTTCTGGCCAGGCACCCTTCGCGTCGTCCAGCTTAGTTTTTATGATCTTGAGTAGCGTACGGTTTGTCACCTCCGTCTGTCCGTTCGCCTGCGGATGTCCTGGCGATGAGAACTGGTTCTTGATTCCCAATCCTGAGCAGAAATCTTTGAAGCCTTGGCAGTCGAATTGTCGTCCGTTATCTGATATGATCGTCCTTGGAATTCCGAACCTGCAAACTATATTCTTTCACACGAAGCATCGGATTTTTGCTTCGGTGATGGTCGCCAGTGGCTCTGCTTCAACCCATTTAGTGAAATAATCAATAGCAACTAGTAAGAATTTTACCTAACCTTTGCCTAGGGGCAGTGGGCCAACGATGTCGATTCCCCACTGTGCAAATGGCCAGGGGGATGTTATCGTCGTCAGTCTTTCTGCCGGAAGTCGTTGGACATTCCCGAACCGCTGGCATTTGTCACATCTCTTGATGAACTGCATTGCGTCCGCCTGCATAGTAGGCCAGAAGTAACCTGTTCGAAGAACTTTGCTTACCAGGGATCTAGGGCCAGCATGGTCTGCACAGATTCCTTCTTGTATCTCTTCTAGGATGTACTTAGCTTCCTCTTCACTAACACACTTCAAGTAAGGCATGGAGAAGCCTCTCTTGTAGAGGGTATCATTGAGAACTGTAAATCTGGCTGCCCTCTTTTTAATCTTTCTAGCCTCGTCTGTATTCGGAGGAAGGTTCCCGTCCTGGAGGAAGGATATGATGGGCGTCATCTAGCTATCTTTTTTCTAGATTGAGAACGTTGGAACTTCTTCGATGCTGGGGCAATTCTGGATTTCCATCTTCAGGTCCACGTTCGTTGATCCATCTCCTGACGAGGCTATCTTCGAGACTTCGTCTGCCTCCATATTCTGGCTCCTCGGTATCTGTATGAACTCCACTTCATCGAACTCCTGGGTTAAACGCTTCGTCAGCTTGAGATACTTCTGCATCCTTTCTTCCTTTGCTTCATATTCTCCTCGGATCTGCCCTATTACCAGTTTTGAATCGTTTTGGACTAGTAGGTTCTTAGCCCCGAGCTCCTTTCCGAGTCTCAATCCCGTCAGAATCCCTTCATATTCTGCCTCGTTGTTGGTGGCCGGGAATTTTAGCTGAACACCGTACTTCAGTACTTCTTCTTCTAGGGTGACTATGACGACCCCTACTCCCCCTTGATTTCGAGCTGACGAACTGTCGGTCTGTATCGTCCATCTTTTGGCCTCGCTGGCGCGATTATCTTCATTCGGGGAAGTGAACTCGGCGATGAAATCCACCAGGGCTTGTGCTTTAATGGCTGTCCTGGGATGGTACTCGATGTCAAATTGGCTGAGTTCAATCGCCCATTGGACCATTCTTCCTGCTGCTTCAGGCTTGTTCATGGATTTTTTGATAGGTTGGTCCGTCATCACCAGGATGGGATTTGCTTGGAAATATTGTCTTAGTTTTCGAGAGGCCACAATCAATGCAAATGCAATCTTCTCAATCTTTGGATACCTGGACTCAGCCCCTTGGAAGGCTTGGCTAACGTAATAAACCGGAAGCTGCTTCTTGCCTTCTTCTCTGATCAGGGCTCCACTGACGGCCGTATCTGATACTGCTAAATACAGATATAAATTCTCACCTTCTTTGGATGGGCTTAGGAGGGGTGGATTACTCAGGTAGCGTTTGAGCTCCTGGAAGGCTGCTTCGCATTCGTCCGTCCAAGCAAAAGCTTGTTTTAAGGTTTTGAAGAAAGGCAGGCACTTGTCCGTAGCCCTAGAGACGAACCTATTGAGGGCTGCAATCCTTCTAGTAAGCTTCTGGACTTCTTTGACGGTCTTGGGTGATGCCATGTTGATTATGGCTTGCACCTTCTCCGGGTTTGCCTCTATTCCTCTCTGGGACACCATGAATCCCAGGAATTTGCCTGAAGCTACCCCAAAAACGCACTTACTAGGATTCAACTTCATTTGGTATTGCCTGAGGGTAGCAAATGTCTCCTTGAGGTCGTCCAGATGAGCCAGTTCTTCTTTACTCTTGACGAGCATATCATCCACGTATACTTCCATATTCTTGCCTATTTGCTTGTTGAACATTCTGTTCACCAATCTCTGATATGTAGCACCTGCATTTTTCAATCCAAAGGGCATTACCTTATAGCAATACAGCCCCTGGCTTGTGATGAAAGCAGTCCTCTCTTGATCTTCGTCAGCCATTCTTATCTGGTTGTATCCCGAGAAGGCGTCCATGAATGTCAACAACTTATGTCCGGCAGTAGAGTCCACAAGCTGGTCAATCCTTGGTAGGGGGAAACTATCCTTCGGGCACGCTTTATTCAAGTCCGTGAAGTCCACACACGTTCTCCATTTTCCATTCGCCTTTTTAACGAGGACGATGTTTGCAAGCCAATCAGGGTAGTAGACCTCCCGGATGAATCCCGCCTTCAGTAGTTTATTTACCTCGTCTGTGACTGCCTGATCTCGTTCTGGAGCAAATACCCTTCTCTTCTGCTTGACGGGCTTCTTCTCTAGATCCACGTCCAGCTTGTGTTGGATGATTTCTGTGGATATACCAGGCATGTCCTCATGACTCCATGCGAAGATATCTTGGTTTTCTTTTAGGAACTGGACTAGCCTTGACTTCATCTCGAGGCTTATCGTCGTCCCTATCCTCGTCGTCTTGGCGTCTTCTTCTTCGTCCAGCTTCACTGTTTCTAAAGCTTCTATTTTTTCTTCTTCTTTCTCTTCAATCGTCCAAGTATGGTTTTCTTTTGCGGCCAAGACTGCCTGGTAGCATTCTCTGGCTAAGACCTGATCGCCTTTTACTTCTCCAACCCCGTTGTCCGTTGGGAACTTTACCTTCAGGCAGTAGGTGGACGTGGCTGCCTTCCATTTGTTGAGCGTGGGTCTTCCAATGATCACATTGTAAGACGAGGGGCAGTCTACCACTAAAAAGTCTATCTGGCGAGTCAATTGCTTTGGGTAGGTCCCCACTGTTACTGTCAACGTCACTATGCCCTTGGGATATACTCTGTCTCCACTGAAGCTGACGAGAGGGGTGTCAAACGGACGCAGTTTCTTTGGATCTAACTTGAGCTGCTGAAATGCTGGGAGGTAGATGATATCTGCTGAGCTACCGTTGTCTACGAGGATCCTTTTGGTGTTGAACCCTTCTATGGTCAGCATTACGACTAACAGGTCATTGTGGGGCTGCTTTACTCCTCTAGCATCTGTTTCATTAAAAGACATATCTTGATCTGTCCGTCGCTGCTTGGACGAAGGTATCATGTAGACACTGTTCACTTGCCTTTGATGGGCCTTCCTGAGGGACTTGAACGACCCTCCGGTGATGGGTCCTCCTGTGATCGTCTGTATCTCCCCGATCACGTTCTGAGGTGGTTGGGATTGACGACTACCGTCCCTAGACGAGGATTCGTGCTGGTTCTTATTTCCGTCTTGAAATTTACTGTATTCTCCTTTCTTCACAAACTTCTGTAATTTCCCCTTCCGTATCAACTCCTCTATCTGTTCCTTCAAGTCCCGACAGTCTTCGGTATAATGGCCATGATCCTTGTGAAATCGGCAATACTTATTCTTGTCGCGGACGTTAGGAGACGAATGCAATGGCCGTGGCCACTTAAGGTAATGTTCGTCCTTAATCTGCGTTAAGATTTTGTCAACAGGCATAACAAGGGGAGTAAGTTTTACCGTCCTTCGATTTTTGTCGTCTCTCCTTCTGTTACCGTCATTGGTCCGACGATCTGGGCGCTCCCTCTTTTGTCCCCTACGTTCGTAATCCTTCCTTCCTCTGTCTCCTGGCTTATCTGTATCTTTTATGGCTGCTAGTGCGTCTTCAGCATTCATGTACTTCTGTGCTTTTATGAGCATTTCTGCCATTGTTCTTGGAGGGTTCTTCGCGAGTGAAGCCACGAGGTCCCTGGACTTTAGACCCGCTTTGAAAGTCGTCAGCTGCACCTTATCGTCTGCTTCGTCCACCTCTAGGGTTTCCCTAGTGAAGCGCTTAACGTATGACCGCAGGGTTTCTTTTTCTCCTTGCCTGATGGTAAGCAAATAATCCGCTGGCCTCTTGGGACGTTGTCCTCCAATGAAGTGTCGTAAGAAGGCATTACTCAATTGGTCAAAATTGTCAATGGACGACGTTGGCAGCTTGGTGAACCATTCCCTTGCAGCTCCTTTAAAGGTAGTAGGGAAGGAACGACACATTATCTCTTCAGGGGGCTGCTGGAGCCCTAGAGTCGTTTTGAAGGTGTTGAGGTGATCTTGTGGGTCCTTGAGCCCGTCAAACGGTTCCAGTTGTGGCAGCCTGAACTTCGATGGTACTGGGCATCCTAAGACCGCGACTGTGAAAGGCGAATCTGTTGCCCTTACCAACCTGCCCACACTCTGGTCTGTTTTCTCCCTGATGGCATTTTTCAATTCGTCCATCTCTTTCCTCATTTCCTGAAGAAGATCTGAATTTTGATCTCCTGGAGTAGTAGGCCTTGGATGACCACTCCTCCTGTTACTATTTCCCTCATCCTCCATGTTGTTTTTGGATCGATTCTCCTCCTGTTGAATCTGTAATTTCATCTCCTGATTTTGCTTAGTGAGTTCCTCGACAACGGCTGTGAGAGCTTGAACCTGCTGGGCTAAGGCCGCAGAATCTTGGTTGGATTCCATCTGAAAATAATAGTTGATTGGAAACTATTTTCTCGAGTCAGAGCACGAAAATGTTATTCCCCACAGACGGCGCCAAACTGATGAAGCGTAAACTCGTCAGTCAATCGTCAGATGGAAGCAACCTCCAGCCTACAAAGGTGGTCACCGGTGTGGTGCCTGCCACAACGCCTCCGATGCTAAAGTTAGTATCAATTGCTATTTGAGAATGAACAATATAGAAAATAACAGAGCAAAAGAGATCTCTCAGTGTGTATGTACCTTGTCATTGGCAATGTATGGGCTTTTTATACTCTTTCATGGCCTCTAGCCGTTGGAGTAGTTATGGAGATCTTAATGCTCCTTCTGGTAACGTTTGGGGGCAGTTAATGTGGCATCAATGTGCTCCAACGGCCGTACAGTTGGCCTTCTAACCATTCTGGGCTTAATTGGCTGCATTAAATGACCTGAATGTCTTCGTCAGTAACGTGAATGATCATTTTGTCACTCCTGAGGGTGTCTTCGTCCATGAATGGTGTCGTCAGTGTGGGACGGACTCGTCAGTCCCGTCAGTTACAAACTCATGAGTAGAACTCATCTTTGAAAACCAGCTTGCAATGAGAAGGTGCCCAAGAGCTTATAAACACATAGTTAAGCTTATACTTAATCCATGTAAGACACTAGAATAATAACATAAAGATAAACTCCTTAATTTAAGAGATAGAAGAGTTTAGACAAATATGTGGGATCCACTGTTTTCAATTTATCTATGACTGTACCATTAAAAACATTTTCTGTTTTTTGAAAACATGATCTTAGTCGTTTTCAAAATCCTATTTTGAATATGGAAAATAGGATACAATTTTCTGAAAACTGAATTTAGAGAACATCAGTCAAACAATAAATTCAAATGTGGGACCCACCGTCTATGAATTGCAAAACAAAAAAACTATAATACTCTTACCAAATTAGGGTCATCGGTAGCCGACATTCAACAGATTCTATTGATCTTAAAGTTGGTAGATGTTGGAAAATTCGAGCTTCCAAGCATTGACTACCAACTACTAAGATTCATGCATTTGAGCTTCCAAGTTCCAATGGTGATATCAAGTCATTTCAGTTCATCTGACACGCAATACTTCTCAGATAATTGAAAGAAAAGGAAGAAGGAAAAAAAAAAAGCATTAACCGTACCATCAATTCTACTGGAAATAGTTTCATTGAATTTCAATATTTACTATCCAAGCATGTTAGGGTCTATATGGCAAGAAGATTTTTATTTTTGTTTTTAAAACAGGATGAAAACAATTTTCAAAAAACTGAAATTGAAAATAGTTTTCAAATAATAATTTTTATCTATACTACTAATAAGAGGATTCTCCTATTCCGTCTTCAACATTTGGTATACTAAAATATCCTCGTATAAATTCTAAAATAATATACCCTTTAGTTTAATTTTATTTCCTACAAAAAAGCAAAAAAGGTTGAAAGAGTAATATTGTCTCAAGTACAAAAGAAAAAAAAATCAAATATCTGATTCCTAAATGTATTTGTTATCTATTTTAATTTAAATACTTCAATTATGTTTTATCCACTTCAATTATGTTTATAAAAAAAAAAAATACAAAATTACTTCTTCCAAAAAAACAACCACTACCTCTCACGTACAAAAAGGGGGGGCGGGGGGGAAACCTTATTCTCACCACCTATTTGTATTCAAATGTCTGATTCATATTGATGGGAATTTAGACCCCTTAAACAACCAAATTGCGTAGCCTAGATTAATTAGCCAAGTTGTTTCTTAGTCAAATTATGCAATTTCTAGGTTAAAGCAATTCAACAATCATATCAAGAATAATAATGCAGCGGAAAATAAATAACACAAGATATGATCACCCAAGAAACCACACGGTAAAAACCTGGGGAGGATTTGACCCACCGATCCTCAAGGCATAACAGAATTCACTATGAAAGAATTGAAGTTCTTACAGAAGGACTACAAGCTCCCCGCTCGACTTCCTAATGCTACCCACCAGTACGAACTTCCTGACACGACCACGCGCAGGCTCCGAATCCACGGACTACTTCTTTCTTGAATTCTTCAATCAGCTACAAGCTCCCCGCTTGCTTTTCTTTTAAGTTCCAATGGTTGCAACTATGTTGATCATCAAGATATTGACAACCCTAAGTTTATGTGAAGGAAAGCTCCTCGAAGATCTCACAAGAGATTCACACAAACAGCAAATATGAGCAACATAACAATATGGACAACCTTTAAAAACGTGGCTAGGGTTTTGTTTATATACCTAGGGTAAAAACATAAAACCCTAAACGTTTAATGAAGTAGGGCTGAGTTGGAAATTCTGCAGAATAATCAACCTGTGCGATTTTCGATCGATCGAGTCTATTCTTCGATCGATCGAGCCAGGCCAAAAGTCCCAAGTACTTCTGCAGCCACTCGATTCCAACTGTACAATAATAAACCAACTTTGAGCAAGCCTAAACAAGACTAAATACAATGTTTTGATCATGGTTTGCCAACATTACAAATTAGAGTTCTAAATACATAAAATCCTAAGACCTTAGAACCTAACACATATCTATATTTGTTATCTATTTGAATTCAAATACTTCAATTTTGTTTTAAAAAAATACAAAAGTACTTCTTCAAAAAAAAAAAAAAAGGCGAAAAGCACATTTTAGTCCCTACATTTTCAGGCGATTCCCATTTTAGTCCCTACATTTTATTTTTACCGCTTTTAGTCCCTATCCTGAAAAACGCTTCTCGTTTTGGTCCCTGTCGTTACATCAGAAACGGAGAAAGCTGACGTGGCAAACGATAGAAATAAATAATACTAAATTAAAGCTGACGTGGCCTAAATTAATAATAAAAAATGTTTTTTGGAATTAAAAAATGCCACGTCAGCATTTAAATTAAAAAAAATTAATTTATTAATTTTAACTAAATAAAAAAAATTAAAAACAGAATTAAAAACTAAAAATCATATGAATTGAGATCTAAGTGTGTCTTGAACAAGAACAACAAGAACACAAACCCAGATCCAACAACACAAAACTGAAAAAAAAAAATTAAACCAAAAAAAACTGAAATAAAAAAACCAAACAAGCTAAACTCTTAGAAGCATACTTGTGAACAGTCTCTTTCAACTTTTCCTCATCTAGAAACTGTAAGATCAAGAACACGAGCTCTCTACTAAGCAACAACATAGTAGCCGCCCACCTCTTGTTCGATTCCCAACAAACCAAAATCACCAAAAACACCACTAGATTTGCAAAAATAAAAATAAAAACTCAAAAGGGTTAATTTCTAACTACCTTTATTATTTAAAAAGAAAAACAGCACATAGATTCAATCAAATCTATACCCAAAACCAGATCACTAAACTCCCATCCTTAAAACACAAAAATAACCCATTTTTACATACAAAAATTATTACCATGTACTTATTAGAAGAGAAACATGTGCGAAGTAAAAATCAAGTAAACGAATAAATAAAAAAGTCAAAATGAAATATGGGATTTTTTTATTTCTTTTTAAATTTTTACTTAAGAGGATCACAGAAACAAAAGAAAGTTGCTTTAGACCATGTGGGTATCAAAGATGCAAAAGCCACATGGTGTGAGGGTGAGATGAGAGCAAAGCGACGGCGAAAATCAGAGCTTGACGACGAGGCGAGCTCGACTGGGTCCTCACAGCGGCAACGGCATCCTCGACGGCGTCCTTGACAGCGTCCTCGACGGCGACAGAGATCGGTGCAAAGAGAGAGGGAGAGACTAGAGTTTAGCTTGTTTGGTTTTTTCTACGTGTATGTATCTTTTTTTTTTCTTTTTTTCTTTTTTAATTTCTGGGTTTGTGTTCTTGGATCTGGGTTTGTGTTCTTGGATCTGGGTTTGTGTTCTTGTTCAAGACATACTTAGATCTCAATTCATATGATTTTTAGTTTTTAATTCTGTTTTTAATTTTTTTTATTTAGTTAAAATTAATAAATTAAATTGTTTTAATTTAAATTCTGACGTGGCATTTTTTAATGCCAAAAAACATTTTTTCTTATTAATTTAGGCCACGTCAGCTTTAATTTAGTATTATTTATTCCTACCGTTTGTCACGTCAGCTTTCTCCGTTTCTGATGTAACGGCAGGGACCAAAACGAGAAGCGTTTTTTAGGATAGGGACTAAAAGCGGTAAAAATAAAATATAAGGACTAAAATGGGAATCGCCTGAAAATGTAGGGACTATAAGGTGCTTTTCGCCCAAAAAAAAACCCCACTACCTCACATAAAAACTACTCATTCTTATCCTGAATTTTTATGTTTTCTTTTTTAATTCTTTAAAACATTCCAAAAATTTTGTTATCCAAATTCTATATAGTTATCACAAATCTTCATCCATCCACGCTAACGTATATCATCTTTCTTTGTTTAAATTCTCAAATTTTTTGACTTTTCACAATTCTTATTCCAATTAATAAATTCAAATGTCCTATTAGGTTTTAACTTCTTACGGTACAAAATTGCCCTCATTTGAACACATTAAAATTGCACCTACCCACTGCTATCTCAACTCCCTTTAGCCACTATCAAGCATATCACATCTTCTACCTTCCTATTTCATAGATTCATTCTAATTTAACAAATCCACCAGTTTCATGACAGAATCAAATGCAACAACCTTTGAAATCTGCAGAATTTTAATATTTAAAGGTACATAATATCTAATTTATATGGAGAAAAGAATTTTGTTGAGGTAAGTACTTAAAGGTGTTTGTAGTTGACAGAGAGCATGGCAAGAGAGATAGAGATTATCGGCTACAAGCCTGGTCTTAATTTCTATTCAGGTATGTATTTGACTACTTTGTAATGTTTTGTAATGTTGAGCCTATTTTGATCGATTTTTGGTTTTACCTTGAGCTTGATTGCACTCGCAAAGCGCGTGTAATAAGTCTAGTATTATATATGTGTATGACTCCCATTTTTAAGAAAAAAATTCAAAAAAAAAAAAAAATGATGTTTGGGAGACTATTTTTTTTTTTTGAGATTATTTTAAAAAAAATTACAAAAAGTAACCTATAAAATCTATAAATTACTTATATATATATATATATATATATATTGGATAATGATAAATTTCAAATTTGGAGCATGAGATTTTTTTTGTGATAAAGATAAGCTCCGCAATTTAAGAAATAAAAGAGTTTGGAAAGAATTGTGGAGTCTACTGTTTTCATTTTATTTGTAACTATGTCATTAAAAACATTTTCAGTATCTTGAAAACATCCTCCTAGTCGTTTTCAAAATCCAGCTCTAAACAAGGAAAATAGGAAACAATTTTTTGAAAATTGTATTTAAAGAACATCAATCAAACAATAAATTCAAGTGTGGACCCACCATTTTATGGTTTGCAAAACAAAAATTTGTATTTAAATCCTCTTACCAAACAGGCCATTAAACTTATTCCCATGAAATCACGTATTATTGTTTATAAAACTTCCAATTAAATCATGTATTGTATATAAAGTTTCTCAAAAAAAAAAAAAAAATGTATTGTATATAAAAGTGTAGGTTGTTATATGTGTAAGTAATATTATAAGAGGGAAAATATGCAGACAGAAAGTAAATCATTCAAGGCTGCTATGTACAAGAATGAAAAGATTGCCAAAACCCAAAAGGAAAACAATCATCATCATATGAGGGTAAATCAAGCAATTATTTAAGTATGGAATCAAAGACAATCCATATTTAATTGTCTTTCCCTATTTGATTTTAAATTCATATTCAGAACTTAAATGGAAGACTTAGTGAATATGATTGATTATCTTCATTAAAACTCAATCTTACCAAGTTAACAAGTCAAATTCGAGTTCAAATTCAAAAAGATTTTTTTTTTTTTTTAATAGGACAATTTTTTATTTCTTTTTCATTTTCCTTTTCCAAAGTTTTTCTTTGATCTTTTATTTGGGTATGATAGCGGATCTAGTTTTGTTTGATTTTTTCACATAAAGCACATGTATTTGATTTACCCGATCTAACTTTTAATACATTGGAAATGCAAATTCGGTAGGTATTCTTAAGCCAATCAATGTATTATACAGTTTTTTTTTTTTTTTTTTTGAGAGAGATTCAACCTATGGCGTCCGCTCCTGATGATAGCTCTATATCATTAGACCAAGACACCAATCAGTTTTTGGTGTAGGCGGGGATTGAACCCCAGATCTCTTATACAACCATCAGAGACTTTACCAATTGAGCTAACTGGAACTCACAATGTATTATACAGTTAACTGTTTTAGCTGATATCATCAAGTAGGTTTTTTTAGTGGGACATGTGCATGTAGATTTATTAAATTTTTCCGTATTAAAATTATACTCTATGATGTTTTCTCTTCCTATGGTAGCAATTTATCACTTATGCATGCATTTTATATTTTCTTCTTCTTTTCTTCTTTTTTTTTTTTTTTTTTTTTTTTTTTTTTTTTTTTTTTGCAAAATTTGTTACAGTTTTAGACTACA
The DNA here is from genome assembly GCA_019022515.1 of Quercus aquifolioides. Lineage (NCBI taxonomy): Eukaryota > Viridiplantae > Streptophyta > Magnoliopsida > Fagales > Fagaceae > Quercus > Quercus aquifolioides. Next base: position 42,657,287 of record CM032327.1, read on the forward strand.
ACTTTACTCAATATCTTTTTATTAGAGATGAATTTTAACAAATCTACCATTGGATTATATTTTCTTTTTATATCCTCCATGCTTACAAAATTTATAGAAAATTAAAAATAAATAGCTATGTCATCAATAAATTGTTTAAATCACAAGTTTTTGAGTTTAAAATTATGCATAAAATATAAGTTTATAAATCATATAGTAAATAATATCCGATTGACACAAAATTTGACATGTGTATTAAGAGCGTAAAGGATATGCACTTCAACGATTAGATTTTCAAAATATGTAATAATGTTTATTTTATTGAGTAAAGTTATAGTCTTACGCTACAACTAATTTTGTAACTAAATTTTGTCATTTTTTTCTCTTAACCTTTTTATTTTTGCAGCATGTCGTTGCCCGTTGTTGCAAGAACATGAAAAATGCCTAACCCCCCCCCCCCCCCCCCCCCCCCCCCCCCAACCCCAACATATGGGAGATCAAAGCTACAAAAGCATCATGGACTCTCGTCAATACCCCTTTAGGAAATTATAGAGAAAGAGTTTAACAGTCGCTGCCCTTGATAATGTGCACAGGAATGTGCTCTCCATGAGGCAGGAGTACCATACTAGTGTTTATAAAGATGTTGCAGTAAGGCATTCTATTGCCCCTTATGAAGTGTAGTTTGAACTTTGAAGGAATACAAATCTTTTGTTTTACCTTTGCGTTTCAATATATATTCCACTAATTATGGAAATTTTGGTTATATTACAAAGAAAGCCAAACAAATAAATAACAAGTTGTGATTGGTGAAATACAAAATGGAACACAAAAACTAAGACATGTGATTTTTATGTTCACAACTAATAGGGTGGGATTGAAATAACTTTTGAACTCTGTTTCTTTTGAATGAAAATATTTTCTGAATTTTTTTTTTTTTTTGGAAAATATTTTTTAGAAAATTGATTTTTTTTTTTTCAAGTGTTTAATTGCAAACATATAAAATAGCTACAAAATATTTTTCTTGTTTGACTTACATGCAAAATCATTAGTATTTCTTAGTAATTTTAAATATGAACAAAAAATTTCTTTCACAAAAACATATCCCAAATAGAAAAAAAAAAAAAAAATTAGGGATTATTCACGATTATCAAATGGATCCTGAATTTAGACTCTACATCAAAGAAAGTAATACTTTTAAGGAAAATGGTCATTTGAAAATAAAAGAAATTGGGTATTGGTCCACAACAATCAACAGTCTTTTTGTAGAGTTAGAGGAGTTACCTTGAAAGTTTTCTGTTGCTACATTTTTTATATGGTCAGACTTGTTCCTGTTTATTTATATTTTCACCGTACCAAATACCAAAAATGTAAATAAATAAAAGATAAAAAATTTCATTAAAACAAATGCAACGATAGCCCCTCTCTCCCTCTCTCTCTCTCTCTCTCTCTCTCATGGTGCGAATCTCATATTGTTGGATGTTGGACCATATACATGTAAAAGTTTCCCTTGTTTTTGTTTTGTTTTTTTTTTTTTTTTTTTTGAGGTCCATGCACTCTGGTAAGATATGCTAGTGATGGATGGATTCTTTATACTAAGAATATGATAGTCCAAGTCTCCAAGGGTGATTGAAGTTGGGTAGAGAAGTGTAGTTTGAACTTTGAAGGAATTTATCATATTTCAATATCTTAAACTTTTAGGACAATCGGTAATTTAATATGATATCAAGGAGGGCTATGCATATTGTTACAATTTCTAGGGCCAATTTGTTGAATTTAATTGATTAACTTAAGGTAGAATGCCTAAGAAATTGTACCTAAGTCTTGCCATATCTTATATAAACTTTTTATTCAAATAATAATATATAGGCTAAAATGCAAAGTGCACCCTCCTTTAACTTTACTTTTGTTCAATTGGAGTCCTTTAATTTTTACAGTTATTCAATTCAAGTCTTTTATCCAATTCCGTTAAAAAAATTGCTATCAAGTATGCAATTAACTAATGAAAAAAAATTCTTTCCATTTTATTTATTTGTTTGCTCAAAATTCATATATATGTTTAAAGAAACAATGTATTGTTCTCTATATAATTTCAATTTCAAATTTTTATGAGTTTTAATCCATGTGTCTAACTTTTGGTTTAATCTTAAAAAATAAGAAAAACTAAAAGAAAGAATATAACTTGTGTTTAGGGTATATGTTGGTGATGTGGTGAAATAGATAGGTTAGGTGAATATTGGGAAGTTGTTAGCAAATATGTCTCATACTTTGGATACATACATACTTATACCTTATGAGTTTCATACACTGTGAAAAAGAGATTATGCATATATTTGATGCATGAAATAATTATGGGTTTGACTATGAGCTAACTACTTAGAAAGTTTATAAGGCCATTCTGAGAGAGAAAATGAGAAAGATTACCGGTTTCTCAAAAAAAAATGAGAAAGATTTCGAGGAAAATTACAATTCCTAGGTTAGTCAGCAGTTACTTCATTTCATGGGCCACAACAAAATATGCCACACCACCAACCAATGTCATATTCACCATTTAATTTTTAATCACCCATGTTTTGAGTCTTTTGACCCCAGACCCAGGATCCTCATAGAGACTCGACACTAGCACTATTCAGATCCCTCTTCTCCATAAACATCTCTGACGTACGTCAAAACAAGACCACGGATGCAGTCCACAATCCTAAAGTTTTCAAATGCACTTCAATTACTTTCCCTTTAGAAAAACAAAGTAAAAGCCCATACTCATAAATAAAAATAATAATTAAAAAAAAAAAAACCATTGTTCTCATCTAACCAAGCCAAGACATGGGCTGACTTGATATCTAATGAAGAGAGACCCAAAATATTTTCTAGGACTTCCGTTTTTTAAACACAGCCTAATACTCATTCAAAAACAATGTCCAGACCAGAACACAATTTGATTTCTTTTATCCAGGCAAGCAAATTTAGCTTAAGTAACAGTTGCGACATTAGCTTGTTTACAAACAAATTTCACAATTCACATCGCATCTTTGAAATTTTTCTAAGCAAAATCCAGAGATCTTGTACGTCTTATTTTCTCTAAATTTTTTTTTTTTCCACTTGTTTACTATTGTCTCTATCACTTTATCTCATCTAAAGAAGTAGTACATTTCTCCTCTCCCTTGTGTGTTTCTCAAAAAAAAAAAAAATAGTAACACTTGTTCACATACCAAATAGGAACCAAACTTGTATTACAAGCTACTTGGATATACAAAATATCCAACAGAGGGAGGGGATTTTATTTGAGAGAATAAAAGGATATTGGTCATGGAGGGAGAAATATGATTTGAGAGAATGAATTTTGATCGATTTGGGAGAAGGCTTGAACAATGTCATTTTTGGTTTTTGACCTATAGACCATACGACACCATTTGGACAATCCAGTTTTTATTTATTTATTTATTTTTAAGTTGTTTTAAAAATAATAATAATAATAATAATAAAAGAAAATCAGGATATTCTCGTACTCTACTTGACCTACACTCGACTCTCGCTCGAGGGGGCTTGGCATTGGCAAGGTGCCAATATACACAATCAGCCTTCTCTGTTTGTCAAACAAACTATTGCATGCCCAGTGGTCTTGCTCTAGCACGCTCGAGCATGCCACTAAAATTTCCAATTTTAACTTTTATTTTTCTCCATTTTTCTACTTTCCAAAATACTACTACTATTTACGCATATTACAACCTGCACTTTATATACATTTATGTACAATACATGATTTCATTGGAAGTTTAATATGCCTAGATAGAAGATATTGAAATTCGATGAAACTATTTCTGGTAAATTGACGGTATGATTCATGCTTTTTTTCTTTTTCTTTTTCTTTTAATCATCTGAAAAGTTTTCCGTATCAGATGATGCTTGATACTGGTCTCTAAATTCTACCAACTTTAAGATCAATAGAATCTGTTGAATATCGGTCATTGATGACCTGACCCTGACCTTGACTTGGACTACGTCTAGACGTTTCTTTTCTTTTTCTTCTTCTTTTTGAAACCGTCTACACGTTTCAAAAAGTTCTACAATGCATTCTAAATTCTAAAGCAAGAATCTACCAAAACTTGTCAATTGAAGCCGCTGCATGCAATTCTACTGAGAAAACTGTCAACAGTTTTTTCCACCCAACTACTAACATGTTCTGGATTCAACTTCCACCTAAATAATTTTGTGTTTCTTGCTTCGAATTGAAATCCAGATTCACTGCTAGTCTGCTATTAAGGATAGGCATCATATATATCTCCTAAATTCGAAGGGTAGACATTAGAATAAAATTTTGTAAAGTTAATTTTCAGTTCAAATTTAATAAACTAAAAACCCATATTATGTTAAATGATATTGAGCTCCATACAACTTTAGTCCAGGGGTATAAGTAAAGTAATTAATCCTAATTTTGCTTTTTATTTTTATTTATGGTTAATCCTAATTTTACTTGAGTGTTACCAAAGTAATTAATTATAATTATATTTGTAATGCAAGTATTGCAATTCTAGGTTTAACAAAGGTAAGGACACAATAAAAATTCACAAAAATCTTTTAATGGCCTATATGTGAGGTGGTAAGCTAATTTCATAGTGTTGCAAAATTGTTGTTGTGAAGTTAAAAATGACTCTTCTAGGTTAGTCTAGAATTCATTCTATAAAAAAATATATAAATAAAGGTTAGTCTAGAATAAGAATACCCACCATAAGTCTATAAGAATGTCAAGCCACGGTAATTTATTGCTTTCTCTCTTGTACGAATCTTGTTAAAAAATTAAAAAATAGTTAGGGGGTAATTTATATGACTTCCTTACTTGAACATTATCATAAAAGCATCTTAACCACTCTCAGGCTAGACCCCTTAATGTGTAATGTGTATGCAATGTCTACTTTTGTATAAACAATACAATATTTCTAATTTTCTTACACGTTATAGGTCTGGTCCAAAAAACATAAAGTAAATCAAAAAGATGTCATGCTTACCCATTTCTTTTAAATAAATTAAAAAAAGAAAACTCAAAAGGCGACGCTTCTTTTTTGTTTTTTGGTTCTTGCTTGAAGCCAAAATTGAATATCAATGTTAAACAGGTCCGGTTCCGATTAGGGCATTTGTTAATGAACTATTTTAAAAAAAAAAGTTATACCACTTTCATATGAAATATAAATAATAATAATAATAATAAAAACTAACATTAATATTTTTTTTTTCTCATAAAAAGTTTTTAAAAATATTTCATAAAATAATGTCCTTGGAACATCTTCTTCTTCTTCTTCAAAATATCTTCCACTTCTTCTTCATTTTTTCTTTTCCCCCTATTTTTTATAGGAATTCCACTTACTAAACAAATTATGTCCATGTACGCAATGAAGTGTCAAGACCCCCACCCTCTCCTTTATTTATTTATTTAGAAAGTTTATGATGCTTTTTATATTGTATCCAACTCCTCTCCAATGGGCCATAACTTATCTTGGAACGATCTACCAATCATAGCTGCTTTAAAACAAAACAAAATAAAATAGGCTAAATTGCAAATTGTACCCTCTAATTTTATCTAGAATTCAATTTAGTCATCTAATTCCACTTTCATTCAATTCAGCTTTCTAACTTTAATTTTTGTTCAATTCAATCCCCCCTTTTTAGTCACCGTCAAAATTGCGCTGTTAATTTTTGACTTTGTTCAATACAAAACTACATCGTTTTAGTTTATTTTCACAAAAAGCAAAAATGAGATAACCAATCTAATCTTTCACTAAAATTTCAAATAGCTAGCCCAAATTCAAGTTGATTCTATTTTGCCTCAAAGAAACACTAACGTACTACATGCATTTTTTTTTAAAGAGTGGGTTTAGAATTCTTCCAAGAATTCTTTACCGAGGAAGAGGAGTTTATTTCTTTGATCTTCCCAAGAACTTCCTTTACTTTGTGAAGGTTATGTTGAAAGCGAGTTTGGTATTTGGATATTATTTTCATCAATGGTCTATCCAATCATGAATGATTGGTTATAAGACCTTGAAAATGGTCCTTATTCTTTTCTTTTCTTTTTTTTTTTCTTTTTTTTATATACTAAAAAAAGGTCCTTAGTCTTAAATTAACGAAGAGATAACAAAAAAATTCATTCATTTTTATTAAATATTCAACTTTCTTATTAGAGTTCCCTCTAGGGGCTAGGGAAAGCTTGAACCCAATTTCGACAATAATGAATATAAGCGCAATTGAAATTCCTAGGGAGTTACACATTTGTGTATTGATAAGACCATTCATTCTTTCTTGAAGCTTGATCTCTCCCCCCAAATGAACAATATAACCAAGATAAACCATGAACCAATTGTTTTCCAACAAAACCCCAACTTTAAAACATCCTGTTCTCCACAAAAAAATTCATTTTTAAGGGCAAGTACAATTAAATATTTGACTGGATCACACATGGGAGTGACAGGACAGCAAGCCCAAAGCATTTGTACATAATACATAGTTCATGACGTGGAACTCTTTTAGTTCTTCCTATTGTATTGGCTCAATTTATTCGAAATAAATATTCTCCAATTTTCAACTTTATTCAATACAAAACTGCATTGTTTTGGGGGTCCTGGACGACTCAATTTTGACAGTGATTAATGAGAGAACTGAATTGAATAAAATTGAAAGTTAGAGGACTAAATTGGACAAAAATGAAATTAAAGAACTGAATTGAATTTTAGACAAAGTTACAGTGCGCAATTTGTAATTTTGCCAAAAATTATGTCTAAACAAATTATTTTTTGGCTTAGCATTTTTTTGTTGATGTTCAACTGTTTGATCACAAAGTGCATGAATTAATTTGAAATCATCATTTTGTTTGAATCAATAGAAATCAATACTCCATGGTTAAGGGGTAATTGCATGTATCCATTCCATGGTTAAGGGGTAATTGCATGTATCCATTCCAGAGTGCTTATGGTGTCATGTAATTTAAACTCTCATTCCATAGAATATAGTTTTAAAAAATTTGTTTTAAACTGGTTTAAAGGAAGTCTCTAACTCATTATACTCGGTAATTTAGATGATTTTGGCTAATGAGTGGATGTCATTAGCCATTAGAAGAACATGTTATATTTATGTGTGTGTCGTTTTGTAGGGGTAGAAAGTATTTAATAAATAAAACTTATCTGGTCATTATTAATATTGGTTAGTTCCTAAAGCCATATAGAAAAGTGGCATAGTAGGAAGCTTTTGTAATCCATCACACTTACGACTATGAGTTTAAGAATTATGAATTTGAGTAATAACAAGTTTTATTAGTGCCCAGGTGATCCAAAACCATAATACTAAATGAGGATTTAAGTGATGCGAGGACAATAACCACACTTACAAACCCATTTTTTTAGCCAAAAAATAAAGCTAAAAAAATAGTAAAATACTACTGATGACTATGTCAATATACACCTTTATTTCGCGCGTTATGAGCTTTAATTTTTCTTTTGAGTCTAAAAATAAAATACGTGTCAAACCTTTTTGGCCGCATTATCAGTGTAGTCATGTCCCCTTTGCATGCATTTACACTACAAATTTAATATTAAAGAAAAAAAAAGGGAAAAAACTGCACTTATAAATAATTGGTGCTAGGGGTTGTAACAGCTCAGGAAACAAAATCAAACTTGCAACATTGATTGCTCTAGTTGTGCTTAGGATTCATCTTTATCTTCATTTTAATTGTTTGTATCATTGGGCATGACATTGATTATGGGTAGAAGGTCTCATAAACTTCTGTCCGCAATTTTTATTCTTTTATTACTACACTTGCAACCAGCCCTTGGATTCATTTCAAGTGTTGGAGACAATAACATGTGGTGCATAGAGAGGGAGAGACAAGCACTCCTTGAGTTCAGAAAAGGCCTTGTTGATGACAACAATAGGCTCTCTTCATGGGGGAGTGAATATGCAAAACGAAATTGTTGCAGTTGGGAAGGAGTTCACTGTAACAACCAAACAGGCCATGTACTCGAGCTTCATCTCAATTCTTGTGGGTTACGAGGTAAGATCAGTCCTTCATTGATTGAGTTGCATCATTTGAGTTATTTGAGCCTTAGTGGCAATGATTTTAATAATAGCGAAATTCCAAAGTTTATCAGTTCACTCAATAACTTAAAGTACCTTGATCTAAATAGCGCCAATCTAAGTGGACCAATTCCATTTCAACTGGGTAACTTTTCGCACCTGCAATATCTTGATCTCAGTTGGAATAATTTGAACCCTGTCCAAAATCTTGAATGGCTTTCTCATCTTGTTTCAATAGAACACCTTGAACTAAGTAATTTAAATCTTAGCGTAGCCAATGATTGGCTGAGAGTTGTTAGTGGTCTCCCTAAGCTATCAGAGTTATGGCTATCTAATTGTTCTCTTCCTTTGATCACTCCCTCTTCTCTTTTGCATATCAATTCCTCTAAATCTCTTACTTATCTCGATCTCGCTAACAACCCTTGCATCAACTCTTCGATATTCCTCTGGTTGAATTCTAGTACCAACCTTGTTTTTGTTGATCTTTCTTCAAATCAGTTACAAGGTTCAATTCCGAATATTTTCGGTAACATGAAGTCTTTAGAGCAACTCTTTCTTAATGATAATCAACTTGAAGGTGGCATTCCAAAATCCCTTGGTGATATATGTACTTTATGTGAATTGTACTTGTCATCGAACAATCTCAATGGACAAGTTATTGACTTCTTCCACAACTTGCAAGGATGCGCAAAAGATTCACTAGAGATCTTACATTTAGGCAAGAATCAAATTACGGGGCCAATGCCTAATTTTGCCATATTTCCATCTTTAAGAGAGTTAGATATCTCTAACAATAAATTTAATGGGACTTTGGGAGGAAGAATAGGAAGCCTATATAAGTTAGAGTATTTGGATATCCGTTCAAATATGTTGGAAGACGTTATCTCTGAAGCCTTACTTTCAAATTTTCCCAATTTGTACGGTTTAGGATTATCTTCCAATTCTTTTACTTTAAATTTCAGCTTTGATTGGGTTCCCCCATTTCAATTGATTGACTTATATTTGAGATCTTGCAATTTGGGTCCTAATTTCCCAAATTGGATTAAAACTCAAAGAAACCTTATCTTCCTTGATCTCTCCAATACTAAAATTTCAAATAGCATCCCTACTTGGTTCTGGGACATGCCTTTTAAGTTAAATTATTTAAATTTGTCTCAAAACCAAATCAAGGGTAGATTGCCAAATGTATCAAGTATATTTTCAGACCTTGCCATACTAGATTTCAGCTCAAACAGATTTGAAGGCCCACTACCAGTGATTTCTTCTAATTTGTCCTCACTAAATCTCTCCAAAAACAAGTTTTCGGGGTTAAATTTATTTATATGCTCAAAGACTGGGGGTATGATGCACCTTGACCTCTCAAGGAACAATCTATCTGAAAGGATCCCTGATTGTTTCATGCATTGGCAAGAACTTGAAATTTTGAATTTGGCTCACAATAATTTGTTTGGGAAAATTCCACGCTCTATGGGTTCTTTAATACGACTTATAGCATTGGACTTAGGCAACAATAGCTTGTCAGGGGAATTGCCTTCGTCCTTGCAGAATTGCACTTTGTTGAGATTTATGCTCTTGGAAAAGAATAAATTATCTGGGAGTATACCAGCTTGGATAGGGGAAACAATTTCCTCGTTGATCATTCTTAGCCTTAGATCCAACAAATTCCGTGGAAGCATAGGGTCACAACTTTGTTTGCTAATCCATATTAGATATTTGGACCTATCTCAAAATAGTTTATCTGGAACCATTCCACAGTGCCTCGATAATTTAACTGCCATGGCTCACAACATTTCAGATGTTATGACTAACAAGTACTTCATTTGGAATGGCCCTGAATATAGTTTTTTTACTGATTATGGAAGTTATAGTGACAATAGTGTCCATACAATTGTTGGTTGGAAAGGAAATGTGTATGATTATGGAAAGAATTTTGGAGAAATGAGGAGCATTGATCTTGCAAACAACAAATTGACCGGAAATATTCCAGAGGGGATATCCAGCCTCATAGAATTGAAAGCATTGAATTTATCAGGAAACATGTTGACTGGAGTAATCCCTAAAAACATTGGTAAGTTGGAACAATTGGAATCTTTGGATTTGTCGAGAAATCGGTTTTCTGGTTCATTACCTTCTAGCATGGTTGGCTTACATTATTTGGGCTACCTTGACTTGTCCTATAATAAATTATCGGGAAGAATTCCAACAGGCACTCAACTCCAGTCCTTCGACCCTTGCAAATTCACGGGTAATGCTGGACTTTGTGGACCTCCACTTATAGAAAAGTGCCCAGAAGATCAAACATCCATCGTTGGAGGCAGTAAAAACCATCAAGAAGATCGTGATGGAGGAAGTAAAAACCATCAAGGAGATCGAGACGAATTCTGGAAGTGTCTTTATGTTGGTACAGGGTTTGGATTCGCTGCTGGTTTTTGGGGAGTCTGTGTCTCTTTAATATTGAACCGTTCTTGGAGACATGCATATTTCCTAATGTTGATCAACCTAAAGGATTGGTTGTACGTGACAATAATAGTGCATACTACAACATTGCTAAAGGTGTTTCACAGCTGGAGGCTATCACAACTTCATTAAAGGTTTGCGAAAAAATTTCAAACTAGTTATATGTTTCTATCTATTTCTTCTCTTGGATTGATTTTGATTTTGCAAACTAATTACTGTTGTTTAACCTTGTAGGAGATCTCCGGCCTTTGATATTATGTGCTTTTTATTTGCTTATGAACTCATGATGTGGTGCAAAGCTTGGGATATCACACAATTTTAGACTTCCAAATTCCAATATCGTGCGTGTGCACGCTTTTATATATACAGATATACAAAATTTTGTGTGTTCTTGGCAAAAGCTGAAATTGCCATCAACAAATTATTTGTTTTATATTGGATTAATGATCTGGTTTCGTTTGAATAGGCTAGTTGGGGTTCAAAATATATTGAGCGGTAATTCACTAATTCTATGAATATCTATTTTTTTTCTCGTATTAGTGTGAGTTTGGATGTTGTTGAAAACTGAAAGTTAGTGAGTTTACGTTTTTTCTGTGGGTCCTGTGCACTATTCACGGGACCCACAAGTACGGAATTCAATAAATTTTAAGTTAAAACTGAGTCCCACGGCACTATTCACATATTTAAAAATTATTTTGCTACAGAGTTATCAGTTTTTAGTTTTTAGCAATAAGTGGTATCCAAACAGACTCTTAGTGTGTAATAAGTCACATAAAATAGTGTCTATATCAAATGCATGATAGACTTCATGACGTAATTGTTTATGGGGAAATAACTCTTACACACATAGTGACACACATAACTGTATAGACGCTCATACACATTGCATTGAAATTGTCAAGTCACAAACTCCAAATTGAAAATCGTGACTTAAAATCACAATTTCAGTGCAAAATGTGCGTCTGTGTACAGTTATGTGGAATAAGGTATGTGTAACAAACACCATCCATTGTTTATTTAGCTAATTAGGGATAGAACTATGTGTAGTTCAAGGCACCATGACCCCCAAAGATTTTAAAATTTTTTGAAGTAGGTTTAGGGTAGGACTGTTCTTGCTAACGTGTATGTACATGAGAAATCTCTGTGTTTATAAGCTGGCTTTGGGTTAGGTTCTTGCTTCCGATGCATGAGAGAGAAAGAAATGAAAGAGGAAGGAGAGTGTTTCAGAGAGAAAAATGTAAGAGGAGTGGGGAGAGATAAATTATCGTGGTTTGTGATAACAAAAGTACTATTACTGCTCTAAATAAACAGACATGTTGGCTACACAATATTTGTGTTAAAGTTGAGTTTTTAAGCTGAAAACTAAACCCAATATTTGAGTCAAATACATTGTTCAGTGAGTTAAGAGAAAAATAGAGAATAAGATATGAGATATGTGTTAGAGTTTTGAGAACTAAATTTTGAGTGATGCTAAAACAAAACATAGCTAAATCTCCTTTCTCAAATTCCGACTCTAAAATGGCTTGCCAAAGCATATGCTTATATATATTGTTGGGAATTCAACCGAAATTCCAACCTGTGATAAACAAAAAAAAATAGTGAAAACACACGTCAAAGAAAAACAATCACACGCACAAGACAGTATTTATGTGATTCGGCAATTTGCCTACGTTCACGGAGTTGCAGAGATTTCACTATTATCAGGGAAAAATACAAAGTACGGTTACAATGTTTCTCTCTCTCTCTCTCTGAAACACGGCAACAACAACCACAAACCCTAATCACAAAAGCGGCTTTTATATCCTGCACACAGGATTCACCATGGACTAAGTCTCAGAAAATCTCCCATTAAAAACCACGCAACATTATTCGGGTCGAGTCGGGTCGTCAATACGTGCTCAATTATGTTATATTAACCACTCATTTTTCTCATCTTTATTCAATGTGGGACTTCACTCACACGTATAACTCAACATATATTTGGAGTTAACTTAACATAGAGAACATAAAGAGTATGAATAATTAGTGTTAGTTTTGGAATTCATGTGCTTATATATTATTGTATTGTCCAAACGGTGTTGTATGGTCTATAGGTCTAAAACCAAAAAAATCATTCTCTCGGAACAGATGATGATGTGGTATTCTTCTTACAATGAGTTTAGGGAGGGATGAAGAAGGGCATTTGATTTAATCCAAGAAGGAATGAATTTGATTTGAGAGAAAAAAGAGGGCCTTGGTCTTCGAAGGAGAAGTCCAGTTGAGAATAAATTTTGATTTGGAAGAAGGGCTAATCAATGTCATGTTTGATTTTAAACCCATGGTATGGACCATACAATTAAGTGCTTTCTTTGAGAGCATTATACTTTGAGAGTACCTAATAATCAAGTTTATATAACAACATTTAGATTTTTTCTATAAGAAAATTTAGTTTTAAAACAGTATCGAACAGAAGCCTTAAGGATGGTTAATAATGGATTTAAACAAAAGGATTAGAATGACTTTTTTTTTTCATTAATAATACCACCTAAAATTTATGGTTTAATTGGAAACGTTTAAATTTAAAATTGTAATATGTGCTTTTTCTCACACAAGCATTTAAAGCAAACCACTCACAGACAGTCTTAAAGCAAAGCAAAGACAAAACAAAAGAAAAAAAAAATAGTGTCAACCCTAAACCTCAAACAAAAGCCCTAAATTTGATTCTCTCGCAATGGGTCGCCGAAAGAACAGCAATGACAACAACATGAACCAGAGCTCACAGTCACACCATTCCAACAACTCGAAGATCCGCTTCGAGGACCCCGAGGAGGAGGAGGAGGAGGAGGAGACCACCCAGTGTTCCAACAACCTCGACGAGTCCATGTGCGACCCCGAATGCTCCGACAAGGCCATTGATGAGCCCAAAGACGTGTCGTTTATGGATGGCGATGACAAAACCAGTGCCGACTATTACTTCGATTCCTACTCTCACTTTGGTAAAGCCTCTTTCTTTCTTTCTTTCTTTTTACCTCTGTTGAGTAATACTAGAAGATAGCTTCTTTTTATCTTTTGTATATAAGAGAAAGAAAGAAAAGGTTGAATCTTTGATAAAAGTTTGGTTCAATGATTTCTGGGTTTTATTTATTTTGAGAAATTTGTGTGTATTAGTGTGTTAGCTACTTAGCTCTCCGCTTGGATAATAGGAAAGTTGAGGGAAAAGATAAAATTTTTTTTGGGGGGTGAGGGGGATGTTTTATGCTTTGTGCAAAGTTTAGAGCTTTGAATCAAGTTACTTACAAAGTTTGTTTGTTTTGTGTAGTTTAGTGCAAGTTTTTGTTTTGCTGCCAATGAGCTCTAGCTCAACTGGAGTGTGTGTGTGTGTGTAAATTACCAATCAAAGAAAAAATTTTGTTTTGTTCAAAGCGAGTAATGAAGCACTGTGTAGTAGTAGCTTTATAGTTGGAGAGTTCTTAATTGACTTCACATTGTAAACGTACTTTTTTTTTTTAATTCATGGGAAAGGGAATATATAATGGCTGTTCTTGTTTTTGCTTAATTGGGTACATTGGGCTTGTCTTAAGTATAAACTTTGTTTGGTGTGGTTGAGTAGAAGTTTTTGTTTTGTTCAAAGCGAGTGATGAAGCATTGATGTATTAACTTATATTGGAGATTCTTAAATGACTTCACCTTCTAAAAGTAATAACTTTTCTTCTTTATTGTTCAGAAAAATAATGACTTTTCTTCTTTGAGCTTGTTTTTGCTTAAATGTGTCTATGTTGTATATTGGGATTGTGTTAATGCCTGAATTCTATTAGTGGGAGTTGTAGTATATAGTTGCTCCTAGCAATCTTGTACATGGACAATTGGGTTCGAGAATGGATTTATGTTATCTCTTTCTATCTCTCTCTCTCTCTCTTTTCCCACCCCCTTCATTGGTGATGCATCTTGTAGAGGCTTATGTTAGTTTTGTGTGTATTTGCAGGTATTCATGAAGTAAGTGAATTCAACATCGATGATGGATTGTTAGATTTTATTGTTACATCCCCCCTTCCCCAACTATCAAATTATCAAAAGATTTTATTGTTATAACATTATATTGCAAATATCTTTGACTCCATCTGTTATTATCTTGCATTGCAGGAAATGTTGAAGGATGTTGTGAGAACTAAGACATATCAAAATGTTATTTATCAGAATAAATTTCTATTTAAGGATAAAGTAGTTCTTGATGTGGGGGCTGGTACTGGAATTTTGTCCCTATTTTGTGCCAAAGCTGGTGCTGCACATGTTTATGCGGTATGCTCTCTATTATTTTTGTTTAAATATTTATGTAAATCTTGGCCAACTAATCTGTAAAAATATGTTGTATCTGTTCTTATTTTGTTGTGTAACTTGGTTGTATCTGCTAATTATCATGAGATTCTAAAACTTTTCCATTTCCTAGGTTGAGTGCTCCCATATGGCTGACATGGCAAAAGAGATTGTTGAAGCAAATGGATTTTCTAATGGTGATGTGATTTTTTTTTATCCATCTCAGTATTTGCTTTGTAGTTGCTGCTTTATACATTTACTAATTTATGATTTTATCATTACAGTTATAACTGTTTTGAAGGGGAAGATCGAAGAAATTGATCTTCCAGTTGCTAAAGTGGATATAATTATTTCCGAATGGATGGGTTACTTCTTATTGTTTGAGAATATGTTAAATACTGTCCTGCATGCTCGTGACAAATGGCTTGTAAGTTTCCACCTTCCATTTACGTTTCAAATTTTCTCTATTTCTAGATCTAAAAATAGTTGATCTTATGCTGGTGACTCATTAATGCCACACACACACACACACACATATGATTTGATAGTTGGGGGTGGCAGTATTTAAACCTTGGATGTCTATGTTGGAAACACCAAGAGGTGCCAGTTGAGCTATAAGGTTCTTAGCCCAATTATAATCATATTATTCTGTAGATATTCTGGAAATAATTTGTTCTAATATGTGACTTTGTAAAATATCCTTACTGGTTCTAAATTGCCTTAAAAAGTTGAACACTTGAATCTTTTTTCTTCTCTTTGTTATAGCAATAAGCCAATGTGGGTGCTTTTTACAAGCTCAAGTCAATATCCAGTACAATCCCACAGTCAACATCATTTTTCTTACATATAATATGCATGCCATTTTGAAGCATATGTGGGAATCTTGGAGTTATAGTGGCATTGGAACTTCAATTGAATTAGGGAATCACTGGTGTTCTATAGATTTATGTCATTCATTGAGTTGTGCTAAGAAAACTATAATGGAGAGAGCCATGAGAGGAATTATTTATTATATTCTCATACTTCATACTGGAAAACTTCCATGGAAAAATATGCATTTAGTTCCTGAAAGTTTGCCTTATTTTTTTTTTACCTAAGTTTTCCAAGGTAGTAGGGTGCAGGGCTAGTCTTGTTCTTTCATGCTTGCTTGTATACCAGGCTGAAAATTTCCTTCCCAAGACATTGATAAATGTGCATCATATTTAGTTATAATTTCTGAGGACTTCTTTCATTACAGGCATAACATACAAACATCCGCCTTAGTGTTACAGTAGAGTTTGTCTAGCTTCTCTTTTACATGTTACATACAGTACATGGCGGACTGTAAATATAGTTTCAGAACCCTTAATTCATTGAGTTAAAATATCTTTTTGATCCCTTTCATTGCTATATTTGTGTCTGTCTTTTGGTTATGCTGCAGATTGTTATATGCTGATAATTTTTTCAAACTTCAATGTGCAATGGTTTTTGTTGTTTTCCTTTTCTTGTTAACAGTTTGTGCTGCCATTCAATCATGCTATAGCTTGTTTAAATCGATAATGTTAATTTTTTTATCTCAATTATTTTTTGTTTACCCAGGTTGATGATGGAGTTGTGCTACCTGACAAAACTTCCCTATACTTGACAGCCATTGAGGATGCTGAGTACAAAGATGACAAGATTGAATGTGAGACAATTAACCTTTTGCTTATATGAAGCAGATGAATATTGTTTTAGGATCCATTTTTATGCCTGGGTAGTACAGGAGCCTGTGAACTCGCATCTATTTCAGTTGTGGGAATTTGAAATGCAAAGTTTTTTTTTTTCATGATGATGCGGTGTAATATCTTTATTCTTCCCTTTTTCCCCTTGATTTTCATTCTCCAGTCTGGAATAATGTATATGGCTTTGACATGAGCTGCATCAAGAAGCAAGCGTTGATGGAGCCTCTTGTTGACACAGTTGACCAGAACCAAATTGTTACTAACTGCCAGTTACTAAAGGTGAAGATACTCACAAACATATCAATTAATATATATTGTTTTGTGGCATATTCGGTTTGCTTTTCATTGTTGCTTTTTGATTGGCCACTACAAAATGTAACTTTTCTCTTTGGCTAATGTAAGCTGATTTTCTTCCCTTTTTTCAGACAATGGATATCTCCAAGATGGCCCCTGGGGATGCTTCCTTCACAGCTCCTTTCAAGCTTGTGGCAGAACGTGATGACTACATTCACGCTCTTGTAGCCTATTTTGATGTATCATTTACCAAGTGTCACAAGTTGACAGGCTTCTCCACAGGTTGATTTCTTTGATGTTTTTCTGCTTCTCTTTTGTTAATTTTATTGTCTGGATTAAGTTTTGTTTTTTGGTAGATTTAGTGAATGCTTGGGTTTGAAAGGGAAAAGGAAGCATGTCTTTATGCCTGAGATGTAACATGATGTCTTCATGGAATTTGGTCATGCCCCAAAAATACTGGTGACCACAGTATTGTTCTAATAAGATTCTCTAAATTCATGGAGTCAATTTGAATTTATATTCATGGTACAAGTAAGAATTTTCTAGATTGGAAGGTCATAAGCCCACTTCTGGAGGTGTTTGTTTAACTGGTGTCTGTTTGGACTATTGGTGTCATTAGTTGGTATCTATTGCATTAGTTGGTATCTATTGCTCTTTTAACCGTAATTACACTGAGTGTCAAAACTTGTGGTTTAATTGGGGCATCTGTTTGCACTTTTTTGGTCTGTTTGTCTTTAGTATTATATATGCAAGGGGGTTTGACCAAGCCAGGCTGTTGCTGTCTTCACTAATACAGGCATGGTTAATTATTATTCAATAGGTTGCTGATAAATTTGGAATATCATGCAGGGCCAAGATCGAGGGTTACTCATTGGAAGCAAACAGTCCTGTACCTGGAAGATGTGCTGACCATATGCGAAGGTGAGGCAATAGTTGGGAGCTTGGCTGTGGCACAAAACAAGAAAAATCCCCGTGATGTCGATATAATGCTCAAATATTCATTGAATGGTCGGCGTTGCATGGTTTCAAAAACTCAGCACTATAAGATGCGCTAAAGCACTGCATGTGTTGCCAATGCTTTCCATTATTGGGCGAAATCCAAAGTGTTGTGCTCAAGGTTATGCACATCAAACTATCTAAAAGCTGCCTAGAATTTATAACTGAAAAATGAGCCCCAAACTGGCTGGTTTTCAGGCTGTAACTTATCAGATTATTCTTTCTTATGATTTGATGGCATAATATTTTGCTGTGTAATGCTAAAATTTTGAAAAATGATTTATATTAGCCAGTCACTTTTTTTTCATCAATGTGCATGTCATTTTCCCTATAGGAGTAAATCATTATGAAGATAGCTCTGTAAAATTTTATTTTTTGTGGAGTTTCGTTTAAGCTTAGGCTGTGCATTTTAGGTGGACAACCCTAGATATTTGTGGACAGTTTCCTTGAGGAAAATGCTAAAGTTGCTGCAATTCAAGTACTTAAAAAGCTTGTAAAATGATGTGGATGCAACAATGTTGTTATGTATGTCAGTTAATGAGAACAGAAAAAAAATGAGACTTGGGTCACTTTCAAGCTAAATCAAATATTTTAACAAATCTGCAAGAACACGGTCATTCCACTGACATAATTCTGCTCTTCAGACATTAACAATTGTGCTTTTAAATGTTCTCTCCCTCCAGTGAAAAAGAACTGACATTGTCAAAAGTGACGAACTAAAGCAAAAAGGTCAACAAGATAGGCTTTCATTTCTTCTTCCTACTGAGTGTAAAATTTTTGTGTTTTGTATTGCCTAATAAATGATATTGATACAATGAGCAAAATCGTGCAATTCCTCGCTCTTCTTCTTATAATGGTGCGATTAGTGAGGAGCTAAAGATCTGACTTGCTGTTCTTCAAATTCTTTGAACCTGCTGTCTTCTTTCCTTTCCACCACTGCCTTACCCGGTTGGAGACTTTGTATGCATGTTTCTTTAACGAGTCCCTCGCATGTGTGATTCCTGTGGTGATCTTCTGTTTCCAATCGCCTTTTGTACTCTCTTTCTGCCTCAGAACTTTGCCCTGTTTGAAAGGATTACTTTCAATGATGACCATAATATATTTTAGTAGAAACTATAATTAAAGATGAAATTTCATAGTACCAAATTTGAGGGGAAATGTGCCTCCTCGTCATCATCTTCTTCTTCTTCATCATCACCACCAAAATTATTCATGTTCATCAAATCATCTCTCGAGTACATTTTCATGCCGGGAGCTCCTGGCATACCCTGAAGCACAGAAAAGCAGAATATGAGCCAAATACAACATATAAAGAAAGCACGTTGTCTTAAGCAATGATAAATAATCACCTCCATAGATTTCATTATCTTTTCCATCTCAGCCTCTTTGGATGACTTGGGCACGAAAGGTTCTCCAGGAGTCCTATCCTGGACAACAGGAAGAAGATAATTTAGCACAGTACAAAATTTAACCATCTAGTTCTTTGATCAATTATGTAATGGAAAAGTGGATGAAATATGTAATCATAGGGAGAGATTTTTGATGTTCATGACGAGACATTGATGTAGCCAAGCAATGTGAACGCTGGATACAATGAGACGCAGATAGGCAAATATGAAGAGGCTGAACAATTAAAATTTATAATAACAAGTGGACAAAAAATGATTAGCTATATGTTGATGCAAAGATATGCTCTGTCTATGGAGGACTTCATTTGGACTCTTGCATCATTTTCTGTTATCAAGTACAAACGCATTATTACTGGAAATTTTTTACTAAAGAGTTATCCTCTTCCTTCACAATAATACTTATAACCTGGTTAGACCACAAATTAATGATAAGGGTAATGCATCTTGGAATTAGGATGGCAGTACTGTTGCTCCATACCATGCATTCATGAATATGTAGAAATTAAATTAATGGCACTACTGCCATATCAAATATATTGGTGTAAAAATTGTGCAAGCAAACTTTCCTAAGTAGTAAGAATCAGAATGTGCTGGCTTAATTTATATTATATACTATAGATTCCAAGATGATCTGCAATTTTCCAAAACCTCCAAGCCAACAAATCTTGAAGACATAAAATCATGACAGCAATAGAATAATGAAATCATGTGATTAGATGGAAAAGAAAAGCACAAAGATTGATCCATGTTGCATTATTTAACAGAGAATGCTCCTCAGAAAGGCATAAACAAATCACCTAATGTATTAGTTCAGAATGCAATTACCTTAGGAACTGGAGGTGGCTTGGTACTGCATGCTTTAGTGAGGTCTTTGCATAAAAAGTTAACCAATGAATCAATTTGAGGCTTAGATGTGTATAGATATTCGGCAACATCAGTATCAGAATACCCCATGACCTGCAAAATCCCCAAGTAGCAATAATTATAACAAATCCAGAATTGGGGTTAGTCTAATAATTTGGAAGGGCTAAAAACCATAGATAATATTTTATCTACGAGGTGACACAATCTAGAGGTATACAGTAAATTAAAAGATTGGTAAACATTGCTTTTAGTTTTGTTTGGAAGTATCTGACCCTGGGACCTAACCTAAACCCAACAGCAAACTCCACTCCACCCTTGCACCACCTGAGCCATCACAGGGGCAAACAACTTGGGGCCAAAATTTCCATTAGTTTGACCATAGGATCTCTCTTGTACCATTCATAATTCTCTATCAATAGAAAAGGTTGACATAGGATCTCTCCTATACCATTCATAATTCTCAATCAACAAAAAATGGAAAACAGGAGATATTTTCCATTTTGCCCATAATCTAGCTACTTCTTTAAATAAAAAAGAGGGATAGAGAATAGAATTCTTTGCAAATGACCAGTAACAATTCACATAATTAGCAACCAGATTGCCAACACATCAAACAATGTACACACCAAGTGCAGTACTAAAGTCTCACCTCTTGGCAAGCTCGCTCAATTGTCTTGCACTCTGAATTGCATTGTCCTTCTGATTCTTGTTCCACCAGCTGAAAAGAGACGGAAAAAAAAAGTTAGCAATTCAAGGCATTGAGAATCAAAACGAAGTTTTTAGCCCACAAAATTTAGTAGAATGCATCAATATAACCTTGAATTATCGTTAAGAAATTACAAACCATCTAAAATCCTACCAGACAATCAAACCCCATTAGTTCCATTGATGAAAAACACACTCTTGCCAAACTAGATGCACAAAGATCCAAAGCAATAACTAATAAATCCAAGTAAAAACACAAACTTTCAAATACCCAATTCATCAAACTGCTCTAAAAACAAACCCAGATAATAAATTATTCTTACCTTCAACTTATTCCCTTGTTCCACTATATCTATCAGTAAAATCCAATCCGCTTCAGCTTTCTTCAGATTACAAACATTCTCCGTTATCTCAATTATTTGATACTCTGAGATCTGACCTCCCAAATTACACAACAACACATCAAAACCACTAAATCAAATTCAATGCAATAAACAAAAACCCACATACTCAATTCTTAAAATTTAGCAACCCAGATGAAAAAAATGCAATGAAGTTACCTTCTTGGGATCGATCTCAGCTTGCTTCTTCTGAACCTGGTGGTACAACTGTGCTGCGAGCTTTTCACAGACCTGGCATTTGATGTACGGAATGTCTTCCTTTCTAGCACTCGCCACTACTTTCTTGGAACCATTGGAGACTGGTATCCATGCTGAGACTAGTAACATAGACACTACAATGAAAAACAGAGACTTTATTTTCCCCATCACACACTTTCTCTCTGTCTGTGTCTCTTTAGAATTTGAAGAAAGCAAGGACTTTTATCAAACACTGGGCAAACAAAAATTTATATATGGATGCACCAAATTAATGCTGATCTGATCTTTAGTTGTGAAATGTTCACCAAAGTTTACGTTTAGCTACTTATGTACAGAGTGAGGGACCCCAAAAAAAAAAAAAAAAAATTGCTGTTTGTTCAATTCTGATTGGCTGTTTAGAGCTGATGGTGGTGGGTCTTTTGGTTTTAGCCAATAGCGTGCGAGAGAACACGTCTTGGGGCTTTTAAGAAATCTCGGTAGGCTTTCCCATTAAATACGTTGGAGAAACTCCAAAGGGGTCTCCACTCCTTGTCCTTGTGACATTAACCTTTTTTTTTTTTCCTTTAAAAAGAATTGCATTTTGAATTTTATCATTTTAAAGTGTGAGTTTAAATTGGCAAAATTACATTCCATCAAAAAAAAAAAAAAAAGTTGCAAAATCATATGATAAGGTCTTTTGTTGTCGAATGAAAATTTTCTATTTACAGTTTTACACCAAAAACCAATAGAACAGACATCGTAAATTGAAATTCTATCATATTCTACATATTAATTATTAAGACAATTTATGGTATATTAATTTCTATTACCTTTAGTTTATACTAACAAAAAACAATTAAAAATTTTATAAAATTAAAAATTTATACTTCAACTAAAATTCAATTACTCTTCTTTATTTAAAAATAAATAAAAAATAAAATAAAATTCTGACACCATGAATTTCTAGAAAAATATTTTCATTAATTATTGAGATGATTTACCTAGAGTAAATTATGTTCTCATTAATTATCAATAATTTACCCTACATGAAACTTTATTACAAATTTCCAATACATTTTAATATGATAAAAATTACACATTATACATCATGCTTACACGAAATGGCATAATATATGTATGTATTATACGCCATGAAATTAATATGTTTTTGTCATATGACTCTCTAACTATTATTTTTTATTTAATTACATATAATTTTAATTTAAACCGTGCATTGCATGGTCAAAAGTTTGGTACTAAAAGTTGTTGCGCCAATGGATTATCTTTTCTATATGACTAGTATAACTCTCATTAATTGTGAAATTGAATTATCTTATTAATTGTTGGGATAATTTACTAATTTTATTTTAATCATTTATTTATCATAATTTTTTATTAATATAATAAAAGTTGTTAGACTCGAACTGAGAAAATTTCCTAGAGCTTCAACTAAATTGTATCCATTGTGTCATCCAAACAAAAGAGGATTTGAAAAGAATAGTGAATGAAGGAGAGTCCATGGAAGCTAAATGCTGTCACGAACCACCAAGATCGAGTGAGGAAGAAGATGAGTTGGGACGTAGTCTGAAGTAGTTCAAGGAAAGTTCAGGAGCAAGGCAGTTTTCCCCTCTCTGTGGCCTCGTCAGTTACAAAGATAGTCTGATTGGTGATATCCCAGGTGCTTATGAGTAGGCTTTCAAGCTTGATAATGTATAGGATGATGGAGAGGAGTCTGATACGAAAGTCGAACCACTAGTTGAAGGTATGGCAAAGATTAAGTTATCCAAAGAAACTAAGGCTCATATTAGAGCACCATGGGCTAAGGCTTTGATAGTGAAAGTGTTTGGTAGAACTATGGGATTCAGCTATCTCACTTTCAAAATCAATGCCTTATGGAGACCCACTGCTAAGATTGATTGTGTTAATCTAGGAAAAGACTATTTTCTGATTAAGTTCTATAGTTCTGATGATTATGATAAAGTTCTTAAAGGAGGCCCTTGGTTTGTTGGAGAGCATTTCTTGGCCATTAAGCCTTGGGAGCCTTATTTTAGAGCTTCTGGAGACAATCTAACTTCAATTGCAGTTTGGGTGAGATTTCTGGAGCTACCAATAGAATTTTATGATTTGGAAGTACTGAAGGAAATTGGCAGTGCTATAGGGCCTGTTCTCAGAATAGATTCATGCACGGCCACTGGTTCAAGGGGAAGCTATGCAAGACTTTGCATTCAAGTAGATATTGATAAGCCTTTAATCAAGTCGATTTGTATAGGGAGGATGGTCTAACAAGTGATGTATGAGGGAATCGCCTCATTATGTTTCTGCTGTGGACGTTTAGGGCACAAGCAAGAAAATTGCTGTTATCAGATAAAGCAGTAGGAAAGGAACAATAGTAGTCCATTGGCAAGCCCAGAACATGAGAAAGTAGAGGAGAACCATTCGGACCCAAACCATGGGCCTTGGATGTTAGTAACTAGAAGAAAAAACTTAGTCCAAAATGGACTAGCCAAGTCAGCTTTTAAAGAAGCTTTTAAAGAAAGTCAAGAGAATGATGTAAGCTCTAAGGGTAAAACAGTCTTTCGGGGGGTTAATAGAGAAGAAAAGGAGGCTGATGTGATTGTGAAATCTCCAAAAGCAGATTTTCCTCACAGCAAATTAGGCCACTCACGTGTGGGACTTGATGTGTCTGACAAAGAAGTAGTCGTTGAGGAGCAATGCCTCATGGATTCACGCCAAGAAGCCTCGAGAAGTGGCATGGAGATAATGCATTCCCAGAGTAAGGGCATGAGGGATAATTTCGCACCGGGTGCCAATACCAAGAGTAAAATAAATATGGGTATTAAGAGTACAAAATCTCTTAAACGACAACACCCCACAGCTAATTCAAAAACTCCATCTCACATTCTTTCTCAAACTAGTAAGCATGGAGGCCAATATTCAGGGAAGGAGTTCTCTGCCTCAGCCTTGGTGGGCAATTTGGTATCAAGGCAAACTTGTAAGAGTGACCGACGAGATCATTCTTCAGATCAGGGCACACCGACAAACACATTGGGGTGGTGTGAAGAGGGATTAGGGAAGACGTGAAAGCAAATTTTTCCTATCACTCCTACAAGCATCAGAACAGGATTTCTACCACTGGACCATCCTGCGTGGGGTCAGACTCCCAACCTCTGGTGGAATTTCATCACAGACACGCTGGCTCTGTCTTGGGAGGAGGTGGAGGAACTGAGCAAGCAGAGAAGGCCATATGTTATGCCCCACTTCAACGAATCTGGGTAGATAATCCAGGAAAGAAAGTTGGTGGATTTCAGGGGAATGGCAACAATCCATATGGGGAATCACCCAATGCTAAAGCTAGTGCAAATTCTAGCTCCTGTGAAGAAATGCAACATGTTAATCTGTTATAGGGAAGATGTAGTGGGAATTCTAAAGTATATGATGGTCTGAAAACCAGAATGGAATAATTCCAATGACCTATTGAGGAGGATAGGATGGAGAATGGTGGAAGCAGCCACAATGAATCCTAGTCAAATTGAAGTCCCTATTAGTCAGTTTGTTCAGATGAATATCCTAATGTGGAATTGCAAAGGTGCTCTGAACCTGAATTTTAAGAGGCGGATTTTTGAAATGGCTTTGAATCACCACCCTTCGATCATGGTAATTACGGAGACTAGAGTAGGAGGAGACAGAGCTGAGGGAATCATAAATGGATTGCCCTTTGATGGTTTTATCACTACTGATACGATTCGGTATGCCGGTGGATTGTGGGTTTTGTGGAACAAAGAGGAGGTTGATATTTCCCTATTGGCTTCGACGGAGCATGAGATTCATGCTACTGTAAAGGTATGTGTCTCGAACCTTTCTGGCTTTCTTGGTTATTTTTCACTATTTATGCCCAAGCCCAGAATCTTTGAATAATTATAGACCGATAAGCCTATGCAACTCGGTCTATAAGGTTATATCCAAGATTATAGTTAACAAGATCAGACCCTATATTGGCAAGCTGATTGCCCCTATTCAAACTGCGTTTGTGCCTGGAAGGAAGGGTATTGACAATGTTCTAATTGCCCAAGAACTCTTCTTTGCCTTAGATAGAAAGAAAGGCAAGGAAGGCTACATGGCCATCAAAGTGGACTTGAAGAAAGCCTATGATCGGTTAGAGTGGAGATTCATTTATAAAGTTCTTCAAGCCTTCCACTTTCCCCAAAATATAATAAAAGTCATTATGAGTTGTGTAACATCCACTAGGATCTCAATTTTGTTCAACAGAGGTGCCTTGGACCCTTTTACTCCTACAAGAGGGTTAAGGCAAGGGGAACTGATGTCCCCATATTTGTTTATTTTGTGCATGGAGTTTCTTAGGCATTTAATAGAACAAAAGTCTGGATGGGGAATGGAAACCTTTAAAAGCCTTGCGGGAGAACATAGGTATTTCCCATTTGTTTTTTGTAGAAGATTTAATTTTGTTTGCAAAGGTGGAGGAGCAAGCTTGTGAGGCTATTTCAGAAGTTTTGAATAGATTTTGTGAGGAATCGGGACAGAAGGTGTGCCTTGAGAAATCAAGAATTTATTTTTCTCCAAATGTCCAAGAGGGAGTCAAAGAGGAGATCTGCACTAAATTGGGAATCCAAGCTACGACAAATATTGGAAAATACCTTGGGTTTCCTATTAATCATAGAGGGGAAACAAGGAATCGATTGAATTTTATTGCGTAGAGGGTGATGAACAAACTTGTAGGTTGGAAAGCAAAGTTTCTGTCCTTTGCTAGGAGGTCTGTCCTAGTGAAATCGGTTATGTCTACAATACCGAACTATGTGATGCAAGGAGAGGCATTACCAATACATCTATGTGAGAAGCTGGATAAAATTAACCTGGACTTCCTTTGGGGTTCAACTAGGGAAAAGAAAAAGTTGCATTTAGTTGGGTGGAATAAAATCATCCAACCTAAGGAAGAGGGTGGCCTCGGGATTCAGGCTGCAAGGGAAAAGAATCCAAGCTAAATTGGAGAATGAATCAGGAAAAGGAAGCTCTTTGGGCCAAAGTCATACTGAACAAATATTGCTCCTCGGATAGGAGAAGATCTAGAGATCCTGATAAACTTCCAGCTTCTTCTAATTGGAAAGCTATAAAGGCTGGATTTCAAACCTTTGAAAAAGGTATTGGCTAGAGCATGGGTGATGGAAGGAAAATTAAGGCTTGGTCAGATTGCTGGATTAGAGATGAGTCGCTTAGAGATTTGATTGCATGGCCTCTGACTCAGCACGAGAGTGATTTGCTACTCTCTAATTTACTCCTCGGACAAGGGTAGGGGTGGAGATGGGATATCCTATCTTTTGAACTGCCTCAGGATGTTAAAGATAAAATTAGAGCGATCCAGCAAAATCAGATTGGGAGAAAGGAAGATTCAATCCTTTGGAAACTCTCCAAGGATGGGGATTTTTCTATGAGGTCAGCCTATGCTCTAGCTAACAACTCCCATACCCTGAGCACTCCTTTCCAAGGGGTGTGGATTTGGAAGCTAGATATTTTTCCAAAAATCATTAATTTCCTTTGGTTGTGCATGCATAAGAGTGTCCCGATGAAAAATACTCTATTTTCGAGGGGTATCATTGAGGAAAACAAGTGTCCATTATGCAAGAGAATGCCTGAAACGATTGGGCACCTATTAGGGGAATGTGTTTATGCCCGTGACTTCTGGTACAAAGTTAAGATTCCCCTTATGGTTGTTCCTTCATTTCAAGCCACTAATGATGTTAATGATTGTCTTCAGGTCAACTGTTTAAGTAAAGCAATGCACCACACCTCGATATTGTGGAGATATGTATTTCCCTTTGCTATATAGGAATTATGGAAGCATAGAAATAATGTGGCTTTTGAGAATATCCCCCTAAACCTCAGTCTGCACAGACCGTGTATAAGTCAGGCAATGGAATATTAATACTATGTGGGGAAAATAAACAAACAGAGGACTATGGCTGTCATACCGGTGCACTGGGAAAAGCCTCACACTAACTGGTTTAAATTGAACACAGATGGGGCTTCGTGTGGTAATCCGGGGAGGGCTAGAGGTGGTGGAGTCTTAAGAGACAATGCAGGAGAGTGGGTTAGGGGGTTTGCTAGGAGTATTGGGTCAACCACAAGCATTATAGCAGAATTTTGGGCCCTAAGAGATGGTCTGCAAATGGCTATACTTCTTGGTGTACAAAATCTGGAAGTGAAACTTGATGCAAAAGTTGTTTTAGATTTAATTAGTTCCAAAAACTCCCTTAATGCAGCTTATTCATCCTTGCTGTTTGATTGCAGATTGTTGCTGGACAAGATTCCACACACCACAGTGAAGCATGTATTTCGGGAAGCAAATAAATGTGCTGATGCACTTGCTAGGATAGGTTGTAATGTGCAAGAAGAACTTCTAATTTTTTATTCCCCCCCCCCCCCCCCCATCTGATGTGAATGCTGCCTTAGTAAGTGATAACAGAAATGGGGAAAGCTTTTGTAGGTATGTTGCCATCAACTTAGCCATTTTGGCATCTAGTTTTATTTATATTTCCTTTAAACCAAAAAAAAAAAAAGTTTTTTTGCATTTAGTGGCTCAATTTATGTTGTATTTCAATAGTTAATTTAAAGCTTTGAGAGGCATACTTATTATTATCTCAATTTTGATAATGTTTTATAAAATATATATTTTTATGAGTCCGAATTTGGTAAGGATGGTGTGTTAACACATATTTTACACAATCTATTAAGATAATACCCATCAACATTTTACTTAAAAATCAATACATCTCACCACACCTAATAATATATTAATGAACTCCCAATTTAGTTGGATTTATATATGGGTATTAAAATTGATTGGGTGTGGTTGTACTTATTCTTAAATATGTGATAAGATGTTATGTCATATTGGGATTGGAGGGGTAAAACATGAGTTTTACACTATATCCTTATAGAACTTATTCTCATTTTATATTTTACATAAACTTTGTAATTAATCTATAATTTGCAAAGTCAAAAGTTGAGGCCTAGAAACTATGGTTTCACTAAATGAATATATTAACTAATTTCCATTTATATTGCAATTTTTATGTTATCATAACACCACAACTAAAATACTTCTAAAAAGAAAAGTACTTAATTACCTACTACATGTATCTTTAAGTTACATTATTCTATTAAAAATTTCTCGGCCTCGCTTCTCTCTGAGAAACTAGGCTATAGAAACTCTATTATCTTCTTCAGAATGATATCTCTCTCCCTCTACTAACACTGTTATCAGTAGGGCTTGTTTGTTTTATTTTTTCGTGGGTTTATGGGAAACACGTCCTTCTCTTTCTTTTCCTCCCTTCTACATTCCTCTCTACCATAGTCTTTTCTTTAATCCGAATATGGATGAAGTTCTGAGTGAATGGAAAAAACTATCCCTCACAGATGAGGAAGGTGCCAAACTTAGCCTGACAAAGTCCAAAAATCTGAGAAGAAAAGAATATGTTCTTGCAACAAAGTTTCTAACAAAACGTGCCCTGGATGTGGATGCCATTGAAAGAACCCTCAAACCACTATGGAGGGCCAGGAACGAGTTTAAGGTCAGAGAAGTAGGTGACCACACGCTGTTATTCGATTCCGGCCAAACAATTACATTTTACAAAGATAACGTTTTGGGTGCAAATACATGGCTTACCTCTAAGATTGTTAGACCTCGAGACAACCATTGAACTAGGAGAAACCCTTGGTGAAGTGTTAATTGACGAAGCAGAAAAGGAGATGGTGGATGGAGATTTTGTACGGGTTAGGGTAAGAATAGATGTCTCAAAGCCATTGAGCAAAGGTCGAAGAGTGGTTCTGGATGAAGGAACTGAGACTTGGGTCTCTTTTAAATATGAGAAACTTACAAACTTCTGTTACTAGTGCGGCATGGTAACCCATGATGAGAAAGAGTGTGAAAAATGGCTTGCTGGGAAAGGTTCAAATCGTCAGGTTTAGCAGGAATATGGAGCATGGTTATGGGCTACTCCGTTCAATCCAGGAAGGTCCCCTTACATAACGATCTCAGGAATGGGTGATGGGCTTGGAGGTGCCACTGAGCAGACATATGGGAAGAAGAATGGGCTGGCAGAAGAGATACAGCCGGTGGCCTCACAGGGCGGACCTACTCTGGCAGGGGTTAGTAACGCTCCTTCCAACGTGTACAGCCCTCGTGCTTCTCATACGGAAACAGCGGATATTGTGAACGATTTAGTGCAGAATTTAAGTCCCTCATTATCTCCAATGATACGGGTAATAAATTCCATCCCAAATTCCTCTCCATCCAATAACCGTCCACAAGATTTTGAAAATCAAATTAAAGAAATTGATTCGACTTTGAAGAAGTTTGACTCCTACTCAATTTCTACAACTGTTATGCCAACTGTCACCCTCACACACTCACAACCCGATGAAAATAATTCTAAAATAAGTGTAGATATTTTAGAAGTGGAGGCACAAAGTAACCCCTCCCACGTGACCAACCAAGCTACCCCACATGATACTACTACTCTGCGCACGTGGAAGAGACTAGCCCGAAATAACATGTTACCTAAGAACCCTACCCAACACTCTGTTTTAAACAAAAGAAATAGAGAGCTTGATGAGAAAGCCCATCCTGAGTTACCAAAGAAGAAGGTCTTGGTTTCAAAAGATGAGAACACAGAAATTTTAATGGTGGAGGCTGCTATGTAGCCCCGCTAAGACCCATGAGCATCATAGTTTGGAACTGCTGCTGGCTTGGGAACTTGTAAACAGAAAAAGAGCTTGAAGTAGTGATTCGAGCAAAAGATCCCTCCATTCTGTTTATAGCCGAAACGTGAGCGGATGAACCAAGGCTAAAGGAGATCAAATGGAAAATTGAATTTGATAATTTATTTATTGTTGAAAGAAATAATAGAGGTGGGGGTCTAGCACTCTTTTGGCAAAATTCAGTCGACTTGCATGTTGATTCTTTCTTGCCAAATCATATAGATTCCATCATCAATAAAGGGAAGGAGGAGGTATGGCGTTTCACAGGCTTTTATGGCAAACCTGTGACGCATAAATGGATTGAGTCATGGAATAAGCTTTGACAACTTCACAGAAAGTTTAATATCCCTTGGCTATATGCCGGGGATTTTAATGAGATTATGAGAAGTTCTGAGAAATTAGGAGGAAGTAGCAGGAACCAGACACATATGCAATTATTTTGGGATGTAGCGGATGAGTGTGGCTTTATTAATCTCGGTTTTGCAGGCCCCTGGTATACATGGCAAAAACATTTTTCTGCAGGTCATTTGATATGGGAAAGGCTTGATCGTGCTTTGGCTACTAACGATTGGCTTTTGAGATTTGCAGGTACAAAAGTCCACCATCTCAAGTCAGATTCTTCGGACCATAGCCCACTATGGATTGTCATGGCGGGCCTAGAAGTTCAATTTGTAACAAAACTGTTTAGGTTCAAAGAGGCATGGCTATCAGACCACACATGTTCAGAAGTTGTTGAAACAAGTTGGGAAGCAAGGGAAATGGATGATCCAGCAACAAAAGTCATGAGAAAAATTGAAAGGTGTAGCCGAGAACTAAAAAGATGGGAGAGGGACCACTTCGGCAACATTAGAAATACTTTGAAAGGAAAAAGGAAAGAGTTGGCTGAAGCTGAGAAGGAAGCGATACGCACTGGACAAAATTTCAAATTGCAGAAATTAAAGAATGAGATTTCAGTGTTGATGGACAAGGAAAACAGGCTATGGTTTCAACGATCAAAGGTGCTTTGGGCTACTCAGGGTGACCAAAACTCAAAGTATTTTCACAGCCGACTACTCAACGAAGGCGAAAAAATACCATTCAGAAGCTTCGGTCAACAAGTGGGCAGTGGAGTTCAAGCAATTATGAGGTAGCCAAGATACTTATTGGCTATTTTCAGGAGTTATATACCTCGGCCAATCAGGACCCATGTGATGCAGCCACAGAGTCTATTGAGAAGGTGATAAATTTAGATTTGAACAATCAGCTAGCACAAGATTTTACTACATGGGAAGTTTAGAAAGCAATTAAAGAAATGGCACCTCTCAAAGCCCTAGGACCTGATGGAATGCCTCATTTGTTCTACCAACACTATTGGGGTACAGTTGGTAATGATGTTACTCAATCTGTGTTACATTTTCTTAATTCCGCATATCTTTCTGATAATCTCAACCACACTTTTATTATACTCATCCCAAAAAAAAACTCCCCCAAATATGCTTCAAATTTTAGACCCATCAGCCTTTGTAATGTTTTATACAAAATATTTTCAAAGGTCTTGGCTAATAGAATCAAGAAAATTCTCCCAAAGATCATCTCTAAACATCAAAGTGCTTTTACAAAAAGCAGATTAATTTCTGACAATATTCTAGTTGCTTTTGAATCTCTCCATAGTATGCAGAAACATGTGGGCAAGGAAGACTATATGGCTATCAAATTAGACATGAGCAAAGCATATGACAAGGTGGAATGGTCGTATCTTGAATCAGTCATGAGACGTGTGGGCTTTACTAAAAGATGGATAAAACTATTGATGCTTTGTGTCAAGACAGTTTCTTATTCCATTTTCGTGAATGGAGAGCCAAAAGGGATGATAAAACCTACTCGGGGTATCCGTTAAGGAGATCCGCTGTCACCATTCCTTTTTTTGCTTTGCACGGAAGGATTAAATGGTCTCATTACTAAGGCGGGGGAGAAAAGTGATATTAAGGGTTACACCCTATGCAGAAATGGCCCAAGACTAACCCATCTCTTTTTTTGCAGATGATAGTCTATTATTTTGTAGGGCAACAATTCGAGAATACCAACAAGTTTTGGATATACTTGAAACTTATGGAAGGTGCTCGGGTCAACAAATCAATAAGGCAAAAACCACCATCTTTTTCAACATGTCCACCTCTAAGGTAATCAAAAACCATATCAAATCTGCCTTGGAAGTACCATAGATCTTACAATACGAGAAGTATTTGGGATTACCATCTTTGGTGGGAAAAAATAAAAAGGCCAGTTTCAATTACATTAAGGAGAGAGTATGGAAAAAAATTTAAAGGTAGAAGGAAAAGCTTCTGTCTCAAGTGAGTAGAGAGATACTTATCAAGGCTGCGGTCCAAGCAATACCAACCTACACAATGAGCTATTTCAAGCTTCCTTTGGGACTTTGTGGAGATATTAAGAGTCTCATAAGAGAGTTTTGGTGGGGCCAAAAAGGTGATAGAAGGAAGGTACATTGGGTCAAGTGGGACACCCTTTGTAAGCCAAAGTCGAAAGGGGGTATGGGGTTTAAAGACTTGGCTAATTTCAATGATGCCCTTTTAGCAAAACAAGCATGGCGATTACTTTACCAAAAAAACTCTCTATTTTATAGAGTTTTTAAGGCGAGGTTTTTTCCAAATTGCTCTATCCTAGAAGCTTCTCACTCAAGTTCGGGGTCTTATGCATGGCATAGCATATTAAAAGGGAGAGATTTATTGTTGAAGAGAGCACGGTGGAGAGTGGGTTGTGGTGATGCTATTAGTGTGTGGAACGACGCTTGGTTGCCTTTTAAAGCTCATCCGAGAATTGAATCTCAAGTGGTAACGGGTTTTGAGGAGATGAAAGTTTCTGTACTCATAGACCTAGTCACAAAGAAGTGGTATTCCAATATGTTGAATGGACTTTTCACCCCACAAGAGGCAAAGTTGATTTTAAGCATTCCATTGTGTCCAAATGCAGTGGATATCGTTGTGTGGCCTTTCACCCCATCAGGGATTTATCCAGTGAGATCGGGTACAAGGTTCATCACAACAGACCAGGCAACAAATCCACAAGGTGTGTTAGCATAGCTGGGTAACGAAGTGTGGAAGTTAATTTGGAGTCTCAATGTGCAAAGTAAAGTTCGAAATTTCTTATGGAGGACCTGTCACAATGCTTTACCGGTAGGACTGATACTGGGTCAGGTCGGGTCGGGTTTACTGTGACCCGAAACCCAACTCGACAGAAATCGGGTCTCACTGTCTGAAAACCGACCCGACCCGAAAAATCAGGTCGATAATTGGGTCAGTTTTCCGGGTCTCGGGTCGGGTCCCGGTTTGCTTTTTTTTTTTTTTTTTTTTTAAGTTTATCCGTGTTCTGTTCATCATTTAGCTTCATGGTTTTTGGCTTTGCGTGCTAAATTACAAAAAACATTGTCAAATATGGTAGTGGCATAGAAAAGAACTTGACTCCATTACTAGAAACTCTATGTAATGAATTGTTTTGAGGAATAGGAGTTTGAGTTCAATTGGATTAAGTTCTTTAATATTTTCCAACCTTTTCGCCGAGTATGAATGAGTGAATGTTTCCCAATTATCATATTAGTTACACTCATTGTGCCTTAGAAGCCACGTAGAAAACAAGTAGTTTTTGGAGCCTTCTAAAGCCACTACCATTTTCATCCTAGTGATAACTGGGGGAATAACATGAAAGTGAAGTGGCTGGAGTCTTTCTAATAGCAAAAGAAGACCCCTATAGATCATTACATCACGCCACTTGGGCTAAAGTTTTTTCTTTCCCAATAAGCATACTTCTTTCCCAATAAGCATTGAAAAACTCTATGTACAACTAAAGTAATTACAAAAGAGCTTCCATTTCCAAACTCCAAGTGAAAGTTGCTCCAATATTTTCCACCTACAGCACCAAGGGGGAAAAATCAATAATAAACAAGTCATTTAATAGAAGTCAAATTTAATAGAAGAAATTACATTTCTGACTTTTTTTTAGATGACTAATTTTTACAAAGCTTCAGGGATGAGAGCTTTAAGTAGCAAAATTCAACAGTTGAAACTAGGATGGAAAGTCCACTGCAACAGAACATTCACATTATTAGGATTTCTTTTTTTTTGGAAAACTTAATAAAAGTGATCCTGCACAATTGAAACTGAAAGGGAAATTGAAACTTAATAAAAGTTAATAACATTGAATGGTATGAATTCTTACCAATTGACTGTATATAAAATTCACAATTTGATCAAGTATAGCTTGGTGCTTAAGTAGGAATGGACGAAGATGGCTCATATATAAATCTTTTGCTCCCTGTTCAAAACAAATCAGATGGTATAGCAGTTATTTAAGTTTGCCTAAACTTACATTAGCAGAGGAAAGTTCTAGCAGGTAGAAACCATCCATAAAGTGTAATAGTTTTAGTCTATCTTACATTGGCAGATGGAAGCTATAGCCAAACAAGAAATGCAAACTTCACATGGTAGTAGAGTGGAAACCTGATGAAACGAGGAGGATACTTAGATTACATTATGTAACAGGAAAAGGAAAAAGGCAATATTTTGGTTGAATTTCTTCTTACGGGGACAAGAGCAATCATACTATCATTCAAATACAATTGCATAATCAAGAAACATGAAAGAAAATACAAGAACAACTTTGCATGTCCATCTACAGGGTTCGAAAATAACAGAATGCAGCACATTATTTGTGACAAAAGAAGAAAGGATAAATTTTCAATATTGGCATGATATTAGGCACCATAAATTATTCCAGTTTCTGCTATAAAAAGCAGAGTGATTTCCACAAAGCCATCAATCACAATCTGATCTCAAATCCTCTTAACTTTCAGTCTGATATCAAATCAAAGCAACAATTTTAAAATAACAAAATTTTAAGTTTCAAACACAATCAATCCAAAACCCAGCTAAAATGACACAAAAATCTCAATAACTAAAATCCCAGATCACAATAAAAAGTAAAACCAGTACCCATCAAGATTAAACCAAAATTTAGAGTTGGGTTTTAAATATTTCTCGAAACCCACCTCAAATTATGCAACAAAGTCGGTGACTAACATTTCCAAATAGAAAGTGACAATGTTCTATTCCCAAAATAGTAAAAATAAAGACAGTCCAAACCATTTAAAAAAAACACAAAATGAAAGCACATCAAGTTTAATCCAAACCTATTTTAACAACCTCGTATGCTAAAATCATAAATAAATAAGAAAATGGAGCAAAACCCATATCATAACAATACCTTGGCAACTTTGATTTCAACCTCAAGCTCGTGAAGCGGTTGTTTAATCTTCCAAACTTGTTAATGTTCTGCTGGTCCTCCCAAGTCACCTCTGTCTCAGATCCTCCACCCTTTGTAAATCAACAATTTCAAATCAAATTCAGACCCACAGCACAACACAACAAACACGATAAAATGGATAGAATATATGAAAAAAAAAATGAGTGAAGAGAGAGTAAACCTAGAAAGCAAATAAAAAAAACAAAATTTTGAAACTTGAAGGCTTTAGCCACAAAGCCACAAACTTGAAGACTTACACAGAGAACAGAGGCGGAGAGCTGAGGGAGGCGGAGAGAGAACTAGGACAGAGTAGGGTTTTTTTCCAAAAAACACAATC
Source organism: Quercus aquifolioides (assembly GCA_019022515.1). NCBI lineage: Eukaryota > Viridiplantae > Streptophyta > Magnoliopsida > Fagales > Fagaceae > Quercus > Quercus aquifolioides. Next base: position 42,693,015 of record CM032327.1, read on the forward strand.
GGGTTGAAGTAGTGTATTTAAATGACCCAATGCCGACCCGACACCGACCCGAACCCGAAATTAACCCAAAATTTTGACCCGAAACCCGACCCGAATATTTTCAGACCCGCCCAAAACCTGTTGGGCCGGGTCGGGTCGGGCCGGGTTTTTGGGTGGGCCGGGTCCTTACTCAGTCCTATTTACCGGTGAAACAAAATCTGAGACGAAGGCATATTATAAATGAAGACATATGTGAACTGTGCAAACACGAGACCGAGTCGGTTTTCCATGCACTTTGGGGTTGCGCACAGCTTGCACAGGTGTGGGGATCATTGCCTACTTTTTCGTTCAGGCAAACGAGAGTGTTTTCATCCATTCAGGAAGTGCTCACTTACACGGACAAAGAACAGAAAAATCCGGAGCTGCTGGCCTCAGTGATGTGGACTCTTTGGCATCGTAGAAACTGGGTTTGCACTTCTCCAAAAGATTTCCCACTAGCACAAGTTGCACCAACAGCGACTCAAGCATTGGAAGTCTTTCAACAAGCAAATTCAACTAATGCGGCACACCTCAGAGACATTCCTCATCCCTAGGTTCGATGGTCACCACCGGCGGAGGGGGAGATTAAAGTTGACTTCAACGGAGCTCAGTTTAGAGTTATGGGCAAAGCAGGCTTGGGAGTTGTTATCCAAAACAGCAAAGGACAAGCTCTGGCTTCTCTTTTAGAGCAAGCAAGTCTCCCCTTCTCTCCAGACATAACAGAAGCATTGGCTGCTGCTAGAGCTATTTCTTTTGCACAGGGGCTTAGCTTCACTTCATTCATATTAGAAAGGGACTCCGCAAATATAATTAAAACTCTAAAGTCCGACGAGGCATCACTATCCTCCTTTGGTCATATTCTTAGCCCAGCAAAATCCATAATGGCAGATGGAAATATTAGTTTTTCTCATGTTGGTCGAATGGGTAATATGGTAGCACATGACCTAGCTCAACATGCTAGACATGTTAGGGGTTTCTCGGTATGGACGAAAAATGTCCCTCCACACCTTTCTCATGTACTTTGTGCTGATTACGACTGATTTGTCTTTTCTTAATAAACTTCAAGTTCTTGATTCTCAAAAAAAAAAAAAAAAAAAAGTTACATTATTCTTAATCTGCCCTAGTTCATATGAATTACATCACTTTTAAACAAGTAGAATTCTAATAGTATTTATTGAGAAATAAAAAATAATAATAATAATAAAAAAAGCAAGACTTAAGTGCTGTTTTTCAGGTTCCCTTTTTAAAATTTTGTCATGTAGATTTTTTCTCATGGGATGGAAGTGTATTTTTAAGTTAAGTAGTCACATGGCTGAATCTTAAGAGAGGAACTTAAGGACCAGCATCTAAGGACCTAAGTTTTGTCCTAAAAAAATATGTCTTAAATGATATCATATCTTGTGCTAATATAATAAAATATTGGCATTAAAAATTGTGGTTGTGCCAAATGAATATACTAGTAGATTGCCATGCAACTTTTACTATTAACTTAATAACTTTTACGATCAATATTTTATTAGCAGTTTTTTAGTAGATTGTTCTTTTATTCTTTTCATATTTTTTTTAATTGAATTATCTTTATGAGCTTTTGAGGAAAAAATATTTTTATATTTTGGTGATTGCTTCGGCTTAAAGGACAAGCATTAGTGAATACTTGAAAATTGTCACATATATGATATATTATAAAAACATGAATCATTAACATATATAAACTTTTCCTTTTACATGTGATTTTATAGTTGAAATAAGATTTTCAATTTATATTATAATCTATATTTTATAATCTATATTAATTAAGCAGTATATCGCACGTGCATAATTATAGTTATTAAAAGAAGTTAGGCTTTAATTTTTTTTTTTTTTTTTGGTGTGGGTAAAAGACAGATAAAATAGCATTAGAAACAAAGGGTACGAATACAAAATAGCTCTCTCTTTTTCATAAGTTTCAAAATAGCTTAAGATTTTCAAAGGCTAGCACTTGAGAAACTGTGTTTTTTGCTAGTTATTTTTTACATTTATCTTTGCCTAGTTCTAAAATAGTACTAATACATACACTTGATTGTTATTTCACAAATGTTTAAACTGCTTCAAACAACACTCAAGTTTTTGTTCATTTGAACAATTTTAATGCTTTATTATCAGATATCCAGCCTTAAGAGTTGTAGTTCAATGTACTATAGTATGTAGAGAAAGTAATTCCTTGCTAAAAAGTGTACTTGTACAAATATATAAATGATATCAATGATTTTCCCAGGAAAAAAAAAAACATATTGCTGCGTTTTTAAAACGCGGCTAAAATAACTCCTATAGCCGTGTTTGAGAAAACGCGGCTATGTCTATTGTCACGGTGTATAGGCCACGCTTAAAAACGTGGCTATAGAAAACATGGTTATAGAGCAAATGGACCTATAGTCACGTTTTTAGGAGCTATAGTTGCATTTTAAAAACGCGGCTGTAGACTAATTTATTTGTAGTGTAGTGTTTGCACCACATACGATTACGGTGGATTATCATACAAAATAAAATTAGTGACTAGTTGTGCACCCATCTTAGTTAAGGAGTCACATATTATTTAGTCTCACAATAAATGTGATCTAGTTTGTGGTTGCTAAAATTTGTTGAAACTCGTCAATAGATTCTTGCAATTAGAGAGGACGAGTTTTTTTCACCATGTTATAACAAAAGTTTCCACCCATAAGATGCGTCAAATCTGACATGGAGGTTTACAAAACCAAACTCCAAAGCTAAAAGGAGTCCATAATATAAATAAAAAAATAAAAATAAATAAATAAATCCTTTAAGTAAAAAAAAAATCCTATAACTTTATATCTAGGCCAAATTAAATCCTATAATTATAATGGTGCCCATTTAAATCTTACTTTTTCATTGTAGAGGCAATCAAAACCCTTGTATTTATAATTGTATCCATTTAAGTCCTTCAATTATAGGTGAGAAATTCAACACCAATAAACAAAATTGCACTTATTTATTCAACCCGTATATATGGTAGCTCATTGTTCGAAAATTCACTAAAAATACAAAAACTTTATACTTACGTGGCAAAATCTGGAAGATTCTTACGGCCCTTAAACCCTAAACAATTTTCTCCTAAACCTGACTTCTGTGCTTATTAGGGTTTTTGCTACTAGCCCTTCTTTTTTCTGATCTCTCTCTAACGTTCATCATTTTTCAACAGCTACAATGGCTCTAGCTCTAATGGAACCCACAAATTCCACAGCCCCACAAAACTTTAAACCCCTTGTAGGCAAAAACTACGAGTCCAAGCTAAACCAATCAATCCAAGACCTTTTAGCCGAAATCCACAAAGAAACCCCCAATTTCTCTCCTTTCATTCACATATTCCACGAATTAATGCAAGCTAAGCTTGACCCACCTCTCGAATCCATCTGGGTCTACGCCGGATTAACCTTTCGTAGCCGAAATTTACAGAAAGATGACATTTTGGATCGGGTTACTGCCACGAAGGACTTGTTTCAATTGGTATCGGCGTGTTCGGGCTCGTGCGGTTCTTCGAAGAGCATAGCATTGCTCGCTCCGGTGGTATTCGAGGTGTACAAAGTGGTTGTGGAGTTGCTTGGGAAGGACTTGGTTTCAAAAAGAGAGAGGAAAGCAATGAGGGAGGCTAAGTCTTTGGTGGGAGTGATTCTTGGGTATGCAAATGTGTGTTGTTGTAAGGATTCTAGTGAAGAATCCATTGGTTCGAATTTGATTACGCCTTTCGTGGATTTAGTTCGTGTTTGGATGGATTCTGATGATGGAATAGGCTCTTTCTTGCCGCTTGTAAGTGGCGAAATTCGTGAAAGATTTAGTGTAGGAGGTTGTGTTGATGTTGTTTACCTGGCGGGAGTTGTTCTTGCAGAGCTGTTTCTGATGGAGCTTTGCTTGAAATTCACAGCTGGGATTGCAAGGGAGGAGTTGGAGAAGGAGTTGAAGATTTGGACTGTTGGTTCAATTTCTGGCTTTCAGAGCTTTTACTTTTTTGGTTAGTAAGAATTCACATTTTGGCTTGATATTTGGAAAATGCATTACAAATTTATAATGTTCTTTATTTTTTGTGTGTGTTTAACTTGTCTATAAGACATATATGAATCTAATTGAAAGCATGAACATAGTCGTAGAACTTGAATGACAAAAGAGTACTTGTGCTCCAAATGGTTAAGACTGATACTAAGGCTTATTAGGTCTACATATTGTGTCTATCTGACTGTGTATGTCTGTATATTAACATTTATGATGATTCTTTTACTGGATTTCAACTTTGATGTGCTTACATCCTAATTTATTTGGCAACCAGAGACCCTCATCCGGATGCTGCAGGAGGAGATTTTGCCTGTGACTTCCCTCTTGGTCAGTATGTCTTTCTTAGAATGTTTAATTTGTTGATATGTATTCCTTATAGGGTGGTAAAATGTAATTTCTCCATTTACTTGCTTCCTAGGTGTGTCAGCATTCCACTAATCATATTATTTGTGCACACAGCGCATTCATGTATGGTTCTGCAATCTAAACTAACAGAAACATCTTAGTCACTCTTTCTCTCTCTAACTCTCACGGTTTACCAATGCACATGCAGGACTTATATAGTGTGGTTTATAAAGAAATCTGTTACCAAACAATTGCCTTCATATATTTAAGCCATTACGTGTTGCTACATGGTGAAGTCAAGAGATTTTTTACTTGATGGTTTTCACCCTTTTAATTTCCTTGATACTTTAGACATGGACAGGAAATTTAAGTAAATGTGGACCATTGATCTGGTTTTTTTTTTTCTTTCCTTTGGGGGGTTTGTTATACATATGTTGGGGACGGGGACATAAAAAAGAGGAATTCGCGTACTCTTATTTTCCGAGCTACACAACCCACCCTGTCTTTAACAGATCTGTTCTTGAAAGTGCTGGTGTAATAAGTGTGTTAAACAAGATTTTGGGATGACACTGTTTACTTATCCTCAAAGCATAGCCCAACATTTCCTTAGGATTTATCATAAATTTAGTCGTTAACCATGTATTTGCTATTGGGTTGAAGAAATCAACTTTGAAACAATCATTTATGTCATGATTTTTATTTTGAGCTCCTATAGGTTTTCTTTCCATAAAATTTAAAAGTTACCAATTATTTCTTAGGTGTATACTTCTTAGAATATTGAGCTATTAGTTTTGGGATATATTTATTAGTCAAAAGTTTCTTAATTCATCATGTATGTAAGAATCTGTATATCCTCCTGGGCATGAGGATAAGCTGCTTAGCCCTTGGATTACCCTATAAGTGGTTCTGGTGGCTGGGGTCAGTTGCACGTAGGAGTTTAATTAAGAGCAAGGATTGTTGTACAATCTGCTCTGTAACGTGCAATTAATCTGAGTGAAGTTTTCCTACATCATAAAAAAAGAAAAAAGAAAAAAAAAAGAGCAAGAATCTGTACATAGTGATGATTCCTAGTTCTAAAAACTAATATCATGGAAATATATCTGTGCAGAGATCTGAAGATGAAGTTTTGTTAAGAAAAGTCCTCTATGATGCTGTTATATTGGTCGAGTATTCTTTTCTTAATCCTGAGAGAGTGATTAATGTACCTACTGAGCACATGAAATGTCTTGCCATGGCAAGACTGATCATTACACACGAGGCCGTAGAATTTTTCAGGTATTAAAGAATGAGTGATCTTGTTGGAATTCTATTGAAACCTGTACTGCAAAGTCTCATCATTTTGCTTGCTGCAGGGAAGGTGGGAATCAGATGAGAGCTATCTCTTACAACAATGCCTTCTCCAGTTCTCGTCTACCTTCCCAAATTATTAAATGGGTCACTAACCAGATTGGTTTGGAGGAAAAAGCAAATAGATCATATGGATCCTCACCTAAAGCTCTTATCAGTAAGTAGCTCTAATATTTTTTTGTCCCTTGTATTTAACAAATGCACTCTGTAGTTAATGACCAAATTGTTTATCTAATTTTTAAATCTTAATGATCTCATTCTCCAGAGTGGCTGCTAAACCTTGAAAATCAGGGAATAAAAGTATTTGATGACAGCATTTCAAGACGTCGTACCAAAATAGTACTAGATATTTCCAAAGCAGACTTTGAGCAACCAGCATCTAAGTTGGAGGACATAAAAGTGGATGATGATATTCTCTTTTGTATTGATAATAAGGGTGAAGACAAAGATACAGATAAGGAGAAGATGAACGCATCCATGAGTTCTGCATTTGTATCTGCAGCCCACACAATGAAGTCAACAGAAAATGAAGGAAGAAAACGGAAAGAAGGGTTAAGTGCTGAAAAGAAGAAGATCAAATTTGTCAAGTATGACCTGGGTCAAAATTCTGATTCAGCCAGAACAAGGTCCGCAGTTGTCAGTAATGATGGTGTCAGTAGTGAGAGTGAAGTTGACAATCCAATCTCCGACGATGATACAGATACGAAGGAGTAGTTAGGTTCTTTGCAGGAGAAAGACCTCAATCAGGCTATTTTTAGCAACCTCACCTTTTGTTGGGTTCATACTGTTTCTCAACGGGAGTTCATAAGAATGTCAATCAATTTTGTAACAAAAGTATGTGCAACTACCCTGTTTTTTTTTATTAGGCAGATGCGATTTTTAATTTTTTAGGTTGAGGGAGATGCCAATGAGAAACAGAGAAGCGACCTTGGCATCTTGTCAGTTTTTCTGATGTTATATATTTATATATGATAGTTTCCAGACCACCAGTTAGTCTAATTTATGGCAATATTATGAGGAGATTATGTTTCTGAACCAATCTATGGTGTTTGCTGCATGACTATTTGTCCATGCAAATTGCAAAAGATGACTGTCACTTGTGTTGGAGCCATGTGTATAAGACCAGCCAGTTGTTGAATTTACCTAAGCTGAGCCATCTTCCTCTGGTCACTTTCACCATCGGACAGGCAGACTCAAGTTCCTCTATGTATGCGTGTTGGGTTGGATTTGTTCAAAAAATTGGAAAGCATTCAACGCAATTTTCACGAAAATTGGAAATCAACCAAAAGCATTTTCTAACTTCAAGCATTGCTCTAGGCCTTTTTCTGGGCAAAATTTGCTGAATAGTACTTTTTAAGGAAAATTTTTGGTGGATAGCACAAGGGCGAAGTAATTTAGTTATGTAGACTCTTTCTAGAACTCGAGTTTGTCAAACTCGAGTTCCAACCCAAAATCGAGTTTATCAAACTTGAGTTTCAATTAGTTTAGGTTGCGTGGCAGTTTAAAGTTTTATAACAAATTGAAACTCGATTTTGGGTTGGAACTCGAGTTTGTCAAACTCAAGTTTCAAAAAGAGTCTAAATAACTTTAGTCACATGCTATTCTCCTAAAAGTTTCCTTAAAAAATATTATTCAGCAAATTTTGCCCCTTTTTCTCTGTTCAATTGTCTTTCACATCTAGATGGCAGAATATTTACTTCCAAAATACGTCACTACATCTCATTACATATAAATCTCCAGAATGAACAATCACCAAGCTGCCTAAATGCTCAACCATAAATAATACAATGAAAACCAACTTTATTTATATAGAAGCAAGTAGCAACTGGTAATAGCACATTTCATAGAAGCAAGGTACTAGTACTACTACTATTACCCTAAGAGGGTCTGTTTGGATACCGCTTATTGTTGAAAACTGAAAACACTATAGCAAAATAATTTTTAAATATGTGAATAGTGCCGTGAGACCCAATTTTAAAATTGATTTTGCTGAAATCCGTACTTATGAGTCCCGTGAACAGTGCACGAGACCCACACAAAAAAAACGCAGAAGCGCAGTCTGCCGCTATCTAAACCCAGCCTTAGTAAGGAAGGATCAGATAAGAACCTGGAATTGAAAATAATGTAATCTGGACCTTGTGTCTTTATATGTTCACTCATCTCAACAAATCCTCAACCCTGTCTAAAGCTAAAACCAAAAAAATAATAAAAAATAAAATAAAAATCTAATGAAAACTTGAATTTCAGATGCTGCTACGTGAGAGAATCAAAATCTCAGCCTTCCAAATGTGGAATAGGATTGTTCCATATATCAAAGACAGAAACAGTGGAAGACAGAAAGGAACAGGGAGGGATGAAGCAAGAATTCATCAATGTGTCTGGAGGTCCACTCATTGAACACAGATCGAGGTACCCTATAAAATGCTGAATGAGAAAAAATTACTTTCTTTGATTGTTGTTACATCAAGACGCTAAGATCAGATGAAGTGGGAATGAGCATGGATGGCTATATCGAAGCAAGAATGCATACAAATCTTGGATGCCCTACTGACATTTAATCAACCTTCGCTCCTTGATTGCAAGACAGGAATCCAACAGGGGAAATGTGATACTAAACCAAGCCATCTGCACTCCTGCAAATAGTATTAGTTGCCCACAAGCATAATGAGACTTTAACATCAAATGATAAATGATGCACACCTCAGGGCAGTGTCATGTTACCATTGAAAATTTGTATCCATCAAATTCTGGACAGAACATACCCACAAATAATGGTCTTGCAAGATCCACATGCAACTTTCAAACTTCAAATGGTATAGAAGCCAGGAAGTTTCCAGTTCAGTCAGCACAACCACAGTTTTCTTCTTTTACTCAACAGCAGTTCTTGTAAGTTGTCCCAGTGTGCTGTCTTCTCTCTCGGTTCATATTGCCCATCTATTACATATCAAATGTTAGAGAAGTTTTTCAATCCATGTAAAGTTCTGTTTAACTACAGAAAAAAATGCAACTTACTCTCCAATACGCATGGTTCAAGAAGCCTTTATCTGGACAAAGATTTGCCGAACACATCTGCACTTCTAAGAAAATGCAAATACGTAAGTCCTGGCTCCTGTTGTGGATTAACAATGGCAAAATGGCACAAGCAAATCTAATCATGGTAAATATGCATTAATTATTCATGATTAAATTAACTTAAAATGAAAATCAAGTGTTAACCTTGGTTCTGAGAACAAAAATTGCACCAAAAGAATCTAAAACAGCAGCAGCAGCAGCAGCAGCCTGCAGAAATATCAATAAAATTACATCAAGAAAGGGAAAGAACATCTCAGACCCCAAAAGCAAAAAAAAAAGAAAAAAGAAGATGGGTAAGAACTTACATTCTTAAGGCATTCAAACCTCTGTATAACTGGCGGCACTTGTACCTTTCAGTTTACTCCATCAATCCAACTGAAAGATGGCCTCCATAAAGACAGGGCATTCTTACTGGGAATTTGCACCAAGGGGGAGCAACTACAGTGGCATTCCAATATTCATCTTCACTTAACATAGAAGCTCCATTTGGATTTTGCACCTGGATAGAATATTTGGAAATGAATCACTGACAAATACTACAAGTTCACACTTCACCTTGGTGTATTGTATGTTTCTTGGTGTTTCTAATATTAATTCATCAAGGAAACATAACCTTGCTTGTAAGTTTCTTTCCCTGAATAGTAACCCTTTGGACATGGTTACTTCAATAGTAAGGATTAGACTGAAATTTGAATGCAGATCAACAAGCTAAATGCCTCTGGAGCCAAATCACCAATAATCCTGACAGGAGCAAGTGCCATTCTTAAAATGGTGGAAGCGTTTAATGTCACGAACAACTATTTCCCGATTTGTGATGTCCGAGAGGAGCTTCATAACATCATGGCAGTCTTCACAGATGCGTAGGTTTTTGAAAATTCTAATTGTTTTGACAGGGTTGGTGCTTATAACGGCAAAAGCAAGAGCCAATCTTTCACTATGATGATTAAGATATTCCTCTCTCTCTTTGTCAGTGACATTATGAAGCACATGTTCCGTTTTTGGAATATAACCAACTGAAGAGAGTTTTTGGCTGAGCTCCTCTAACTTTAAATATATTTCCCTGATTTTGGGATGTGAACCATCTTGAGACACAAATGTGTGGACTTGACCATTGATCTCTACCCAGCTACATCCAGGTTCCTTCTTAACACCCTGACTGGACATCAATGTCCTGACCTTTCTGACATCATCCCACCTACCTTTGGCTGCAAAAATATTAGACAGCAATATATAATTTGAGTCTATCTCAGGTTGAAGCTCAAAAAGTTTCTCTGCAGCTTTTTCACCAAACTCCAAATTTCCATGCATTTTACAAGCTCCAAGAACAGTCTCCCAAATCAACGCATGTGGTTCTAGCTTCCTATTCTCAATAAAGCATTTGACCTCATCAAACTTTCCAGCCCGACCAAGAATATCAACCATACAAGCATAATGCTCAATTGTAGGCATAATCCCAAAAATTTCGCTCAGTGCATTAAACTGTTTTTTCCCTTCTTCAACTAAACCCATGTGGCTACATGCAGAAAGAACACCTAGGAAGGTAATCTCATCTGGCATGGTGCCTTCATCTAACATTTTCCAAAAAGTTTCAAGAGCTTTCAGTCCTTGCCCATTTTGCGAGCATCCGCATATCATTGTGTTCCATGAGACAGCATCCCGTAGAACCAAGCCCTCAAAAATAGCCTCAGCATCTTCTAAGCATCCCGACTTTGCATACATATCAACAAGTGCACTTGAAACAAATATATCACCATGCCCACCCTTAATTGCCATAGAATGAAGCTGCTGCCCAGTTTCCAGAGCAGTTATACGGGAGCAACCACTTAAACAGCTGGCAAGAGTAAACTCATTGGGCTTTACACCTTCTTGTTGCATCAAACTGAAGTACTTAACAGCCCTCTCTGTTTGATCAGTTTGTGCATAGCCAGTAATGATAACTGTCCAAGTAAAGAGATCTCGTTTAATCAACCTATTGAAAACTACATCAGCATCTTCCAAGCACCTGCTCTTGGCATACATGTCAATAAGAGCTGTCCCAACAAAATCATTACCATCAAGGGTGTTTTTTATAACATGGGCATGTACTTGCTTTCCAAAGCGTAGATCCAAGAGGCTAGAACAAGACCTTAAAACACTGATATACGAGTACATGTTAGGTATGAAACCTTCCAGAAGCATCTGATAGAAGATTCTTGGCCCTAGATTGCAGATTTCATAGCCATGGCATCCAGACAAAAGGGCATTCCACGAAACCAAATCGTGATCTCCCATTGCCTCAAACACTCGGGTACCAGCCTGAGGAAATCCATTTTTCATGTACATAGTGATTAAGGCATTGTTGACTAACATATCATTTTCAAATCCATACTTGCATATACACGCATGGATGCTTTCACCATACTGCAGGTCTCCCAAATCAGCGGCAACACTAACAAGACTTGAAAAGCTAAATTCATTTGGTGGGACACCTGCATATCTCATCGTGTGAAATAGCTGAGCAGCTTCTTGGCTATGACCTTGCTGATCAAGGCAGGTGATGATTGCACTCCAGGCTACTACATCAGGATCTTTGATTGTCTTAAACACTTTTAGTGCATCATATGCCAGCCCGCACTTAGAGTACATATCCACAAGACTACAACCCAAAAACTCATCTATTTCACACCCAATTTTGATTGCCACAGAATGCACAGCCTGGCCTTCTCTCAAATCCCCTGAGGTGGCACAACCCTTGAGGACAGTAGACAAGGTGAACTTGCTGAACTTCATCTCTGATTCTCTCATTCTACCAAACAGTCTCAATACTTCTTTTCCACCACCCACCTGAGCATAACCATTAAGCAAGGCAGTCCATGAGACATCATTCTGCTCAGGCATGCAACAGAACACTCTATCCGCAAGCTCCATCTCACCACATTTTGCATAAAGGTCAACAAGAACAGACCCAACAAACAAATCCAAAAAGCACCCAACTTTGATTGCTTCTGCATGCACCTGCTTCCCAAAACTCAAATTCATGCACAGAGCACAAGCTTTCAACCCGGTCGCCAATGTGAACTCATTCGGTCTCACACCTTCCCTCTTCATCTCACAAAACAAACTAACACCATCAATGCCACATCCTTCAGCAACAAACCCTTGTATCAATGCAGTCCAAGACACAACATCCCTTTCAGGCATTTCATCGAGCACACGACGCGCACGCACAGAACACCCGCATTTAGCATAAGCATTAACCAATGAAACCCACAAATGAGAATCCGGGTCAATCCCACTCTTAATCACTTGCCCGTGAATGGCCATCCCCTCATTCAAACGCCTTTTTGAAGCACAATCACGCAGCATCCCAGAATAACGCCTTAACCTCTCCTTCCTATCCAAATTCACAGGTCTACTTCTTACATTTTCATCAATCTTCTCACTCGTAGACACTGAATTAGGCCAATTACGACTCATTTCCTTTCTGGGTATTCTCTTAAACCCTTCATGAACCTGAGTTGGGGAGTTTCGGGTATCAGATAGATCAAAATCATTGGTGGGGCTCGATTCTACAACACTGAGAGCTGCGCAAGACGAAGATTTTGATCGAATAGGAACTATCAGTGATCTAGAACTGGTAGTACGAAGCTTATTGGGGAACTGAAATCGAAAACCAAGCGGCGGGCTACGCATTCTCAGAGAAAGCAATTCGCACTCCATTAATTTTAAACCCAAAGCTTCGGTACTGATTCTAAAACAGCTTTTGATTCTCAAAAGCATCGAATACACAACCAACACGGCATTCACAGCAACAGAGAAAGCATCAGAGTTCGATTGAGAGTTTTAGTCTAAAAGAAAAACAATAACAACAACAATGAAAGAGCGAAACATAAATGTGTTGGTTGAGCCCTCGATATTTCAGTCTCTTTAAGTTCGATACGGATTCTCGGAAATCAAACAGAGTATGTACAAAGAAAGCAAATAGATAGAATTAGAAAGCTGCTTAAAAGTTGGAACCTTATTACCACGAAAACGGCGAGAGAGACAGAGAGAGAGTTGTGGAGTTGGCCTGTGGCTCTCAAGAAGCGCCAATATGAATGAATATGTGAATCTTTCGAGGGCTTTTTCGTCTCTATGAGCCAGGTGTGAGTGTGAGTGAAAAATCTGCTGCCACGCTGGCCTAGTTGGGGGACCTACTGATGACATGGCAGTCCTCCATTTGATGTGATATGGATAGGTTTATTTTTATTTTCTTTGTTTATTATTATTATTTTTTTTTTTTTTTGGAACTCAGTTGCAAATTGATATGCATCATAAAAAATTAATAATAAAAAGGCAAAAACTATACTAATTAAAACTTTTTTAAAAAAAAATCTTAACATCGATTAAATCTAAAAAAAATATATATATATATATATATGGGTTGTGTTCAAATTATACTTAATGTAACTCTAAAAATATTATACCACTTAATAATTTATTATTAAATTTATATTTTGAAAATCTTATCATTGGATTACATATTGTATATGTTTTTAACATACACATCATTTGATTTGAAAATTTGTTATTGAATTCATGCTAATCGGATGTTAATACCATTTAATCCTCACACACACATGTGTATATATATATATATATATATATATATATATATATATATATGATAATTCAATGGTTACAAGTTTAGAGGGAGGGGGAGTAGGCCTGTAAAGCCTTAATTTATGAAGGCAAATTTTATTTTTATTATTATTATTATTATTTGACATGAGTCTAATTTTTAAAATATTTTATTATTTTTATAGTTTTGCTGACTTTGAACTAAATTTCTAAATATCCATATGGAATGGTGACAAAAAGATGTTGAGAAGGAGATTATGACTATTTTTATCATTTATCATAAGCATTAACAACAATAACAATAAAATTTTACCAAGAAACTTGTGAAATAATGTCATTACTCAATTTTTTATGCGAAACAATTCCACCCCCACCCCACAAAAAAAAAATTATGGATCATCAACAAAATAATCAAAATCGTTCTCTTGTATCATTCTCTGTCATTTTATCATATCAAAAATCATACCTTCCACCCTCACCTGGTGCAGACACCACATGATAGCACATCTGTGGAGATTATCATTATCATTTATGTTATCTTTATTTGAGTTTATCTTTAGTATTGGATTAGTATTTGAGATTGTTAGGATTATCGTATTAGTATTTGAGATTGTTTAGGATTTGTTTAGGAAAGTTTATCTTTATCTTTGTGATTCCTGGAAGCTGTATATAAAACTCCAGATGGTTTCTTTTGTATTTTACAAATTATTATTATTATTGAGATTATTTTCATTGAATTGTTTGGTGGTGATTCCAAACACCTTAGGTGGGAAGCCTAAGGTTCTTCAGTAGGACTAATCTAGGTGGGAAGGTTGTCCTGCATCAACTTGGTATCAGAGCCCAACCCGATCTCCCTTTTTAGCAACCCAAAATCACAACTGACAACCCACAGCCACATTCACCATCACAAAACAAATCAATCGCCAGACATGCCATTACTCAAATACTTACCCCATGAGATTTGCAAACCAAAGCTACCCAATTTCTTACCTCACGAAATCTGCAAACCAGAACCTGAACCAATCCGTACCATATACCCTCTTTACCCACACGAATTCTTCATCCCAAAACCAACAGAAAAGCCCATTACTCCCCTAAAACCTGTGACCCCAATCCATGCCCGACTCTAAGGACAACCACCAAATCAGAAACAGAGAACATAAATTCCACCAAAAAAAAAATTTCAGATCCACAACCCACCGTCGAAATCATCTCCAACAGCTGCCGCCGACACGCCGTCACCATCGCTCTCACGATCTGACTCACCAACTCCGATCTCCACCATCGCGCACCACCAAAAGTGATCGCCAACGAGCCCAGCCGCCTCTTCGCCGTCGACTCCAAAGATTGTCATGCCACTGCTTCTTCTCTTTTAGTTGTTTAGTTTTTGAACTTAGCAGATAAGACTTTAACTTTATATTCTAGTTCTTTCTTTATTGTATTATTAAAAAAAAAAAAAAAAAAAAAAAGTCAGATCAAAGCAGAAGTCTCAAGAAGGTCCTAGTGCCATGTCAGGAACCACAAGCCCATTGTTAGTAGCTGACCCACTGTTCAGTGAGGCCCAGGTTGTTAAGTCAGCCCAACCAAGGTGTGGACTTTCCTAACTTAATGAATTGAAATACACTTTCAGATTTAATATCAATATATCTACTATGTGCCTCAACTTTACCTTCAGTTACATGCTACTACCTTTGCCCTTTGTTCTGCTTAAATTTTCACATGAATTTATTATTTTAGCTGCTGGTTTATTTTCTTTCAGCCTTTTATTTTAGCCAAAAAAATTTTTTTAATTAAATACAAAAAAAAAATCCTTTAAAGTAATTAATTCTCAGTATTAGTAGTTGAACTAGCCTAATCACATTGCAACATTTAGGTCATTTTAATTTAATTCTTGTTGAAGCTAGTACTGCTTGAATGCAACAACCTGTGGAATTCATGACTTCTCTTCACATATAATTTAACTTGAGTTTTATCCTTACTATTCACTTGCTAGAATTAGTTTGTTGATCTCTTTGCATGCATTTGCGTAGTGGTCGTCTAGTAACTAGTTCTGAAGAATAGTCTAATCCAAATCAAAGTCTAGTTCTAAATCCCAGTCTAGTCCCCAATCTCGCCTAAACATGGATCCTCCTCCCCAAGATGAATTAAGACAAGCCATTGCTGAGCTTACTGCCCGTCTAGGCCACTTAGAGGCTAGGTATGACGAGGATAATACACATAATGGAAGAAATAACAATAGACATGGCCCTCACCCTAGGCAAGACCATAGAGACAATGAAAACAACTCAGCTAAGCATATCAAAGTAGAGGCCCCTACCTTTGATGGTGTTAGGAATCCCCAGGTCTACAATGATTGGGTGCAAGAGATGGAGCATTTCTTTGAGTGGTATGACCTGTCTGAGAATAGAAAGGTTAGGTTTGCCAAAATGAAACTTGTAGGAAGAGCCAAACTCCATTGGGATAGTGTTGTCAACCACCTCCGTAAGACCCGCCAACCACCCATAACTCTTTGGGAAGAAATGAAGGTCAAGCTCAATGAAAAGTACTTCCCAGTCTCTCATTTAAGTAACTTGTTGGATCAATGGCATGATTTGAGACAAGACAATAGGTCTGCTACTGAGTACGTAGAACAATTTGAAGAGTACAGGATACGTAGCAATGCCACTTAAGATGAGCCAATTACCTTGAGTAGATTTAGGAAATGTCTCAATTATGATCTTCAAAGAGAATTGGTGGCCCGACAGATCTCAACTATTGATGATGCTTATACCTTAGTGCAAGATTTAGAACTGATCCCTAGGCCCCAAGGTGAAAGGAGATTTGATAATCGCATGTTGCCTCACAACAATTTTGATGGTCCCCAAGGTAGATACCTCCAAGGTACCCAAAATAGGCCTTACCCCAACAATAGACCCTTGCACATAGAAGAGAATCCTCAGGGTATATACCAACAAGGTCCTCAAACTAGACCCAATCCCAACAATAGGCCCTTGCGCCCAGGATACAAAGGGAAGAGTGTAGTTAGAGAGACATTTAGGCCCAATTCTAGAATCCAGTGCTTTAAGTGTCAAGGCTTTGGTCATATGGCTGCCTAATGTCCTAGTAAGACTTTGTTGATTAAAGAATTGGATGGAGAGGAAGAGGTAGAAGAAGTAGTCTATGAGCCTAACATTGAAGACACTGTAGAAATAGGAGAGGATGATTCCACCCACTTAGCTTGCATTAGAGCTCTACCATCTTTTGATAATCTTAGTGAGGGTAGTCTCGATACTCCTATAATGAGTGTTGTTAGGTGTACTCTAGCACAGTCCAAAGAAAGTGATGATTGGAAAAGAAATACTATCTTCCAAACCTTTCTCAAGTGTGGAACCACAAATTGCAAGGTTATCATTGACAGTGGAAGTTGCATTAATGCAGTTTCTTCTAAACTTGTCTCCCTCCTAGGTTTGAAGTTAGTGGCCCATCCTAAGCCCTATAAGGTTTCTTGGGTAGATGATTCATCTATCACCATCAAGGATAGGTGTCTTGTTCCTATTCATATCCTCTCATACAAGGCTCAGATTTCATGTGATGTGATTCCAATGGATGTACGACACATAATTTTGGGACGACCATGGCTCTATGATTTAGATGTCACTCTTTATGGTCGCTCGAACTCTTGTTCCTTCATGCACAATGGACAAAGGATTAAGCTTAACCCTATCAAAACTAAGTTTGTTAGTGCAAGTAAGGCTAGAGAAGAGCCCAAGAAGCAAAGTATGAACCTCATTAGTCCAAAAGAACTTGAACGAGCTGTCAATCAAGACTTCATCATCTTTGCTTTGGTTGTTAAGGAAGTTGCACTAGATTCCTTTGAAGAACCAAGAAAAGAAGTACGATCAGTGCTTCAAGAGTTCCAAGATGTTTTCCCTAAGGAGCTTCAAAATCAATTGCCTCATATGCGTGATATTCAACACGCCATAAATCTCGTCCCGGGAGTAGCACTCCCAAATTTGCCCCACTATAGAATGAGCCATTCTCAACATGATGAAATGGTTAGACAAGTGGATGAGCTCCTGGAGAATGTGCGTGGATAGTCGCGCAATCAATAAGATTACTGTAAAGTATCGTTTTCCTATCCCTAGATTAGATGATATGTTTGACATGATGTCAGGAGCCACAATCTTTTCGAAGATTGATTTGAAAAGTGGATACCACCAGATTAGGATCCGCCCTGGTGATGAATGGAAGACTGCTTTTAAGACAAAGGATGGTCTATATGAGTGGCTTGTGATGCCCTTTGGTTTATCAAATGCTCCTAGTACTTTTATGAGAATGATGACACAAGTGCTAAGGCCTTTCATGGGCAAATTTGTGGTAGTGTACTTTGATGACATCCTCATTTATAGTAAATCAAAGGAGCAACATTTGTGCCATCTTAAACAAGTTTATTCCACTTTGAGGAAAGAAAACTTGTATGCCAACCTCAAGAAATGCTCTTTCTTCACTGATAGTGTCATTTTCTTAGGTTTTGTGGTTTCATCTAAAGGAGTTTCTGCTGACCCACAAAAGGTCAAGGCCATAGTGGATTGGCCCGAACCCAAGAACATTCATGAGGTTCGCAGTTTTCATGGGCTTGCAACTTTCTATCGCCGCTTCATACGTGGATTTAGTACAATCATGGCACCAATCACTGATTGTATGAAGCAAGGCGAATTCCAATGGTCAAATGCTGCTGGTAAAGCATTTAAAGAAATCAAGAAGAAGATGACAGAAGCACCGGTGATGCGCCTACCAGACTTTGATAAGGTCTTTGAAGTGGAATGTGATGCGTCTGGTGTAGGCATAGGAGGAGTTCTTAGCCAAGATTGTCACCCTATAGCTTACTTTAGTGAGAAATTAAATGAGGCTAAGAAGAAGTATTCAACATATGACAAAGAACTCTATGTTGTGGTACAAGCTTTGAGATATTGGAGCCATTATTTGACAGCCCATGAGTTTGTCATTAATTCTAATCATGATGTCCTCCGCCACATCAATTCCCAAAAGAAATTAAATGCTCGACATGTCCCTTGGGTTGAGTATTTGCAAAGATTCTCTTTTGTTTTGAGACATAAAGCTGGTGTTGAGAATAAGGTAGCTGATGCTTTGAGTCGCCGAGTCACCTTACTTTCTGTGATGAGCACAAAAGTCATAGGGTTTGAGAAGTTGCAAGAGGAGTATGAATCTTGCCCAGATTTTGGAGAAGTGTACACTACACTTAGGACTAAGCATCTTCAGGTTGTTGATGATTTTATCCTCCGAGATGGCTACTTGTTTAAAGCCAATAAGCTTTGTATTCCCTACACATCAGTTAGAGACTTTCTGGTTTGGGAAGTGCACATGGGAGGACTTTCAGGACATTTTGGACGTGATAAGACAATTGAAGAGGTAGAAAGGCAGTTCTATTGGCATAGTCTTAAGAGGGATGTTGCTAAGATAATTGGTCAATGTCGTCAATGTCAACTAGCTAAGCATTGCAAGCAAAATACTGGCCTTTATACTCCTCTACCAGTTCCACACCGTACTTGGGAGGATATTAGCATGGACTTTATACTAGGTCTCCCCCATACCCTTAGGAAGTTTGATTCCATCCTTGTAGTGGTAGACCGGTTCTCTAAGATGGCTCATTTTCTTCCATGCTCTAAGACTTCTGATGCATCCAAGGTAGCCAAGATTTTCTTTGATGAGATTGTTAAGTTGTATGGGTTACCTAAAACAATTGTGTCAGATAGAGATGTTAAATTCATGAGCTATTTTTGGAAGACCCTTTGGCATATGATGGGAACAAAGTTAAAATTCTCCACAGCATACCATCCTCAAACTGATGGTCAAACTGAGGTTGTCAATAGGAGTCTAGGAAATCTTCTGAGGTGTCTCATAGGTGAGAATGGTAAGACTTGGGAATCTATACTCCCTGTAGCCCAATTTGCATACAATAACTCAGTCAATAGGTCCATAGGTATGAGCCCATTTGAAGTTGTTCATGGTTATACACCTAGGAGACCTTTAGACCTTCTCCCAATGTCCTCACATGATAGGGTTTCTGTGTCTGCAGTAGAGTTTGCTAGTCACATGCATGAGCTGCATAAAGAGATCAATAAACGAATTCATGCTAGTAATCTTAAGTATAAAACTCAAGCTGATTTACATCGACATCATTTAGACTTTGATGTAGGGGATTATGTTATGATTCGTATCAGGCCTGAACGGTACCCTTCAGGAACTGTTAAGAAACTGCAGGCCCGCAGTGCTGGCCCATTCAAGGTATTAAAGAAACTTGGACCTAATGCTTATGTGATTGATATACCTTCAGATTATGGTATTAGTTCTACTTTTAATAGTGCTGATTTAATTGCTTTTAAAGGTCCAGCAGTTATTCCCTATGACCCTTTTAATGATCCTCCCCCTTCTTCTTTGGCTAACCATGTTCCTAGCCCTACGCCATCTTGTTTCCAAAAGGCACATAAAGATATTATTGATGTTATTTTGGATGAGCAGTCTCTTTTCACTAGGGATGGAACAGTTCAGCGCTTCTTGGTTCGCTGGCGAGGACGGCCTGATTTTGATTGTACATGGATCACTAGAGAGGAGTTGCAGCAGCTTGATCCCGCTCTTTTGGAGGCTTACTTGGATTCCCTTGCTACCACTTCATCTCTACCTCCTATCACCCGCACATATGAGCATCGACGGAGGCGCCATGCTGACCCAGTGAGCTTGTGGCTTGATGGAGTTTATTCTGATGTCACTTGATCCTTATGAGCTTTACTCGACAGGGTCGAGTTTCTCCCACCCCAGGGGAGTTGGTGCGGACACCACATGATAGCACGTCTATGGAGATTATCTTTATCATTTATGTTATCTTTATTTGAGTTTATCTTTAGTATTGGATTAGTATTTGAGATTGTTAGGATTATCATATTAGTATTTGAGATTGTTTAGGATTTGTTTAGGAGAATTTATCTTTATCTTTGTGATTCCTGGAAGCTGTATATAAAGCTCCAGATGATTTCTTTTGTACGCTACAGATTATTATTATTATTGAGATTATTTTCATTAAATTGTTTGGTGGTGATTCCAAACACCTTAGGTGGGAAGCCTAAGGTTCCTCGGTAGGACTAATCTAGGTGGGAAGCCTAGGTTGTCCTGCATCAAGAGCACCAATGACGCGCTACTATAATAAAAAACCTATCCTAGTTATGGCGTGGACTGAAGACAACCCTGGCAAAAGGTTCTATGGTTGTCCAAACTACTGGGTATGTCAATTTCAGTAAATTGTTTGAGTGGGTTTTAGTTATTTTCATTTTTCATTTTTCGAAGCATTATCTGCGTTTCAGGTGGGGCGAAAGTGTAGGTTCTTCCAATGGCGTGATGATGAGATATGTGAACGTGGTAAGGTGCTTATCCCACAGCAAAGGCAAAGGATCATCAAACTTGAGGCTAAGCCTATAGACTGCAAGAAGAGAGAGAAGTTTTTAGTTGTAGTTGTGGCATTGTTAGTGGTGATATTTGCAGTTCTATGTTTGCTTAGGTAGGGGGTGGAAATAACTTGTGTGAGTTGTTGTGCTTGGTAGGACATGTAGGGTTGCAGTGTTTATGTATGGAGGGTTGGCAATGTGCTCTATTTTGGTAGGATTAGTTATTAGCAATGACACACCTTCTGCTTATTTTGTACTCTTTCTGTTGAGAAATAAATGAATACCTTTCTCATTCAATGTGTGGATGTGTGGATTGGAAATGTCCCTATTGAACCAAGTAGCAGATTTCCAAGTGCATGCACCAAATGAAACTGGTATTAACAGATAACATATTCCAAGAAAGCACTATACTACACATATAAAACAAGATAGAAGGAAACAACAAACTCAATCTTGAAATCCGAACATCTTAATTAACATACTGCCAAACTTAACCCAAACATCTTCATAGTTATCATCAAAAAAAGCAAAAGTATATTTAAATAACAAAAGGCCATTGTTCAACTGCCAATCTTAACCCAAACAGCAGGGCATTGTTTAACTAATACCAATTATACAAAATAAGGGCTTGGCTATAATTATACAAAACACAAGCCATTCATCAAAAGATATAAAACAACAAGTTATTCATTTTTTCTTGGAGCATGCGTTAATGACTGACTCCTAGCAAACTTGATAGCCCCCATGTATCTAGATGCATTCTTGGGAGCATTCAGGGTCTCTGATGTGACCATCCTTTTCCTCCTCAGTCTTGGAATTGGACGGTTGGGTGGTGCAATTGGATTGGAGTTGGATTGAACTGGATTGGATGATCTTGTGGGGGTCTGGTGTGCACTTGGACTGGAGTTGTGCATTCTGGATTGGGGTGGTGGAAAAGGTGTGGCAATGCTGTGCATGTTGGACTGGGGTGGTGGAAAAGGTGTGGCAGTGCTGTGCATGCTGTACTGGTATGGTGCACTTGGGCTGAATGAGAAGTGCATGCTAGTCTGGTATGGTGCACTTGGACTGGATGAGAAGTGCATGCTGGTCTAGTACGGTGCACTTGGGTTGGATGAGAAGTGCATGCTGGTTTGGTATGTTGCACATGGACTGAAGGTGTGCATGCTGGATTGGAATGATGGCAATGGACTGGAAGAGCTTGTCCATGGCTGAGTTGGTGCACCAGGAGTGATGGTGTGCATGGTGGACTGGGATGATACAAATGGCTGAGGTGGTGCAAATGGGGTGGCTAAGCTTGGTTGTGCTTGAGCTTGAGCTTGTCTTGTTGGCTGATTGATGTTGGAATAGTTTTTGCATCTGCTGGTCTACAAACAAGAAATCCACATTTATTGACATGTAATATGTAAAAACTCTCACATATTTACTTGACAGAATCTTGTAGAATGTTACCTTATTGACTGCACTGGTTCTGTTTGTGGTGCCTAGTAAGGAAGAGTTTCCTCCAATCTCACCCTTGCAACTTCTTTTATTGTGTCCTATTTTACCACAGATCCTACACTGTTTGGAGATACCAGCTCTCCTACCTGCTGGTTCACCAACCTCCCTTACTCTCTTCTTCTTGGGCCTGCCAGGTGGTCTTCTTTTGATAGGAGGCTGAACAGGTTGGACACCATTAGGCCTCCACATATTCTGGCCATTGATAGATGCAATTACTGGCTCATAACAGGCCTTATATGTGGAGACATGAAAACACCTGTGCACATACTGCTCAACATCTTGCCTATTGAAGAATATGCAGGAAATTGCATGGGCACATGGTATGCCAGTTGTATTCCATTTCCTGTAACTACAATGTCTTTTTTCCAAGTCCACAGTGAAGCTTTGCAGTCCATTTTTAACCTCAAACTGTGTATGACCTGCCCAACAAGCAAGCCACTTGCTACTTGCAGTCTTTTCCCTATGCAATCTCTTAAGCACTTTAGGGCATATCTCTGATTCCACTTTCATGATCTTTTGTCTGTTCTCTTGAAACCTGGTCATAAGATATAACCTGATGGACTCCAGCTACAATCACACACAAGATGTTAATTAAACAATGTATCAAACAATGTATCTGACTAACTGTTACTCAAAAGCTTAGATTCATACCAAAGTAATTATAGGCTTATATCTAAACTTCAGAATCCTACTGTTAAAACTCTCACACATGTTGTTCAGTACTGCATCACTCAACCCATCCTCACTGAACATGTGTCTGGCCCATATGGTGGTTAAATGATCTTGCAACCAACTGTGAGCATCCTCATCAATTCCCTTCAGTTCATCCATTAGCCTATCAAACTCAGCTTTATAAGTAGCTTTGGCTACTTTCCAAAACAACTCTCTGATCAGAACACTAGGATGGTTCTACTTGAGATTATTGTAGAGGTGTCTGCAGCAGATCCTATGCTCATATTATGGCCAATTATCAATGAAGGTCTGCACCAACCCCTGTGAGTAGTACAACAACAATTGTGGTGTTAGTAACTCTATACATCCAATATGGTAATGCATATAGATATGGTAATAAACATACATACCTTCTGCTGGTCTGATATAAATGTCCATCTTGTGTTCTGACCTATGTCTGCAAGTAGCAAATTTATGAACCATGTCCAGAAGTCTTTAGTTTCAGTCTCCACTACAGCATACGCAAGTGGGAAGTACTCTTCATTAGGGTCTCTAGCAACTGCTGTAATTAATTGCCCACTTGACTTAGTCTTCAAGTGGCAGACATCCAAACCAATTATTGGCCTGCATCCAGCCATAAACCCTTTCTTGCAACCCTCCAGGCATATGTACAACCTCTCAAAATAAGGAACCCCACATACCAAGTCCATCTCAGCAGCCAAATCACCTTCATTGAAGGTGTGTACCTTCATAAGTATGGTACTGCCAGGGTTAGCCCTCCTCAACTTTTCACAATACTCCCAAAGTTGATTGTACTGCTGTGTGTGAGCCCCATCAACATATTCTCTTGCCTTCTCCCTAGCCCTGCTGGCTTTTCTTGGAGTTATGTTTAGTGTAAACTTCTCATGTACAACATCTTGGATGTCTTTTAGTTTCATGTTAGGTTGTTTTTTCACCCTCTTCATCAACTTCTTCCCAATGTATGAAGAAGTGCACCTTGGATTCTTATAACTCCTAGTGCATGTATGTTACAGGTTCAGTGTTCTTATTTGGTAGCTCTTCTCTCTTGGCAGTTTTGTTAGATATGCCACAAACTTGCAGTTTTCCTGGCAAACTGCTCTTACCCTCTACAAATCATTTTTTTGCAAATCTAATCCCCCAACCACCATGAACTGCATAATCAGTTATAGCTTCTTTAAATTGCTTAAGTGTTGTGAACAACATATCTTTCTCAAATCTGATATGTTCAGCCTTAGCAACTGGCTTAAACACTGGGAATGTCCTCCTTTGTCCCCTTCCCTTTCCCACAGGTGTTTTCAGTTCATCCTCAGAGCTATCATCAGTGTCATCCCCAATATCATCATCAGATGATGATTCCTCAAGACTGTGCAACTCCTCACTGTCATAATCAGAGTTCATTACACCAGCACCCATTTGTACTGGTTCAGTAACATCCTCATCACAACCATCCCAACTATCACTACTGTCCTCCACAAACTCCCTCTCATCAGGATTCACTACATCTTCATCCTCTAGGCCACTTTCTTTACCATCACCTCCTCCACTGTCACTGCTATCAACTACATCCTTGTCCTCAGATGGGTGCTAAGTCACAGGTTCCTTACCTGCTCTCCTAGAATACACCTCTGCAGCATCAACCTCAACAACATCATCATCATCAACCTCCTCCATTGGTGTGTTACTTTCTCTCCTAGAGTAGGCTTGTTCAGCATCTACTTCAATGTGATCCTCATTATTATTGTTATAATCTTCACTACCATTTGTACTATTGTCACTACCTTCGTCATTATTGCCATCATCATTACTGCCATATCCTAAAAGGTTTTGCTCCACTGCCAATGGCTGCACATTTGCCCCAACATGCTCACCTTCATCCACTAGTATAGGATTATCCACAGGGTGCTCTAAAAACACATGAATTTCTTTATGACCAATCACTAAATCTGTCATAAACATGGCATCATCATCATCAACTATCAAATGGAAATTAGCCCTCTCTAGATCATTACAAGGCATTTTATACCAAATCCTGTTCACAGAGGTGTACCCAAACTCCCTGCATATACCCTCAATCTCTGTCTTGGACCACCTATCAGGGTTATAATTGTCCACTACATCCACTTTACCTCCCACATATTTTCGAGGGTTATCAGTAAAATACCCACCATGATGCACAGACAAGCTAAATAGCTTACTCATGCTGCATGCAAAACACATATAAACCACTAGTTAACAAAACAACACTCATTAGTTAACAAAATATTAACCATTAGTTAAATAATACTGACTACATTCCAAAACAACACTCATTAGTTAACAAAATATCACACATTAATTATTTACCAACTCAGCACCCATCTTTCCACAATCCACCTCAGCTGTTTTGAATTATATAATATGGTAATGCACATTATCTTCAACAGGGGAGAAGAGGGACCACATTGGAAAGCACAAACAAACACATATTAAACAACAATGTTATAAAAAATAGACACATGCATAGTAATCCACAAACAAACACATGTTAACCTTATATATAATAAGCATTTTGGCCCACTAATTCAGTATACATCACACACAGAATCAGCCATTATCTTCAACAGGGGAAAACGGGGACCACATTGGAAGCCATAAAGAAGCACATATCCAGACAAGGACCAACAAACAGTCAAAAGTAACTAAACAAACATAATAAAGTAAAAACCCAAACAATGAATATACAAAAGCAACATTGTGGTCCCTACGCATAATATAAAGCTAGCTATATATAAGAACATACGGAGAGAGAGAGAGAGCTAATACCTGTGTGTTTGGTCTCTATCTCACAGAGATAGAGATCTCACGGCTTTTCTTTTCTCTGCTATTCCAAGAAAAATGGGTTTGGGTATATCTATTTCTAGGTTTGTTTGTCTGCAATGGTGGTTTGTTTGTCTGCGATGGTGGTTTGATGGCTATCTCAAATCAACAGAGAAGGTGGACTGATTTAGTTTGGGGGTTCACAGAAAGAGAAGGTGGAAGGTGGACTGATTTGGGGGTTCAGTTGAAGCCACAGGTGGTTGTAATGAGGGTCACGTGTGAATAAAGGGGCGGGAAACCCATGTGGCATGGGTGACAAGAGCCACGGTGTATTTTTATTAATATTTTAATAAGTCCGTTAGCCACGTTAGCTATTTCCGTCTGATGGCTGACGGAAATGACTAAAATAACAAGCGTTAATTGGATTAGGGACTAAAAATGGTAAAATAGAAATGTAGGGACCAAAATAGAAATGACCCCAAAATGTAGGGACGAAAAGAGCATTTACGCCTAAAAAGAATACACCTCGAAGACAAGGGCCACTTTCACAATTGCACTCACTCAAAATATCACAATTTAACAAAATGGTCTACCTTGAGTCGTGAAAAAAAGGGTGATAAGTTGATGTAAAAAATAGTGAACAAGTTTTTACCCTATCAACCACTTAAACATATTGTAAAATTGTGTATAAAATTGAATTTATACTTATATTTATTTGAATGGATTACTTGTGAATGCCAGTCTCTCTCTAGGTTATTTTTGCTAAATAATAGTTAAAAAAAAAATAAAGGACAGTTTTTTTTTTTTTTTTTTTTTTTAAAGCCAATAGCTACTACTCCTATTGAAAAAATTAATATGTTTATATATTTTGGAAATCTATTTGTTGAATTGCCTGTTCTTTATGTTCTTAATATGCATATTAAATTTTATGTTAATCAGATATTATTTACTATTCGATCTATAAATTTATTTTTAATGCATAATTTTAGATTACAAGAACTTAAAATTTAAACATTTTGATTGATGATATAATTATTGATCTTTATTCTTTTGAAAATTTTACAAACATGAAGCATATAAGAAAAAAATATAATCCAACAGCGTATTATTGAAAATTCACATCTAAGAAAAGAATAATTAGTGGAGTTAGAGCCTTTAGCAAACTTTGTCCTAAAATAAAAAGGAAATTGTTAGCAAGACAAAACTATAAAGATGAAATGATATATATACTTCTCTATTAATCAGGATGCTAAAGTTCTTGCAGAGTCTTTCTATTGTCTTAGATTTTCACATGTTCGTTGAAAGGGAAACTCTGTAGCTCATAACCTTGCTAGACATACTATTCATGTCACATGTTTTCAAGTGTAGATGAAAAATGTCTCACCACACATTTTTGCTGTAATCCAAGCCAATTTGGCTGTTTCCTAATAAAGATTATAGCTTCTTCTTTAAAAAAAAAAAAAAAAGTGGCCATCCACTTGTAGCTATAATTTCTTCAATACAATAATGCAGTTATGCTATTATGCAAATAAGTGAGGTGATCTTCAATATAATAAGATAATACCTCCTAGAAAAGAAAACATATTCAATTATAGTAAATAGAATTTTACCTATTCATTGACATAGTATTTTTGTATCTTTTTACGCTTCACTGTTTTTTCCTTTTTTTTTTTGTCTTTCTTCTTCTTCTTTTGTTTTCTTTGATTATCAAACTCAACTTTAGTTGCTTTTTCTACATTGGTCTCCATCTGTGCAGACCTCCATATACATAGGAAAATACCTCCAAAAACTCAAAATAAGAAAAAAAAAAAAAAAAAACACGTGAAAATGGAGGGCCACATGCATACGGAATCATTTTTTTTTTTCTTAAAAAAAAAAAAAAACAAATTGTATGAGGAACCTCATCCTCACGTGGAAGATGGGGTCAAAAATTCATTTTCTATAACCCATCAATTAATTTTTTATTTTAGTCGGTGGGCATGTGGGCATCCCACTATAAATTGTCGCATAAAATATTTCTTCTTTATTTTATTATCAAACCAACTTTTGTTTTACTCACAGCAAAATACCTTCATCTGCGCAAACCTCCATATGCGCAGCAAAATACCTGGAAGCTATCCATACACACACACACCCAAAAGAAGAAAGAAAGAAAAAAAAAAGAAAAAAGAAAGGAAAACGGAAAATGCTAGGAAAACAGCTGGAATTTAAGGGCCACTTGCACATGGAATCTAATACAAAATGCACTCATTCAATCTCACAATTTATTAAAATTGAACAATAATGTCACTTTGTAATCTGGGATACTTAATTAAAGAATAATATCTTTATTTTTTTAAAAATTATTAAAAATAATAAAACTTTTATTATATTTGTTTTTAGTAAATGTGATTATAATGAATGTGATTGGCTCCTAGTTCATCAAGATAATGAATGAGTATTTGAAAAAAAATTTGTGATCAATAATTTGTAGATCATGCTTCACTCTTTTTTCCTTTTTTTGTCACTCTCTTCTTCTTCTTGGGTTTTCTTTGACTTTCAAACCCAACTTTAGCTGCTTTTTTCCCCCACATGGGCTCCATATGTTCAGACCTCCATATGCATAGGAAAATACTTGGAAGCTATCAAAAAAATAGGAAAAAAAAAAAAAAAAATGGAAGACACTCAATTTTGTATGAGCCACATCCTCATCTTTTATTTTTTATAAAGTTTGGAAACTCTAATGCTCTTTCGAGTCAGTTTGTAAGGACTTAGCTTCTTTAATATAGGCGTTTATCACCCAAAAAATAAAATATTGCGCACTCAATTTCAAGATTTATTAAAATAATTTATGTGAGTTGTAAAAAAAAAAAATGATAAATTCATATAAAAAGTTGTGAACAGAAAGTCTCCACCCTACCATTTATAATCAACTACTTAAACATTTTATAAAATTGAGTGTATAATTGAATGTATTCTGGGATTAATATGAATAAATTACTTGTGAATTTTGATCCCTCCATCACACAATTCACTAAATAACACCTAACCAAACTTATTTAGTTATGTAACACTTTTTTAGGACTCAAGTTTGGTAAAGTGAAACTCAAGTTTACCAAACTCGAGTTTCCAAAAAAAAAATTTATAAATAAATTTGACCTGGTACTTTTTTCCTAAGTATTTCCTAAAATTATGCTATTTGGCAAAAAAGGCCTTTTCTTCTTCCTATTCTTCTCTTCTCTTTTTATTTTTAAGCTTTACTTACTTTTATGTTTTCTTTAAGCAGTCCAAGTAAAAAAGACTTGCCTTTATTTGACGTCCACCACCGACCCTTCCCCAATCCCCACCCTCAAAAGAAATGAAGAAAGTGGGATGAAGGTACTAATGTGTGAAGACAATGACAAATGCCCATCAAACATATTAAAAAATTATAGCGTTAAGTGTCTAGTCTGGGTGCTTCTCCTTACTCCTCAAGGCTTAAAGACTGAAAGGTTGTTGCATTCTTGCATACACACACACCCAAAAAAGATATATATATATATATATATATATATATATGGTCTTGCTATTTATTATTATTATTTTTTTGTGTGTGTGTGTGAGTGTGGAATTGTGGATAATTCAAGAATTTTTGATGATATGAAACAAAACAATACAAAACACTTGAAACACTAAGACTACAGCTATTCCACTACAAGGGCATCTATCATGACATAAACTCCCTACTCAAGATAAAAACAGTGTTGACTGTTGACATTATTCCAACCCAGTTCTACAAAGTCTAACACAAAGACACGAGTCTTCAAACTGAACTACAACATCATACTGAATTTGCTGCTAATCAAACCCAATATTTTGTTTTTGCAAACAAACCAATCACAAACCTAGAAACTAGCAAACTTTTAAGCAGAAGTCATGAAAGATGGAATGAGGTATACCACTGTTAGAATGGAGAACTTGTTCAGGATAGAGTTGCAGCCACTTCATTTAAACATCATTCTAAACTTGACATCTTTTCCCACACTCTTCGGTATACTTTCCTCTATTTTGATTTCTCCTCCATGAACTCTTGAGTTACACAGAGACCATATTGATAGACAGTATCCCAAACCACTATGCATAAGGAACTTTTGAGGCTCATTCATTTGATACAGGCAAACCCACATGGGTGCCTATTTGGCCCAAGCGCATGGCCATTGCCAATAATAGGCATTTCTGAGATTACCATAGTATTAGCAGTACAACATTTATTCATATTTCATACTGACACACCTTTTACCCAAGTATCCTATGTACTTTCTGCCCACTTGGCTGAAATTTCATCAGCAAATGTTACAAAACCGAAGCCGTCTGTCAAGATTTTCTTTCATCTTGAAGCAAAGTGCATCATGATATTAGTTTTCTAAGAAGCCAACAACATATGGGCAAAACCCAAAAAGGATGTAAATGCTAATGTATAACAACTATATACAGCATACGCAATTATAGTAAAAAATAGATTTCCATGATGTGCAAATAGCATTGTTAAACAACCATGCAAAACATAGTAATTGCCTATGTAGAACAAGGTCAGGAAGTGGCACCAATTCCCAACTATTGAAATTGGTTACACCACTCTTTGTTTCATAGTAAATACAGAATTCTAGTTATCTATAATATGTGGCCTACAATGCATGTAAAACAAGAATTCTTAATTGAAATATTAAAAGTAAGCAAGAGTGACAGTTTTATGCTATTTAATTTATGAATTACTTGAAAAGGAATAATGGAGACCTGTAATTCACTTTTATTAAAAAAAAGTTACAATATAATTGGCATCTTAGACTTTAAAACATTAAATTCATCTAGCATTTTAGCAGCCGTGTGAAGAACCAAATGCAAGTTGTATTAAAACTAGTAGTCTATTCAATGAGAATCACATTCAAGAACACAACTGTCAGTATTTATAGCATATCCATAGCCATGGTTTTGAAACCTGGACTGTTCAACGAATCGTAAAAGGAAGAGGTTCAAGGTTTTTGAAGTTCAATCGGGTTCCGACCAAGGGCAGACCGTAATGATGTCATAATTAGTATAATAATTAATCAATATGAAATTAAATAAAATAATTATGAAAATGTTAACAATCTTAACAAAAACAATATTTAGAGATGTTAAAAGTATATCTTGATTAAAGATTAGATGGTATTTCTCATAATTTACTACAAAGATTAAATAAATATCCTCTAATTATTTAAAATATTCAATTAAATTTGTAATATACTAATATAATTAGCCAAAACTAATGCATTTAAAGTTTATTTCATTCATTTGTACCACACATAGTTGAAACTATAAGTTACATTACATCGTATTATTTTTATATACATTCAAAGGCCTTAAAAAAAAAGGATTAATTTGCCAACAACAAATGTCTTAGGGAAATCAATCCAAATGAACAAGAAGGTTCAAATGCAAACCTGTATTAATCTAAAAAATGCAAAACCAAAGGTGGGTTTACATACAAAATATTATGTTGTGTGTGGTTCTTCCACTATCTTTGTGGAAATCCAGAATTACCATGTTTTAACATGTGGAAGAATCTTGATGTTAATTCATATAGAAAGTGAATCACATACCTGTATTTAACCTTTATTTCCAGCAGTGATATTGGAGATCGTCCAACAACCTTCTTTCTTGATTTTTTTTTTTGTGATTTTGTGTAAGAAATTGATAGAAAACAAGAGAGCACTTGGTTGTCAATTACAAACTGGAAAATACATAAGAAAGTTACTTTGTTGCCATGTATAGGGACGAAACACAGCACTTTCATTCAAAATGTATACATGAGAGAGAGAGAGAGAGAGAGAGAGAGAGAGAGGGCAATATGGCTTGTTTATTAAATAATATGGTCTTCCAATACATGCTTATCAAAGAAAAAAAAATTATTTTCTTGCTTATACTAGTTCAACAACAAGAATCTAAAATACGAGGCATGTATAGGCAATAGAGCAAGTCTCCACCATTATCACAAATCACATATTCAAAGTAATACTAAAATGTGGAGACAATTATGCAAAGCAAAGGGCCAAAAATAGAAGTTACAATTCAAGACAAAATATTAAGAGTTTGTTTGGGATGTGATGAAATGTTCAGCTTATTTTGAGTTTTTAACTTCTTTTTGGTACTATTCATGAGTCTTATTGTACTATTCAGTTAGCTTTTAACATTTTTTTCTATACTTTCAGCAAAAAGTTTTTAGTTTCAGCTAAATAAGCTGTTCCCAAACAGACCCTAAGAAGTGAGGTAAATAACATTGCATACAACAAGAAAGTCATAATTTCAAGAAACTATATTAAGAATTGTTCGCATTTGTCCTGATAAGAGTCTAAGAATTTCTTTGCCAAAAAAAAAACTCAAATAGACCTGGTCATTGGGAACATTCACCAACCATAAGGGGAGCCAATAGCAATTCATCTAGCCACATAAAAGAAAAGTGGGAGAAGAGAATGTAAGGATGATGATATACTTTTGCAATAAACTGCAAATTTGTTAGAACAATTGACACAATAAGCTACAATAAAAAAAAAGGCTACTCTTTTCTAGATTACAGGTGCTATGCATATGGGTGGAGAATCAGCAGAAACTGTAAAGAGCTTAAAGTATCGGTATGTTCATCATTTGAAGGGACAGCTTAATAGTCAAAGAAAGGGAGTAGTTGCAGCTCTACTCTAAAAAATCATATTATATTTTACCAAGAGAGAGAGGGAAACAAGGCAAGCAATTTCAAAAAGGAAGTTCAGAAAAATCTACTATAAAATAATAAGAGGTTAATAGAAAGAAAGTTAAGAAACCCATATCAAATTCTATCCAAAGCTCAGAAAAAGAAAATCAAATGATAAACACTAAATAGCTCTTGACATATAAATATTGGATTTCCATAAAGAAAACATAGAAGATGTCCACATTTGATTAGAGTGGAGATTATTTTCTTACATGATTTGTAAACTATCTTGGAGATGTTATTACGTCACATATACATAAATATAGAATCTGTGAACTATTAGAAAAGAAGATATGAGGGTTTTGTCCACAGGTCTACCAAACCTTACTGTCTTCCTTGAGACTTCTTTCAAAATTTTCATTCCACTATTTATTTATTCAATTTTAAATTAAAAAAGCCAAAAAAAACTGAAAGGAACGAATTTAAAGAGTACCCAGTTGGGCACTTCACAATTCCCATTATTTCATTTGTATTTATCAGAGAGAGAGAGAGAGAGAGAGAGAGAGAGACTCATGACACTTTTGAACAAATTGCAAATGAACAACTAATCAAGCCATTCTATATGCCACATCTTGCCACAAGTATTTTCCAACCAGTAACAACAATAACACAAGAATTCTTATAATTCTTAGGAGGCAATAGAAGAATATTTAATGGAACAATAAGTTAATAGTCTATTGTACATTGTAAGCATATACCTTCATAGATGACTGTAAAGATAAAAAAAATTCCCATTGCTATCAAGATATGAATTACAGGTTTCTCTATTTAGAATTCAATCCCCATTTAATTTCCAACATTGAAGAGCCATTGTGATTATGTAACATTGGATTTAACAGTTTTAACTTGAAAATGCATAATTATGTACACAATACAAACACTGAATTTCCAACAACTACATCTCAACCTCAAACAAGACAAACTCTAAACCCAAACACATATTCTTCAACTACTAAAGGAGTAGCTCAAAGAGGTGACGGAACAAAAAAAACCACAATCAGAAGCAGAAAGTCATTAATATAGCAAAACTTTGCATAGGTTTACTGCTATAATACCATGAAATAGGTGAAAGCCTGAAAACAAAACTCACATTCATTAATATAGCAAAGCTTTGCATCACAGACAAACCCCCAGCCTGAGGCTCCACTTTCTTTGTCCTTTGAACCTGCTGATCGAATAACATCACAACCTTCTTCTCCATCTCTCAAAACCACTCAGGTACAACAAATTCACAACCTAAAATTCAAGAAAGCTCTCAGCCTACTCCCACTTCTACTCAAACCCCATCATCTGTATCTGAGCAAGAACCAAAGCCAGTAGTTGTGTCTCAGCCACCATCACAAGAACCAGAACCGAAGGCATAACCTTAACCTATACATACCCCATTTAATGCAATAAAAAAAAAAAAACAAAAAAAAAAAACCATCAAACGATGCAAACTGCAATTCAAACTCCAATCTTCTTCCATGGGTTCCAAAAGGTGATCAAAAAACACAATCATAACCCCATCCCTTCAAATCTTTAGTTACTTACTGTACCACTTAATGGGGCCTGCTAGCGCATCTTTTGCTTCTCTCTCATGGAATTCACCTTCTCAAGCCTCCAACCATTATGGAGCCTAGCTATGAAGCTATCAGCCTTGATGTTCAGATCAGGGCTGGGGTAGAACACGGACCAACCAAAACCAATACCAGCACCAACAACAACACCATCATGAAATTCAACCC
This sequence comes from Quercus aquifolioides, assembly GCA_019022515.1. Classification (NCBI taxonomy): domain Eukaryota; kingdom Viridiplantae; phylum Streptophyta; class Magnoliopsida; order Fagales; family Fagaceae; genus Quercus; species Quercus aquifolioides. The sequence goes on from CM032327.1 coordinate 42,727,328, forward strand.
CATAGCCCACATGACACTAACACAAGAATTCTTATAATTCATAAATTCCTTATGCACAAAGAAACATGAAGCTATATTAGCTAATTCACAAAAAAAAAAAAAAAAAAAAAAGAGAAGAAAGAGGCTAGCACCAATGCTAAAACTCTATAAACAAAAAAGTGTTTTTATTTGTTGCAATGAAGCTTTCAGGAGACAAAGACATAATTGATTGTAAATCTTAATTTGCTTAAAATTTAAATAAAATAAAATAAAAAAAGGTCAGAGAGATGCTTCAACAAGGAATTGAAAATTTGATACCAAAGCATTATACCAAAATTTGCCAGTCAATGCAATGACTTCAAGTATGCCTTTGACGTATTCAATTCTATGCCTCAACAATCCCAATTGTAAACAATACACCAAATATAAACACATAAACAAACAGAGAATGAACATTTGTTAAGCACTTTAATAGTTTACGAATTTGAAGGGAGAGTGAAATACAGAAGGGAACCCTAAGTTTTGAGAACTAGATAAAAAAGAGTAAATTTATTGAATCAATAGCAAAGTGAAATCAATTTGATGGCAAGGATAGCTATAACTCTATTTGGTTGCCGTGAAAAAATCAAAAGGTTTTCTTAGCAATCAAATAAGAAAAGCAAAGTAATTGTGGAGAGAGAGAACTGATTCGTACCAAATCAGAGGAGCTAAAACCACCGCATTGAGAGAGATGAAGAGCTGTGATTGCCATGATTGCCGAGATCTAGAGCTTTGAAATTTCCATGATCGAGATTGAGAGCTATGAAATTCGGTTTGGAGTTTCTGAGTTTCGAGAGAAAGAGAGAGAGCGAGAGAGACTGTGATGTATCATAGAAATTGTATGCTCTATAAAACTTTGATTATAAAGTTCCTGGAGTTCCTATTGTCAACATTTACAAACCATTACTGAACAATTTAAACTTTTTCAACATTCACAAACCATTAATTTATTTTGTCCACATTGATCAAGCCGTTGATATAACTTTTTCCTATCTAATTTTTTTGACCCCTTTTTATCACAGAGTTGAGGAAAAAACTGATAATTTTTTTTAAACACTTATTTCAACAGTTATGCTAACTATGGAAATAAGTATGCTAATTTCCTTGCTTTTACCCCACAGTTGTCCACAGTTGTGTACAGCTGTAGAAAATTAAAGCTTTTATTAACATTTTTCAGTATGTTGAAAAAACTCAAGTTGTTTGTAGTGCAAGTAGCCATTAACATATGGGCAAAACTCGAAAAGGATATAATAATACTAATATATGACAATAATATACAGCATATGCAATTACAATACAAAATCAATTTCCATGATGTGCAAATAGAAACGTTCAAAATACATGGAATCAATTAGTACCAAGAAAAGTTATTACTTTGCAATATGCAGCCCTGGATGAATTTGGCAGAATATCTCATCTCTTTTCCAATTGGTGCTACCACTAAGTTTTTCATCATTTGTTCATTTTCCGTCTTGTAGTCATATCTCAACATCTTGATTTCAGCTATTACTAGTTTAGCACAATATTGAATTTGGTATATAAATAAGGTGGTAAAAAGATTAATCTGCAAGCAAACCCATTTAAAACCTAAGCTGGTTTAACAACACATCTAATTACATGCTGCATGGCCATGGTTTAAGCATTTAGAATGAAGTTGTCAAGAAAAAAAGATGTGGTAATATTTTCATTGGCTAACTATTCTGACCATTCTCAATTAAACTAGATACAAATCAGCTACTTTTACCTTAGAAAGATACACGTCCAAAACATGGCCAAACTGACTGAAATGCGACCACACATTATCAACTGTAGCTTCAATTGGAATACATCCTATGAAAAGCCTCTTTCCCCACTTAGCAGCTAAACTCATCAAAGGCTTAACAGCACAGTCATCAGCAGAATCAAAACCAACCACCATTTATGGAGGCAAGTCCTCTTTTCCTCCAGAAGATAATAGTCAATTCACTGGCATTTGCCCAGCCAAGTTACATGAGCATGATCTGCAGAAGACAGTGTCAACAGCCAAAAATCATTGTTTAAGTTTGAGAAAATAAAAAATACATACAGGCTCTTATAAATCTTGAGAATATATTTTACAGTGCAGGTTGAGATACAGAGATTAGTATAAATCATGCACATGAGATCTATCAACTAAATTCCAAATTTGGACATTGTCCAATAAAAATTTCTGTGGACACTAGCAGTGTACCTGATCTCTAACAGATCATATACACAAGCAGTATGCTTCTCTCATTTGTTACTTCCTATGACCACTTAAAATGATGTTAAGTGCAGGCAATTACATGTACTAGTTTAAATTTCTTTTCTGTCAGTGCCAATCTAATTCAACTATAACTTACAAACAACAATGATCTCAAACCTCTTAAGTTTTCAATGTTTACAATTTTATCACATTATCCAAAAGAATAGAAAATATATACATGTTGGCAATGTTAATGTATCTATTTCTGAAGTGTGGTTACACATTTTGTAGTAAAATTCCCATGTTTCTAAAATTCTTAAACTTCAAATCTTCAATTATCAACATCCGAATCCAACCAATAATTAATCAAGGCAGAGGGCAAGAGTCAATATGAGTAGCCACAAATAGCATATGATGGTGTCCTTAACAGATGTGCACAGATCTAAAATCAAATGAAACAGTAACTACCAGATCATGTAGGACAATATTCAACTATGGAAAATTTGATTGACAGGAAAAATAAAAACCAATAAATATTTGAAAAACCAATGAGGCAGTGCTAAAGTTAGTAAAAGATATCCACGGAAAAGTCAGATCTCACCAAATCACAAAGAAAAGAAGAAATAAATGAGATCTCTTACAAAAAATTAGAAGGCAAGCCCAGCCCAAAGAATTAGACCATGGGCCTTACATGAATATGAAGGACCCATGGTTCTATGTAAAACTCTTGTAAAAGAGGAAGAAAAAGCCATGAAGAATGGGCAAAAACCCAACCGTAAAAGAAGCAGGAAGAAAGTGCCTTGAATAAGGTGCAAATGACCCAATAAAAGGTTGTAAAGAAAGAGGTCCTTGAATGAGACCCATAAAGAAAGCCCAGCAAAAAAGAGAGCAAACCCAATGGGTCCACCAAGGAAATGGCCACAAAGGACCAAGTTCCCTTGGTGGAAGAGCATGAAAAGGACGAATGATCCCAAAAAAAAAAACCCATAGAATCTAAAGGTGAAAACAAGCTAATCCACGAAGAAAAGTTCGAGGAATCTCGACCAGAAGGAAATAATGAAAGAAGAAAGATGCTTGATAACTTTAGAAGTTTACCCACTTCAAAGGAGCATCTATGCCACTTTCAAAAAAGGACTAAGTATATCAAGATTGTAGCTCACATCAGAAAGGAAGAGAAGAAATGCAACAGAAGAAGACTAACACGAAGAAATGAGTCACAAGGCCTAAACGACACCAGTATAAATGTAATTATAGTTTAGTGTATAAAAACGACATGTAGCTTATCATGATTTTAGTTAGACTGTGTTCACACGTGGAGTAACTAACTTACTCACGTGTCATAACCAACTCCGTGTATTTAGGGATCGTTGCTTGGTCCTCTGTAGCTCTCTGGTTTTAGTATTTAGTCACAGAGTCTGTACAAAGTAATTCATTAATGAGAAATCAGTTTCTTTCTTCAACTTGAATTCTCTCTAGCACTTCGTTTTCTTTACAAAGATCCTTGTGCTTTCTTATATGGTATCAGAGCTTGAGCCTTTATCAATGGCGTCAAACACTGAAACTGCTTCATCCAGTTCTTCACATCGCGAGCTTACTCCAATGGAGGATCCTCGCAGTCCATTCTTCATGCATCATGGAGAATCTCCTGGTGCGATCCTAGTTGCTCAACATTTGACTGAGGATAATTATCCAACCTGGTCTAGAGCGATGATAATGGCTTTGGATGCCAAAAGTAAACTTAGCTTTGTTGATGGCTCCATCACTGCTTCCATGGCAGTCACACCGCTCGAAAAACAGGCATGGTCAAAATGCAACTCGATGATCTCTTCTTGGATCTTGAACTCTGTATCACCTCACATCAAAGCTAGTGTCATTTACAGAGACACTGCTCTTGCTGTGTGGAATGCACTCAAGATTCGTTTCTTGCAAGCAAATGGACCTAGAATTTCTCAGCTCCAGAAGCAAATTTCCACTATATTGCAGGGCGATTCCACAGTAACAACCTTTTTCACTGATCTTCAAGCTGCTTGGGATCAATTGTTGAATCTCAGGCCTTTACCAAGTTGTTCATGTGGCAAATGCAATTGTGGAGTAAATGATAAGATTGCACATCTTTATCATCAAGATTCAATCATGCAATTTCTCAATGGACTGAATGAATGCTATTCACAAGTCAAGACTCAAATCCTTATGATGGAGCCTGTTCCATCGATAGATAAGGCTTTCTCGTTGGTAATCCAGGAAGAAAGACAAAGGTTTTCAACCTTTAATGGTGCTCCTTCTGTTGAATCAGCTGTTCTTGCTGTTAAGAACCAAGTTTTCAATCAAGGTTCTTATCCAAACAACAGAAATGGGAGTAATTTCAAAGGGAACAATGGCAAAGGAAGACCTGTGTGCAGCCACTGTGGGAAGATTGGTCACATTATGGAAAAATGTTACAAGATTGTTGGATTTCCTCCAAGTTATAAGCAAAAAGGAAGGATTGCCAAGGCTAATCAGGTTATGACTGATGATGATCAAGGTCAACCTGAATTCGTGCATCAGAATAATCCTTTTCCTTTCACTTCAGAGCAGTATCAACAGCTGCTTTCTCTACTGAGTACTCATGCATCAACATCTGGTACTTCCAATGATGTTGCAGCTACAGCAAATTCTGCTATTGCAGGTAACCTTTGTGCCTCTTTACAAGATTCTGTGTGCTTGAATATGCAACATTCTATTTTTGCCTCCAATCCATCCAATAAAACCATTTTTGATCAACAAACTTGGGTCTTGGACACTGGAGCAACAGATCATATTGTCCATTCCGTTAAACTTTTCACTAAAATCACAAATTCCATTTCATCCTTTGTTCAATTACCTAATGGTGAAAGAGTAGTTGTCACACACATTGGCACCATTCAAGTAACAGCTAGCCTTGTTCTTGAAAATGTACTATGTGTTCCTGCTTTCACTTTCAATTTGATCTCAGTGAGTAAATTGACAAAAAGCCTGTCATGTTGCTTTGTTTTCTTGTCCAATTTCTGCTTCATACAGGCCCTTTCTTGTTGGAAAACGATTGGAGTGGGTAAACTACATAACAACCTCTACTTGCTATCTACAACTCCATGCAAAACTGATTCTGCAGCATCTTCAATTCTGGATTCTGTTTTTAGTACTTTTGTCAATAATGTTTCTGAAATTCCTGTCATAACCAAGCCTTTTCTTTGGCATCTTAGACTAGGACATGCTTCAGATGTGAAATTACTTGCTCTACATGATTGTATTCCTGATGTAAGCAATATTCATAGTAATAAAACTTGTACTCTTTGTCCCATTGCTAAACAGAAACGTTTGCCTTTTCCTTTCTTCAATCATATATCTGCCTCTGCTTTTGATCTTATACACTGTGATGTATGGGGTCCTTTTGCCAAACCCACTCATGATGGTTTTAGATACTTTCTTACCATAGTTGATGATGCCACTAGGTCCACATGGTTGTATCTCATGAAAAACAAATCAGAAACCAGACCATTGTTGATCTCCTTTTTCAACATGATATCCACACAATTTAACACCAAAATCAAGGCTATTCGGACTGATAATGCTCAAGAGTTTTTCCTCAAAGACTTTTATGCTTCTCATGGAATTTTGCATCAACATTCATGTGTAGCCACTCCACAACAGAATTCAGTTGTGGAGAGGAAACATCAACACATATTGAGCATTGCAAGAGCCTTAAAATTTCAGTCCAATATGCCTCTTACCTTTTGGGGTGATTGTGTTCTAACTGCTGTGTATCTTATTAATCGTTTACCCTCTTCCACTCTAGGCAACAAAACACCTTTTGAGAAACTTTATACCAAAACCCCTTCCTATGATCATCTAAAGGTTTTTGGCTGCCTATGTTTTGTCTCTACTTTGTCTCACAATAGGTCTAAATTTGATCCTAGATCCTTCCCTTGTGTTTTTATGGGTTATCCTTATGGGGTTAAAGGTTACAAAGTGCTGAATTTGGCTACTAAGAAAATTTCTATCTCTAGGGATGTTCTTTTCCATGAGACTGTTTTTCCCTTCATATCCTCCACCTATTCAGCTTCACCTTATTCTACAATCACTTTGCCACATATTTTTCCTTCCCTTAAATCCTACATTGATCCTTTATCTCCTATTTCTCAGCCCATTACTCCTGTTCCAACTTCTATCCTTGATTCATCATCTGTTCTGCCTATTCATGATTCTCACATTACTTCAGATTCCTCATCATTTTCTCCAACTCCCATTGCTGCTACTCCTGCAGACAACATACATGCTTCCATTCCTATTCCCATTCCTGATTCTTCCTTGCCTACTACTGATATTTCTGCAGATACCATACCTGCCTCCATTCCCAATTCCAGTCCTGATTCTCTCAGTCCTGATGCTTCTGTTTCTGCAGACCTCATACCTGTTTCCATACCTGGTTCTAATCCCATTCCTCTCTCTGATCCTACTTCCATTCCTTCATTAAGAAAATCTGCTAGAATCAGTAAAGCTCCTGCTTATTTGCAAGACTATAGGTGCAGTAATGTTGTTCATGCTCAGCTTACTAACTCCAATCCCTCCATCAAGTCAGGTTGTTCTTCCTCCATGTCAGGTACTCCTTATCCCTTATCTGATTACCTCACTTCTTCTGGTTTATCTCCTTCTTATTCCCATTTTTGCTCCCTCATCACTGCCATTTCTGAGCCCAAATGTTATTCTGAGGCTGTCAAGGATCCTCAGTGGCAGAATGCCATGGATGCTGAAATTACAGCTTTGGAGTCTAATCACACTTGGTCCCTTACTTCCTTACCTCCTCACAAAAAGGCAATTGGGTGCAAATGGGTATATAAGATCAAGTATAAGGCTGATGGAACAGTGGAGAGATACAAGGCAAGGCTTGTGGCAAAGGGCTTCACTCAACAGGAGGGTTTGGACTTCACAGATACTTTCTCTCCTGTGGCTAAGATGACTTCAGTGAAGACTTTGCTTGCCATTGCTGCTGTGAAGGGCTGGCATCTTACTCAACTTGATGTAAACAATGCTTTCCTTCATGGTGATCTCCATGAGGATGTTTACATGCATCTGCCTCAAGGGTTTCACAGCAAGGGGGAGCATTTGGTGTGTAAACTCAATAAGTCTTTGTATGGTTTAAAGCAGGCCTCAAGACAATGGTACTCTAAGTTTTCCTCTACCATTTTGAAGTGTGGATTCAAGCAATCTAAGTCCGATTATTCCCTTTTTACAAAGAAGTGTAATCAGTCTTTTATAGCTCTATTGGTGTACGTTGATGACATCCTTATTGCCAGCAATGATGCTCATGCTGTTGATGAACTTAAGGTGTTTTTGAATCAAGAGTTCAAGCTGAAAGACCTTGGGAACTTAAGATTTTTTCTTGGTCTTGAAGTGGCCAGATCAGAGCTAGGCATTTCTTTGTGCCAAAGGAAATATGCCTTGGAAATACTTAAAGATGCTGGGATGACAGGTTGCAAACCTAGCAGAGTTCCTATAGAACATAATTTGAAACTAAGCAAGTTTTGTGGGGAGTTGCTACCTGATCCTAGTGTTTACAGGAGACTAGTAGGGAGATTGTTATATCTCACTATAACCAGACCAGACATTGCTTACTCAGTTCAGAAATTGAGTCAATTCATGTCCAAACCACGTAAACCACATCTGGATGCAGCTTATAAAGTATTGCAATACCTTAAAGGGAGTCCTGGTCAGGGTATTCTTTTATCCTCCAGATCAGACTTGCAATTGAAAGCCTACACGGATGCAGATTGGGCATCTTGTGTTGACACCAGAAGGTCTACCACTGGGTTTTGTATTTTTCTAGGAAATTCTCTAATTTCATGGAAGACCAAGAAGCAATCTATAGTCTCTAGATCCTCTGCTGAGGCAGAATATAGAGCCATGGCAGTGACCACATGTGAAATAACTTGGCTTCTAGCTTTATTAAAGGATTTAGAAGTTCTCCATCCCAGACCTGCTATGCTTTTCTGTGATAATCAGGCAGCCATATACATTGGTGAGAATCCTGTGTTTCATGAGAGAACTAAACATATAGAAATCGATTGCCACTTGGTCAGAGACAAGGTACAAGATAAGGTGATCAGACTGTTCTTCACTCCCACTCACACTCAACTAGCTGATTTGCTCACAAAAGCTCTTAGTGGTCAACAATTGAGAGCTTTACTTTCCAAGATGAACATTGTGAACATTCACAATCCAGGTTTTCATCTTGAGGGGGAGTATCAAGATTGTAGCTCACATCAGAAAGGAAGAGAAGAATTGCAGCAGAAGAAGGCTAACACGAAGAAATGAGTCATATGGCCTAAACGACAATGTAATTATAGTTTAGTGTATAAAAACGACATGTAGCTTATCATGATTTTAGTTAGACTGTGTTCACACGTGGAGTAACTAACTTACTCACGTGTCATAACCAATTCCGTGTATTTAGGGATCGTTGCTCTGTAGCTCTCTTCCTCTGTAGCTCTCTCTGGTTTTAGTATTTAATCACAGAGTCTGTACAAAGTAAATCAATTGAATGAATGAGAAATCAGTTTCTTTCTTCAACCTGAATTCTCTCTCTCTCTAGCACTTCGTTTTCTTTACAAAGATCCTTGTGCTTTCTTATAAGTACGTGGAGTCATTATCAAACCAAGAGAAGCTTTGAAGTGTCCCTCTCCCAGCCTTGAGAAGGAATCTGTTTTTGTTGACCACAGTTGACACTTGGGTTATCCAGGAAAATATCCACAGTTGTTACTTTATATACATATATGTATATACCTTGCTGGTTGTTTGGATTGTTGTTTACACACAGGCTGGTTCTGTAAAATTGATCTATTTTTCGCAGTGGAACCAAACCCAACTCCGCCCATAACTTTATTATGGCCTTGAAGAGCCCAAGTCTTACAACTAGAACATGGGCTTGACAAACGTCAAAAAAGGGACTTCAACAAATTTATAACAAAATGAAGAGCACAGAAATATTGGAGGTAGCTGTGCAAGTAGTGGAGAGGTTATTCTATAACCCATTTTCCATCTCCCTTAAGAATGGTATTAACAGGTTGTCCCAGTCTCTCAAGTTGAAATTCCTCATTAGAGCTTCTAGTGCTAGTAGGCTTGCCCCATAATTATAGTTTTGAATGTTTCTTTGGCTATTGCAATTATCAGATAAAGACCCACGCAATGACTTATTGTTTACTTAAACTCTACAGATCACCATGCTGTTAGAAGAGTAAGCCCACTCCTTTACACTATCAAGGTCAGCCAATTTCTAGCAATTGAATCCTCAACGCTAGAAATTGAGGCTTATTTATTTTCTGGTAGTCTAACCTTATTTTGATTTTGTTAAATTATTTCAAAGAGTAATGAGTTCATAGTACAAACTTGATTCTAATTTATTAAATTCCAAACTCCCTTCCAAAGTGAACTTGAAGCATGTAGAATTGGAAAGCCCCTTAACTTGGAGGTTAAACTCCTGGAGTTGTAAGCTTTGGGTGTGCCAATCCTAGATTTGTTGTTGGAGTTGTATTTCTAGGGAGGTTTGTGATCTTGTGTTGATTCATTTGGAATTTTGGAATAAATTCATGTATTCTAGAGGCATAAGATTTGTAGTTGTATCGTTGTAAATATGTAATAAAGCTCTGGCTTCTATTGTGGAGAGCTTCTATATCTTTTTATTAGATGTGAATTTGGAAAATTTAACTGTTGAATTTCATGTTCTTTATGTTCTTAACATACATATCAAATTTCGTTTAAATCGGATGTTATTTATTACTGAATCCATAATCTTATTTTATGCATAATTTAAAATCACAAAAATTTAAAATTTAAACGTTTGATTGATGATTTAGCTATTGATCTTTGATCTTCTTAAAATATTGCATGTATTAAGGATATAATAAGAATATGCAATTTAACAGTTAAATTTTCAAAATTTTCATTCAATAAAAAGATAGTATATAAGTTTGAAGGATTTCTTTCCAAACTAATTTGAAAAAAAACTTTTTCCAAAACCAACAGCCCAGCCCCCTTCTCACAGCCTACACACCTACAACCTCAGCCAAGCCAAAGAGCACATCACTTCATTATTGTGCAATGTACCAGCCATATAAACTACAAATATTTTCTCAAACTTAAATACTGTAGCAAAAACTGAATTAGATTACAAAACCAACATGATAGATAGTAGCTTACCTGCTGATTCGGAGCCATTGCAGGGGAGAGGATGACGAATATGCTCTTCTAGGGCTTCCTTATCAAGTGACCCAGCTCGTGTATAAGAAGTACAACAGTGTGTTTGTTTCACAACCTGTCCCCAAATAAACAATTATATTCTCCTCCAAAGCTTTCTGGCCCAGCTCCAACTGGTACCTTCAAAAAACATCTATACAAAACAACATAGCCCACAATAAGCTCCTCCTATTTTCTTGGAAAAAAAAAATGCATTTCATGTGAAGGCATGAAATTCCCAGCAAAGCCAAACACAGCTAGCTTGCTTGAGCTGTGCTTATGTGTTCTGGAAACAAAACCATTAAACTCCAGCATTTTGTCACTAGTCCAGTTTCTATGAAAAATATAGAATAAGTGAAAAAAAAATTTATGTTTCAAAGGGAACCCAGCTGAGTACTTTAATAAAGATGGTTCTGATCTGCAATATCGCAATAAAATTGATAGAAGATGATCCCAAACCAAAAAAGTGAAGTTTTCATAGCTTTCTAATCAACCAAACTGAACAAAATCAACAAAAAATTCGTAACCTCCACCTCCAAGCCTGGACCTTTCGGTTGAAATGTAACCTCAATTTGGGTGAATCCATTAGCATCCATTTGATACAATTCTTCCTTCCAGGGGCTTCTGAAGTCTGTAGAGGGAATATATTCCATGCAAAGCTGATACAAATCAATATTACCAAATTGCTGGGATAAACGAAGGCTCCTTTTAGTAAGTTCATCTTTGTTGATTGTAATGGAACACCAAAGCAAATGATATGCGTACATAGGGATGGCCATACCCATTGGGTAATGGATATCCTACCCTACCCGATCCAAATGTTTTGGATAATACCTGGCTTTTTATGGGTAGAACTTAATTGGGTAGGGTATGGATATTACCCAAATAGTTCGGGTAGGGTATGGATAATATCCATACCCGACCCATATATAAAAAAAAAAACCCTAACTCAAAAACGTGCATTAATGGATTTATGATATGTACGCAGCGTACATATCATAAATCTATAATTCTCAGTATGAAGTGGACGATGCGGGTGTGTAGGGGTGAGCAAATAGCAGGTCGGGTCGGGTTTAGAGTCACCCGCAACCATACCCAAAAAAAAATAAACCCGCCCACATGTTTTATGAAATTTTCGGGTCAGTTATTCGGGTCTCGGGTCGGTTTTTTGGGCCGTTGGTCTTTTGCTATTTTTGGGTTATTCTCTGCCAAAGTCCCTTTTCAACTCGAAAAACTAGAACAAATATCAATATTTATGACAATTATTACTTGCCAAATTTGTTTCAAGTTCAAATTTAACTTTTAAGGAAAATTCTTTTGGCATTAAATTCATTAATGATAATGACCCAACTCATTTAGAAAATTTAATTTGAATTTATTCCACTCTCGATTTATTTCCTTCCAAGACAAAGATTAAATTCAAAATGGAATTCAAATTTGGAATCAAAGTCTATTGAAGAGATGCCAATTATAGAAACTTCAATTTTGGCAAGATCAACTGTACGTGTCATTTTTGGAAAAAAAAATGATATTTGAATAAAAAAGAGGCGAAAACTCCAATTTGGTTTCTACATTTTGAGGTTATAGTCAATTTGGTCCCTATATTTTAGTAGCAATCAATTTCGTCCCTGTTATTTTTAACTTGCAGTCAATTTTGTCCATGCTGTTAACCTACTAACGAAAAATGCTTATGTGGCAGTTTGGTCCATGCCATTAACCTACAAAGCGCTAGGAAAAAAAAGCGAATAGGCCTTTTTGGTCTATACCAAACCTTTTTGGGGCTATAGCGGCGGTTTAAAAACACTAGGATAACCCCAATTTTTTGTAGTGTCATAATTATAATTTAGTGTCAGTACTTATCAAACTTAAAAGATAAATGGCAAAAACACTCAATTCAGTAACATTTAAGAGAATACTGTGTACCTTTGGTATGTAAGCATTTGCATCTATAATTGGATCCTAGTTATAAAGTAACTTTAACAATCATCAACTACCCATCAAATTTTAATTATTTTACAATCCTACAGAATTGATTAGTGATGCATGCAGCCATTAGAGCATTTAGATTTGCTAGATATTGCTAGTTGCAACAACAAGAGATGGTAAATGTGATCGAGACATAATTTGAGATGTGGGAATATTATCATCTGTGACACTTGGGAGGAATTCTAGCAACAAAAACTTGAGTACTACCCTTGGTAGTACCGTTTCTTCCTGTTTAAAACAATGAGTGAATGTTCTGTAAAGATAAGTAAATATATAAGAGACAGCTTCTTTCTCATGAAAATATAGCAATATTCAATTTTAAGAGATTATCCCATGAAGCTACAAAACTATCTTGGGAAAATAAATGGCAAATTCAAAAACCCAACTTGGGAACATGCTAGAAGTGCACTCACAAGAGACGCTAAATCTAGTCTGTATCCACAACCCTGTATCTCTACCAATCTGCAAAACCATTTTGAGCAAAGCCAGAAATCAATGCACCCCAAGATATGACATTCTTATAAGGTATCTTCTTCAAAACATGACAAGCAAGCTTCAAATGTCCATTATTGGCATACATATAAACAAGCTAGTTTGAACTACAACATCCATGGGAAGATCTTTCTGAATCAAATGCCCATGAACAGAAAGGCCCAGTTTTAAGTCCCAAGATTTGCGCAAGCCTGTGTCAACCCCACCATCACAACCCCATCTCCTTCCATTCCCTCCTTTTGCATTGCCTACACATATCAAACGCTTCTATAGGCAGCCCACTCTTTGCAAACCCACTTACCATGGTTGTCCGACAAACAAGATCCCTTCTTCCCTTCTCAGTGTCCTGTCAAATGCCACAATTGCTTCATCCATCTTCGGACACTTTGCACACAAATTCAAAACTGAAGACCCAACTAACGCAGGAAACTCAAACGCACAATCCTTTACTCTACACCATATTTCCTCCCACGTTTTCAAATCCAAGAACCTCGTACATGCCTTGAGCGCTAACATGAAAGTCAAGATATCGTTATCAGTTCTAACACCTTCCAAGATCATCTGACAAAATAGATTTAGAACTTCATCTGGATACTCTTTACGTGAATAGGCTATTATCATGGCATTCCATGCATCTATGCCTCTTTCAGGCAATACATCAAATACTTTCCGAGCAGCTTCAATGTTGCCTATCAAAGAATTTGAAGAAGGTAAAGAGAGCTTCGAAGGAGATAAAGCGGCCGCAAGAAGAAATAAGTTGTGTATCAGAGAATTTGAAGAAGGTGAAGCTAGAATGTGAAGAGAAAGATAAGAGAGTTGAATCTGCTGAAAGCCATGTTGCTGCCCTTCAAAAACAAGCCGCAGACCTACTTCTTGAATACGACCGTCTATTAGAAGACAACCAAAATCTTCAGACTCAGGCTATGGGATATAGATAGGACTTAATTCTAAAAGACACCAAGGTTTAGTCTTGGCAGTTAATTTTGGTCACTATTGACGTTGATGAAAATCCCATGTTTCAAGCAAATGGTCTTTATTTATTCGGCCCTGCCATTGGGAAAAGTGGATGGAATAGGTTTGTTTTTTGGTCCACTGCTATTGAAATTTTAGTTAGTCCACCTCAATGTTGTTCTAGTTGATAGCCACTATTCTTCTCTTTCAGTTTTCTGGGACAGATATCATAATTTTGTTTACTAATTTTTTCTGTGAGATAAATGTTACTAGTCTGAGGTTTGGTTATGTATCAGTTAAAAGGGTGTTAGTGATTTAATACAACAAATGCAAATAGAAAGAACAAAAAATGAAAGATAAATGTAATTAAACAATTGAAAAGAGTGAATTCACTTGCATCAATGGAAGAAGTGATTATGGTAGATTTTGTGCTTGGACCTATCGGTATCCAAGTGTAGAATGCAAAAAGTACTTGAAAATCTATGCCACCAGACTTATTCCTTTGATAAGAGAAACATCTTTGGTTTTTTATTTTTATTTTTTTGGGTGTTTTTTGAGGGTATGATATATTGTCAAATGTTTTAATTTTTATCACATCTTTATAAATATTAAAAAAAAAAGAAAAAAAGAATTAAGACCAAGAACTTGAAATAACGATTTTGAACAAATTGGGCACCCTACGGTCCCTACCTCTCATAGGTACCATTGGCAAAATTTGCCAAACAGTGCAAATTTCGAAATTTTTAAGATGGATAGCACGCGTTCAAAGTTATTTTGTTAGTTAGACTGTTTTTGAAAGTCGATTTTACCAAACTCGACTTCCAGGCAAGATCCCGCACTCTAACGTGGTTTAAATAAAAAGGAAAAGCCACCTGGAAAAGCCACCTGGAAGTCGAGTTTGCTAAACTCGACTTCTTGAAAGTCGAGTTCACTAAACTCGACTTCCAGGTGAGGTAAAAAACAAGTCAGGTGGACTAGAAAGTCGAGTACTGTGTACTCGACTTATGGAAGTCGAGTACCCCATACTCGACTTCCAGTAAATGTACACCCACCCAACTAACTCAACTAACTCAGTAAATGTACACGGTAAAAATTTATTTAAATGGAACTCGAGTCTGGTAAACTCGAGTTCCAATAAATTTTACAGCTACCCACTATCTCAGACTTATACACTCAACTCTCACTTTTCACTCAACTCTCACTTCTCACAGCTCTCTCCCACGCCAAAACTCTCCCTTTCAGACAAAAAGCTTTTCTTCTTCTACACATTCATCATTCTACAAATTAAAGTTTTTCTTCTTCTTCAATTTGTAGGTAAATATTCAAACCTTTTTAACTTTTTTTTTTTTTTTTGGTTACCTGGATATATACTCTTACATTTGGTAGATATATATATATATATATATACACATACCACTTTTATATTTTTGATGAGTAATGTGTTGTTATTATCATCATTATTATTATTGTTTTTTTGTATTTGTTATTTGTGCTTTGTAATGGGTTGTTATTTGATATGCAATGGGTTTTTCTTTGTAATGTGTTGTTATGTATAATGTGAATAAATGGATAACATATTATTTATTTGCAAGGTGTTGTAATGTCACTTTTATATTTTTGATGAGTAATGTGTTGTTATTATCATTATTATTATTATTGTTTTTTTGTATTTGTTATTTGTGCTTTGTAATGAGTTGTTATTTGATATGCAATGGGTTTTTCTTTGTAATGTGTTGTTATGTATAATGCGAATGAATGGATAACATATTATTTATTTGCAAGGTGTTGTAATGTGTAATGGTTTGTTAGTTGTAAGATGCAACTTCAACACTCAATTTTGGCCTAGGTTAGCAACCATGTAAAAATTTGTTTGAGTTTAAAAATTCGAATTTTTGCTTGGAGAGAATAAAATTTCAATTGATTATAATTGTTTGGTGGACTATGTTATCTTTATATTTTCCTTGAGGCAATATTTTGTAGTTCATATCGAATAAAGGTGTTATATTCGTCACTAACTTTTAGTAAACTTATTTGACTTATATAGGTTTGTAATGAGTTCGATTGATTTTTATCTATATTATGGTGGGGAGCCTTGCAGTGATGTGACTTATGGAGTGACATATGAAGGGCCTGATAAAAAATTAGAGATTATTCAGCTAAAAAAACGGCGGGAGATCAATTTGAAGAAGTTGAAAAAGAAAATTATGAAAGAGCTGGATTTGGACCGTCGGTTGCATGACATAAAAATTATATATCGTGCTCCTCATGCAGTGTTCAATGACCGTATTTTCTTCATGCCTATTGAAATAAAAGGAGACAAGCATGTTCAAATTATGTTTGACAGGATAAACTCAACGCCCCAGTTAAAAGCTGCCGAGTTGTATATAAGTGTGGAGTCTCGTATAGAAGTTGCCGGTGAAGATGTGCAACAAACAACTTTAGAGGTTGGTGGCGGGGAAGAATTCCATCCATTACATATGGATAGTTATCCATTACATACAGATAATTGTCTGACTCTTACCCCGTGCACCACAGTTGGGGGTTATACACCACCATGCCAAGAGACACAAACTCCAATGGAGGTTTGCGGATCTAGTTATCAACAAGAATGTATTCAATCTCTAGGGAGGGAAGACGAAGACGAAGATGATGTTGATCATGGTAGAGATGAGTATGAAGAGATGATTGGGAGAGATGACTTTCACGAGAATACTATAAACTATGAAAATGTTGACAATGTCATGGATGATCATGATGATAATGCTATAGAGTTTCAAGATGATATAGGCGATGGTATAGGTGTGCAGCCTGCAGTCCCTACATATGAAGCTCATGGCCCGTCATTCCATGCAAACACTTGGGATAATATAGTTGATCCTTCAAATGTTGAGATACCACTTTCATCAAGTTGGGTGCGGGGAATGAATTTTAGCAAAGGGTTGATTTTCCCTAATAAAGAGGCTGTGAGACAGGCATTAATAGTTTACTCTATGGACAACAACAAGAATTATATAACTGAGTGGTCCAACCAACAAAGATTGTGTGTGAAGTGTGTGAATGAGTCATGTGCATGGAAAGTCCGAGCATTCTCGCAACAGAAGCTTAACGGGTTATGGGCCGTCACAGTATACGACGGTCCTCACACTTGTCCATCAGTTGGGGTGAACAAAGATGGCAGAATGATGGATTCCAATTTTCTTGCCAAAGAACTTCATACATATATACTTGCAGATCACACCAGCAAAATAAAGGATCTCCAAAATCTGATGAAGGAAAGGTTTAACCACGATATATCGTACTACAAGATATGGGATGCGAAACAAAAGGCTATTGCAAACATACACGGGAATTGGGAAGAGTCGTATCAAAAGTTGCAGAAGTTGTTGTTGGCATATAAGGATAGCGATCCGGGTACACATGTGTCTTTTCGATCGATCAACGGGAACATACTGGATACTATTATATTCAAGTATGTGTTCTGGGCTTTCGCTCCTTCCATTGCTGGATTCGCACATTGTAGGCCAGTAATTAGTATTGATGGAACTCATCTTTATGGAAAATATAAAGGAAAGTTGTTGATTGCAATGGCTACCGATGCTAATAATGAGATTTTTCCGCTTGCCTTTGCGGTTGTGGATGATGAGACGGGGGCTAGTTGGGGATGGTTTTTATCTTGCCTACGGACCGCGATACGGGATGTGGTACCCGATTCCGGCATTTGCATAATATCAGACCGACATAGAGGTATAATATCATCCATTGCACAGTGGCCCAATGATTATGTTCTAGTATATCATAGATATTGCATTAGACATGTGGCCAGCAACTTCAACACTCAATTTAATGACAAATTCTTAAAGTCTTTGGCCTTGAAAGCAGGATATGAGCATCAAGATCGCAAACTTGGAAAAATATTGGATTGCCTTAAGGAAACTGAACTCAAATTCAGTCAGGATCCCAATCCCAATATAGCAAAAAAGAAGCCATACTCCTATCTAATGAAGGAGGGTCTGGAGATGTGGACACTATCACATGATGGTGGACGCCGTTATGGGGCAATGACTACCAACATGTCTGAGTGTTTCAATGGAGTTCTAAAAGGTGCACGTGGACTACCCATATCTGCATTGGTTGACTACATTTGGTGCAAACTTGTCGCCTATTTCAATGATCGGCGCACTAAAATATTGGGTGATATTGAACATGGTTAGAAGTTCAGCAAGCATGCCATGGAGAAATATGAAGCAAATTACGAAAAAGGAACAAGACACTATGTGAGGCCATTTAACCAGCAAGACGGTGTATTTCAAGTTTGCACGATGCATAATCCACACAGATCTGATGGGGGAGACCATAGTCATGAAGTAAGGTTGCTAGAGAACACATGTACTTGTGGCAAATGGGAAATCTATAAGATCCCGTGTTCACATGTGATTGCAGTTTGTATCAGGGAACATATCAATGCAATGAGGTATATTGACCCATGTTATACTTTACAACGACGACTTGCCACTTATTCACATGAGTTTCGTGTGCCCAAGGATAAGTCATTATGGCGGGAGGTTGCCGGCCCAAAGTTGTACCCTGACCCTGAAATGTTGCGAGACAAAGGTCGACCTATGTCAACAAGAATAAGAAATGAGATGGATTGGAGGGAGAGTCAACCCAAGCCGAAATGTGGAGTGTGTCATGAAGAGGGCCATAACCGTAGGAGATGTCCGACTGTGATTCGCGCATCAACAAGCAGCAATGTTCCGAACTAGGTAAGCAATGCATGCAATTTTGTGATTCTCCAACCTAGTTCAATTGTGTATGGTAAGTTCAATTCTATTATTTGAAATAATTTTTTTTCTTACTTTTACCTATTGGTTTTAACCCTTTGATTCTATTCCTTTTTTTTTCCTAGGAGATGCTCAAAAATCATTTTTTCCACCTGAGGTGCCTTGTGATTATCCCATGTTGGCCCTACACAATTGAAACAAGTATTTTCAAATTTCTATAGCTTAAAACTTTAACATGTGCTTTTATTTATTACATTTTCTAAGATTGTGATATATAGTATATAATTATGTAGGACTATGCCGCATCAAAGGATGATACAAACTTTTGAAGTATTTTGGACGGTGTGATGCACAGTTGTATTGGGAAGCTACTTAAACGTGTTGGTTTGTATTTAACATGTTACTAGGATTATAAAAAAATTCTGCTGCATCAAAATCTGCTGCATTAAAACAATTCTGCAAAATCAAAATCTGCTACACTAATAAAATTCTGCTGCATTAAAAAAATTTTGCAAAATCAAAATCTGCTGCACTAATAAAATTCTGCTGCGTCAAAATTCAAAATTCTGCTGCATTAAAAAATTCTGCTGCATTAAAAAAATTCTGCTGTTTTTAGATTCACTTTTTTCTTGTACATAAGTTGTTTTGTTTTCCTTTGTTGCTTATACGTGTTTCCTTCATTTACTCTATCTCTTTGATGGAGTAGCTTCTTTTTAATACAAATTTTTCTTACCTATCCAAAAAAAAAAAAAAAGTAGTAAAGTTCAACCAACCAACCTTTACTGTCACGTACAAATTGATGGAATTTTTACTCTAGTATGGACTTTTTAGCTATTTATGGAATTCACGTACAAATTGATGTACATAAATGTGAGCTGACAAATAATGCTGCTGCTGTATTCTTTAGTAATTATTATCATATAAATAGCTGAACCTACAGTTGTCAATCACTTAATATATTAGAAATCCTAAGCTGAAAGTATTATTTTGAGTCAACATAATTGCTTTATCCTGAAGGATCTGGGCATTTGGTTGCCTATTTTACTGTTATATATATATATATATAGACACACACACATGAGGTTTGAGTTTCCTTAGAATTGACCATTGATTTAGAAGATAATAAAGGTTTACAACCAAGAAAATAGCCAGACTTCAGTGAAGATACACAGATATCCAAAAGAAAAGAGCCATATAATGCCCAGTAACTACTATATCCTCCAATACAAAATCTAAGAAAATTTGCTAAACAAAATAAGTTAAAACTCCTATAATGCCCAGCTGCATATTCTTGCTGCCCACCCCATCTATCTTGCTGCTAGTCATTTGCATTTCAGCTACCCCACAAAATTGTCCATTAGCATGAACCTGTAAAAAGTTTAAGTAAAAGAGTATAAGATGACTGTCACATAAACTTACTGTTCACACAAACTTAACAAACCAGTACCCCAAAGTCTAATGCACAAGTTGAATGAAAAAATTAATCAAGTAAAGCCAAAATGTCCAGGTTTTTTTACCAAGCTGCTGTCCACAAAAAACAGAAGGCCAAATTACAAATTGCACCCTCAAATTCTGTTCCTCTCCATTGTCCATTGACCCTGAGCTTCCCTTCACCAATCATTCTTTTTCAAAATTGATCTTTTGCCTCTTTAAAGTACCACAAACCATTTCCCTAGATAATGCTTGATTCTTAAAAAAAAAAAAAAAAACCTATATTTTATGGGAGAACACACAGCAGCTTGTTCACCCCTTAAATCCAACCTTTCAAGCTATATTCAAACTACAGACCCTAGACCTAAATCTACAAGTATTATAAACTTTAAGCACACCACAAGCACAAGTATACAGGTTGTTTCTAATTTGTCCTACACCAATGATCACTTATATCAAAGAGAGAAATGACTTAACTTGTTATTTCTTCTTCACACAATCACACAATGATTGGCTGTTGCAACCACATTGAACCCCAATTTTCTGGATATTTAATGCATATTGAACCAAATATCAATTGACAAATAAAATAATTTGCACCTCCTACAATTTGTCGTGTGTCTTGGATCAAATGATCAGATTGACTGTTCAAACTACCTTTGCATAATAATGCCTATTGTTCAACAATCACTACATTTGGGCTCCCTTCTTAATGTTTAAATCAAGGAATTAAAAATGCTTTGAGGAGTACATATATATCCTTTATTTTCTGTAGAGGAGTTACAAACTTGGAATAGTTTGCTTGTTTTTGATATTTGGGCAAGCTTGCTTATGTTGTTAACTGATGGTCACAAGTACTTGGATTGATGGCTTCAAATTCAGGAATGAAGCTTGGGTGATTTGGCCTAGATAATGTTCCCAACTAGATACGTTGTTTTCTGTTCCTTGAACAATTTTTCTGTGTACAGTACACGTACTGCAGTTCACTATCTCTTTATGCCATTTCATTTATCCATATTTAACCATGAAGAAAAATAAAATAGCAGTAATATAAATTTTCATTAAAGAAAAAGGAAATTAGTTCATACTTACAGTAAGAATCTCAAGACTGCAGCAGCCCTTATTAGGCTGCACCCTCCCCGCGTTTACTTCTTTTCTGGTTGCGTCTATGGTACTGTTTGGCCGGAACATGGTCTGCTACCTGCTCATAATGTTATATTTTAAAGCTTTTACAAACAAACAAAATCTTGCACAAAGAAACCCAAAAATTTTCTGAAATTAAAATCAAAGTAAATGCACTTGGAATACCAGGTGGGAACCTGTGCCGCATCTCCTTGGTTGGATGGCGCGGGTCGATTTCCGTTTGGGTGCAGCATGAGCGTTTGCATCCTGTGGCTGCTCAGCTTGGTCACGTTGCCCCTGCTCAACGTCATTGTCATGTGGATGCGTGGCTTGTGGAACATGTATCAAGGTAGAGGAGGTAGGAGGTGATTGTGTATGACTTGGGCTAGTAGACATGCTCAATGTGGGGTGTTTGAAGGCTAGGGGTGGGTATAACTGTTTGGGGAGAGCTATAAGACGGGGCCATGGGTGAGTTGTGGTCAACGGTGGTGGTGGGTGGGGAGAACTCGAATTCAGCATGGGTAAACCGCGAGGGAGATCCGGTGTCAATGGGAGGGATGGGTGGCATGGGAGGCCCGGTTGTGGCCTGAGGGGTGGACACGGGTGGAATAGGGGTCTCAGTGGCCAAAGGAGGGGTGGGGGCAGGTTGATGACATGTCACTGGAGCAACTGAGCTCGTACTGGGCCCTACATCTGGTATTTCAGTCTAGTTTGCTGCTTCGTCATTGGCTGGCACATTGATACGATCAACCTCATCCACATCCTCAAGGGCCTTCTTAATGAACTTGTATTCGTAAGATTCTTTATTGAACCAGTTGAGGATAGCCAATTGGGTTGCAAGCTGTCATTAAATCACCAACATTATTAAGTATGACACATACATAATGTCAAACACACCATGCAAAACAAAATAAGTTTATGCACATTACCAAAATTTCCATCTTAGCGCTAGCGCGGTCAATATACAGTCGAGTGATCCTACGATACCACACCATATATGGATGATGACGTGACATCACCTCCTCCATCCTGAGTGCATGACAAATGTACAAGCCACGATCATTCCACCTCCGAATATGGATTGCATGTTCCACCGACCAATTTTTTTCTACCTTGCCCCTCGCATCTATTTTGTGCAAATTGCGATTGGTATTAGCATCTCTAGGTTGTTCCTGCTTTAGCCCAAACTGTCGTAGGACACGATCGGGTAGGTGAAACTCTACAATCCAAAAACATATAAGTGGAACGGTTGACCTCCACACGTTACTTCCCTCGGTGCAAAAACTAGGAGGAAGGTGACTCAAGTCATTTCCATATGGCTCCCACTTAATCTACAAAAGCCACCAAGTAAAGCAACCACATTCAGAAATTTTCCCAAAAAATGAGTTGCATAACAAGTAGCACAATAGTGGGCAATGAAAAACTTTTTGAAGGACATGGGATTTTATGGACGTATAAATACAAGTATTATACCTGGTCGGGCCGTGTTGTGGCAATTTGATTGCGATATGCGGAAAGCACGTGTGTGGGAGTATTCTTTCTACACATCGCTCCTGCAAACCTACAAGCAAATAACATCACATGGTCATTAGTCGTTTACGTATAAAAATGTGACATAATACATGATAGCACACTAATTATGCAATATATACTTACTTCATAGCAAGAGGAATTGGTGGTAGTGGTGGACCATGAACACCCTCGGGTTGGGGCACCATCTGTGGGGACATATGTGGGAACCTGACAAATATCCACAATTGGACCAAAATCAATGGTCCGCCAATCTGCTTTGCCTTCTTCTCGCTTGCATTGCACAGCTGTCTATACAACCATGATAAGGCTGCACTACCCCAACTATACTTGCGTGGATTACGAAGGTTCCGCATGAACTCTAACCACATGAGATGGACCCTATCTCCGGACTTGTCAAGAAACACCATATCCCCTAGTAGGGCTAGTATATAGCAGCGAGCATACTGATGAACTTGAATCTCATTGGCATTCGGAGGCAGTGGTTCTCTGATTCTTGCAACAAGTGCGGATACCTGAATCCTTTGACCTTTTAGCACATTTTGATCGCCATTTGGAATTTGAATTCCAAGCATTTCATCACACACAGTTGTCCAAGTTCTTTTACTGGGCCCAACCATTGCCTCACCCTCGATGGGCAACCCCATGATAACTTCCATGTCTTGCAATGTGATCATCATCTCACCGTGTGGTAGGTGGAATGTATGGGTCTCTGGGCGCCACCGCTCTACAAATGCAGCGATCAATGCATGGTCAAGCTGAATGGATGAGACCAAGTACAGACCCTCCAGACCAAGCAACCTCACAATGGTAAGGACACGATCATCTACCATAGGAACTCGAAGTCTCAACTCTTCATGGCGAGTTCGACAATCCAGTGTGCCAGGAGGATCCTGCAAATATTATAACAATAGATAAAAATCTTATGCAAATATTTAGTATTAATGGCTAATTAGAGTTGTGACATGAATTCATAGTACAAGAAAACTCGTGCACTTACCCCTCCCCCAGGGTTCCACAATAACTCAGATCGATGTTTAACTTGTTCCGTCAATACAGTACGATCAATGGGTCCAGGATCTATCGTCATGCTGCAAAAAGCGAGTATCAAATATAAACAATTAATTACTATAATAGGGATCTAAGTAGCAATAAGCGGGTTTCCTCATGTGAAATGTATTTGTTTAGACTTTTGCTTTATTCTAGATAAAGTAGTTTTTGCTTAATCAACGCAACATAAGAATCAGTTGATACCACCGAAGGAAGTAGCATATATAAGTATATACTTCCCACTCCAACAAAGTCATTGTATAGTACAAAAATAAATTTCCAATGATCCTTGGACCAAATGGCATTATAAAGTCATTGCAATTCTAGCATTATAAAGTCATTGAATAGATAGTTTTAACATTTATGCAATTCTAGCATTAAGAAAATAAAATAAACAAAATGGTCATTGCAAATATTGAAGGGTTTACCTTCTTACATTAAAAAAAATGGCGAATTTAAATGGAGGGAAGCACGAAACAAATCTAGTTATCATCTGTACAGACTGAATTTCTATCTCTGTTTGACAAGTTCTTAGAAAGATTGAAGCTTGTTATGAAATTTTTTTTACACCATCAATAGGTATCCGTCCAAATTCATGTCTTCTATGAGTATATAGATTCTTAATTATCACAGATGTTGCCTATGAAACCAAACCACCTTATCTAATTAAAGGCAGCTCTACATAGTTAGACCCAATGCATGCTCTGGCTTTTGAGTCATGGTCAAGAGCTACAGGCAATCCTAAAACTTGAGGTCTCTCATATGAAACGAAACCCCCTTATCTCTCACACTCACACGCACAATGAACTCAAAAACAAGATGTTATGGACGATAGTAATAGCACAGTAAACAAAAACACAAAAACAAATAAAAACTAAACCCAAATCAAATGAAACCCAAATCTCCAAATCACTAAACCTAAAAAGCAAATCAAAACCCATTTCAGCCAATAAATAAAGAGAAAGAAATCGCATGAGAGAGAGAGAGAGAGAGAGAGAACAAACCTGCTGGACGGACACAACGGCGTAGGAAAAGAGACACCGGAGAGAGAGAGAAGAACGGCGCTGGGTTGAGAGAGGCACCGGAGAGAGAGAGAAGAACGGCGTTGGGTTGAGAGAGGCACCGAAGAGAGAGAGAAGAACGGCGGCATTGGGTTGAGAGAGACACCGGAGAGAGAGAGAGGACTGAAGGCAATGACTGTTTTGGTGTACTCGGATTGCTCTTTTACCCCGATCCAAATTTTTTTTACCCCTGTTGAAGTCGAGTTCAGCAAACTTGACTTTCAATGAAATCGAGTTTGCTATACTCGACTTCCTTGAGTTCCACGTGGCTTTT
Organism: Quercus aquifolioides; assembly: GCA_019022515.1. NCBI lineage: Eukaryota > Viridiplantae > Streptophyta > Magnoliopsida > Fagales > Fagaceae > Quercus > Quercus aquifolioides. The sequence continues at coordinate 42,752,471 of CM032327.1, forward strand.
TTCCTCTTTTTTTAATCCAGGTTAGAGTTATTTTTAGTGGGAAGTCGAGTTTGGTAAAATCGACTTTCAAAAACAGTCTAACTAACAAAATAACTTTGAACGCGTGCTATCCAGCTTAAAAATTTTGAAATTTGCACTGTTTGGCAAATTTTGCCGGTACCATTGAAGAGCCTTCTGATGAGTAGATGGAGAAACAAGAAAATGGTTGTTTTGATGATGCTTAAAGCTTAATGTGTTCTCTCTCTCATTTTTGTAATATGATTTTCCGCAAAATAATCTTATCAAAGTTGTCGTTACTAACTTACTTATCAAGAAATTATGAAAAATATGAGTAGTTTATCTTCAATTATATAGTATACATAGGGCCAAAAGCCTTGTAACTCCCTTAACTTCTCTTAGGAGACCAAAATATTTATATCATATTAGCATGTCTAGGTGTTATGTATCATGCATCCTAGCATCTCAAGACAACAAGATTCTACAAAAAACAAAATTGGGGAATTTTGTGAATTTCATTATATGGAGAGCAAATTTGACCCCATAAATATGGTTGTTTATTTATCAGCAATGAAGAGTTGTAATAATAAAAAATAAAAAACAAATTTGAAAGATGACTTATACCTTCATTGCCAAAGAAAATGCACATTTGAAAGGTCACTTATGCTGAAACAAATACTCTAAAATGTTGCCAAGGCTCTCTTGTTTTTCTACAAAATTTTCTAGTAAACCTTTTTTTTTTTTTTTTTTTCAATTGTTTCTTGAGTGAATGGCCCTTCTTACTAGAGTAAATTCTTCAATAATAGAAAAAAAAAAAATTCAGACTAAAAGTCTCACTTATCTCTCACTCAAGCAAGATCTTTACAGAAAGTTGCTTGTCCTTTGCTGGAGCAGAACTTAAATCACTTGAGCAAAACTAAATTTTGCTAGAGAAAATTTAAATCTTGATCAAGTGAGATTTTGAAAAATTCAATTTAATTTTACATTAAAATACTCTCTATTCTTCTAATTACAACCATGTATAACTTCAATGTGGTAAAGGGTAGGAAATATCTGTCCCAAGATAGATTATAGTATTATACAACTCTTTCAAGTGATTACATAATTAGCATGCATTTGACAACAAACAGAAGAAAAATACAAACTACATCACACTAAATTTATCATGGTCCATCCCAACAGATTTGATTACAAGGGAAGAAGTATATTGTTCATAATCAATGGCAATGCTTTCTGAGCGTCTAGTCCTTGCCAGCAACACCAATAACTACTACAACTTCAGTCCTCCCTATTGCAAACCAGCAGAAAGAAATAACACAAGTTAATAAACAAAAGTGGGTCTAGAAATGGACTTATATCTAATTACAAACATCAAGTTTAGATTGAATAAAAACTCAAATGCATATTGACTCAGCCAGAACCACTTCTTAATTAAAGTGACATACATATGAAATCAAACAATGTTTAGTCCAAGGTAATATAGGATACTAAGGATAGTATGTAGACTTTGGAAATTTTGATTGAAAAGAAAGTTAAACAGAGCAAATTCATCAATTTGGATATGATAAATTTTTGGCAACTGTTAGAAGTATTTGTCCATCAAAATTTTGAAAAAAATTCTAAATTCTAAATACTTAATATATACACACACACCCACATAAGATTTTATTAGAATTTTGTCCCCTGGCCCTAACGTAGATCTGCCAATGCAGAGGCCATTGCAGGAAATTCTGGAAGTGGGACTGAGTTTACTGAAAGACTTCCAGCAAGCCAACATGTGAGGCCAGCTGTGATAAACCCAACTGGTTGTCCTAATATGATGGGGCTAATGAACTAAGAATATAGGCAGTTTTAGTTTGTAGCATGTCACAAAGAAGGGCTGTAAAGCTATGGTGTGGAACATGGTATATTAGTTCAATAATCAGTAGCCTAATGTTAAATTTAAACATGTAATCTTTTCAATTACAACTTTGCTTATTTCTTTCCTCAATACTATCAATCATCAATTAATAAAGAAGCCACGTAGTGCCTTACTGTTTGCTTTAACTCTGAGTATTATCATGCTGTTATGAGACGAAGCCCACACTACTGCACTGCCAAGCTCAGGCAACAACTTGCACCTTTCACCTTCAATGTAACAGCAACATCCATTCACCTAGATGGAACAACATGATATCGATTTCCAAGTGACGGACAAATAAGACAATGAAAAGTTTCTAATTCCAAACTGTCATCAAGAAATACCTTAGGCTCTATTTTTCTTAATACAACAAACTTAAAAATAAATCAAACAAAAAAATTGGGTCCCTTTCCCTTCCCCCTGTTTCTTAATACATTATTTTTATTCATCAAACCAAAAAGTTGCATTAGTTTAACTATTGATTTAATTGCGTCTTTACTTCACATATGTATTCAAATATAACGGCATAATGAATCAAGGTCTATTGTATTCAACAAGAAAACTTTCCAAATAATTTCATCGCCTGAATCTACCTATTTCTATAAAAACTAATTAGAAGAAGCAAAAGGAAAAATCTCTTGAATCTACCTTTGAAATGATTGATGAAGTGAGGAAAAAAATAACACAAACACATGGTTGGCCTAAGAGAAGGCAACCTCTCTGGTGAAAAACAGCCCTAATTTTCTTCTTTCCTTTTGAATACCAAGAGAGCAACAAGAGTATCTACTTTACCCCACAAAATTAATAATCATGAGTGTGCTATCTGTTGCACATATCTTCTTTGATCCAGACAATGCCACAATTTCTCCTCACCAATAAACTACAAAGTCCAACAATTCATCGTATCCAGTATGGGGAAACTAGAAGAAATAAGAATCACAAATTACTGAACTCAAATGAAAGCATATATGCCAATGAATTTAAAAACGAAAAATGAAATATAAAGCTACAGAAAAAAAAATCTGAAAAAGGGAGAAAGATATCAGTGACTTACAAAAAATTCAGCTGTATAGATTCATCAAAGCCACCACTTTCACTAGGATTTCTCTTCCTCTCAATCAATGTTACATTGTCCTTGAGTGCTTAAATTCCCAATCCAATTTCCCAAACGTGGAATGAATCTTTCAATTAGATTAGAGGTACCTTCTCCATTAGTTCCATTCTCATCCCTATCATACTCATCATGGCTTTCACTCAGTTTTGGTATCTTTTGCTGAATCTTCCAAATCATTTTCATAAGAAGTGATGCTACAGCTGCTGCTACTGCATCCACACATAGTTTGGTTCAGATCTTCAATGTCTTGCTCGTATGCCCAATGGGCCCCGCATTTTGTAACCTCTAATCCTGAACCTTCGGTTTCAGACCGAATCCATTAGCATCCATGAACAAATGATTCACGGTTCACCCTTTTCCAATGTTAGTAATACTAGTGGCTAGAGGTAGAGGATTCCCTGCCTCACGTATGGTTTTTCACTCCTCTTGCTTATGCAGAATGGACATGAGCATGATCTGAAGGAGAGGCAGTGTCAAAAGCAATCTGCACACACCCCCCCCCCCCCCCCCCCAAAACAAAAACAATTGACAGCTTAAGAGCCAATATATTAGCATAACATTGTAAATATTTTCTAATTTACAACATGGACATCAATAATGACAGCAAGCAGAACCATTCGATGTCCTGTAAAATGGAGCACCAAACCAGAAAACACAAAGATGCTTGGGAAATTAATTGTAGTTATAATATATATATGCAACAAAGTTTCTTTGGCTTTTTCATTGATGCAGGAGCATCAAAAGGTCTGATTTCAATTACAGCAGTAGCAACAATAATCCAGCAGGAAGGTTAGTTCAGCAGTGCATTCAGTCAGCCAGCAGCCTAGCCTAATGAAACTTGTTATTTGCAGCAGCCAGCTGGTGATCACTTGAGGAGATTAACTGAGTGTCTGAGTCTTTGCCAATTCATATGGAAGCAGTTGGAAGGAGATTGGAGGGCTGGAAGTCTCAGCTGTAACAGTCAAGTTAGAGGCAAGTTATTTAGGCTTGTAACCAAACAGTAGGCTAAAGGTTGCTAGAGAAAAGTAAACATTGAGAACTTTTTGTAATATGTTAGTTAGGATGTTAAGTGGTTATTTAGTCTAGTTCAACAGTAGATAAGATCAGATCAGGTTGATTTTTTGGCTGCACTCTGATACATCCTGTATAAATAGGCATTTAATCTCTGTTGTAATCAGTTAGTTTTGAAGTTAATGAAATATGTAGCCTTGAGTGCTATTTGAGAGTACTAGGTGATTTTTGCATAGGTGTTATCCACCTATAAGCTTCTCTAATCAACTTGCATCCTAATTAATCAACCAAGCCAAAATAGTCACCCTACTTATCATTCATTTACTAAAGTATGTTCAATAAACCATGAAAGAAACAAAACATTAAGAATATTAAGAACAGTAGTTTTAATAGCATCATGGCTAGTATAAAGCTTCCCATTATATATACTTTTTTACTTACTAGAAAAAATCATTGTTTAAGTTTAAGAAAATTAAGGAATATTAAGGGCTCATTTAAATCTTGAGGATATATTTTCCAGTGTAGGTGGACATATAGAATAGGCAAGGGACGGACCTAGGTGGGGGCCTGAGCTCCCCCTGGGTCCAATTTTTTATTTTTATATATATATATATATAGTTATAGTTATTATATATTTTATTTCTGTAGTTAAGCCCCCTTCCAAAACTTTAGGCCCCTCTTCTCCCCAATCAACCTAGCTAGTCTAACCCAAATAGCAACTATTCAACCCAAAAAGTTAACAAAAACAATAAAAACATTCACAATGGTGATTGTATTTTAGCAAAAAAAAAAAAAAAAAAAAAAACTATTTTACCACCAAAGAACCAATAAAACATGTGTTATAGGAGAAGCTACAACTAAATTTTTTGCAACTATAGTAAACTAGTATAAATACCAGTTGACTGTAGCAAGTTGTTAAAAATAAAATACAATATTTTATTAAGATTATATCTCTTCCTTCTATTAAAAAACTCAAATTATCTCTCTTCCTTTATTATTTTAATGAGTTGTTTATATTATTTAAAATGAAGTGATAAAAAAATAAAACTCCTAGCCAGCCTAGTATTAAAAAAAAAAACATTATTTTGTTTTTGTTTTTGTCTTTTTTGGTAGATGATTGCATCTTAATGTATTTAGAAATAACAGTTTTGTGTATTTATAATTTTTTAATACTATATAGATACTTATTTGAATTTTTTTTCCTTTATACTTCGGCCCCTATTAGCTTAAAATCTTGAGTCCGTCCCTGGAATAGGTTGACATACAGAGAACAGTATAAATCATGCACATGGGATCAATCATTCCAAATTGGGATATTGTCCCATAAAATGTCTGTGGACAGTATTACACAGATCGTATACACAAGCAGTATGCTTCTCTCACACAGATCATATACAAAAACGGTATGCTTCTCTCATTTGTTACTTCCTATGACCACTCAAAATAAAGTGAAGTGCTAGTAATCATGTATTCTAAATTTATTTTCTTTTATGTTCGTGTAAATCTAATTCAACTATAACCTACAAATAACAATGATCTCAAACCTCTTTAAGTTTTCAATGTTTATCCAAAAGAATAGAAAATATATAAATATAGCCAATATTAATCTATCTAGTTTGGTTACCCATTTTGCAATAAAATTTCCCATTTTATTAAACTTCTTATCTTAGATAACCAACATCCATATCCTACCAATGATTAATCAATAAGGCAAAGTGCTGGAGTCTATGATCTAAAATCAAATTGTGATGTCCATAACAAAAGAGCACACATATAAGATCTAATCAAAACAGAAAATAACAGATCATGTAGGATAGTTTTCAACTTTGAAAAATTTGATTGACAAGAAAATTGAACTGAGCAAACGCAAATTTCATTATTTATATATATATATATATATATATATATATATAGACATTGCGAGAGTAATAAGAGTGCAGATTTTACTCACCAACATAATTGAACAAAAATGATGAGCACACAATTTGTTGCACTCTTCTTGTCTGCTAGTAGTTTGACAATTTTTCCTCCCCAACAAAGTCCAGTAACTTCATCAAAGCTACCAGGTTCACTGGGATTCCTTTTCATCACAAATAGAACTACCTTCTGTGCATAAATTCCCAATCCAATTTTCAATTAGATTAGGGTGCTCTATCCACTTTTTGGAAAAGCCACAACAACCAGTTTTTTGTTTGTAGCATGTCACAGAGAGCTGTAAAATCTTACCATTCTACTCAAAAAAAAAAAAAAAACTCTTTTAAATAAGTCTATTGACAGAAGACTAGGAGGTGGATGACATACCATTAACTTAAGAATAGCTCAAAAGTCACAAAGGAAGCAATGAAAGTAGAGGAAAAATTATTCTTGTTTTCCCGTTTTCCCTAAGCATGGGATCAACAGATATCTTCAGTCTTTCAGGTTATAATTCTCGATTACAACTTCTAGTTCTACTAGGTCTTATTACACCATTACAGTTTTGCTTATTTCTTTCCCTAATATGAATTATAAAATAATAAATGAGACCCCATTTGTAAGATAAAGAAGCCATGCAATGCCTTAGTGTTTGCTAGACCCCAAGCCTCCAGCAAAAACCAATCTCACTCTCCCTCCCTCCCTCCCATCATGATTCCCATCCATAAACAAAAAACAACATGTTCACTCCACCATCATGGCCCGCTCTTTAACACCCCAACCCCAACTCCTCCTCTCCCACAACCACCACCCTCCTTCTTCTCTCCACCTCAACCCCATATTCACCCTCCGCTCCCTCCTCCTCTCCACCATTCACTCTCCCTCACCACCACCACTCCTCCACCACCCTCACTAGCCTCTCCTCCACTTGACACCACTATCACCGACCGTATCTTCATGGACTTTAGCCTTTGCCCCACCACTTTCCTCCCCAACACCAACCCAACTCTTTCCCCTGACCCCTCCACTCCTCTCTGCACCAAATACTTCCTCTTAGGCCGCCTCATTCTTGGCCTCTATGGCCACCTCATCCCTCTCACTGTCTCCAACTTCAAGTCTATGTGTTCCTCCACTTCCTCTTCCTCATACAAGAACACCCTCATCCACAAAATCTTTCCACTAATATGGCTTAAGAGTTAAGACCATTCGCATTGTAACATTATTCTTATTCATTAAAAAATAAAAAATAAAAATGAATTAAATGGGGTGAGTTTTCTCTTTATGGCATTTACTACATTTTTCCAATTCCAGTATTGTTGTAAAATCAAATGGAAAGAAGTAAATTTGGGCCATTTTTCACCAGAGAGGTCACCTTTTCTCAGGCTAGCCATGTGATTTCTTTTTGCCACTACATAAGTGAACAAAAAATGATGGGCATAATACCTGTTGCACATATCTTCTCCAATCCTTGCAATGCAACAATTTCTGCTCAGCAGTATTATTGAACTCAAATGAAAGCATATGCCAATGAATTTAAAAAAGAAATATATAGCTACAAAAAAAGATACGTAAAAGGGAGAAAGATATCAGTGACTTACAAAAAATTCTGAGGAAAAAGATTATCAGTTGTACAGATTCATCAAAGCCACCACTTTCACTGGGATTTCTCTTCCTCTCAATCAGAGTTACATTGTCCTTGTGTGCTTAAATTCCCAATCCAATTTCCCAAACGTGGAATGAATCTTTCAATTAGATTAGAGGTATCTTCTCCGCTAGTTCCATTTTCATCCCTATCATACTCATCATGGTTTTCACTCAGTTTTGGTTTTTTTTTGCTGAATCTTCCAAATCATCCTCATAAGGAGTGATGCTACAGCTGCTGTTGCTGCTGCACCCACGCATAGTTTGGTTCAGATCCTCAATTTCTTGCTCATATACCCAACGAGCCCCGCAATTTGTAACCTCTGATCCTGGACCTTTGGTTTTAAATTCAATCTCAATTTGACCCAATCCATTAGCATCTACTTGACTCCAATTTTCTTTCAATTCCAGATCGAATGATTTATAGGGAACGTAACCCATGTAAAGATGATACGATTCAATCTTACCAAATTGTTCTGAAAAAGGAAAGTCAGGTATCGGTTGGCTTTCATATCCATTGGCTTTCAAGTAAAACCGAAGCCTATGTGTAAATATATAACCTCCACTAGTCTCATGAGCTGAATGAAGTGGATGATGTTGGTGGAGTACAAAAAGTGCACACATAGTGACTCCCTTCAATTTATTTGAAGGCACTTGCAAATTCACTGAAGTCCCCACACTTTGATGCCTAAACCATTTCGGAATTTCTCTTCCAGGAATTACAATATCATAATCGGCGTCATCTCCCTGAAACATACAAAATTACAAAATCATTATATTTAGAACCTCACAAGAGAGAGAGAGAGAGAGAGAGAGAGAGAGAGAGAGAGAGAGACCTTAAATTGAATGTGATGTATTAGCGTTGTTAATAACATGTCACCGTTGTCTTCATTGTTAATCAATTTAACACAATTGAGAAGACAGATTCCATGATAAGGACCATCTTCAGGTCTTAATGGTAATATTTCCAGTGAGGAACAACCATCTGCATCAATATGCCCAATATTTAATGGAAGCTCTGGCAAAGATCGAAGATGTGTGCAACCACATAGAAGAAGAGTCTCCATATTAGATAGTTGAATGTTACTCTCAGGAAGGCAAACAATATTATTTCCCCTAAGATCTAATTTGGTTAAAGAGGACAAGCAACCAAGACCATCAGGGATTGCCTGAAGATTGCAATAACTTAGATTCAATTCGGTCAAAGACCATAAATTAGAAAGAGAACGCCCTAACATGACCGTGGGATATTCTACTCTTCTTTTTCGCATTAAAGGAAAATTGATGAGTTTATTTGATGATATAGATGATAAGCCCTCACATCCACAAAGGGATAGTACTTTGAGATTTTTTAAGAGAACAAACAAAGAAGGTAATTCTGTTATAGCGGTTTCACTCACATCTAGCTCCTCAAGACTTTTGATATTCCCCGATTTCTCTGGTAGCTCATTAATTTTTGAGCAACCATTTAGATCCAATAGAATAAGACATTTGAGATTTCCAAGAGATGCATGAATCTTAGATAGTCTTATACAACGTCGAAAAATCAACTGCTTAAGCTTTGGGGCTCCACTAAGGTCCGGCATTTTAATCAAGTTTTGGGAGTCACTTAGGTCAATGAGTCTTAACTCATCTAAATTCTATTATAAACCAAAAAAATTATTAGATAAACTCAAGTATTAATGAAAAGGAAGAAAATACACATTGAGTGGAAATCTTACCATAATTCCTTTCCACAGTTGTTTGATGCAGCTGCAATGCATTCTAAGTTCAACAAGTTTGTTTGGTTGAAAACTAGTTGGCATAGATTTAAAAGGATATCCGTGCCATTCTATAAAGCATAACTCGTCAGAAAGATAATTAAGACTTTTTGGAAGTTGCATAGTACCATTTATGAAGTCTTGTGGAAATTTCTCATTACAAATTTTAAGCAATCTCAAATTTTTCATCTTTGAGAAGGCTTCAGCACACAATTGTTCCATTTTTTGAATAGGAAGTTTTAGCATTATGCCTTCAACTGCCTCTGTTCCCTAATAAATAAAAACAAAGAATTTAGAATAATTAGTAAATTCTTAGAAAATTTTTTGGTAACATATATACTTCTTAAAGTTCAGGTTTATACTAGTTTAACTTACAGGATTATTCTTCAATACACGAATGACATCCTCATAAATCCACAACCTACTACGTCCGCTAGGCTCTCTAGGGGATTCGCGACGAACGATTTCTTGACCCATATCTTGCAGCAAATCATGCATCCCTAAAGCACCATTTTCATTAATGGTTATGAGATATTTTTTCATAAGAACGCCAATATTGTAATCTGGATAGTAACCAAAATTTTGTAGTACGTCTCTTATTCAATCTTTGTTCTCTCCTTTGAAAAAACATGCAATATCTAAAAACAATCCTTTTTGCGTATTTGTAAGCCCATCAAAACTTATTTGAAGTAGAACCATAATATTTTCATCAAATTCTGCTTTTAGATTATTTAGGGCACTTTTCCATTCATCCATTGTTTTATCAAACAACAAAGAACCTAAAACTTTAAGAGCTAAAGGAAGGCCTTTAGCATAATTCACAAAGTCCCTAGACAAATTTACAAAATTTTCTTCAGGATGAGGTTTATGGAAAGCTTTCCAACTAAAAAGCTTCAAAGCATCATTGTCGCTCAACCCCTTGGATGTATATATATCTTTCACACCACAACTTATCAATATTTGGCTATCTCTGCTTGTTACAATGATTCTACTCCTCGCACCAAACCAATCATGTTTCCCTACTAATGCTCCTAATTGTTGTTCTCCATCCACATCATCAAGAACAATAAAAACCTTTTTATTATGTAGTGCATTTCTTATAACATTGATTCTCTCATAAACATTCCATATTTTTATTTTACTTTCCATGAGGATCTTAGAAAGAAGTTGTTCTTGTAAAGAAACTAGACCTTTATTTTTAGTTTCTTCTCTAACATTAGCAATAAAGCTACTAGCTTCAAAGTTTTCTGAAATTCTTCTATAAATTTCTTGTGCAAGAGTTGTTTTGCCCATTCCACCCATCCCGCATATCCCAACAAAGCGAACACCACCCAACCCTTCATTTAAGTATGAACCCAACATTTCCTCCACACACGAGTCCATTCCAACAAGTTCCTCACAAACACTTGAGAATTTATGATACAACTCAGTGCATATCCTTCCAATGATTTCTTGGATAACTTTTGATTCATACCTGCAAAGAAAATTGCAAAACAATAATTTTGATGAGGCAAAGCTAGCCACATTTAAAGATAAAACATTCAGCATATAATCATAATCTTAGATTCGTTCAACCACATTGAGAATGCCTAATTATATTTAGACCTCTTTGTTTTATGTACATTTTTAGACTCCTTAAAACACAACCAAATTAACCTAGTTATTTAGCCAAATGATTAACTTAGGTAAATTATCAGATCTAGGTTAACACAAATATATCATATCAATGTAAAGTGCGGAAAATAAAAAACACAAAGATATGATGACCCAGGAAAACAAAACCGGTAAAAGACCTGGGGAGGATTTAACCTAGCTATCCTCAAGGTAAACCGAATTCACTATGAAAGAATTGAAGTTTACACAATAGTGACTTAGACCACTAACATCCTATTGCTACCTCGAGTAGGAAACTTACTACCACAACCCCATGATAGCTCCGAGTCCACGGACTACTTCTTTCTTGAATTCCCAGCAAGCACAAGCACTCCCGCTTGTATATCTTTAAGCTGTTGAATCTGCAACTGAATAATCACCAAGTTCTTGATATAATCTTGAATCTTGGAAACCCTAAGTATGTGTGAAGGCAAACACCTCTAAATCTCACAGAAGATTTACACACACAGCATAAAGAGCAACCTCAAAACGTGGCTAGGGTTTTCCAAACATAAAACCCTACACGTCAAACGGGCTTGGGCTGAGTTGGAAAAATCTGCAGAAAAACAATCTGCACGAGCTTCGATCGGTCGAGTTTAATTCTCGATCGATCGAGCCAGGCAGATTTACACAGTAAATCCTGCAGCAACTCGATTCCAACTTTACATAAAAAACATATACTTTGAGCAAGTCTAAACAAGACTAAAACGTTTTGATCATGATTTGCCAACATTACAAAATGAAGTTCTAATACATTAGTTCCTAATTCCTTAGAACCTAACATTTTACATTTCTTGAATGCTATTTTCAACGCCCTTTTTTCATAAAAAATAAATAAATAAAACAATTGAAGTATTAACTGTATAATTCTACTTTTCTCCTAACCACTTGCTTTGGACATTTTTACTTGCTTTTTTTTTTTTCTTCATATCAAAAAAATGATGTATTAACTTTAACTGTATAATTCTACTTTTCGCCTAACCACTTGCTTTTGATATTTTTACTTGCATATCAAGACAATTCTGCCAAAAACATAAAGTAGCAATTCGAATGAAAACATTACGGGTGGGTGGGTAGCTTATATAAAGCAAAGCCATGTAGACTCCATAAGTCACATGTAGATTGAGGATTACCAAGTTCGTGACTTTTTGCTCATATTGGGTAATTTAGGGACTACCATGCCAAACTATGCAAATCCAAAGTCCAATTTGAGATTATAATTTCCAAAGTTTGTAATATACATGGGACAAAGAAATTCATTGCAAGATGTATAATGGGGACAATTTTAGAGATATTAGGGGCCAAATTTGTTTTAGGCCCAAGTCTGTGTAATTATGTACTTGCATGACACTAATTTAGAACTACTAGGATTTGAATAGGGTTAGTCTAGGTTATTTTTAATATAGTTAAATACTGAAGAAGTAAAAGAAAAAAAAAAAAACAAAGGAAAGAAATGATAAATAAATTCAAAAAAAAAAAAATTGACAAAAAATAGCATTATTTCAAAGAAACTCTTACTTATCCTTTAAATCCCATCCAGCAAGATCGGCAACTTTTGTTAGAGCAACTTTGCATGTTTCTATATTTCTCATGTTATCCTTGAAACTCTCTTCGTGTTTATCAAAAGCTTCTGCAAAAGTCCCCCTATGATTCAACACATCACTAGGATCTACATAGTGAAAAACAAGTAGAACTACCAATCCGGTCTTTTCCATGCACTCAACGATCTTTGTTAGTTCAATCAAGCACCACTTTAAAGAAGCGTAGTCCCTTGATAAAATAATGACAGCAAACTTTGATTCTTCTATTGCTTTCAAGAGTTCTGGGGCAATTGATATTCCTCGTTGAAGTTTTTCATCATCCTTGAAAGTGGATATGCCTTTTTGTTTCAAAGCTATATATAGATGATCTGTAAATCTTTTACGGGTGTCCTCACCTCTGAAACTAAGAAATACATCATATTTCCCTCCTTTGGAAGAAGAAGAACAAGAACAAGAAGATGATGGAAGAAGAGCCATAAAAGAAATGGAAGAGCTTGAATAGTGAGGTTAGAGATTTAGGAAATTGCAGGTGTGACTGAAAAAACTCAAAAAAGCCTCTTGCAATAAGAGTGAGAAGATGGGTCAAATTTTTTTATATTCTATGACCCATTAATTCATTTTTTGTTAGAGTTGGTGGGCAAGTGGGCATCCATCTGAGTGAGTGAAATTTCCCCAGGCCAGGACGAATGAGTGAAAATTTTCAATTTCTTCTTCCTTTGCTGCTTTTTTCACGTGGGCATAGGCCCCATCTGAGTAGATGTCCATACGCACAGGAAGATACCTGAAAGAGGAGGACCACTTGCACATGGAATCTAATAAAAATTTCACTCACTCAATATCACAATTTAGTACCCGTTTGTTAGGGCGTTTGAAGCCCAAAAGTTGGCTTTTCAAAAAAGCCATCCTAAAATCCACGTTTGGTAAGTATAAAACGCAACTTTTTGGAAAAAGTTGCGTTTTATATTTCTGAAGAAATGGACGTTTGAGTTATGGGAGAGTTTCGGTCCATTTTGTAAAAGCTGGTGTGGGCATTTGATATATATTCGTTGGGGCTGAGTTCATTTACCAAATTGCCCTTCAATAAAGGGCAAGGTGTCTTTTTCAGAGTCTCACGCATAGCCTCATTCCTCTCATCTCTCTGCTCTTCCCTCACCATTCTGCTGCAAACACAACACCACCCAACAAAATCAACAAAATCGAAATCAACTTATTTCAAACTTGGTCTATCACCGGTCTACCACCACAATCAACAAAACCCATTTCAAACCCAACTCAAAATCAACCCAAAGCAAAATCAACTCAAAATCAAACCCAAAATCCACAGAAAATCAACTCAAAATTAAACCATTAACTGAAAACCCATAACCCAAACCCAAAATCAAAATCAAATACAAATACAAACCCAATGTTTCAATCATCATCATCTTCATCATCATCATCATCATCATCATCTTCTCTGGAGGAAGTGAAAGAGCGGCTTTCAAATTGTCAAAAAAAAAAAAAAAAAGCTCAGCGGTGGAACGTTTTGGAGGAAGTGGAAGGGAAAAAGGGGAAAGAATGAAGAAAAAAGTGAAAAGTAGAATGTTTTGGAGGGGAAGTGGTAGGGAAAAGAAGGAAAAAAAGAAAAAAAAAAGAAGGGTACGTGGGTGGAGGAGAAAAAAAAGAGGGAAAAAAAAAAGGAAAAAAATGAGGAAATGTTATCATAATACTAGTATGTAACCCTGTGCTACCGCACGGGACTGGTTAATTGTAATAATGCTATTGGCCAATTTTTTTGTTTTTGTTTTTGATGTAGAACAGACAGCACATGCCTTCCTTGAGCAGCAGGGGCGCAGGAAGTCACAACACAAGATCAAAGGGGGGTGCCAGTAGGGGCCATCGGGGTAACAGTGTCGGAATTGCATGAAATTTGGCAGGTTGAAGGGAAACGACGTTCTAATCCAGATTCACCATGAACGTCGCCAAAATTTAGGCGAATTCCTTCATTAAGGCCCTGATAACAGTGTTTTTGCTATTTATAGTAATATTTGTTTTTCCTTAATAACTTTTAGTTTAAAAGTCAAAATAAGGTCCCGTCTGTTTTGGGACGACCCTTAAGGTCAGTAGTTTATGATTCTGCATTTAACTCAATTTTGCCATTTTTGGTAAAATTCGGTAATTTTGTCACCTAATCGCTTAATTAGTGCGAATTAGGGTTTTAAACGTTTTTTTTTTCTCAGTATTTATATGTTTTGTAGCCGTCAAAGGCAAAACAGACTATTATCAATAAAACACAGACTTTTGTCAAATTTTCTTCTGGTGGATTCCAGTTTTATCTCCTTGTGGATTCAGGGAAACCCCTCGTGGATTCGAGGTTTACTACCAGGAACTAACAGTTTAGTTTCTGTTCCATCAAGAGAGTATCGTGTGTGCTTCTCTTCAGGCTTCCGCGACATCAGTTAGTATCAGAGCCTTGACTTACCCTGGTCTGATGGCTAATCGGCAAGACGGTAACCACCACAACAATGACGACGGTGATGACGTCAACAACCCAGTCCTCACTAGGGCTGAGTTCCTTGATTTTCGTGATGAAAATCAACAATTTCGTGATGAACATCAACAATTTCGTGATTCAACCCAGCAGACTCTGGACCAGATTCAAGAAGCACTTGCCACCTTGCTTAACCGAAACTCTAATCGCGATGACGGAGAGCGACGTGATAACCGAGCGCGTGGTCCTCCCTATTGTGGTCCAAACCAGATTAGGCAGCAGGACTACAAAGAAGAAGACAGTGAAGATGAGGAGTATGCAGAGAGAGTCCTTGGAAATCATCGTGGTCCCGCAAGGGATAATGGCCGAGATTATCAGGAGCAGAGGGACTATCGAATGAAAGTAGAATTACCATCCTTTAATGGTAATGTCTCCATTGAAGAGTATCTGGATTGGGTCAGTGAAGTGGAAAAGTTTTTCGATTATATGGGTACAGCAGATGACAAACAGGTGTGTTTGGTGGCCTACAAATTGAAGGGAGGAGCATCTTCCTGGTGGGATCGTGTTCAATTAAACCGTACCCGTGAACGAAAGCTTCCAATACGATCATGGAGGAGAATGAAAAGATTAATGGCAGATCGGTTCTTACCACCAGATTACCAGCAGGAGTTGTTCAGACAGTACCAGGATTGCAGGCAGGGTACGCGGACAGTTAATGAGTACATGGAGGAGTTTGACAGGTTGGCGAATCGCAATGATTTGGAGGAAACTGAAGATCAACGGATATCCAGATTTGTACACGGGTTACGAGTTTCCATCCGAGATCAGGTATCCTTACAAACCCTATATACTTTGAATGAGGCTGTAACCTTATCCAAGAAAATAGAATATCAGCATCTCAGGGCAGGTTCGAAGTTTTCCAACCGCAATTCGAAGTCCTCTAGTTCCACTGCCAACAAAGGTAAACAGCCCATGTTTACACCACGATCACAACCTGTGGTTAGGGAGAACAGTGGTGTCAACCAATCCACAGTGGTAGTAGCAGGTTCCGCTGCCCAGCCGATAACGAATGCCAACCCTTATACTAGGCCAACTGGGAATAAGTGCTACAGGTGCGGAGAACCAGGACATCGATCTAGTACTTGCCCTAAGCGAGCCGAGTGAATTTGGTGGTGGCAGAAGAAGGTGAGGTAGAAGGTGAACAGGAGGGTGAAGAGGTGTGTAATGACGTGGATCCGTATGCCTATGATCTCAATGAGATCCAAGAGGACGAGGAAGGCGTGCCATTAGGGCGATCTTTGGTGATCCAAAGGTTGTTGCTCACACTAAGGGTGGAATACGGTGATCAGCGTAATGAGATCTTCCGAGCACGATGCACCATCAGTAAGAGGGTTTGTGATTTGATCATTGACAGTGGCAGTGTAGAGAACATTGCATCGAAGAGTTTGGTTACCAAGCTAGGACTGAAAACAGAAAAGCATCCCTCTCCATACAAGATAGGTTGGATCAAGAAAGGTACGGAAACTCTTGTTACTCAACAATGTCGTGTTACTTTTTCTATGGGTAAATGTTATGTAGATGAAGTAGTTTGTGATGTTGTTGAAATGGATGCATGTCATTTAATTCTGGGTAGACCTTGGCAGTATGATGTAGATGCTACGCATAGGTGTAAGGATAATGTGTATGTGTTTTTTAAGAATGGCAGAAAAATTGTCCTTGGTCCTATTAAGGAAGGCAGTATACCCAAAGCTTCTAAAGTGGAGGGGAAGCCAGCACTCCTCATAGTGAACAATGAAGATGAGTTTGACAGGGAGTGTAAGGAGTTGAAACAGGTATATGCTGTAGTGGCGACAGATGGTGAGCCAAAGAAGGTTACTGAGATACCTGAGGCAATTCAACCATTGATCAAGGAGTTTGAAGAGCTGTTTCCAGAAAAGCTGCCTGCAGGTTTACCACCAATGCGTGACATCCAGCATTGCATTGATTTAGTTCCTGGAGCTAGTCTACCTAATCTGCCACATTACAGGATGAATCCTCAAGAGGGTCAGATTCTACAGGGGCAGATGGATGAGCTTTTGAGCAAGGGGCAGATTAGGGAGAGTATGAGTCCATGTGCAGTACCAGCACTGCTAACACCAAAGAAGGATGGGAGCTGGCGTATGTGTGTGGATAGTCGAGCCATCAACAAGATCACAGTTAGGTATCAATTTCCTATTCCCCGACTAGATGACATGTTTGATATGCTGAGTGGGTCCAAGTGTTACACCAAGCTGGATCTCAAGAGTGGGTATCACCAGATTCGGATCCGACCTGGAGATGAGTGGAAGACAGCTTTTAAGACAAAGGAGGGGTTGTATGAGTGGATGGTTATGCCTTTCGGATTATCTAATGCTCCCAGCACTTTCATGAGACTTATGAATCAGGTATTGAAACCATTTATTGGAAGGTTTGTGGTAGTTTATTTTGACGATATCCTGATTTACAGTAAGACAGAAGCAACCCACTATAATCATGTGCGAGAAGTATTAGCGGTGTTGCAGGCCAATGAGTTGTATATCAACTTGAAGAAATGCAGCTTCTTGACTGATAAGTTGCTGTTCTTAGGGTATGTGGTTAGTGCAGATGGGATTCATGTTGATGAGGACAAGGTCTGTGCAGTCACAGAATGGCCAACCCCAAAGACAGTGAGTGATGTGCGAAGCTTCCATGGGCTAGCAACCTTCTATCGGAGGTTTGTTCGGGATTTCAGTAGCATAGTAGCCCCTATCACTGAATGTCTGAAGAAGGGGAGGTTCTCATGGGGAAAGGAGGCAGAACAAAGCTTTGCCTTGATCAAGGAAAAGTTGAGCACAGCCCCAGTTTTGGCATTGCCCAACTTCGATAAGGTGTTTCAGGTGGAGTGTGATGCATCTGTGGTCGGGATAGGCGCTGTTCTTTCACAAGACAAAAGACCAGTAGCATTCTTCAGTGAGAAAGTTTGTGAAGCTCGAAGTAAATGGTCAGCCTATGAACTGGAGTTCTTTGCTGTAGTACGGACTCTTAAGCATTGGGAGCACTACCTGATTCAGAGGGAGTTTGTGTTATACACAGATCATCAGGCATTAAAGCACATCAATAGTCAAGTTAGCATTAACAGGATGCATGCTCGGTGGATAGCTTATATACAGCGCTTTCATTTCACTTTGAAGCACAAGTCTGGTGTCACCAATAAGGTGGCTGATGCACTCAGCAGGCGAGCATCGTTGTTGACCACCCTACGTACTAAAGTTGTAGGGCTTGATTGCCTCAAGGAGCTGTACGAGCATGACGAGGATTTTGGTGATATTTGGGGTAAGTGTCAACAAACTCATACTGCTATCAATAGTATGTACATCCAGGATGGTTTCCTTTTTCGGGGTAACCAACTATGCATCCCTAAAAGTTCATTGAGGGAGCAGATTATTAGGAAGTTGCATGGTGGAGGTTTAGGTGGACATATGGGCAGAGATAAGACTATAGCACTGGTGGAAGAGAGGTATTATTGGCCACAACTCAAGAGGGATGTTGGCAATCATGTGAGGAAGTGTCCAATCTGCCAAACTGCTAAGGGTCAATCTCAGAATACTGGTTTATATACGCCTTTGCCAGTTCCACAAGCACCATGGGAAGATCTGTCTATGGACTTTATACTGGGTCTTCCTCGAACCCAGCGAGGTATGGATTCTGTTTTTGTTATGGTTGACAGGTACTCGAAGATGTCCCATTTCATAGCATGCAAGAAGACTTCAGATGCTACTCGAGTAGCCAATCTTTTCTTTAAAGAAGTGGTACGTTTGCATGGAGTGCCAAAGTCCATCACCACTGACCGGGATACCAAGTTCATTAGTCACTTCTGGCGGACTTTATGGAAGCGTTTTAACACTTCCTTGAATTACAGCAGCACTAGTCATCCACAGGCTGATGGCCAGACAGAAGTGGTTAATCGCAATTTGGGGAATCTGATTCGGTGTATCTCAGGCAAGAAGCCCAAGCAGTGGGATCTTGCATTGTCCCAAGCAGAGTTTGCATACAATAGCTCAGTTAGTAGAAGCACTGGTAAGTCTCCATTTGCCATCGTCTACTGCGTGCCCCCAAAACACGCTTTGGACTTGGTACCTTTACCTGAGCTTCCAGGAGTGAGTCCAGCAGCAGAAAATATGGCTGATCGTATTCAGGCTATGCAAGAAGAGGTGAGGCAGAAACTTGAAGCTACAAATGCCAAGTACAAGGAAGCTGCTGATAAGAAGAGGCGTGAGAAGATCTTCAATGTTGGGGATTTAGTGCTGGTCTATCTTAGAAAGGAGAGATTTCCTGTTGGTACTTACAACAAATTGAAGGACAAGAAGTATGGACCATTTTAGATTACTAAGAAGATCAACAAATGCTTATGTGGTTGCTCTTCCTCCAGACATGAGCATTTCTTCTACCTTCAATGTTGCTGACTTATATGACTATCATCCTCTTGATGAACCAGATAGTGGGAACTCGGGGTCGAGTTCTTTTCAAGTGGGGGGGACTGATGTAGAACAGACAACACATGCCTTCCTTGAGCAGCAGAGGCGCAGGAAGTCACAACGCAAGATCAAAAGAGGGTGCCAGTAGGGGCCATCGGGGTAACAGTGTCGGAATTGCATGAAATTTGGCAGGTTGAAGAGAAACGACGTTCTGATCCAGATTCACCATGAACATCGCCAAAATTTAGGCGAATTCCTTCATTAAGGCCCCGATAACAGTGTTTTTGCTATTTATAGTAATATTTGTTTTTCCTTAATAACTTTTTGTTTAAAAGTCAGAATAAGGTCCCGTCTATTTTGGGACGACCCTTAAGGTCAGTAGTTTATGATTCTGCATTTAACTCAATTTTGCCATTTTTGGTAAAATTCGGTAATTTTGTCACCTAATCGCTTAATTAGTGCGAATTAGGGTTTTAAATGTTTTTTTTTCTCAGTATTTATATGTTTTGTAGCCGTCAAAGGCAAAACAGACTATTATCAATAAAACACAGACTTTTGTCAAATTTTCTTCTGGTGGATTCCAGTTTTATCTCCTTGTGGATTCAGGAAAACCCCTCGTGGATTCGAGGTTTACTACCAGGAACTAACAGTTTAGTTTCTGTTCCATCAAGAAAGCATCGTGTTTGCTTCTCTTCAGGCTTCCGCGACATCAGTTTTGTTTTTGTTTTTTTGGGTTTATCACACAGATGATAGAATTAAATCAAACAATGAAAAATATATATTGCATTTTATTATTTAAGTAATGCTATTGGTCTTTTTTTTTTTGGTTTATCATACATAGGATAATATTAGATAAAACAATGAATAAAAAAAGAGAATATTGCATTTTATTATTTAAGTGATGTTACAGTGAAGAAAAAAGAGAATATTGCATTTTATTATTTCAAATATATAAAGGGACATTAATGGAACTTTCTTCAAAAGTTTCTAATAAAATTGGACATGAATAGCGTATTGGAATCAGAAGTGTGTTGCAATTCACAATTTTTAGTGGAGATGCCATCAGATGGCACTTTTCCCCTATAGACATGTCTAATACGCTGTCCTTGAGTTTATTTTGAGTACGTTTCAAGCCGAAGTCAATATTGTTGTCTCTTTTAACACTTTTTATTGCCATTGATCAGTTTCACAAAATTAAAATTTACAGAACATTTTACCTTCTTGTTTTTTCAACATCCGAAGGTTAAATGTTTCTATTAAAATCCAAAAGTTCACCTAACTAAAAATCATATACACATATCTTTCATCAATTGTTAATAGCTCTACAATCTATTTATGCACCAAAAGCAATGACTAACTTGAGAGAAGAGAAAGATTACATGTTAGCATAAACTATCACTTCCAAAAGCATCATTAATCAAAGATTAAAATGAAACTATAATTCAAAATAATTCCAGCAATTGCCTCCGTCCCAAATTGTAAGCTTCAATCTTCTCCCACCAATTGTGAGCAACTTAATCTCAAAATCCACACCTGAAAATGATTAAAACAATAATCTTGCAAAATTGTGATGATAAGATGTTTATCTTGGTAGATTCAGTTTCCACATTGAGCATTATGAATGGAGATAACTTAACACCAACATTTAAAAACCAAATTGGACACATAGCACAAAATTAAACTACAATTAGAAATTAATTTGATTCGATTTGAATTCTAAAATTGAACTTCAACTTAATATAATATATATGATTATATTTTTGTCCACTTTTAACAAATTAACAAAATCTTAATCCAGACACACTAAAAACTATTAAAAAATAAGAACTAATCATTGAGCTTGGAATCTTCTTGGAGGCGCCAATGAAGCGCTAATGTATGAGAGTGTGAAGTAAGGAAGAGTGAGATTGAATATTGTGTTTGAACCCGGCCTTGCTTTGAGAAATCCGTAAGGAGGAGGAGAGGGTAGTGTGTGGATCTAGTTGGTAGAGGTTGAGAGAGGAGGAGACATGGGATGACGATATGGAATTAGGAGGAGATAATGTTTTACTTTTATAGTCTTTCTTGTTGGACTCTTTGGTTTTGGTTGTGGGATTAGAAGAGCTCCAGACTCTATTGAGATCACCCATAAAAGCGTGCAGGTGAGATGCTCTTGCTTAGGCCAATGAGTATTATCGTTGTGGTTTTCTTGGCTTCCGTGTTAAATGTTAATGCATTATTATTTGGGCACAAAAATTAAAAAATTTAGATAAAATACATGACACAAAATTGGAGTCCAATTTATAATCTCCATAAAAGTGTGCAGGTAAGATGTTTTTGCTTAGGCTAATGAGCATTATCATTGTGGTTTTTTTGGCTTCCGTGTTAAATGTTAATGTATAATTTATTTGGGCACAAAAATTAGAAAATTTAGATAAGATACATGACACAAAATTGAAGTCAAATTTATAATCTAATTAGATTTTTTTTTTGAGTTTTGGTTAGGACAAGTGGCGCAAAATTGAGAATCCAATTGAAATCTAATTGGATTTTCTCTCTGCTTCACCTATTATTATATATATAGATTTGTACAATATTTTCACAATAAATCTTAAAGGGTAGGTTATTATTAGCTAATATTTGTGAGAACAAAATAATTTTTTTAGAAAGAGAAAAAAATAATTTTAATAGTACGTTAAAATTAAAATCTGTATCAATTTTTATCACAATATTTTCACAATAAATTTTAAGTGGTAGGTTATTATTAGCTAATATTGGTGAGAAAAAAAATAATTTTTTTAGAAAGAGAAAAAGATAATTTTAATAGTACGTTAAAATTAAAATCTGTATCAATTTTTATCACAATATTTTCACAATATTTTCACAATAAATCTTAAGTGGTAGGTTATTATTAGCTAATATTGGTGAGAAAAAAATAATTTTTTTAGAAAGAGAAAAAAATAATTGTAATAGTACGTTCAAATTAAAATCAGTATCAATTATCACAATAATTTCACAATATTTTCACTATAAATCTTAAGTGGTAGGTTATTATTAGCTAATATTGATGAGAAAAAAATAATTTTTTTAGAAAGGGAAAAATTGATTTAAGTATATGAAGTAGTTGATTTAAGTATGAAATAAACTCACATAAAAAAAAAAAAAAAGTATGAAATAAACTCCCTTATATATACATTGTCATTTTTGGTAATTTATCCCTCAAACTACACTTTTATAAGTGCTAGCCAAACACTCAGTTTTTTCAAAAAACATTTTTTAATAGATTTTACCAAACACTCAGCTTTTTGAAAATGCACTTTTTCATTATGCACTTTTTGAAAACTCCACTTTTTCATTATGCACTTTTACAAAAAGCTGAACCAAACTCACCCTTAATATGATTATATATTTTGGAAATTTGATTGCTAAAGTGTATGTTCTTTATGTTCTTAACAAGTACATCAAATTTCATGTCAATCATATGTTATTTATTATTCGATCTATAAACTTATTTTTTATACATAATTTTAGACTACAAAAATTTCAAATTTAAATATTTAATTGATGACATATCTATTGGTATTTAATTTTCTAAAAAATTTGCAAACATGAAAGATATAAAAAGAAAATGTAATCTAACGGAGCGCATTAGTCAAAATTCAGATCTAATAAAAAAATAATTAATGGAGTTTGTTGGCAAACTTTGTCCTAAAATAAAAAGGAAATGGTTAGCAAAACAAAACTATAAAGATGAAATAATATATGTACTTCTCTGTCAAATAAGAAATCTTTGGAGTCATTTAAGCAATTACGTTTTGCTTCTATTGAAATTTTTTGATAGGCGCTTCTACTAAAATTTAAAACTTTAGATATTCTACATCTAAATAACTTCTTAAAATCATCACAAAACAGAACATTTTATCTCTTTGTTTTGCCCTTTTAGCCAGGGAGGAAATTAGTTTTTGAAATGCTAAAAAAGCATTACTCCTATATAACAGATACAGCTACTGCCAATATTTGCACAAACAAATTATGGCAGGTGGAATATGCAGGTCTACCATCACCTTAACAAAGAATTTGATTTTCAATACTAGCACATTAAATAAGACACCTTTGGAGGTACCAAGTCCACAGCAACTGTAGAACCTTTAAGTTCATGTGATTCAGACATTATCCAGTCTACTTAATCTGTAAACAGACCAGGCAATTCACAATATAGAATACAACATAGGACGAAGTTCTACAATTGTCAATCTTCCAAACAACACCTTTAACACTGTACTTAGTTTAAAATCTCTTTATTAAATTAACACTGTGTTTTACAAATTCACCTGAATAAAACTAGAATAGAATTCTCCTTAGTAAAACTAAAATACAAAAACTTCATAAAACTCTTGCTGCACTTCCTGCATTTTTATATATTTCAACTCCAATTCCAATGTGTTGTTTTGCCACTGGATCCTGAAATGCAAGCAACTTTAAAATTCAACATTTCAATATAAAAAAAAGTTAGAAGGCAGTTCAATGTAGAGCAATACACAAGCAAGAAACTCAAAGAAGTTAACTAATTATATTACAAGTAACGGCTTCTTGTTATAATTTAGTGTAAGTACTTACTAAACCTGAAAGAAAAATGTCAAAAATACAAAAAACACTCAACTCTATTACAGTTAAGAGGATACTGTATACCTTCAATGTGTAAGCATCTAAAATTGGAGCTTAGTTCATAAAGTAACTATAACAATCACCAACCATTCATCAAATTTGAATTATTTTTATAATACTACAGCAATAGATAGTGATGCATGCAGCTGTTAAAGCATTTGGATTTGCTAGATATTGCCAATTGCAACAACAAGAGGTGGTGAATGTGATCAAGACATAATTTGATACTTTCAAATATCATCATCTGTGACACTTGGAGGTATTTAAACAACAAAAACTCAAGTACAACCCTTGGAAGTACCATTTCTTCCTGTTGAAAACAATGAGTTAACGTTCTGTTAAGGCAAGTAAATAAGAGACAGCTCTTTCTCATGAAAATATAATAAATTTAAATTTCAAAAGATTATTCCACGAAGCTATAAAATCATCTTGGGGAAAAAACGGCAAGGCAAAAGCCAACTACATACCCCATGGAGTAAATACGTATTAGTACATTAAGTATTTACTATATCATCATCCAAACCAAACTGCTAGAGCTGTATAATACAATGTAAAATAATAAAAATGTAAATAAAATATCTCTTTACCATAAAAGCCATTAAAAGATATGGGTAAAGGCTGAACAGTGAAAATGGAGTTTTTCTTGATATTTTTATTGGCATTTCTAACGATAAACAACCAACAAATTATGTTGCAATAAGCCGATAACCCAGTTTACCATGACATAAAGAAACATATCAATGTAGATGATGATCACTTAGGACAGGATTTCAGCATAGAAACATACGAGCTTATACAATATGTCTAATCAACTGGAAAATGCATTTTGGCTTTCTGGCCAAGAGCATTGCACTCACTGCTGAGATGTGAGATGCTATATTGGGACTTCATGGTCTTTGTACTATTTTTGGTCTTTTATGCTGTTTTACTATCATTTTAAGTTGTACTTTCCTTTGTTTCTTGTTTTATTGAAAATGGGTCCACTCAATGCTAGCTTTTCTTTAGCACTGTATCTTTTATAATCTCTTTTGATTAAACTGTGTCATAGATTTATATATTACAATATTAAAAGATAAATAGAGAAAGTTCTCTGGTAAGAGGTAACTTGTTTATCTTTGTAACAAATTAGTCATGACCAATACCTATGAGCCAGCATCAAGAGGATGGAGAGAGAATTTTATAAGTTAACATGGGTTATTATGGTTGTTCTACCAAAATTACTATATTTTAAAAGAAATTCTAGCTTCCCACAATATATCAGCATAGGGGAAGTGAAGACAATTAGGCAATGCTTCATACATGTAGATATAACTCTTAAAACTCAATTACAAAAACCAAGCAACATGATTTACAATTATTTGAAGAACAACCAATTAATTCTCAATTTCAAAGCAACTATAGCTTTTGTCTACCAGCTACCTAAGATTTTTTACCCCCTTTTTTTTTCCATTCTATAGCTAATAAACATAAGTTACATATGAAAAAAGAAAACTTGGGAGCAAAATAACAGATCAAATTTAAACACATGCATTGATTTAGGTTAATGCGAATCAAATGGTTGGCTATTTCAAACTGTAATTGTGCTATGAGAAGATGATATTGGGTAAGCTTTGTTGCATATGGTATACAAGTGAAATGTATTTTGGCTTTTAACATCAATTTGTATTAATATCACAAGACAATGGGAACATAAAGCTGTAAAACTAAAGATTGCCTAATTTGTTTTACAGCTTTTAACATCATCTTGAGGTGGTTGGCTATTTCAGAATTTTTTGACAGCATGAATATCAGATAATTTAATTCGAAAGGATGTCTACTTGCTCAACCAACATTGATTAAATTTAATTGTCTAGAAGCTCAATACCTAAGGATCTTCTGAACAGATAAATGCGACAAAGCCAAATCCATTAGAACATCTTGTTCTGCGATTTTTCTACCGCAGAAACCAATTAATCACCAAGCTGCATTAACCAACCATCCAATATACAGAAAATCTGGAAACACAATGAAAGTAAACTATCAAATGCATGATTGAAACTAACACTAAAAGTGAGGTCAAACAATAATTGCTCATCAAACCAATGCCTATAAAATATTAATTTCCAGCTTAGTGAAGGAGGTAGGAACTTAGGAAATCATCAACCTATAATTCTCATTTCTATGGTAGAATTTTACCAAAACTTAGTAAATTTAAGTTTTTAGGCTAGGAGGGTAAAATTTTATAAACAGTATGTCTCCTAGCAAGAAATGAGAGAATTAAATAGCCAAAAAAAAAAAAAAAAAATTTGCATTAACAGATGAAGAATATTGAACATAGAAACCAAAAATTTTAGTATCCTTAAGCAAAAAACCTATAATAGACAAAATCATATACATGATTTGTTAACACTACCTTCATTACCATTATTACATTTTCCAATTCACCAAACTTACTCATGTACTGCGTAAATCCTTCCTAGAACCTATAAAAAACCACATCAAGAAAAAGGATATATTATTAACAAGAGGAGCTTGTCCTATAGTTCGAAGATACACATACTACCAATTTTTGGACTTCACTCTTTAGCTAGGCTCGGAAATAACAAAGGAAAATGGCACATAAAAAGAAATTCAAGTACATGCCAATGAATAATATATATATATATACACACACACACATTTGACTAGCTTGTATTCCGGCAATCTATCATGCCAGCAAGGTTTGTCTTGTTCCATTTGAGTGGCAAGTGTGTCATGTGCACCAAGATCTGTGAAAGGAGGCACGATGGTGACTTAAAAAAAATTCAGAGAAGAAAGTTTATTAGCCTTCTGGATTTGCAGAAGCTACCATTTTCACTGGTATTTCTCATAATCTGAGTCATCTTGTGCGCTTAAACTCCCAATCAAATTTCCCAAACTTGGCATGAATCTTTCAATATTATTAGAGCTACCTTCTTCACTAGCATGTTTATATTTCTGTGTAACAGCAATAATATTCCATTATCTGTTCTCCAAGTGAAGCCAGGGAGTCCTATATCGTAGGGCTGTTGTGTTTCTTGCTACATCTTGTATGTCTATGCTGGATGCTAGTGTGATTGTATTTGATGTCCTAGTAAGAGTCAAGATGTTATTAGGACAAGCTAGGATTTGCAATGAGAGTTTTGTTCTTCTTTGAATTTATCTGTATGATGTCAAGTTAGTTTGTTGTTGATACAAGTATCTTATGTGTGGCTTTGCACTGCACCTATTCTTAATAATATATTTTCATTCATCCAAAAAAGGACAACTAGGTACAATATCATATGGGCATGCAACTTTGGAAAATTTGATTGACCAGAAACTTAAATAGAGGAAATATGTAAATTTGGTATAAATTTCTGCTAACTGTAAAAGTATTCATCCACAAAAATTTGAAAGAGAAAAAAAAAATGAGACAGTGCTAATGTGAGTTGAAGTTACCCATGGAAAAGTCAAATCACAAAGAAAAGGGGAAATAAATGAGCTATTTTAAATAAATCTATGATAAAGGACCAGAGGGGGGATGACACACCGGTTGCATAGAAATGAAGAGCTAAAAAATAATGAAGGTAGCGGTGCAAGCAGAGGAGAGGTTATTCTAAAACTCATTTTACCTTGTCTTTAAGAATGGGATTAATGGTATTCTCTTTTAGTCCAAAATATCTCATCACAGCTCCAAGTTCTACTGGGTCTTGCTTCACCATTACAATTTTGCTTATTTCTTTCTCTATTATCAAACACCAATTGACAGACGAGACCCCAATTATCTGATAAAAAGGCCATGTAGTAACAAAGCCCACACTTCTACAATGTCAAGCTTCGGCAACAGCTAGCAATTGAAGCTTCAATGCAACTGTATTGATTCAACCAATCTG